>VDFB02379711.1:137319385-137459010 GCA_007258455.2 Sequoia sempervirens
TCACCTTTTCTATTTGTGATCATGAGAGAGGCATTGGTAAGATTTATTGATAGTGCAAGAAAGGCTAGTTTATGGGATGGCTTGAAGGTTGCAAGGAATGTAGATCCCATCATGTACACCTACAGTTCATAGATGATATAATATCATATAGAAAAGAAAAATTAAAAGAAGTAAAGGAGATTAAGACTATATTCGAGCGACATATGGAGGCTTTAGGTCAGTTAATCAATAAGGACAAGTCTAAGATTTACTTCTTTCATACCAAGAAGAAAATTCAGAAGAAGATTGTTGGTCTCTTGGGTTTCTCCATCAGTTCCATCCTATGCAAGTATTTGGGTGCACCATTATTTAAGGGGATTGTGAGAATTGGTTTATGGGAACAAGTAATCAAAAATACAATAATAAATATTTGGCTTGGAAGGGTAAGTGGTTCACATTGGCAGAGCACATCATGATGATAAAGGCAGTTTCAACAACCATTCCAATTTATAGTATGTCTTGTATGCAACTGACAACTAAAGTATTATCATGTATTGATAGTGCATTGAAAAAATTATGTGGGAGGGGTCTAATGAGAAGATATGTATGGCCCTCATTCATTGGGATACCATCTGAAAGGAGATGAAGGTTGGGGGGTGGGTATCAAGAATTTGTGGTTTCAAAACCTGGTACTCGGTGTAAAGTTAATATGGAAGATGTATACATCGCAGAGAAATTATGGTGTAAGATAATGTAAAATAAATACTTGGATTACAATAACCTAAAGGTGAGTCATCACAATTTCTTTGTCCCCTAGCAGATATCATGTATAGAAATTTATGTGGGCTTGTAGACACATTATTACTGATCATTTATCCTGAAAAATCAACAATGGAATGTTTGCTGACTTTTGGTGTGACTCATGTAATGAGCTTAAGCCGTTGAACAACTAGGAATAATTTTGTAACTGCTCAAAAACCTTGAGGAATATTGTGGGATCTCATGTGAAGGAAATTTTGGAAATCGATGCAAAAAATGACTGTAAATGGATAAAATTTGAGAGGATTCCCAAAAATGATAATGCAAAGAACTATCTCAAGGATGTTGTTTCTTCAAGGAACATTCTAGTGAATAAGGAACTTGCCAAGATAATATAATGCGGGTCAAAATTAGGGAGATATTCGAGGAGGGTAGGGTATCAAATTCAAAATCATAGCATGGGATGTAAATGGCCAAGGAAACTGTGCTAGGGAAAATGGGTAATGCCAAGGGCTGGAGTCTTTGCATGGACAACTCTACACACAAAAAATATTACAAGAGATTGTATATGCACAATTAAGATTGAAGGCCCTGATTGGTGTATTTTGTGTAAGATAAATGAGGAATCAACTAATCATCTCCTCTGGAATTTCCCATTTGTTGTGTCATGCTAGGATTGGTAGCAGTGTAAGCTTGGGTGGAGTGGGTGAAAACAAAATAATTTATTGGATCATTTCAATAGTTGGCCAAGGATAATCAAAGAAGCCTTTTGGTGTAATATTTGGATTGCTTGTCCAAAAATTCTTATTTGGAATGTGTGGAAAGAGTAGAATCGAAGAATTTTCAATGATACCGTTAAGAGTGTGGAAGAAGTGACTACCCTAATAAAGAAAATTGTATAATGGATGAATATACATGTGAAATAACAAACAAAATAATGGCTTATACAATGGGATGAAGTATTGATGAAAATATGGAGAGACTTAAAATTTCCCCCTTCTTTAAATTCACATAAAATTAGAAGGAGAAGAGGAGCTTGGCACAATGAAGTACTCCACCAAGTGGGAGGTTAAAAATGAATATTGATGGTGCTTCCAAAGGTAATCTAGGTCGGACTAATGTGAGATGCATAGTTCATAATGAGCATGGGATATTAGTATTGGGTGAAATATATTAAGTTACTAAAAGGCTCAAATAATGTTGTTGAAATAGAAGCTATGCTGGAAGGTCTACAACTTTATAGGAAAAAGGCATTGATAGGGTGGATATTGAAAGTGATTCGATGGTATGCATAAATGTGGGAAAGAAAGGAAACATGGATAATTGGTCTCCACAACCTAGGGTAGCAAAAATAAGAGAAATGTTGGAAAAAATGGAAGATTATTCCATATCACATACCTTTAGGGAATCAAATCATGCAACTAGTTTTATTGCAAATTAGAGGTGTTGATCAAATAGAAGGCTACATTATCATGAATTATGCCACAAGATGGAACATCCTAGAGGAAATTTTGGGGTCTAAGAGGACAAGAAATGAAGGGTGACTGAACAATTCAGTTATGAGGATTTGATCTCTATCCTTCTAAGCTTTGGTGACGAAGGTGAATGGTCTAGATTTTAGTTGAGTCTACTTGCTTTGTCTTGTAGTTAGAATTGTATGATCTCCCAACATATGCCATGATAACATAATAGTAATGTTACACCCCAATTTTGTTTTACCAAGTTACTTTTAACTGTTTACATTAAAATGCATTTTGATATTTGATGATGATTATATGTTATTAAACATTTTAATGACAATACATTAATGTATTTTAATTTTGATGATTATTATTATTATTGAATCAAGATTATGATGATGTCGTGATTAATAATGACTAACTATTTGATTTGGATTCTAAGTGAAATACAAGACTATTTTTCTTGCCCTCCAGAGAGAGAGAGGGAGAGTATCATCAGAGATCTAGGAATATAGACTTCAGAAATAACAAGTTATGCCAATTGAGTTCTCACACACACTCACAATACAGGTCTATCCTAATCCTATTGTTGAGTCAATTTGTGTATTTTTTTAAGTTGATTTGAATTTGAAGGTTAGGCTAACCTACTTGAGTCTTGATTTATTCTTTTCATTAAAGAAAATAAAATGATTTTATTATGAATCATTTTATTCGTTGATTAGCTAACATTGTATATAAATAAAGATAAATCAATTATTATAAAAATGTGTTAAATGGTATATATAATATAATGATTATATTTATTGTATATTCTGCATGCTTATAAAATCATGTATAAAGGTTTAATAAACATGTTTTAATCAACACTTCGTGAGAATGAGAGCCTCCATCAAAGGCATGGTCAAAGGGCATAAAGTTTGGCATTTAAGCCATACTTGCATGGTAGTTTAAAGCCATGATTAAAGGCATTTTTCTTGTGATTCATTCGTCGATTAGCTAACATTGTATATAAATAAAGATAAATCAATTATTATAAAAATGTATTAAATGGTATATATAATATAATGATTATATTTATTGTATATTCTGCATGCTTATAAAAGCATGTATAAAGGTTTAATAAACATGTTTTAATCAACACTTCGTGGGAATGAGAGCCTCCATTGAAGGCATGGTCAAAGGGCATAAAGTTTGGCATTTAAGCCATACTTGCATGGCAGTTTAAAGCCATGATTAAAGGCATTTTGCTTGGCAATAAAGCCATAGTTAAAGCAACAAGAGTGGCAAAACTATGATAATAGAATTATAAGCCACTAAGTGTCAGCTTTAACTATCAAATGAATGCATAGTTATTAACCTTTATGGAAGTCGTAAAAGAGTGGAAATTAAATCTTTGGGTCGAGCCATAAATTGAGGTGCATCAACCCATTTGTTTCAGCCACCAAAGTGGCAGCTCAAATAATTTAAGAAAGGCATTTATTATGCCGAAGGCGTGTCCTATATGAGCTTTCAAAGCTCATTTTCCCCTTCGACGGTTAAGATAGAGTTACACAGCATGGTTGACACTAAAACAATTCTCAACCGTCCATTTTTTGCCACTTTTCGACTATTTTTCTCCGTTTTCCGGCTGTTTTTCGCTGTGTTAATTCTAAAGAAAGCAAGAAATTAATACACTTTTGCGTATGTTGTACTCAAATTGATAGAGATGCTAAGAGTATAGTTGAGGGTTTTTTGGTCATAATATTTTTCATGCGAACTCTGCCCATTTTTTAATAGATGGCATCATCGTTGACAGCCAGAAATGATATGTGGTCTGTGCAGTTTGTACGGTGCCTGCAGAGATTTAAGACAAACGAACAGAACTAGTCGTTGCATTGAAAGCTAATAAAGAAACAAGTTATTTGTTTTAAAAAAAGAGATCAGAGTTTCACTTTTGCATCCACACGATTGGCAAAATGGCTACTAAGCTCTGTTCTTTCCGCACAGTTTTCTATCCTTGGATGTTGCTGCTCCTGTAGGTTATCTCCATTGATCTACTCCAACCAACTGCAAAGAGCTTCGACTTCTATTACTTCGTGCAGGAGGTGGGTATTCAGCCAAATAAAATAAGATAAGATGGGAGCAATCTGTTGCTCTGTCTGAGTTTTTCTCTTCTGTGATTGTTGCAGTGGCCTGAATCATACTATGACACACATAGAAAATGCTGTTCTCCAAAGATCGGAATACCCTCTTCCGATTTAATGAAAAAAATAGAGCAAAATTTATCCTAATTGACCCTCATATTCTGTGTTTCTCTTCATACTCAAAAGAGAGGCAAAATTTCAATGAAAATATGTTCTCAATGGATTATTGGGAGCCCTTTACTTCCTATTCATTTGGAAATAAAAGATAAATTCAAAAATCTCAATTACAAACCGGTCAAATATGTTGAGATTATGTTTATGAATGTCTCTTCGATGCATAATTGATTTATCAGATCAAAACATATAAATAAAATGAGCATAGTAGAGATCACAAATTTGCTGGCCATACTACTGCTAGATTTGAATCAGTGGAAAAATAAAATGTAGAGTCAATCAAAAGGACTCACCATTGTTTCTTGGATTTAGCCAACTTCTTGTATATGTTTAGATCTTTCGCCTCTCGAACATCAACAAAGAGATCTCTATAATAGTATAGAGAAATAAAACATATTGATGAAACAAATTTTGTTTTTTAATCTCATTTCTTACTAAAAGGAAAATGTGTAAAAGCTGGGAGCATTGACAGGGCAAGCGAACTGTTTGACAGAATACACTCATTGCAGTAATCAAGCCTCCATTATCCCCTCCCCTCTTCCTCGCATTCTCATCTTCAATATGCATGAAAAAGTATAGTCAAGGCAAGTGGATAGTTTTATTGTTTGCATGCAACTGCGGGAGCATAGACAAGGCACGTAAGCTGTGGAGTATACACAAGACACGTAAGTTGTTTGGAAGATGTGGAAGCACAGTCAAAGGAAAAAGCTTATTTTCTTGAAGGAAACAAGTAAAGTCCACTTGGTGTTTTGGTGCCATCATCCATACCATTTATTTTTTAGAATGTTTGGTTTCGATATTTAAAAATATAATACGGCTATATGATTAATTTATTAAAAATTATATATGTTGGACATCCCATCAAATAGTTGGGCCCATGAAGACAAGTTATGTTCTCTATACACAATTCAACTCTATTAGATAATTGGCCCAATTACCTCAAAATATCAAAGGTGATCGCCATCTAAATTAATAACTTTAGGCTTAAGTCATGTGGATGCAACATCCTATTTTTTCTCAACAAATAGCTCAATGGTGGGATGAAACCATCATCCAAGGTCATGCCATGTTTCCATTCATGATTAAGATTATCTATGCAAATAACAAATTAAAGACTACATGAAAACGAAAAATATTCTATTGACAATATTTCAAAACTCTGAAAGCATAAAGGCCAACTATTTAACTATAAACAAAAGAAAACAATAATAATGATTCAGTGATACATTGCAGAGAACATGATCTAGTTGAGAAATTGGTTGACCTCCACAATAATGAGAGATGCTATTGGCAATAAGGTCTAAACAGTTGTGTAAAGAGAATGTCAATACAATCTTCTTCCATGTCCTTAATAGACAACACATAATTTCATGCAAAACAAATGGCACTCTACTTCATTAAGGTTCATCCATCCTTGAGCATATGCTTGTTGGCAATGGAAACTGATTATCTTCCTAATCAAGATGTTTTTTTTTTAGCCATGTTTGGATCCTGTAAGTGAATGCATAGTTTATTTGAAGCTATCACTTTTCCAATGAGAGTTTTGTTGCACAAACAACATCATTTACTAAATGGTCTACCGACTGACCCATGTACTACATAAATGTAATAAAAAAATAGACTAAAATCTTCCCTATGGGTAAAGATTAAAGTTAGGTTACCAATTCTTACAAATTGAATTGTTGCGTCTCTATTTTACTAGCTCTCCTTGCAGAATAAACCCACATCGACTCCATAAACCCACCCACCCCACCCCCAAACCCCCCTTCTCCTCTCTCCCTTTTTATTCCCGCCTTAGTCTACAACTATTCATTTTATCCTTGTGCTCTCTTATCTTGATGATGAATCACGAAGTGTGATTCGAAATGTTGATGCAAAAACTCAGACACAATCTAATCCAAAATTTTTAGCAATAGTCTACATGGATTGTTGAAATCTACTATCACTAAGCCATAAGTCTATCTATTACTCTTAGCCCAACAACACCCATGTATTTTGAGCCATTACATAGTTGTTAAAGGGAATTATAATTTGCCAAGGTAATTAGAAGAAAAAAAAATAAAAATTAATATTAGTAGTTTTGAGTGAAAATTAAAATTATATATATATATATATATGACACTGATTTATGTTTAAATTAGTTAATATAAAATAATAAATAGTAATTAGATCTTAATAAAGATTTGAGATTAATAAATGTAAGAAGATAATGTATATAATAATATTATTCTATAATAAAAAAATTAAAAAAATTAATACTAATATTAAAATCATTTTCTAAATGACCTATCAAATGATCTCATTTACTACACAAACGTGTGCAAAAAAAAAAAACCATTTTTTTCCTAATTCACCTTCCCCACCTCTTCGGCGTACCCATTACACAAGGTGCCATAGCTAGTATATGCCATTGTTAACCATAGCGAGAGGCATATTGGGAAGTGATGGTTGAGTCACTAAGTGACGATTTAATTAGTTTATAAATGTAATTTAAAACAATTGAGTGTAAGCCATATAGTATGACATAATAATTGATATTTGAGACTTACTATGAAGGCATCAATTACTATATTAAGCATGCAATTAAAGAAGAATGGCGCCAAACATTGAGGAATTTGTTGGTATTAAATGTTGGAAAAAGAAGACCTGTCTCAACCTTTGATGTTTCTATAAGAATCATTTTTTCCATAATATTAAATATTCCTATTTTTCTCACTTTGTTTTGTGGGTTACAACTTGCAATTTCTATTTGAATGAGGAGTCAAGTTAGAAAGTTGATTTTACAGGTGGTGTTGTGCATAAATGATTTTTCTATTTCCGTGTTGAGTTTACATGGAATGTGAGTTTTTGAGGTGCAATTATTTTGACAAGTGCAGATTTTGTAGTGTGGCATGTGGTGACAATTGGAAACTTACTGTTATGTGTCTTCAGTGTTTTTGGCGCTTTCCATATTGCACGTTCAATCTCTGGCAGTTGTTTTAGAAATGTCTAATTTATGCATTGTAAGCTCTTATATATTGAGCACTTGTATTTTGGAGTTGTATGTTGCTGTTGTATTGAATTACCGTTATGCTGCCGAAATTACTCTAGAATTATGAGGAAGCATGAAAACTCTTGCAAGAGCATAGCTCTGGAATTATGTTGTAACTTGTTAATTGTTACTGAATAATATAATTGAGCTGTGTTTTGGAGTGTGGGATTTTTCTCTCGAAACGGTTTTCCCCACGTAAATATTTGTGTTATGAATTCATTGTTTATCTATTTATAACATGTCTATGTGCATCTAAATCTGTAATAGTTAAAGGTGTTTATGAAATTTTTGCAACTCTCTCCTGCTTAGATTAGTGTAGAAAGTTGGCATCAGAGCTTGACCAACTTAGATTTTGTTGTTAGGTTTGAAGGGTTTTTTGAGCTGATCTTTGTTTCAGTGGGAGTTTTGCAGAAGGGTATTTCATGACCTTATTGCAAGCAAGAGATGGAAAGCACATCCAGTAGAACCAAAATGGAGAAGTTTAACAGTGGAAACTTTGAGTGTTGGAATTGTGGAAAATCTGGTCTTTTCAAAAAAGAGTGCAAGGAAGAGAAAAAGAAGAAAGACAAAAATAGTTTCTTAAATTTTGACTTTGATAAATCCTCTCAAGATGACACAAATGCATTTTTTGCAGCTTTGGCAACGTATCCATCAGAAGATGTGTGGTTGATAGACTCAGACGCTTCCTTCCAAATGACCTCTCACAAAGGTTGGTTTTCGAAGTATGAAGAATATGATGGTGGGAAGGTGTATCAGGGTGATGACTCTCACCTGAAGATTATTGGTCGTGGAAGTGTAAAAATTAGATTCACTGATGGAAGAGTGAAGGAGATTGATGGTGTATTGCATATCCCGGGTTTGGCATGAAACTTGCTTTCTGTGAGTAAACTAAATGATGTGGGAGTGCAAGTTTTTTTCTCTAGTGGAGGATGCAAGATTATGAGAGGAGCTATGCTGTTGGCTAAGGGTGTTCTGATTGGTACCTTGTTCAAGCTAGATGCATGCATAGTTCGGTGCAATAGTTCTTCTGAAAAACCAAAGGAGAAATCTCTAGATTCTTCATCCTCACTGTCGGATCGAGTAGAGAAATTTGTAGCAACTACATCTACTCTGGTTGTGCGTTTTGGGTACCTAAGGGTGCTCATTCCTTGGAAATGAAGCTACTTGTAGAGAAGACAATGCTATGACATCAACGACTTGGTCACATCGACGAGAAGGTTCTTAGAGCCCTAAAATCTAAGAGCCTTGTTGAAGGCCTTGATGAAATTATAATCTCGAGTTTTAATTTTGTGAATATTGTGTTTATGGAAAACAACACTATGTTACTTTTCAATCTAGTTCTCACAAGTCTTCTAGGGTTTTGGACTATGTTCATGTAGATGTGTTTGGTCCTATGAATGTTCCTTCATTGTCAAAATCTATATATTTTGTTTCTTTCATAGATGATTACACTAGAAGGACATTTATTTATTTTCTAAGAGGAAAAGTTGAATTCTTTAGTCGATTTAAGGAGTTTAAAGTCTTGGTAGAAAATTAGACTACTAAAAGGATTAAATATTTGAGAACTAATAATGGCAATGAGTTTTGTTTAGTAGAGTTTGAGAAGTTTTGTAAAGAGCACGAGATTGAGAGACATAAGAAAACTCCATATACCCCACAACAAAATGGAGTTGCAGAGAGGATGAACATGACATTGATGAAGAGGCTAGGAGTATGTTGAGTGGTGCTCGCCTTGAGCAGAAGTTTTGGGCTGAAGTTGTAGCCACTGCATGTTATTTAATCAATAGATCTCCTACATTAGCTCTTGTTGATAAAACACCCATGGAGGCATGGTTTGGTAAAAAGCCTTCGATGAGACATCTTAGAGTATTTGGTTGTCAAGCTTAAGCTCATGATCCGATTTAGAATAGGTCTAAGTTGGAGAAAAAAATAGTTAATTGTATCTTCATTGGCTATGGGGTTGATGTGAAGGGGTACAAGCTTTGGGATCCAATGGCCCAAAAGGTTTTTTATACCAAAAGTGTGATTTTTCAAGAGATGAAACCTTCCACAGTTGAGCTAGAGCCAAAAAAAGGGAAGAAACAAGAGGAGGTAGTTCAAGTTCCACTTGTACTTTAATGAAAGAAGAACTACGTACTCCTGTTGAACTTGGCACTGATGAGGAGAGTTTGAGAAGCTTTGAAAGTTCTGAAGAATAAGAAAAACCTCAACCTCAACAATTTAGGAGGTCTACCAAAGATAGGCGATAACCTGATAGATTTGGATATTCACCTGGAAGATTTGGTTATTCTTTGTTGGATTCCAGCTGCATTTTTTCTTTGATTGCTAACACTGATGAGCCTAGGACTGTTAGAGAGGCTATGGGTATGAGTGATGTAGATTCTTGGATGAAATCCATGGATGAAGAAATGGTTGCATTAAAGAAAAATGATACATGGGATTTGGTACCTTTGTTTGAAGGACGAAAACTCATGGGATGTAAATGGGTGTTTAAGAGAAAATTTGGTCCATATGGTAGTGTTGAGAAGCATAAGGAATGGTTGGTCGCTAAGAGGTATTCTTAGGTGGAGGGAATTGACTATGGTGAGATTTTCTCTCCTGTTGCGAAGCTGACATCTATCTGATTCCTATTATCACTTGCAGTAGCGTATGATCTAGAAGTGGAATAGATGGATGTGAAGGCAACATTCCTTCATGGTGATTTGGAGGAAGAGATTTATATGTCACAACCAAAGCATTTCGTGGTTAAAGGTAAAGAAAATCTGGTTTGCAAGTTGAAAAAGTATTTGTATACTCTTAAGCAGTCTCCTAGAATGTGGTACCAGAAGTTTGATACTTATGTGTTGTCATTGGGATTTTTGAGATCTAAATTTGACCATTGTGTTTATTACAAATATGATAATGGTCACATTCTCATAATTGCATTGTATGTAGATGATATGTTGTTTTTTGAGAATGGTAAAAGTTTGATTTCAGATTTGAAGTATCAATTATCAGCATAGTTTGAGATGAAGGATCTAGGTGCAACGAGGTATATTTTGGGGATGGAGATCAAAAGAGACAGAGCTAACATAAAGCTTTGGTTAAGCTAGAGCAAGTATGTGAATACAATGTTGGAGAGGTTCAACTTGATAACTTGCAGATAGTTAGTTGTTCTTGTAATATAGGGGATGAAGCTTTCTGTGGAGGATTGTCCAAAATATCCTACTAAGATGGAGGACATGACCTTAGTACCATATGCGAGTGTTGTTGGCAGTCTTATGTATGCTATGGTCTATACAAGGCTAGACATTTCCCAAGAAATGGGAGTCCTTAGTTGGTTTATGGCTAATCTTTGACAAATACATTGGGATGTAGTGAAGAGAGTGTTCAGATTTTGTAGGGTACATCCAAGTACTCCTTATGTTTTCATGGTTATCCTACTAGACCTCGACACTCAGTAAGTATTTGTGGATATGTGGATTTAGATTGGGCAGGTGACATTGACAACAAAAGGTCCACTAGTGGCTATGTGTTCACGATGTATGGTGGTGCAATTAGTTAGATGTGTAAGCGGCAGCCTATAGTTGCTTTATCCATGACAGAAGAAAAGTACATGGCAACAAATCATGCTTGTAAGGAATCCATTTGGCTTAAGCAGTTGTGTTCTGATATTGGTTTTGATGTAGGGCAGATTACTTTCTATTGTGACAGCCAGAGTGCCATTTGCTTGGCAAAGAATCCTACTTTCATGTCAGAACAAAGCACATTGATGTTCAGTTTCATTTTGTTCGTGATATGGTGGAAGATGGAAAGGTGAAGTTGGAGAAAGTTGACACCTTGACGAATGTTGCAGATGCATTGAAAAATCTAGTGAGCACAAAAAAGTTTAGATGGTGTTCAGAGTCTATGGGCCTCACGACCTCTAGCAATTAAATCTTGTTACTTTCATTGGCTCTTCAAAGGTGTTCGACAAGTGGGAGAATGTTGGAAAAAGAAGGTGTCTCTTGACCTTTGATGTTTCCATAAGATTTTTTTTCCATAATATTAAATATTGCTAATTTCTCACTTTGGTTTGTGAGTTACAGCTTGCAATTTCTATTCGGATGAGGAGTCAAGTTAGAAAGTTGATTTTATAGGTGGAGTTGTGCATAAATGATTTTTCTATTTCCGTGTTGAGTTTACATGGAATGTGAGTTTTCGAGGTGCAGTTATTTTGACAAGTGCATATTTTGCAGTGTGGCATGTGGTGACAATTGGAAACTTACCATTATACGTTTGTAGTATTTTTGGCGCTTTCCATGTTGCACGTTCAACCTTTGGCAGTTGTTTTAGAAATGTCTAATTTAAGCATTGTAAGCTCTTATATATTGAGCACTTGTATTTTGGAGTTGTATGTTGTCGTATTGAAGTACCATTATGCTACTGAAATTACTCCAAAATTGTGAAGAAGTGTGAAGACTCCTGCAAGAGCATAGCTCTGGAATTATATTGTAACTTGTTAGTTGTTGTTGAATAATATAATTGAGTTACATTGTTTTGGAGGGTGGGTTTTTCTCTCAAAAGGGTTTTCCCCATGTAAATCTTTGTGTTATGAGTTCATTGTTTATCTGTTTATGATATATATGTACATCTAAATCTGTAACGGTTAAAAGTGTTTATGAATTTTTTTCAACTCTCTCCTACTTAAATTAGTGTAGGAAGGTTCTTGCGCGTACCCAAATTCCTTTCATTAAAACCAACGTATTTAGTGTGTAAGTCATGGGTAGTTAAGTGGAAAAAGCCCATGCCATTATGGGAGGAAGAAGGGAATCGATGCCTTATGCAAGAGGAGTTTCCATTTGTTCATTATTTTGGATGCATTTCTTGGTTAGTTGGAGAGAGGTGACGAAAAAAGAGTTGTAGTTTTTACTTGAGTTTTTATTCATTTTTAGAGTGAGGGCTAGGAGAGGGAATTTCCCACTTCTCTCTCTGTGGTTTATGCATTATTCTTAATGCATAGAAAATTTTGATAAAACAATGACGCAAGGAAAGAAGGAAAATTGTTTTCTTTTCTGTAGATTATTCTATTCTTATTAAATCCGTAGAGAGAAAGCCACGAGCTAAAGGGGAAGAAGGATCTCTTTGTTTTCATTCTATAATCATCTTGAAGAGTTTTTGACAATACAAAAATATCTTTCAAGCTTGAACAGGGAGTTCATTCTACAAGCTAAAGTTCTTCGAGCAATTCAATTGAGCATTGAATCTGAGTTTTTAGAGAATTTAAAGTGTATCGAATAGAGATAGTTCATACATGCATGTGTTAATATTTAAATCCTATGTATAGTCATAGTTTCCATTCCATATTTTCCAGGTTTTAGAAAAAGAAATATTAGTTAATTGATTTCTAGTTTGAAACAAGAATTTAAATTACTTTTCCTTTATTCTAAGTTGAACAACAAAATAAAAGTTAATTATCTATTGTGCTATAATGAACAATTTAAATTCATTTTCTCAAATAGAGAATAATTTTAGATTGGTATGCAAATAATTTATTTATATATAAATATATATTTGTCTTTAATGATATATATATATATATATATATATATATATAAGTTTATGTAAAAGATAAGTTGTGATATATGAATATGCAACTAAAAAATAAGTTGGATGCTTTCATAGCTGGGATAGCTGAATAGAACCAACTTTATAAATTGATTTATTAAAGAATTATTAAACACTTGAATATAGTTTACCTTCGAACAAAATAAGATGGTATATTATATTATATGTTTATTCGAATTATTATTGTGTTCTCAAGCATAAAACCATATGGATTAACATTGAAAAGTTTGAACTTATTTAAAGAAGTGGTCTTTTGTTAGTGTTCAACATTATGATATTTTAATTATTTTGATAAGTAGTCAATACTTTAAATATGAGACCAAGTGTCTCGAGTCGATGACATTATGTTATCACTGTAAACCATGTGTGTATGAAAATAGGAGAGTAATTTACTCTCATGGGTTAAATTCAAGGTCTTGAACAAGTTGCAGTTACCAATTCCCATGTTGTTACAAGAACGTAACATGGATGTTCAAAGTCAGAAAAGCATATCCATACTAGTCATTTACTGACTTAGTGACTCATCATTTTATGATTGAGTATCTTCATAAAAATTCAA
The DNA here is from genome assembly GCA_007258455.2 of Sequoia sempervirens. Taxonomy (NCBI): domain Eukaryota; kingdom Viridiplantae; phylum Streptophyta; class Pinopsida; order Cupressales; family Cupressaceae; genus Sequoia; species Sequoia sempervirens. The sequence continues at coordinate 137,333,057 of VDFB02379711.1, forward strand.
ACAAGTTGGAGAAACAGTTAATTTTGAGTTTTAAAGCTTAGATCAAGATGGTTTCCAAGTCGAGTTAGAGGTGTGTGAACATATGAATTCACTTCTTAAGGAAGTGTTTAAAACATTTCAAAACTTTGGCCAAAGTAATGCAAAAGTCTCTGCTTGCATTAGCCAGTACACCATGATCCATATTGCATATCCAATTAGATTGATCATACTTAGTTAGAGATGTCTAAAGTTGTATGGTCGATTGGTTATGTAGGACACAACACTAGAAACTCAGATGACATACTTGTGGGTTCCTTAGTCTATACTCTTTGTGAAGGGTAGGGCCATTTCCAGTTAGAAGGTGTGTGGGGGGCCACTTATTTGTGGTTGGAGGTAAAGCGCTCGGGTGATGCTCTCCCTTTTACAAATGACAATACCGAGGCTTGTGAAACAAAAGTAATGTCTAGATATGGAAGACTTGACCTTATAATTGTATTGAAATATGTAAATTTGTATACTTAAAAGTTTATCATGTATGAATTGTAATTGAAAAGTTTATCTCATTTTCAAGTTGAAATTCAAAAAGTTGTTTTATACTTTCATATTTGATCATGTGCAAGTAATGATGTATGAAAAAGATTTTTTTTACATTCCTATTTTTAAGCAAATGCTTTAATTTAATTCTATGGTAAAAACCAAATTAATTCCTTTGTAATATGAGTGAGTATGATACAAGTAAAATAGTAATAAATAGGATGGAGTGATTACTGTTTGGTTAGTGGAAAAGCTCTGGAGGGGATTGCAAAAAAGGTAATTGTTGAAGTAGAATGCTCCTGCTTGTAGGAGGATGCAACAACTCAAATAGGAACATTGTTTCAAATTATGGAGAGAGAGGGTGTAAAGGACATACAAGCAGTTGTAGGATCTGAACAATGGAAGGATAAACATATTGACGACAGTAAGATCTATGAGATATTTTTCTACAACTTGGTGGAAGCGATGGGTGATAGATCATTGGCATTGGGATTGGTCCCTAACTTGTCGAGACTAGATTTGAGACCAATGGTTGAGCTATTGACCTCCAAGATGGAAGTGTTACCCAAAGGCAATTGCATTGTTGGCGTATTTGATGCAATGATGAGAAAGTGTAAAACAATAATTGTAGAGGCACTACAGTTGTTTCGTGAAGGGGCCAAACGAGGAAATATGGAGACATTTCATTTCTATATCAACAATTATAGAGACTTGCTAACCCCGAACAATCTTTGAGAGTGAACAAGTTGGTTGTAGGCATCATTAAATTGAAAGCTTCGAAAGTATAATATGAATTCATATAAATAGATGTAATGTTTTTTGTTTTTTTTAATATAATAGAACTATCCCCTTGATAGTACTTATTTACAAAAAAAAAAAACTACAAAATCCCTTCCCCTATTATATATACAACTAAAAATATTATATATAAATACAATTGAATCATAACTACATTCTAGATAGAGGCTATTTCATCCAATCATAAAATCCCATATATATGTACAATTGAACCTACAATAATTTTCTATTTAACTGAAGTAAAAATTTAAATCCCAAAGTATTTTGAAATTTCAATTAATTAAAATTTACAGTCAAATCAATATCGGATAAACAATCCATCTGCTCTAGTTTCTAGAGCCACTTGATTGGATGAAACAGCCTGTGTAAGGATAACATAATGGATTGTACTTTATTCTTCACGAGGTACTGACTCGGTGGAATGATAGTTGCAACTTCTAAGATGTCAACTCATTCTTTTTGGACAAGATGGATGTGTACTGAAAAAGCTGTCATCTCAAATCCCATGGTGGAAAAAGAAATGAATCCAAAGCCTTTGAATCTATAGCTACGGATAAAACCAATTTCAGAAACAAATAGCTTGCATCACTTGCCACAAAATATACATGAAGTCGGCTAAATTACAATGAACAATCAAAATACTTGTACATCGCAGCAACATATGCTAGTCTGGTTGATTCAGAGAAATTTCAAATAGTTAGGACTGTATTTCATGCCCAAAACATAAATATCCTTTCTTTATGTACATCTGATTATAATGTCTCGAGCAAACATTCCAAGTCTCTAATTTAGCTGAAGCCCATGCAGGATAAAACTATCAGAGAAACTTGCTTTGGAAATTTTAATACAGAGGGAATTTATTTGCTGTTCGCTAATTTTACAAAAATCAATCTTAGGGTGTAGAATTTGTGTAAATGTAATCGCTGTCTTCGATCCCCCGAGTTGCAGAATCATGGCATCCCTTTGCCTCATCATGATGATCATGGCTCTCTTCACAGTGTGCCATCACTTTGTGCACTTTACCTTCAGAATTCTGCAGATGCATATACAAATATAAACAAACCATTAATATAGAAAAACAAAACAAAGGTTTTAACCTAATGATCTTCCATGGAAGTTAAAAGAACTGGTTGAAAAAATACAAATCCCTTACCATAATGATGACAGAGGAATCTGGTTTTGTTACTATTACATATTTAATGAAATTTGGGTATATTGATCAGAGAAAGATAGTCATGAAATGGATTAACGCATACATTGGTAAATGTAAATCAGGAAGAACAATGTCTATGCTTACTCTGTAAGAAGGAAGAACTTGATGATCTTGTAGTATTCTGTCCAGGAACAACCAAGGTACAGAGAATGAAGATGTGAAGATCAAGGTAGGTTGTTATATTACCTGTTGATATTGTACGGCTCTTATTGTAATTCTGTATACCTATCAAATAAAAACTCCTACATGACAATCACTTGAAAATTTGAGAAAATAGAAAATGACAGGTGGGTTGCTCAATCAGCTACTAACCATTGCTAAGATTGGTAAAAATTGGCAGCCAGCCTACCATTTTGTATTTCTATAGTATCAGAAACATAACTGATTGGTAAGGTCTTCCATGTGAACATGCCTAGTGAACCATCTATCTAGGACAGCTTTTTCTATATAGTATCACCAGATTTGTTACATGGGTATACTTCATCTGTTTTCAATGTCCTGGAATTATCACCCCATCTTGGGAAAGCATTCAAAGAATATTAGAACAGTCTCTTCTATACTGTATCACTAGATTTTGACATGGGTATACTTTATCTATCTAGGACAGCCTTTTCTATACGGTCTCACCAGATTTGGACATGGGTATACTTCATCTATCCCCAATATCCTTACTAGGTTTTTATGGGATTATCATCCTAGCTTGGGAGATCACTGAAAGCTTAGCATTTTTATAGAGTATGACTTTTAATAATAAAAAGATGCACTTTAAAGAAGGTAACACATTTAAGCTTCAACCTAGATCTGATAAATGAAACAGTGAATCCACAAGACCTTAAAATGACATAAATGTAAAATCATGGGGATGAACATTTTGGATACATTTTATATAAATCAGATCTAACATTCTATACATTACAACATTATTTGCATGTTTCATTTCATACTTTCAGTTGGGCTTTGCCCTGATTGCCTCCTGAGACCACCAGCTCATTAGTCTTGGCTTCTGCAAAACAGCAAATCCCATTTTAAGCCATATACTACACAGCGATGAAAATTGATAAAATACAAGCATCTAAGTTAGCATAAACAGACCTTTTAAAAGAAATCTTGAAGCATGGGAGTGTTGAAAGAAGAAAGTAATAATAATAAGGAAGGTCAAAGCTTGAAGCTTATGAAAGCTCTTCATATTTGATAATTTCTTTCCTCACTCTCTGGTCTGGTCTGGTCTGGTCTGGTCTCCCTTTTATGATGCACTTCTGGACCAATATCACCGACAAGTGTCATAATCTACTTCACGTGTACAGGAGAATCTCTTAACTTCTCTGCTTGTCAACTTAATGATTTTGTTGTGTAGCTGCATTTGATTAAATCTGGGTCAAATGGAACGGCCAGTTGTAAGTAATGACAGACAGCGTGCAATGGAGTGCGGTGTACACAGTACCGCAAATCACTGCAAAACGATAGCTTTGGTTTCTCTTCCTTTTGTTTTTATTCCCAAATAGCCTGCAAAATGATGCGCTCATGCCTGCAACCCATTTACCACCTCGTGCTTTGTATTTTGAATGTTGACCCCGTTACAAAATCGATGAATTATGTAGAAAAAAGTCTGAACTTCGATGCCATTAAAATCTCTATTTCATGTTTTGGAAAAGCTAAAACAGACATTTTTAAGTAAAAATAAGATTTTATCGCAACGGGCAGGATTGGAAATAGCTAGCACAGTCCGTACTTCGGTCGGCTGGTTATTCACAGGGGAAAGGATTGTGCTCATCTTTCTAGAACAGTCTAGAAAAATGTTAATTATCAATTTTTAATTAATAGTTGTTTAATGCAGTGTAGAACAAAAAAAAATCTATTTGAAATTTATTAGTCCCTGTCCAGGCAGGGTTTATGCTTTCTTGCTGTCAACTGGGGATCTTAGTGGAATATTCAAATCTGTGTCAGGTTGGAAAGAGTTGAATGCATCATTATATTTTGGATGCAGATTTTGCTTTTTTTATTAGTCAAACTCTAGGGAGATTTTAGAACTTATACTTCTTTCTGAGGTAAGCTACTGATCTTTTCATTTCCTATAATTTGGGGATTGGTGTTCAAAGGTTGTAGTTGCTTCAAAATGTTTGGTTGTAGATTTTGTTTAAATTGATGTCTTAATTATATATCAATAATGCTTCTTAGAGAGTTGAAGTTTACATTTAGTTCTTTTTGTACTATATCTTCTTTGTTTTTTATATATGTATGTGTAGGTAGGAGGTATTTTTCACAGCATGTCAAATTGTGATATTGTTATCTGAATTCAATCATGTAATTTTACGAGTCAAATTCATTGATCTATGGTTGAATGAGTTTGACTTGTGTGTGTGTATATGTATATATGGCAAATATGTTTTATATATAAATATTCTATCTCTTTATGATGTTTGATTTAGATTCTATTGTTTGTAATTTTCATTTTTGAGTGCAATGTTATGTCATATCATGAAGGCATGGGTCTTGCAAGTTTCATTGTAGTATGAATTATGGGGCTAGAGTACATTTTATAAGCTAGCTAATCCTATCGAGTTAAGGAGTCCGACAATTGTAAGGGTTGTTTGTCTTATGAATCATCATAATTGACAATAAAAACTTATTTCTCTCTTATTAAATAATGTCAAGATTGGGTTAATGCTAATGTAATGCAACAAACATAACATATTTCTAATGTAAACTATTTTTGTATCTTTTGACAAGGATTTTAGCTACATCATAGCTCTTGTTTATTAAATTAAAATGTGACTATTTATAATTAAACATGAACATATTAATATTTTAATTGATTGAATATCTTTTAAGATCATAACTTGTACTGAAAAGACTAGACGAAGCTGGGAGAAAGGAAATCCAAGTCTAAGAGTGGATCTATGCCTCAAAGTAAGTTAAAGATAAAATGTTGGAACTATGGAAAAATTGACTATATTAAGAAAAAATGTAATTTGAAGAAGGCTTAAAATAAATATGAATTTGATGATGATTTTCAACAAATTAAAATTTGGAGACGAGTTTCTTACATCTTTTAATATGCATGCAAGTGATGATGCACCTTGGATTATGATGCAAGAGGGGACACACACTCAAAAGCATTCAAAAACACCTCAAATAAGAGATATTCTCCATTCAACCAATCTGAAAATGAAAATCAGATTTCAAAGGAAATATATTCAAAACCCCAAAAATTCACTATTTGCATAACACATTGTGTTATTACAAATCAAATAGAAACCTAAATCAAATGATCCAAACACGACCTAGACGGTGTAATATGATCAAGAAACCATAAATAAACTCAAATCATACATGCAATGACATGCATAGGAAACAACTCCATATTTGTGTCTCAAAATGGAAAAAAAACACCGTTTTCTCATAAAATTTGCATTACATGTGTTTAAATTACAAGTGCATAAGCTTGTTGGCTTTACAATAAACCTCTGAAAAATATGATATAACACCATTAAACCTGCGACATGTGCTTCAACAACAACCTTCCTTCAACAATCTGGAATTTCACCTCATTTGGAGCTCCCAACCTTTACCTGCACTATGAAATAGACTAGCAAATTTGCTCTCTTCTATTTGTAAATTTTAATAACTTCAACAATGGATTCAAGGCTTTTTTTTCTGCTGCAACACACTACCAAACTTGTACAAACATGACTCCAATCTTCCCAAGAAGAAATTGCTACACCCTAGGAGAGACTTCTCCAAAAATTTGGAAAAACAACCTGTGAATTTGACAAGCTAAGACTTAAATATTGCATTCAACCTTAGCTCTCCTGTAACTCCTCATTCTCTAGGACCCAAATTGGTAAATATCCTCATAAAATACATTAAATGAACATATTAAAAATGGTAAAAGGCATCTTTGAACCCACTTTCATGAAATTGCCAAATTGGTTAACAACTCAAACTCCCACTCTACTCAACAGGACCAGTATAGCAAAAAGTAGACAGCTCAATCTTAGGCACCCTTTTCTTGATTTTTAGCATTTAGGAAATAATGTAAGATTTATGGCAAGTTGTAACTCCCAAATCTCACACCCAATAAGGTATTTTTGAATTTCAAGTTTTAAAACTACCTCCTTAATTATCTCCAACAACCAAAATTACAACATTAATAAAGATCAATTTATTTAATATATTAATTGGTCAAATATTGCAAGTTAGTTCTCCAAATAAATAATTACCAAACCTTAAGAAAATAAAAAATTAAAATGCATTATTTTAGTTGATACAAGATTGCTCTCACAACCTAGGATGCTCCTGCATCAAATTATCATTCCACATGACTTTGGACATATGGAGTGGTTTTTGTCATGAGAACTATGATGGTGGAAAATCCTTCTGAAAAGAGACCAATATGGGATAAAGGAGATCCAAGTCTAGGGTAGATCTAAAGCTCTAGGTAAGTTAAAGGTAAAATGCTAAAATTGTGGCAAAAGTGGTTATATTAAGAAAACAATGTAATGTGAAGAAGGCTAAAAATGAATTTGATGGTGATTGAATAAATAAAAATCTAGATATGAGTTACATGTATCTTCTATTATACAAGTAAGTGGTGATGAGTGATTGATTGATTTTGAAGTATTGTTCCACATGACTGGACACTTACGGAATGGAAATTGCTATGAGAACTATGATGGTGGAAAAGTATTCTTGGTGACAATTTATTTTATAAAATTATTGGTTGAGGAAAAATCAAACTTTCACATTCAAAGATGGAAGATTCAATACTCTCTTTAATATTTTACATGTGCCAGTTTGGTGAGAAACTCATTATCTATGAGAAAGTTAAATGAATTGGGAGTGTGTGTTGCATTTTCTAAAGAAGGTTACAAAATGGTTAGAAGAAATTTAGTTTTGGTAAAGGGGGTTTGGGGTTTGAACTCTATTTAAACTTGATGCTAGTATTATGTAGAATTCCTTAAGCCAATTTTATGTTCTCAGCATGTTGTACCTTGGACATAACATGCACCAATTTGCTTAAGGAAAAAGTAGGCCCTCTCTCTCCTCTCTTCTCCCATGCCATTTTTCTTGCTCGTTCCTTTTCTTCTTGGTTTTTTCCTTTCTTTTTTCTAACTATTCCCTTGATTTGTTGGGTATTTTTCTTTTGTCAAACTTTCGTAGTTGGTCATTTGAGAATAATTTTTTAGGTATCTCAAAACCTCGACATACCTTTTGGTCGGACCATCAAAGTTCATCCTTACAAGAGAATCTCCAAAACCTTGATGTTGATGGTATGATGCCACCTTAACCTACCCCTCTGGCTCAAGATTAATGGAAACCTTCTTTCTTGTGTGTTTTTCTCGATTTGTTCCATATCTCATTTTATTTTCTCTTCTTATATTTGTTGCTACTTTCTCTCATTCTCTAACGATTTAGAAACCCCTTTGTGAGTACTTGTGATCTTGGTTGAAAAATCCATTGACAACAAGCTTGGTGAGTTATAGTGTGAGTGCTTGTGTGGGTGTTGTTTGTGAGTGCATTTTGTTGAGTTCTCACTTCTTTTCCTATGCCCTTTGATCGTAACCAGGTAGGGTTTTCCCTTTCTTGGTTTGTTCTTATTTTTTGTGTATTTTTTTGGTACATTTTCCTTTTGTTTTGTTGTGTTTGTTTTTGCATTTATGTTTGTGTTTATTTGTCATAGGTTGTTCATCACATGCCCTTTTGTTTTCCCTTCCTTTCCCTTTGACATATCCATTTTCTATAGTTGGGAACCATTTTTTCTTTAAAGCATCATGGTGATGTCATTAGTCTATCAAAATTTTGGGGTTCGTTATCTTAGCATGCTTGCATTTACATCCCTAAAACCTTGATAAATTAATGCTCTCTTAAGGTGTATCTCGGTCTAGCATGTTTATACATAGAAAAATTCACATCTCATTGAAATTGGAGTTTCAAAATCCTCTTATTCTGATACCCCATTAGTGATCATCCCAAAGTCCGACCCCAATATGTTTCAAGTTACTAGGCATATGTTATTGGGATGTTGGACTTCCCTTGCTGGTGGGCATCCTCGATTCATGAACCCCAACACTCCTTAAAATTCTTATTCTATATTTTTTTTGAATGACTATGCTCTCTTTACATTTCTTTTCATGCCATTTTGGAAAGAGTGTTTAAATATAGTGATGTCTAGAGGAATATGCCTAGATATTGAATCTGATTACAAGATAAATTACTTGATTAGACAAATATTTTGGATTTCTTATGTTATTAGTAGTAATAATTCAAGGGGAGAAAGCTCAACCAAAATACATGAAGTAGTACAAGTACAAAAGGTTACCTTCCTACATAAAAAAATTCTCTCCATGGACAGAGATTGGGGATACTGATCTTGGGCATGCCAATGTTCAATATTTTCTATAAAGGGTCAGTGTTGAAGGAGATAAGACTCTAATGGCCTAGTGTATGGCCAAGTCAAAATTATTCCAAGCTATTGTAATCCTAGTATCACTTTAGTCTCCAAATATTTTCCTAGCATGTAAAAAATCCTACAATTAAAGGAAAAGGAAAATTTTCAGTCCTACATGCTAGACTATCCTAGAAATTAGTTAAAATATCATCAAAATGGTATTTGAACTCCCCACCTATGCTCAATATGCTAAAATCAACATTAAGGAGTCACTAATATATTATGAAAGCCATAATACATAGGTTATGAACTTTATGAATAACACCTACTACTACTCAAGAGGAAATTTGCAATCAAGATGGCCAAGATGATTCAAAAGAGTGAGTTCCCCGAGGATGTAAAAGACATAATCACCCTTATAATAATAGTCTTTGGACTTCCTAATACAAAAGACTGCTACCCTTGGATGGTCTCCTTCATTTTACATATTTGTGATGAAAAGAGAATTAATTGAGTCACCCTAATTTGTGGCACATTTCATGAGTAACTATTAGAGGTAGGAGAAACCAATAAGTTTCACATGACTTCATATTTGGTATATATGTGATGGCTCACATGGAAAAATTCCATGGACTTAACAAAGTGGGAACCATGTAGACATGAGAAACGAAGGTATATTATAATTACCCTCAACTAGAGTTGAAACAGAGTTGGAAACAATGTAAGAGGGGTAATGGTGCTTCTATCTATGTCATAATAAGATTCTTGTAAAATCATTATGGCAAGAGGATATATTTTGAGGCCACACAATTCATGGCTAGTTTGGGGAGCTAGTTTATTTAATTTAAAACCTTCTCCTATATCAAGGTTGGTGGATTCCATAAGGACCCCTTACAAACTCCCAAGGTATCCAACTGATAAAACCATTCTCTTGGAGGTAGGTAGGTAGGTGGTAGAAATCTAGAGGTTGATTTCTAGTAAGCATAAGGAATAAATATCCTTCTCTATCAAGGTTGGGGACTATTCTTGCTTAGGAATTCAAAATTATAAGAATACATATTAATTGGAATAGACCATCTCATGATGCACTTATATAAGGCTAGGGAGAAGTTTGATCCCATTAGAATTTTTTTCCCAGTGAATGGGTCCTTCTTTGTGCATGTACTTGGTATTGAATGTTAGAATTGGTTGTGGAGATAGCTTGCCAAGATCTTGAGGCCAAATGGAAAGCACAAAGAGAGAATATGAAAATATGATTCAATTGATGTTGTTTGATATGTGAGAGACCCCTTGGTTGTATAGCCAAGGTGAGACATAAGATGTCATAAGATGTCATAAGATTATGACAATTGTCTTAATCATATGGCATGATACAACTTATCACAACTACTTAGGTCACATGTGCTGCAAGTCAAAAGATATGATAACAACTAATGACAACAAAAACCTTCTAGAAATATTCCTAGGACCTAAGTAAACTTAACATGTAAATAAGTCCCCTAGTAATGAATTAACTAGGTACAAGACTTTATTTACACCAACACCCCCCTTAAGTGAAACTAAGGGAGTAATTGATTATTATACAAATGACACAAAGATGCAAGGATGGATCCTGACTACTAGGCCATGTTAGGTACCCATGTACAAATGCAAATGAAATCTCTCATAAATGGAGAAAAGGAGAAAACCGAGTGAGACAAAACTCCTCCCCAAAAGAGAGATGAAATACAAAAAATAAATTCTCTCAATAATGCATGAGAAGGCCAAAACCCCATGTGAGGAAAAAGACCACCCATAAGAGAGAAGTAGAAGAGAGACGATGCAGCCCCCCCTCAATGTTGAGTCTCCTGACATTATGGTAGAAGCTTGACATTGAATGCTGAAGATGATCTAATAGCGTTGAACAACATTTCTCCCCTTAGGAAGAAACAAAACCAAGAATGTATGCAAGATTTCTCCCCATTCCTGAAACAAAGATGAAGGAAGATAGATGATGTATGATGATGTCTTTGAAGCATGCTCAAGTGTCTCCATGTTGACGTGTCATTTGAAAGTTGAAACACTCCAAATAGGCATTCTAGGCCACACTGTTGAAGAGGACAATCCGGAATCTAGTAGAGATGAATTTAGAACACAATCCAAAGACAAAGATATCCCCTTTGAAAACAAAGAATCCTCCTCCAAATGTTGTCCAAAAGTATCCACAGTCACATCAAACTGCAAAGAATGATCATGTAGAGATTGAACAAGAGGGTCAAGGTGTTCCCTCACAACAACTGAAGAAGGATCTTCTCCATCAAAGAGAAGATGAATGCCATAAATGATGTCTCCCAAATCTGCAATATGAGACCACAAACAAGTCTGAAATGCCTGTTAAGAAGCCATCACAAACAATTAAATATGAAAGACAATGAATACCTGCTGCACTGAATCACAAGAAGCCATATCTGTAGCAACACAAACATCATCAACTACAACAGTAGATGGAGAATATGAAATGGATGAATCGAGAACTAGATTTGATGTGAGAATTCCCAAGTTCAAGAAGCCAAATATCTCCTCTAAATCATGGTTCATACTATAAGTGTGATCAACAATCAAAGGAACAATGTCATCATTAGAAGCAAAATTTGCAAAGGTATACAACCAAGACAAATGATCAACCATCCCAGTACCAATGATCTCTCTACTCTCCAAGTCTCGAATGATGATTGAACCAGGCATGAATTCCACAACCCTCCTATCTCCACCATGTGTTATATGATATATGGAAATAATATTTTTCGTCAAATGAGGAGCACACAATTTAACATCCTGGAAAGTGTTGTCCCCAAAACTAATAGACCGCTTCCCAATTACACCCACGTACATATTGTTTCCCATCAATATAGGAGACATATTACAAGGCTTAAAAGACGAGAATATAGACTGCAAAGATGCCATATGATAGATGCTCTTGAATCTAGAAGCCATCTCCCCGATCCATGACCTGAAGGAGCACAAAGAGCATGTCCTTTATATCCTGATGTAGTAGCCAAACCAGCATAGCCTTTTCCCTTTTTAGACTATTTTGAAGGAGGTGATTCAAACATTCTAGAAGGAAAATCAATGTGATTATTTTTGAGAAGATGTTTCAACTCATCAATATTATTCTTATAACAATAGTGTTCTTCATGTCCATCCTTCTTGCAATATGCACAAGTAGGTCTCCCCTTTTTAGATGATTCTCCTTTAGAGGGAGAGAATTCTGATTCTTTATGTGGCTTGTTCTTTTTCTTCTTTTTCTTATTATCAAGATTCCTTGATTCTTTTTGTACCTTAGATTCACTAGCCAACAATGCTTGTGACTTGGAAGACTTGATTAGACCCATGTTCATTAGCTTAACTTCCTCTTGGATTAGGAAATTTGCAAATTCATCAAACTTAGGATCAACATATGATGCTCCCATAGAAAGTTAATGGGTATGAAAGCCAAAAACAAATACTAAATATTTAGGACCAAGCTTGGATAACACATTCAAAATCAATTGTAAATCCTCTTTATCAATGTTGCATTCTTTCAACCGTGTTCTTAGTTGCTTAAGTTTGGATATGTAGTCTTGGATGTGATCAAAACATTTAGGATCAAGATTCATCAAATCATTATCAATTTGATATCACTAATCTTATCTATTTTACCATACAATTTCTCAAAAGCCTCCCAAGCTTCTTTAGGTGTTTTGCATGATTCAACATGAAATTGTAAATCAAATAAGACTAATGAACATATGCATCCAATTATTTTCTCATGATTAATCTCCCATCTTGCTAATTCTTTAGCATCAATAGGTTGAGAAATGGTTTCCTTTAGATAGCCTATTAGACCTTTTCCCATGAGATAGTTCCATACTGATTTTCTCCATGTAGCATAATTATGTGGAGTTAGGAGTTCAATTTGTGATTTCCCCATCACCATAACACAAACTAAGCAAAAGAATGCAATCAACCACTACAAGATTACCCCCCAAATTACTCAATCATGAAACCCCCTAAGCAATATCTGATTTTTGGTACTTTATACTTAGTGCGATTATAGATGCCACTTGCCAAAAACAACGAAGTGGTCTTGATCTTGGTACATGCAAATGCCAAATTTGGCCATATAATCAAGTACAATTTTTGGTACAAAATGAGATCAATCTGATCATACCACTAAAAATTACACGAAAAGTTATGCACTTTCAAAAATATTTGCACACAAAAAAGTTACTGTAGGAGCAAGATATGCGCTCATGAAGTTCCCAAAATGAGGATGAAGCAGCAACACCTATGAGAATTTGAATTTTTTGGAAAAACTAGACACAAAAACCAAAATATGATTGCACTACCACCTAGAGCGTGAAAAATTAGCCCAAATAAAAAATAATTGCTTGAAAAAGGAGTCAAAATGAGTAAGTTATGGATGTTTGAAAATTGACTGCAAAAACAAAACTGCCTATAGAGAGGGGTAGAAAAATTTCAAAATGCTTGTTGATGTCCGAAAAATGCAATGTTAAATTTGACAGTCTTTTAGCCATCATGCAAAATATTCCTCCTGCTCGGAATATTCTTTCACCAGTATATGCTCTTGGAATATTCTTCTATACGTCGATAATGAGGAATCTTCAATGAAATATTTTGGCACGGGGCCCGCGACTTTGATGGTAGGTACTAGTGAATCAAATTGCACCACATGTCCTTGTCTCAACATTCCTACTCAGGGTTAAACATTTTTCGTTGGTTTTGATTAAAGCCGATTGCTGGCTTTATTTGTTGGTCGATTGTCGGGTTGGCAGGATAGTGGGGCCCGCTACTGCAAGGAGCGGCCTATGGTAGTGCCACATGGCACCCGTAGGACCCCCTTGTTCCTACGACGGGTATGAGTGTACTTTGTACCCTCTGCTATGCTATACCAACAATTAAACTCTACATAGTTTCTTTTTTATTTTTTGATTTTTAAATAAAAAAAATTGCCAATTAAAAAAAATACGAATAATAATTTATTTATTTTTGAAAATTTTAATCGCAATTCTTTTTAAAAAAAAAATTCATACTGCCTCTACAATAATGGCGACCTGGGAGGTGTACAACTCTCTAGGCAATTTTTTTTTCCTTGGCGGACAACTTCTCCGATTTGAACGATTTGACAGTCAATCTTAGGGTTTTTGGCCCTTTTGAACGTGATGGAAGGGTCAGATTTGACCCAAAATGCTCCAAAATTGCAGCTACCTTTCAGATTTGGCAACCACACTTCAGCTTCAAACCCTCATAGATTTGGCGTCATATGTCCAATTTAGATGAAACAAAAGGCAAAACCAACTTTCTCAAACCTCTTGAACTCAATGATGAGATCCAATTTGCACCAACAAGCTCCAATTTGAATCTATAACAAAGAGCCACAAAGAGGAACCCCCCAAAATCTGGTATTTCTATCAAGTTTTTCTAATTCTCCAGATCATCATATGATGCAAGAGAAGCTCACATACTCAACTATTCAAGATTTACCAAGATATCTCAAAAAAGGTTATCCAATGGCACCCAACTTGCTCTAATACCATGTTAGAATTGGCTATGGAGATAGCCTACTATGATCTTGAGGCCAAATGGAAAGCACAAAGAGAGAATATGCAAATATGATTCAATTGATGTTGTTTGATGTGTTAGAGACCCCTTGGTTATATAGCCAAGGTGAGACATAAGATTTCATAAGATTATGACAAGTGTCTTAATCATATGACATGAGAGAACTTATCACAACTACCTAGGTCACATGTGTTACAAGTCAAAAGATAAGATAAAAACTAATGACAACTAAAACCTTCTAGAAAGATTCCTAGGACCTAAGTAAACTTAACATGCAAATAAGTCCCCTAGTAATGAATTAACTAGGTACAAGACTTTATTTACATCAACATTGAAGAATTTTGGGTAGACTGCCTTCATGAGCATGAGGTTAAGATAAGGGATTTCTATAGGATGTATCTCACATTAGCCAAGGGGTGTGTATTAGAGAAGGTATCCAATACCATGCATGTAGATGGAAAGGTGTTCGTGTTGAAGAAAATATGAAATAAAGCTGCAATATTAAATTATGTATGTGAATTCAAATATGAAAAAATATTACCAAATCAAATTATATGTATGTGATTTCATATTCATCATAATAGAAAAATCAGAAAAAAACGTGACACTAGATTTATATGGAGAAACCCTTTCAGGAAAAAAATCCACATGAGAAAAGAGGAAAAGTATATTATTAATCTTTACAAGAGAGATACACCATAATACACTTCACTGTTGATCTTTGAGTAACCAAGATGCACACATATAATTGCAAATAACTCAATATGAAACTATCATCCAATAACTCTAATATATAGAACTTGTGGCAGGTAAAACCACAATGGTAAACCAAAATAAGAGGTACCAAACTACTTGAAAAAACCCATGCCTTTTCTTGGAAGATCAAGAGTCATGATAAAATATTAAATAAAATACACAAGGCTCCAACATGGGTGCCTAGCCCATAGCCTTTTCATCTTTTGACTTTCATGATGCTCCAATGACTTTTTAGCTTTCAAGTGGAACACTAATGAACACCTCTTTCCCTCCAAATTTTGGCGCTCCAGTCAAGACCTTTCACATTCCCAATGTGGAATCTTAGGAGGTAAAATTTGTCCAGAGTGATGTGCAACCTCCACCAACATTAAATTTCCTCTTGAAAATATAATTGCAATGCTAATAAGTAATGAATCTTTCTCATATTCCCTAGAACAATTTCCAAGAAATATGGAGACATATAAATGACATAGGTTTGCAAGGTTAATGTCACCTAACCTAACAATTGGAACCCTCCTATAATCAGAATAAAATATATAACCAACCCCTTGCTAGAGTCAATTGATCAATACATGAGGACCTCTCAATTGAGAAATAGACCAAAGAATTCATTAAGATGACCAAGGAATGGCTCAAGAACCCTTAATATATGGATGATACTCATCCATAAAATCCTAATTCATCTCAAGCTATTGCAACTCATAAAATGCAAGGTGAAACTTCAAAGGCTACATAGAAATGGAAGGAAGAGAAGAAGAGAAAAAGATGAAAAGGGTCCAACATACACATTATTATGGAAAGTGAAGAAGAAGAACAAGATGAGCCCATGTAGAGAAGGTTTAGAACAAGGGTTGCCACTACAACACATGGAGAAGTTATAAGTACTCCTAATGTTTGGCTAACTTCCCTAGCTCAAATCCCAATCCCTTCTCCTCCTCCTCTTGTACTAAGCCTAATTCCTTCTCCTCCTTCTCCTCCTCTTGTACTAAGTCCAATTTCTTCTCCTCCTTAAACTTTACCTAGCCCAGTTCCTTCACCTCCTCCACATACCCCACTTATAGAATAACCCAAAGATAAAGAGTAGGAAACTATGGAGTTTATTGATGTGAGCTTAGTGCAAGGTACTGTATCTTCCTCTAATGAGGGACCACATATGTCAATAGATTTTTTGGAACCTTCTCCTCTCACTTTTCTATAGGTAAGGTTAGAAAAATCTTACACACCACGTCCAAGGAAACTAACCCCTCCCAAGAAGCCTACTCCACCAAACACAAGTGTGGGTCTCTCTTTAGGTGATTTGAGCATATATTTGTATGGATCAACTCTATAATTTAGAAGAGTAAAATAGTATATAAATAGGCTTTAGAAGAATTTTTAAGGGTAATTGATATGCTACAAGACCATCCTACAAGGAAGAGAGCCATAAAATTTTCTACAATCATAAGGGATACACAAAGATTAAGGATTACATAAGTGACAAATCCATTGGTAGACGAAGAAGAGGGACAAATGCAACCTTAGGATTTTAAAATTCAAACAATTTTCTTGGCTCATCAAACTAGGGATGGAGAGAGGTGCTCCCTTAATGATTTGATAAATGTCATATTAAACTGTATGGACATAGATGAGAGGAAAAAGGCATAATTCTGAGCTCAAGTGAGTGAGCTCAATGCTTGCATCAACTACCTAATAGGACCTATTGATGTTAAGTCCACTATTACTCCTATGCTAAAGCTACTAGATAAGGGGAAACAAGTCCAGGATACAAGTAGAGTAATAAGTTCCACCACTTCATGGAGAAATTCATTAGAGGCGTGCAAGACAAAAAATTAATTTGAAAGGCTATCAAATGTTATCATAAGGTGGGTGATGGATCAAGTTCCTTATCATAATTTTAATAAAATTTAGATGAGGCGCTCACCATATTGGAGGATAATCTACTTTTCTTAAAGAAGATGGCAAGGATCCCACTAGTGGATTTGCAAAGTAAGCAAGTGATAATAGATGGGAGTTATGGATTGCCAATAGAGTGGTATTATACCACCAATAGTAGACCCAAAATGGTTAAAGAGTGCAAGAAAAAGTTTGCAATAAGGAGAGATGTTGCTAATGTATCCATCACAGAGATATAAAATTTTGGTAAGACCATACCATGTACATTTGGGGAGAATCCCAACATTTTTTTAGATGAGGTCAAAATTAAAGAGTTCATTGAAAATTTGAGGAAACCAATAACAAAATATCCCATTGATGACCTAATGAGGGTTAAATTTAACTTCAATGTTTTCTAAGACAGGGTTTTGAAGATCAAGGAGGAATCTAATACATAGTTGCTCCCAACTCCAATTGCATCTAGGATGTATTGATGGAAGTCTAGAATCAATTCCTAGTATAGTAAAATTTTCTTCTAGATTACCATGAGCTAGATTTTGTCTTTTCTCTCATGTAATAAAGGCACTACCCTTCTTTGGGATGTGTATGATATTATATGTCTATTTTGAAAATGTAATTCTTTATTCTTGTAATAACCTATGTTGTAATTTGTAATTTTGCACCCCAAGGGATAAAGTAGTTTTAATCCGGCCTATTGGGGCCCTGGTCAAATTTTTGGCACCCAAGACTAGCTATTTATAGCCCTCATGTGGACTTTGTAAGGGTTATTGATATTTGGTTACTAGTGAACTATTGAATTATCAGCATGGAAACCTTACTAAAAAATGTAATATGCTCATCTATTCAAAGTAATAAAGGATCATGCCTACTATTTTTTAATTCTCTCAACCTTGGTAGTGGTTTGTTTTATTTTGTTTCTTTACGAGTGGATAACTTGGTGAATTCTATTTTAATGGGCTTGTCATAAAATTATGTATAAAATCTACACATGAAATATGGTAGTTGTAATGAATTCAACATGAAAGATCTTTACATTGTGATTTTCCTCATACTCTTTCACTAATGTTGTGGATGATTGTGTGAATACTGGCCATTGCAATATTGGTCTATTTTAATTTCATTAAATCTTTCATAGCTATGAAATAAAATTAAGCTCATCATTGCCAATTTATTTTACTATTCATTTATTTTTATTTTATTCTTCCCTAAACCTTAATCTTCTTTTGAAATTTTATTTTTAGCTTAATATCTTTAGGGTAGGTTTATGATATATTAGATTAGTGTAGAGTAGGTTATATATATAGTTTTTTTAATTGAGATTCAAATATTTAACCTCTATTTAGAATATTAAAAGTGTATGATTGAAAATCTTTTTTTAGATTTGGTTGTACCAACAAAGACCCCCTTGTTAAATAAATAACATAGAACACTTAGTTGTTCCAACTTAGTTAAGACCTAGCTAAAAGGAACCTTGGAGTTGACTCTTGCAGGGATCTCTTAACTTTTCAAGAGAAGTAAAGTGTCTATTTATACTCGAGGTTGGTTTCTCTAAAACCCCCATAAACACAACAATATCACCCAAGTGACACCTAAGTATCCTAGGTAAAGGATACATGTAGGCACCACCACAATAACATAGGTTTAAAGTTATTGATAAAAGGTACACAAATTTTAAATTGTAGGTTAAAGAAGTATCTTTATATTTTGAAATAGTCTTCTAGAATTTGGTATCAAAATTTTCATACTTATGTTTTAAAGCTAGGTTTTGTTAAAGCAAAGTATTATTATTGTGTTTATTATAAGAAAGTGGGGGATTAGTTCATTATCATTGGTGTTTATGTTGATATCATGCTTCTTATTGAAAATGATAAGGATATGGTAAACATACTCAAATCTTAGCTTTCCCTTTTTTTATATGAGGGATCTAGGAGTTGCTAAGTATATCTTAGCCATGAAAATTAAGAGAGACAAGGAAAACATAAAACTTTGGATAAGTCAAATGAAGGATATTGATTTTATATTATAGAGATTCAAAATGAATTATTGTATGCCAATGAATGTCACTATCCCCATGGGAACAAAGTTATTAATGAAATGGTGTCCTAAGACACCTGGCAAGATATATGCTATGAATCATGTTCCAAGCAATTAGTGTCTTGATGTATGCTATTGTTTGCACTAGACTAGAAAATGCCCAGGTAGTGCAACTCCTAAGTAGATATATGTCTAATTAGTCAAAATATACTAGACTATGGTTAAGAGGGTCTTTAGATATCTTCATGACACTTTATAATAATCTATTTTCTATCAAGGAGGACCTAAAATATGTAGAACAATGAATTTTTAGGGATTTTTTTGATGTAGATTAGGTTGGTGATGTTGACAATATAATATATACTGGTGATTTTATGTTTAACCTATTTGGTGGTGCAATAAGTTAGATACATAAGAGATATGCTATGGTTTCCCTTTTGACTATAAAATCTTAGTACATGGAAGCTACTCATTCTTGTAAAGAGGTAGTGTGGCTTCAAAGGTACTATTTAGATGTTGGCTTGATTTGAGTTAATGAGGATTAACTATGACATTCAAAGTGCTATAATTTTGGCCAAGAATCTAATTTTTCACGTATACTAAGGGAAAATTGATGTGTAGTATCATTTTGTTTATGACAAGGTGATGTATAAGAGGGTATTGATAAAGAAAGTGAACACTTTGGATAATGTTGTAGATTATTGGATGAAGTTAGTAACTAAAAATAAGATCTTGTGGTGTAGGTTTACTACTTGAGGATTCCACCCCTTAGTAGCTTTTTTATTTTTCCTATGTTCAACCCCCTATGCAATGTATACAAAAATTGGGATAATTTTGGGAAATTTGTACACCTTTAAATGTTTTAGAAAACTATGGTCCAACTTGGAGTGGGACACCACACTTTGAATTGCATTATATTTTCCTAGGGATTTTTTGTATGTGACATTGGAAAATCACTTTAATTTGTGTAGGTAGATCATAGGAAGACATTTCATCCTAAGTACACCAATTAATTAAGGGTCATTTTGATATCTAGAGTCAATCTTAGATGCCAACTTTGGGAAATCCCACTTGGGTACATTAATTAGAAAACTTAGTACACTTTTTGTTAACCATTGACTATGTATAGAATGCTTTGGATGGGATGAAATATGATGTTACTTTAAAATGTGTATATGCTACATAAATTACTCTAGAAAGCAAGTTGAAGTTTTATTTGATAGCACAAGAGAACTCTATTATATTTTGTGTTTGTTACTACAAATACAAGAAGAGTGATGCTATTTGTTAGTGGGTTTTTCTCATAAGGGCTTACCATGTTAAATCCTATTTTTTGTACATTTTCTCCATTTAAATACATTGATTCTATTTTTTTATGCAAGTATTCTTTTACCTAGATTAATATATTTTCCTACATAGATCACCACCTCCTAACTGTTAATAAAAATTGAATAACACTCTTAAAATAAACATGGCACCTCTTCACACCACATAATTAATGACTACCATGTTCTATATTTCTACCCAATAAATGAGATCATTATTAACTACCTCACTACAATCAAATCTACCATAAACGGATTACCAAATTTAATCAATCATACTACTTGATATACTTAATAAATTCTTCTATATTCTTTATGATATTTTCTAATATTATCCTTCTCCTAATTAATACATAAGGTATATTTTCCTAGGAGCATAAACTACAAATCAAGGAGGTTTATAGGAATGTAAGGATTCTAAAATTTTCCATGTTTTTGCATTATGATTGTAAATGGATATTATCAACTCTCACTTAATTCCTTTGTTGGTTAAATAATATTATACTTTGTTTAGATACCTTTTTCAATGCTTGAAATTAATCACTTAAATTTTATCCCTTAGGTTATAAAATTCATCTAAATATCTATGAAGTTTCCAGCTCAATATTTTTCTCTTCTTAACTGGATTTATTGAAACTATAGAGTTTCCTTCAACTACTAGTTTAGTATGACTTGAGAGAACCTATCTTAGACATATTATAAAATATTCTCATTCTTCTTCATTTTTCATATGCATTCATCAAAATAAAGAACCATCATATCTCATGTGACTTAGGGAGTCCTTGATAAAAAATTCACCACCTATCATTCTTAGATTACCTTTAGCTACCCCATCAATTTTAATTTGGTAAAAAAAATTGGGGAGGAAACCATAATTAATCTTGAGGATTTGTTGTCTCTTGAGAATTTTGATTCCTACTAAAATTATTTGTATTTAACCCTTGAATCTAGGAAGGAATCGAGAGATCACAAAGTTTAAGCATTTCCAATTCAAAGTTGGAGAAATGCATCTTCACCTTTTCTATTTGGGCTAAGCATATTCAATAATAGAAATATTTATTCTAGAATAGGTAATCAATCCAAGGGCTTTTTTTCTCTAAAAAAATCATATTTTTTTCAAGCCATATTCGTGACATTATGTGGAGTAATGCTATAATCTGGATAGCCTTTTTCAATTTCTCTATAAACCATAGTTAGACACATATGAGCTAATTAATAAAACTTGAAATCATCTAGACTAAGTCCAGTTTGTTAAGAATTTTATATTGTAGCTTTATTTTTAATTAAGATAAGTATGGGAAGGCCCCCCCAACCCTTATAGAGAAAAGTAGACCAAATATGCAATAAAAATAACCAACATAATAAGAAAATATAGTCAATAAAAAAAAGAAGGAAAATATAAGAAAATAATAGGAAACAACCACCAAAAAACCTAAGCCAAAGTAACACCAAAGAACTAAGGGAACAAAAACATGAGTAAAACACCAACCCAAACAAGATAGGAAACACTAATAAAGAGTATTTCAGTTGGCATCCATCAAGTCTAAGGTTTCCTCCCATTCAGGAGCACTTCAAGGACCTTTCTTCTTCTTCTTTGGAACATTAGTTGAACCTCCATCATTCTCTTTTTCTTCTTCTTGTCCAGTTTGGTTGCAACCATCACCACTCCCACCACAATATTCATCATTAGGCCATCAATAATCTTAACCATTTTACTCAAATATTTCTCCAAGGTGACAATTTTCTATTGGAAGAAGGCCAAAGCGTCGTACTGATTTTCCCATTTCTCTTTGCAACTAGGATAATCAATAAAGTCCTATAAATTTTCAATGATTTCCACCCTAACTTGTAGATCTTCAATATATTCCATATACATTTATATATTCTATTCTTTACTGGAAATGTCCTCATTCTTTTATTTTTCCTCAATATCATCTTCCTTATAAATTTTGATGTTATTTCAACCTTTAAGGGCCTCCCCAAAATTCTAGGGCATAACATAAGGAGGGGAACATGAAAGAGAGTTGTCATGGATAAAATCCAATGGTTCATCTAAGTAATCCACATGCTTACTAGGTAAAGAGTCTTGATTCCACCTCCATATCAATACTTTCAGTGGGAGTATTAAGAGTTGAATAAGTTTTATCCCCTGTTGAGACTCTAGCAATCCTGGAAAACCTCTGCCCCCTGAAGAAGAAACAACGTCCCCTTTGGTAATTTCCCATTTGAGATGTCAATTGTAAGACTAGGATGATTGGTCACAACAAGAGTCTTACAAATATTATTGCTAAAATTTTACCTTTTGCATCTCAACAACATTCTTTCTTTTTGGAAGAGGAGGAATAACAAAATCCCCTTATCTTGAATGGATAACAAGATTTTTTTTGGTCTCAACTCCTCATCAGTGGAATCCTTGATTTCTGTCCCCCTTTTGACTTTTTTCTTCTTGAAGATAGGGGTAGTAGGAGAAATTCATATCTTAACACCTTTAACATGGGAGGTAGAAGGGTACCTTTTGTGAAAGCAATGCATTTTTATCTTTCCTTGGAAGAAGGGTTAGGGTTTAGGGTTTAAGGTTTAGAGTTTAGTACTTAATCAAATGGTAACTTACCATCCCCCATGGAGCAGGTAGTTCTTCATGAATAAACCCATTTTGATGTATTTTCAACTCCTCACCCTCTTCTAAGAAATAGTCAATATATTCTTGGTAGGGATTTTGGCTGAAATGGGACACCTTATCTCCCTCACAACTTAGACTTGTATCTTGCAAAATAAGCTCCTCTATGACTTAAATTTTGATGCCACTAACTTGAACTTGACCAACACTCCAACCATTAATAAACTAAGCTATAAGATCATCATCACACACTTTTATAGCCTTGAAGAAAGATGTTAAACCTCATTTTCAAATATAACCCAAAATTCAACATTCTTTTTCAGAGAGACAAAGATGGTGGGTTCAAGATAGTCCCGGGCCACCCATTTTTGCGTACCTTTCTCTCTAGAAACACACTTCAAAGAGAACATTATACAAAAATAAGGGGACCAAAAAGAAGATAATAGAAGCACATACATTGTTGTATAAAATAGAGATGTTATAAAATAAACCAGTAAATTTCTTTTAAAGTTTTCCATAAGAATAGAAGTCATGGAAATGACATGAGCAAGATATTATAGCAAAGGTCCCAAAATTATGATAATAAATACAACCTTGCTTATAATATTTTGAATGACTAAAGGTTTTAATTAAAACATTCCCTTTCTAAAGTCTTTCGTTCAACTCACTTGCATAACTAATCATCATTAAAAAAATTATCCCAACTTGAAGCAAAATTTTAATGATGATTATTATTAGAAAAATATCTTTGATCTCCATCAAATTATTCATGATTTTGAACAATTTTTTTCCTATGTGTTGCAAGAATAACTAGGAAAGAAAATAATAATTAAAGGAAATGATTTTAAAGTGTGGATTAGTATCTACCTCATTCAAATGATAATCTTGAGGCAATCCTTTAATCATAAAAGAGAGACTTGCATACTTCAAACAACCTTGATGTTTCTTATACCAAGGTCTAATCCTTAAATTAATATAAATCATAATCATCAAATCACCTTTTATAATTATAGTTCTATCAATCCTTAAACAAAAGATATGCTATCTATAATGGAAGGTTTTTATCAAACAACTAATGCTTCCACTCATTATATTGGAAGCTTATATTAGCACTCGAGCATCTACTAATTTGTTTGCCTCTCTGAAGGTATGAGAGATCTTCAAATGGGAGAAGTTAGGAAAAAATAATCTACTATCTTCAATAAAATTCCTAATTTTCCAAGGAAGAATTGAGAATTATGAAGAAAATCAATGATTAGCTTAGAGTCTCCTTCAATTTTAATTTTTTGGAAATATTTAAGATAGACGCTTTTTATACCCCTCCACGTAGCAATTTCCTCTGCTTTTTTGTTTGTTTTGAGGAAGGACAACAAAAAAAATAGTTTATTGTTTCCTCTTCATTTTCACATAATTAGTAATGTGAAGGCTCTTTGAAACCACTTTTGCATAAATTTTCACACTTCATTATTTCATTCAATGTTAAAATAACCACAAAAAATCATTGATTTAGGATGTTCCTTTAAGCACCAGATGGGATTACCAGACCACCATATAGCTTTGTTGAGGAAGCACAACACAAAAAATATTTTCTATTTCCTCTTTCTTTTCACATAAAGAATAATGTGAAGGCTCTTTGAAACCACTTTTACATAGATTTTCATACTTTACTATTTCATTCAATGTTAATAACCACACAATCATTGATTTAGGATGTGCCTTTAAGCACCAAATGGGATTACCAAGTCAATCATCCATAACTAAAATATATCTATGTTTCAAAAGGCTATACCCCAAAGATATTGTGAAGTGTTTTTTCCTTAGTCATTTTCATTTTCATCTTGTATAAATGTTTTTAGTTTCAGGTGCACCCGCGCTCAAGTAGAATTATCAGAGTGATGTGCAATGCACCATGTGGTGGCTGCACAACTTTCATCTTTCGTCTTCTTTTTAGGAGAGAGTTCGGGACACGTGTTGACTCATCGAGCATTTTATTGGGAGCTATATTCATGAGCTCGGAAGTTTCTGCCTTGTTGACACGTCACCTCTTCGCTGTGGGTAGATTGCATCTCCTACGAAGCGATATGATTGGGGAGTTTGTTGGAGCTGACTGGCCTATTTATTTTCTTGGTTTTTGGGATGGAAGTTTTGAGTCGGTGCACCGGGGTGATGTGATCGATCAACTAGACCTTTTTCCAGGTTGTTGTTTCTAGGATTTGATCATTTATGAGCCTCTATCTTTGCTAAATATTTGAAAAACATCAATGTGGAAGCTGAGAATTGATGAGCAAAGATCATCGCAACCTAACCAAAGATCTACGATTGGATCATGTGCCATTAATTGTCAACACCTAGCAGTATCAATTTTGTGTTGGGTAGTGTGTTTCCTTTTCTGCAGCTATATAAGGAGGGTGATGACACAATGGGGGGTTGGATTCCAAGTTGTAGTTTCTTTGTTGAAAGAAAAAGTTTCTTTAGTTTTCTTAGGGTTTTAGAATTATTTTTAGAAAGAAAAAGTTGCAAAACTACTTTTCTTTGGCATGTTATATCTATTAAGGTTTAAACTATTTTTGGATTGGTATTCGACCTCTGTTTCAAAGTTCATTTGATATTTAAAAGCATGAGCTATTGAGGGGAAATTGTTGAGATTGTGCATGTATGGCCTTTTTCAAGCTTTCTTTCTTTATATTATCATTTTGAATGAAACATTGTGTCTTGCAAGCTAATTCTAGATAGTTTAAGTAGCTGATTTCCATGCTGTATGCTCGTATGGTAGAGTAGTAGCTTAAGAAAACTAGATTATGTCATTGGACTTCTCTGTTTTTCTGAAACTTGTTTTTTGTGCTATGTTGTATTAAGAGGAAGAGTTCATGTGATTTCTGAGATATTGTTTTGTTACTCATAATAAATCTTTATGTTTGATCAGACCTTAATGAACACTGCCTGCAGAAAGATTTGAAAGTCTACACTATGCTTGAAGTTAGCCTTTGTTGTTCGTTCTCTTTCCAACAATGAAGGGTTGTGGCGTTCTGTGTCTAATTATATCACTCATAGAAATGATTTGGGTTTGAAATGTTGTAAAAGCTTTGGTGCATCACCTTTTATGTTTTATGTTTACATTTCCTTCTCCCCTTATCTCCAAACCCCAAAGAAGAGTCGAATTTCTATAAAAATCTCAGAGGTATTCAATGCGATGCAATTTGTCCCCCACTCGTTGAATTTCCCATAAGACTGTCGGAGAGGCGCAAGCTTTGATGATCAACAGTTCTTTTTCGGCACCCGATGGGACATGAAGTTTTCCAAATGCCTAATTAGAAGTCATAAATATTTCTTGAATTGGGCTAAGGAAGGAAACTGGAAGTTTCATGCCCATAGTTCAAACAAGAGCATCTTTGGGAGGTCATTTTCAGTACTCTCAATTACCTGCCTCAACACCCTAGAGGAGAAGACTTATAGGTTCTGTATCACCTGTAAGGAGTAATAGAGAAAGAAGTAAGAGCCCAACCTTGAGAGCCCTATCTACTCCATCGAAGGCTTAAACTTCCAAATAAGAATACCTGTATATCCTATTCATAGGAATTTTTTCTCTATGGCTCACGTACCTCCCCCTATTCCTAGAAATTTTGTAGCATGGGATAGTGGTAGTCTACTACAGCCACCCACACCCTCAGATGTATGGCCTGCTATACCCGTTAACGCCCTCAAGGCTATTCCAAGATTCTATGGAGAAGACTTCAAAACCCCTTCTGAACACCTTCAAGATATAGTGGAGGTATGTAGGATACATAACATATTGGAGGAGAACATCGCATTAAGGCTGCTAGCCACCTCTTTTAAGGGAAAGGCCCAAGATTGGTATTGATCTTTGGCCTTGGGTTCTATCATCTCCTAGGACCATCTTGGAGAGCACTTGTTTGAACACTTCTCAGAGAAAGGAGACTGCTCCTCATTGTTGTAACAACTAATTACAATCAAGAGAGCTCCGTGTGAGGCCATGAGTGACTTCAACACCAGATTCCATAAGACCTAGCAAAGGATCCTTGTGACTGCTCGACCTTAGACTGCCATGGCATTCATGTTCTATCTGAAGGCCTTCAAACCAGATATTGTAGTCATGATAACCTCCATGGGAGGGGATATCTTTCCTGATGCATACAAGGTGGTGGTGCACATAGAGAACAATCTAATTGATGTCGAAAAGCTTCCGCCTCAACCCTTGATGCCAGTGTTTGTAGAAATCTCTAATGGTCCTCAGGAAGAAGCCACTCCAAGCACTCTCGCGACATAATTAAGGTTGGTCACCCCACATTCTATGAACATGCATCCCACTGCTCAAGCAAGCACGTTTGTCTTTTCCTCAATGGTGGTAGATATCGGCGACATGAAGAATCTCACGTGGAATTTTGCTAATGAGTAGGTCATTATCAAATGACAACAAGCGATGCCTTTGAAGCAGACCACACAAGCCTATGGTGGAGGGAAGCCATCTTATCAACATAATCCATATCAAGGACCCTCTAGAGGAGGAGGTAAATAGGCGACATCCACAAACCAGATAGTTCCGATCACCATGCCATTGCAGATGGTCAAGGATAGCTCAAGTAAAGAGCTAGTCCCAGGCCAAAACAATTTGGCGGAAGATGAAAAATGTTTGGTGCTTCCTGTGCAATGATAGTCATATGCCCTGAAATTTCCCAAGGGGGAATATGCAACAGAGGGTAGCAGAACAAAGAAGCAAGGGCATGCTCCCGAATGTGGATGAGTACGAATCATCCAAAATGGAAAATGCTCATTTTAGAGCACAAACACAAGGGATGTCCCTGGAGCAAAAGCTAGACATTACGCTCGACCAAGCTCTGTTCTCGTGGTTAGAAGAGGAAGAGGCGGTGTTCGAAAATGAAACTCTGACGATTGGTGTTCCTTAAGTGCAGTCAGATTACAACACAATATCAAGGAGAAGGCTCACAGGAGAGTAGGTACAACAAGCTTTTCCACATCCACAACCGCGCCAACTATTCCCGCAAGAAAAGCAGGCTTCATTGCCCATCGTTTGGCCTTTTCCGCAGCCACATAACACACCATTGGAAGAGAAAGAGATGAGAAAAAAACCAAGCCCAGTCATGTCAAAATGTTTTCTTTTGAAAATGAGAGAAATACCACCGTTTAAGCCCAAGGCCCAAATAGTCGAGACGCTTAACGTGGTGGAGAAATTGAAGGTGCTTGCCAATGTATCATTGTGGGATGTCGTATCAATTCCCAAACAAAAAATGTTGCTTCAAGAAGCATTAAAGGAATAAGAAAGCCCACAAGTGGATGCAACTTAACCATGCAATCAAAGCGGAGACAACAGATTCGTGCTTCCCCCTCAGGCTCTGAAAGTAACAACTTATGCAAATGATGTAGGCAATACAAAAGAGAAAGAGGTAAACAAAACAAATCCCATGTCTTTATTTTTAACACTTATAGTGGGAGATAAGCTTTTGCATAATAATATGATCGATTCGAGGGCTAGCACAACTATTATGCCAAAACAAGTGGCAGATGCTTTGAAGCTTAAGTATGAGCCCCTTGAAAAGGGAATCATGCAACTAGACGGGAAGAAGGTTCTGACTGTTGGTCGGATAAAATATCTACCTCTAACCCTTTTCTCTTGCCCAAGCCAAATAGTCACACAGGAAGTAGTAGTGATAGACATTCCTCCAGTCTTCAGAATGTGTCTTTCAAGATATTTCACTGTAAAACTTGGTGGATACTTGGCGATTGACTAGTCCCACCTGATATTGAGAACCAAGCATGAGGCAAAGATGAAGATCTTTTCTGAATCCTTGCATCCCGAACATATTGCGGATGATGCAAATCTGTGCTTTGGGGCTGCACATACCTCCATCTCTCAGCAAGAGATATTGTGTAGAAATGTTAGAAGACAAAGAAGACACAAGTGAGCAGACTCCTAAGGAAGAAGTGCTGCTCAATCAGTTCATTGACTCTGACCCATTTGGTAACTACCATGCAATAGGGCTAGGCACCTATGTAATTTTTGATGGTGATTAGGCCCTTTCGAAACTAATGAAGGATTGGGATGAATCTGATGATCGGATGATAATCGTTTATGGACCTTATATTTTGATGGTGTCAAATGCAAAGCTAGTTCTGGAGCGGATGTTCGTGTCTCCAACAAGATTGAAGACCCCCAGAGCCTACCATTTTCAGTTCTCATGCTCCAACAATGATGCCAAATATGAAGCTTTGGTTCACGAGTTGATTCTAGCAGAGCAAATAGGTGCGAGAAGGATACAAGATTTTAGAGATTTAGAACTAGTAGTAAGCCAGATCCACGGACAAGCAACTACAAAGAATACAAGGATGAGATCTTACACACATAGGATATGGGATCTCATCGAGAGTTTTGAAGCTTTCAACATACAAGTGATTCCCCAATCACAAAATAGTATTGCTAATTAGATGGCCCATATTAGTCCACAATTTGAACCAGTTTCTGACCCGACGAAGCAGAGTGCGGTGCAAGTCATTGTCTGACCCTCAATTCTCAACAACGATCAAAATTGGAAAGTTTTGGGTGACGACATTCAAATTATTTCTTTCATACAGAAATCAGGGACGACTTCCAACTACTCACCACCAGGGACGGATCTTCCTGAAGATGCAAGGAATGGAAAGTAAGGTTTTTTTTGTAGATTTAGGGAATTATGAAGAACTTGACGTCGAAAGTGACTAAAAATTGAAAGTTGGAAGGGAAGTCCCTCACAAGGACAAGAGAAGGCTAAAGGATCTATGCTTTAGGTATGATCTCAGAGGGTACAACCCGGGCATAATTCAGCGTACCATTGACTTGGCAGAAGGATCCAAACCCGTCCGACAGAAACAAAGGTTAGTCAACCCGAAGGTTGAAGCCTTGATGGCACAGGAGCTAACCAAGTGGGTCGAATCAAAGATCATATGCCCTATCAAATATTCCACTAGGGTGTCAAATCTGGTCCCATTTTGGAAAAGGAATGGTGATATCTGACTTTGTGTTGATTTTTGAGACTTAAAAAGGACTTCACTAAAAGACGATTATCCCTTGCCACTCATGGAGAAAATTTTATAGATTATAACCAGATCAGGGATGTTCTCCTTATTAGATGGTTTCTCAATATGCAATCAAGTCCATGTGAAGGAATCTGACCGACATGGGATGATGTTTACCACTAAGTGGGGAACGTTTGCATATTCAAAGATGCCATTTAGACTCTCCAATGCTAGTGCAACTTTTCAATGGGCAATGAACATTGCTTTAGAAGGATTGATCAACCAAATTATATTCATATATCTGGGTGACCTAATAGTGTTTTCTAGATCAAAAGATGATCATTTCGATCATTTAGAAAAGGTTTTCCAGAAATACCAACGATTTGGGACTTCTTTCAATCTAGAAAAATATTTCTTCGGAGTGCCTTAAAGAAAGCTTCTTGGCTTTGTAGTATCAAAGGAGGGAATAGCAATAGATCTTGAAAGGTTTTGAATGACAAAGGGGCTGTGATCTTTTGTGGGGAAGATTAATTTAGTTAGTAGATTCATATCAGATTCCATGAGCATTGTGCGATCGATTACCTTGATGCTTAAGGAGTCCTTTCAAGTGGACTTCCAAGGGTACAACAACTTTCAAGTAACTAAAGACAACCCTCTTCGGAGCCCCAACACTAATTAGCCCAAATTTTTCTAAAGGATTTCTACTCTACGTGTATAGTGACCGACATAACATAGCTTCTATGCTCACTCAGAAGTACGAGGAAGATAATGAAGAGCATCCTATTGCATTCCATTCAAGGAACTTGAAAGACTTCAAAGCCAAGTAAAATTTTGTAGAGAAGTAGACCTTTGCCATTGTCAAAAGTTTAAAGAAATTCTGACACTTGGTGTCGGCTAACAAAATCATTATTCTCGTAGTGCATCCTAGTGTGCGGGAATACATCACAAAAGGGAAAATTATCAATTTCTTTAAGAAGCTAGTAGCCAGGCTTGGCCTGCCTGAGATTGTTATATCTGACAATGCCTGAGTTTTTGTGGAATCAGGAATGTCAGATTTTGCTATCAGATATGGGATTTTCCTCAAGGCTTCATCAAATTATTACCCACAAGGGAATGGGTTAGCGAAATCAACCAACAAAAACCTAATTAGGTTAACCAAGCGTATTGGGCCAGGATGACAAAATGATTGGCATAAACATTTGCGAGCTGCTTTGTGGGCTGACTGAATTACTCTCAAGAAAACTCTAAAGACCTCCCCCTAAAAGTTGGTAAATGGAAGAGAGGTAGTGATACCCATTTCCATACAAATTCATGCTTCACAACTACTGAAAGCCCTGGAAATTGAAGAAGATGGTTGAATGGAAGTACAGTTGGTAGAACTCCTCAAACTAGAGGAAGACAAAGAGAAGGCTCATGGAGCCATGATCAATCACCAGCAGATAGTCAAGCGATGGTTTGAGAAAAATACCTCTAACCTAGAATTCAAAAAAGGGAGCTTAGTGCTAAAGTATGATGAACATACTGCAAAATCAGGGCAACACACAAAATTTGAAGCACTATGGAAAGGACCTTTCTGAATCAGCACATGCAAACAAAAGGGAACATACGAGCTTGAAGATACGGAGGGAAACACTTTAGCTATACTAGTGAATGATATTTATTTGAAAATTTTCCATTAAAATATGCAGTTCTTTAAAAAAATTTAACAGTTATGTACCATATGTAAATTTTTTGTAAATATTTCAAAATTTTGAGAATAGGCCAACCAAGAAGAATGCTAAAGAAACAAAAAAGCTGTATTATGTTATATTCATTGAGAATTTACAATATAATGCACAACCCAAGGCTCAAAATTGAACATGAGGCTCTCTCGAGCAAAACCCAAAAGAAGTAGTGAGTAAAAAGAAGTAAAAGGGAGGCAATGAGTAAAAATAGTAAAGTTAAGCCTCCAACCATTGTAGTTGAAGGAGAGGGCTCATTATCGAGTTATTTTTCTTCTTCTTCTTCTTCGGTGTTTTTAGTTGTCAGGGTGCAAAGGGGGGTGGACACATAACACACGTGGCCCACACAGTGCATAGCTAGGGTCTACTCACTGTGAATATGCACCAGAAAGTTGAAGTGCTTCCTCTAGGTGATCCCCGAAACTCGCTCCACGTCGTACTCCCACAAAAGAAAAGTGGCTGCTGGCTGAGAAGAGTAATGGTGCATCTCGACGTCCATGGTGCGAAAATTAGAGAGGAAGGGCAACTAGGGTACATCTATTCCAAAGTCCACATGCTTGCGGAGGTCCATAGCACTCGAAATACCAACGTCAGGGATGACCACTCACACTATCTCACCAATCCCTTCCATTAGTGAAGTGTCGAACATATTTTGTCACAACTCAATTATCATAGGCTTGGACACATTTAGGTCCAACAATGAGGTCATGAAGCAGGAAAGCATGTTGCAGTTGCTCCAAAGCTGGTTCTCGTTGGTAATGAAGTTTACGCTGACTACCCACTTGAACACTACCATCGAGGCAGTTGCATTTCTTCACCATGCACTTGATTTGGTCACTAGTGATCTCTCTTGTGAAGCCGTGTTGCAATCTCTGTGGAAGGAGCCAAATAGGGGTACCTAAGCCAACAAACATTTTGATAAAGCAATGAATTATAGGGGAATGTGAATATGCGAAAGGCCAACTAACTTAAGAGACTATATGTTCGAATGAATGTTGCAAAAGGTGGCATAGCTATATATATAAAAGGTGAGTCAACAAACTCAACCAATGGAATGTCTATTTTTGGCCAGATGACAACATAAATTTTTTAAGATAGAATGGAGTGAGGTAGATAAATCATATAGAGGATATGGTGGAATGCCTTGAGAAATAAATTTGGGTGTTGGGAGTAAATTCTCTCATACGCTGATGGTTGACATGTGTCCTTCGCCATCATCAGCGCCAACCAAATTACTGATAAGAAAAGACATGGATTAACGCGCTAAAACTATGACAAATTAATGGGCACATCTTTTCAAGAGTACCTTGTATCACCTCAACATGTTTCATATGACGAAAAACAAACTTTTCGATGCAATAAGTTCATTTGTAAAAAGGTGGCAGAAAGAATGTACTAATTCCATGCTCGCAACATTCTGGGCATTCCCAAGGGATACAGATCTCCTGTTCACACATATTGCCTCGGTGATGGCATTTAATGGACTAGCGATAACGACGTAGTCTTAAATACATGCACGAGTAAGAGAATTAATTGCACTCAAAAGTAGATTTCTCTAAAGAAGCAAAAGGCAAGTGGTCGTTATCACTTAAGAAGCTCTCTGCAACTTTCTCGTACAATCATGGTAGAACTATCTACCTTCAATAGGCAAGCGGTAGTTTCAAACAAAAGACTTGGTTACGTTGATGTTTTTGGGTGCTGCTCATTCACCAATGCCCTAGCAGTAGAAGAATGACCATTTGAGCACTACAGGAAGGTCCAACCTAATAAATACATCCAAAGAGAGGCAGTGCAAGACATCACTGACAATGTTTTTGACCCTCAGTTGTCAGCCAACCCTAAAATTTTTAGGGAAGGTGCGTTTCAAAGAATGTTGGAGCATGAACTATTAGAGGGTTTTGTGTTTTAGATCTGGAATAGTGGTCTACCACAATTTATGCTACCTATTGTTCATTTGTGCCCAAAGTTATTTAACGCATGTGCAAAAAGGTTTCACACAAATGCATAGGCCATTGAGAGCCGTGGCTCAAGATTACCATTTTTTCCAAAGCTATACGAGATATGCTATGTATCCCTACGAGCTGGGGTGCCAAGCTTTTCAACGAAGAGTAGATGGATGCCCTAGGAGAAGAAATGTTCAAGAAAACAAATTTCTATGAGGATGAGACAAAGGAAAGGCCGTAGAGAGGACATATTCACTGGCCTCTTTCGCACAAAAAATTTAAGAAGGATACGCAGTCTGTATTCTCAATGTTGGCCTGGGTTTTTGGCCTCGATGATAATGAAGAGGTTAACCCTTTCTAGTTTTCCCTAGGCCATACACTCAAAAGAGAAAAGGGCCAGAGGTACTATGATTTTGCTGAGGTGATGGTTGGGAACATGAGGGAGTAGTTGAAGAACTATAATACTGAGTCCAAATTCAAGTATTCTTTTGTTCTAGTTCATTTGCTTTTACATTAGAATTTTGAGTGGTTAGGGAGGAATGTACTGGTGTCTAGGCTAGATGGAAGGGGTTGTATCCAGCCAGTTTCTGTATGGAACCCTGTGCTTTCAAGGACAAGAGATTGCTATCATTTTGCAGAAAATTTTTTGAGGCCGGTACTCTAGGATTTGTTGCCTTGCCCCATTGGCAGTTTCTCTTAAGAGGTTATATAATTGATAGAGGATCCACCTATCCCATTGGATTATTTCTTGGGCAAGGATTTCACATTTGTTAGGTTTCATGGCTTTTCTAGGGAGGTTTTTCGACTCCCCAGATTTGTAATGGACAGGGTCTTTGCGTTGGAGGCATGCCGCCAGGTAACCGTCATCGACAGGATTTATGGTGTTGAAAGGAACAAAACAAAGCTTTACGATCTTCCTCTTGTAATTGCTAAGAGCTAGGTAATACTGAATAAGCGGAAGGTTGATGACAAGATTATGAATTTACTAGTGGCCTTGGGTTTGGTCTTCATTTGCGACAAGTGGAATTATAACTTGAACGGGCTTTTCAGCTTAAGACATGAGGTTAGGGAATATTTCCAAAGAAGAAGGAACCGAGTCAAGAAAGCGTAGAGGTATACATCAACTTGGCTCGCATTCCAAAAGAGCAGAAAAAATGGTTAAGTTTCTATGAGTTGCAAGAAAAGTATGAAAGGAAACTCGCAATGGGCAAGTCTCTCAATACACAGATTTATGAAGGTTCCAACAAGAGTTGCGTTGTCTCAACCTCCCGATCAGAAAATTCTCCCAAGATGATGAATTCGAGGACTTATATGACAAGGAGGCTGATTCTGACAACAACAATCCTGAGACGAGTCATGAGATCGACGAGGAATGAGTTCCACCTTAGGATTCTAGACCTCGGGAACCCGAAAACCAGAGAGACTCATGGAAAAGGGGTTCACAAGCTTCGTCTACCTCCAGTGCCCAAAGTAAAGGAAAAAGGGCCCGACGATCTCCAAGGGGATCCGCTGTGACCACTAAAGGTCAAGTTTTAGAGGACTCTACAACTAGAGGATCAGAACGTGCTAGTTCTGGTCATACAAAATGAAGAAGGATCCAAGATCTGGGTGCCCCTGATGTACTGGTCTGACAAGAAAAAGAAGTGGAGTCCATCCTACAAAATGTTTCATCCATTACAACTCAGGTAGGTTTTTCTCCCCCTCTTCTCCCCGTTTCTGCATCTTTGGTCAATCCCTTGCTTCCTCCCATGGAAAAGAATCCTCCATCCTCGACCCCCGAATTGATAATTCTGAATGCACCCCCTACCATTTTAAATGATTCTGTTGAAACAATGCCACACATCGAAGAAGCATCATCCACTGCGACCATTGTTGTGTCATTGATTACCCTATCAAAGGATCCTATTGGAATGGCTAAAACCACCGCTTTTCCCATTACTCCCAGTCCATCTACTTCCGAGAAGGCACCTCTCCATCAGCCTATTTCTGTGTTTACCCCTATTGGTTTTTCCCCTGCTCAATTTGGTGTTCCACCCTTTTCCATGATCATGTTGCCTTTTTCATCCCCCCATACTCACACATATGAAGTTTCCACTACTGTCACATTTTTTGGACTGCCCCCCGGTGCTTTCATTGCAGCATAGAGCGTCAATATCCCTCAGAATCTTTAGGGCCATTTCGATGCTACCAAACAGGGCCAAAAGGCCAGGAAGCAGAAAATATTGTCAAAAAATGTCGAGAAGCC
This sequence comes from Sequoia sempervirens, assembly GCA_007258455.2. Classification (NCBI taxonomy): domain Eukaryota; kingdom Viridiplantae; phylum Streptophyta; class Pinopsida; order Cupressales; family Cupressaceae; genus Sequoia; species Sequoia sempervirens. The sequence continues at coordinate 137,369,130 of VDFB02379711.1, forward strand.
CACTACAAAGAAGATTGATGCCTGTTTCAATGAAGAGAAAAAATATTTGCTTATTACCACCATGAAGCTGCTCGTTTCAAAGCTTGGAGGGAAAATGTAGATGGAAGATTACGGAATTCATGCCGTGGGCCTAGACTTGAACGAAACTCGCCCATGCGATAACGTGGTCCTAGCCAAAGCCACGCAAAAGGTAGTATATGTTTACTATGAGAGGCTAGAGAGGAAATTAAAGAAGCATGAGGTGGAGATGGAAAATGTAAAAGAAATAGTAAGTAGGCTACAAAATGAGATCCAAGCCAAAGAAGCTGAAGTGACCCGCGTAAAGAAAATTCAAGGCTAGCAAGGAGACACGTCTAGGCTGCTTAAAAATGCTTAGAGTGAACAGGTTTAGCTTCACACTGAATTGAAAATTTAAGAAGAGAGCTAAATGATGCCTGATCCCAAAATTTTGATGATCTTTGGAGGATCCAAGTAGAAGTAGAAGAGTTAAGGCAAGAAGTCAGAAGATTGAGCTTTGAATGGAAAAACACCCTTCAGGAGAAAATTCAAATGGAAGAAAAGACAAGGGCAAGAGATGCTCGATTTAACCAAGAGTTGACTATTGTACAAGGATCTGGACCCCTCCCTATAATGAAGAGGCTGATATCTATGCATTGGGAGTAGATCATAGCTGGTGTTGTTCTAGGACCCACCTTACAATTTCTATGGGATGTTCAGGAACTAAATTCCAACGTTGGTTTGATGGATGATCACTTTATGTAAAAATATTCATCCTGAGTGGCGGATTCCCAAAGTTTCATCTCTAAATTGTGCATTTCCATAGACCAAGTCCTTGAAAGAGTAGGGATTCCTTATCGGTAGATTGCCTCCATCAAAGCCAATGAGATTATCAACTATCACAGGGTTGTGGAAAAATGTAAAGATTTTCAGATAGTGTTGAATAAGTGGGTCGTCGAGATCAAGAAGGACTTCAGTGTCTTGGTTAGTTTTAGGTTGCCTCCTCTTCTTTCACCAAATGAAGATGCGCTGACAATGGAGCAGGTCAATGATGCAATCTGACATAAGATCCAAACCTCAGCAGAACTTCCAAGTTCAAGTGCCATGCCCACAATTGATGATGTTGGGTGCGAGATCTATCCTCTTTCTCGACTCTATTATCACCTGGGTGCAATTTCTTCCAGATGGGGGTTCATCTCTTTTAAGGAGATTTTCAATCTTGGGCAAGCATACAAGTAGATATAGACCCTTGTCCTACCAACTGATTCTGATTGGGAGGCTCAGCGTGCCACTTTCATCAAACTCCAAGAACAATCAAAGGCCTAGGTTCGTATATCCGAAAAGCGAAGACCCTGTGAGTCGCAAGAACTGTGAAGTGTTTTTGCTTTAGTCATTTTCATTTTTGGCTTGTATAAATGTTTTTAGTTTCGGGTGCACCCATGCTCAAGTAGAATTATCGAAGAGATGTGCAATGCACCACGTGGTGGCTGCGCAACTTTCATCTTTCATCTTCTTTTTGGGAGAGAATTCAAGACACGTGTTGAATCGTCAGGCATTTTCTTGGGAGCCATATTCATGAGCTCAAAATTTTTCACCTTGTTGACATGTCACTTCTTTGCGGCAGACATATTGCGTCTCCTATGAAGAAATATGATTGGGGAGTTTGTTGGAGTTGGCTGGCCTGTTTCTTTTCTTTGTTTTTGGGATGGAAGTTTTGAGTTGGTGCCTCGGGGTGATGTGATCGGTCAACTAGACCTTTTTCCAGGCTATTGTTTCTAGGGTTTGATTGTTTATGGGCCCTTATCTTTGATAAATATCTGAAAAACATCAATGTGGCAATTGAGAATTGATGAGCAAAGATCATCGCAACCTAACCACTGATCTACGATTGGATTGTGTGCCATTAACTATCAACACCTGGTAGTATCAATTTTTGTGTTGAGGCGATGTGTTTTCTTTTCTGCAGCTATATATGGAGGGTGACAACATAATGGGGGGTTGGATTCCAAGTTGCAGTTGCAGTTTCTTTGTTGAAAGAAAAATTTTCTTTAGTTTTCTTAGGGTTTTAGAATTATTTTCAGAAAGAAAAAGTTACAAAACTACTTTTCTTTGGCATGCTATATCTATTAAGGTTTAAACTATTATTAGATTGGCATCCTACCTCTGTTTCAAAGTTCATTTGATATTTAAAAGCATGAACTATTGAGGAGAAATTGTTGAGACTGTGCATGTATGGCCTCTTTCAAACTTTCTTTCTTTATATTATCGTTTTGAATGAAACACTGTGTCTTGCAAGCTAATTTTGGATAGTTTAAGTAGCTGATTTCGATGTTGTATGCTCGTATGGTAGAGTAGTAGCTTAAGAAAATTGGATTATGTCATTGGACTTCTCAGTTTTTCTGAAAGTTGTTTTATCATGCTATGCTATATTAGGAGGAGGATTTCATGTGATTTTTGAGATATTGTTCTTTTACTCATATGAAATATTTATGTTTGATCGAACCTTAATGAACACTTCATGTGAAAAGATTTGAAAGTCTGCACTGTGCTTGAAGTTAGCCTTTGTTGTTTGTTCTCTTTCCAACAATGAAGGGTTGAGGCGTCTTGTGTCTAATTATATCACTCATATGAATGATTTGGGTTTGAAATGTTGTAAAATATTTGGTGCATCACCTTTTATGTTTTATGTTTACATTTCCTTCTCCCCTTATCTCCAAACCCCAAAGAAGAGCTGGCTTTCTATAAAAATCCTGGAGGTATTCAGTGAGATGCAATTGTCCCCCACTCGCTTAATTTCCCATAAGACTGTTAGAGAGGCGCAAGCTTTGATGATCAACAGATATATAATAAATGCTACGTGTATTACCATTCCATGTATCCTTGTCTAGATGATCCAAAAAAATAATTATTATAGGATGTATTAATAAGGAAAATTATATTTTCTCCTCATTTAATATTGGAGCTTCAACTAGACTTTTCCATATATATAACTTATGACCATTTTTCGAAGAGACTTACTAATGATCATTGAATTTTATTCCCCACATACCTGATAAACAAATATTAGAAGCTTCTTCAAGATTAGGATACATCTTTAAAGGGGCTCACCCTAATTATGAATCTTACCAAAAATCAATACTCTCACCACTGCCTATATTTTGTGAAAGATAATTGCCAATAAAAAACTTAGATTTTCTTAATATGATTCATATAGTTGAAACTTTTGGGAGAAGCTTCACATTTAATAAATTATAAATATGAATGTTTTTGTATATATTTCACTTGAAGAATCTCCCTACATTGCACAGTAAGATCATTTAACATTCTCCAATCCAATTCACATCTAGTGCTATATTTTGAGCCATAAATCTATTACACCTGTAGCCCCTAAAGATTTCAAGGAACATACCTTTTACCATTTCAAAAGAGAGAATTTGAGAACTTAATCGTACCTTGCCATAGAAACTTCCTACAAAGCCTATTCAATTATCCAATTTCAACTTCAAGATAATGAATGTACAATTGATAAATTGGTATAGATTGGAGAACCATGATTGTTTTTAGAATTCTACAAGTCAAAATCAACCATCTTTCACTCCATCTATTTAATATTTTTTTTTACTATTGCACTATCTCATCCCTTAAGAAGATATATTTTTACTCACAAACAACAAGGGACAAAAATACTAACAAGGTAGAGAAGTTTGATGTTAAATTCCAATAGGAACTTTATCCTCCCTTAAATATCCAAAGAGATGTTAAAAAAGACAATCTTAAAATTTTATTTATTTATTTTATAACACATTTCTAAAGAATATATCTCTAAAATTTCATTTCATGTTTGATCTTATCCTCTTATTATCTTACCAAACAAATGGTATTGTGATATGTAAATTGATTATGATTGAGGAGTCACATTTATACATATTCTTTTCCCTTAAATTTTATGCTTGTTAATCAATTACCCAAGGAGGATTCCATGAAAATGAATAGATATGGCACTAATGAATCTCAATGCCTAAGACCCCTAGATATCTAAAAGAACCTAGATATGGTTTCATTAACTAGAATTTAAAATAACACAACATAGATAATTTGGAAGATCGAATCAATCTAATACTTACCAGATCTAAATGCACACTATTTTTTATAAATACCCAAGATATCCTATCATATGCTTTGACCACATCAAATTTATGACTATACTACTCATAAATTTTATTTATTAAATAAATAACTTCATGCACATGCACATTCAATATCCTATGCCTACGAGCACTAGAAAATATGACACATAGATCATCATGCCCATAAGAACTATATTTTTTATCCCAAAAATAATTCAAGAGAATAACATTATCTCCCTCACTTATTAGCCTTGCCATGTTTTAAAAATGTCAATTTACCCTTTCGGATTAGTACCATCGTAGGAAGTAGGCTTTAAAAAAAAAAACTCCCTAGATATATCTACTGATCCTTCATACTTTTGAGCTTGGGAATCCTCAATATTCTTTATGCTATTAGCTTGGAACTTTCCCATCATAACTCTGTGGAATACAATGTGTTTATATCCCTTTTATAATATATCCATTTATCTCTGGCATTGTGATTCTAGAAGATTTCCTTTTAGCAAAAAAATGTTTATAAAGATCGAGTAGTTTATATTCTTCCTTTATGAAATGAAATCATATATCCCCTCTACCTATAAGGCTTAGCCAAAAATTCGTAGGAAATAATCTATATTTATTCTGGATTGAAAGATATTCATATTCTTGAATTATTATTTTTTCAAACATTTTTTGTTTTGTTTATCTAACTAAATTTAGAATACAAATAAAATATAAGAGTTCTTAATTTCAAATGGATTTGATTCTATATGACATCAATAAGTACTTTAATTCCTTGAGATAAAATCCACATTAGTTCAAATGTGAAAGGAAATTTTGGTGGAGCATTAGGAATAACATAAACACTCAATGAAAATGAATTAAAGATTTCTATTAGGAGAATAACAATTTGTAAAACACATTTATGAAGAAATAATTGACGGTAAACCATGATTCTATCAAATTATTTTTCTATCTAACTAAAACCTTGATCCTTCTATTCTTCCAAGTATACAATCCCTCTATAGGGATTATCTCAAAGAGGCATTTTTTTAACAAAACGAGAAAAAATATAAGTCAAAGCGAGTTGGGTACTGAGAGTAATATTTCTTATATTTTTCATGTATGATTATAATTAAAATATCACCTAATAATACACATTTATCATGTACAGTATTTCTATTTGAGTTAATATTTTCTCCCATATTTTTTTTTGCATCATATGAATCATACACATTAATCAAAATACTACAACAATTAAAGTGATAAGATCTAAATGCATAGCTAATCTAATTTAATGAATTGAACAACAAATTTAAAGATAGGAAAGCTAGATTCAATAGAATATAGAGATTTGTAGAAATCTTCTACTATCATTGTATACTCTAACTAATGATATTTAGTATGATTTAAGAATTTTAAAAAGTTATCTTCTAAATATTTAGTTTCTTATAAAAAATAGAGATTTACCTAAATAATTCTTGTAACCAACCTTATTTTCTTATGGGAATAAATACTGTTTACATTCCATCAATAATCCATTCATTGTTGTTGTGGAGGGATCTTCCTCCTCTACTCTTTGCTTGAACCTAAGAAAAAAACATCTAATATTTTTGAGTAGTTTCTTAAAAATATACTTTTTTATTTAGCTTTTAGAACCTTTGATTATATTTTTGTATTTTTTTCTTTTTAGTTTTGCACTTCTCTTATCCTTGATCACCCAAAGTAATTCTGCAAAACTTCTCTTTCAATTTTCCAAGAAAGTATTCAATACTAGATTTTATTCTTCTTCACCTATACCTAATTAGCTAATGAAAGATATATTAGGATCAATGTGTCATTTACCTTGCAATTATATGTATTATTCATGTATCTCCAACTCTCATGGAAAGTTTCCTCAGACACATGGGGTGTAATTGGAAATTAATCTGTACTTTAGATTTTGTAATAAAATAACTTACACAAGAGAAGAATATAGTATGATTTAAAAAAAAATACTTATTAATATATGAGAATAAAAAACCACTTTGAGGAGGAAAACATTCAAATATCTATAATGAGAACACACTTCTCAATTGGATGAACAAATAAGGCTCACTACCTTTCATATATACCATACTTATGCCTAGGATATTACCCAAGCTAACTTAGATAACCATAGATAAGCCTTAGGATGACCTAAATAACTAAATAAAAATATAATAATGATGATATGACTTAATTAAGAGTTAAGGTAGCCACAAGACAACTACTCATAACCCTATCTATACTCTAGGATTAAGGGTGAAATAGTCACCCTCTTTAGAAGCATTGATCTCAATGATAATCAAGTGTGGATTCTTGTGAATGAACTATTCATCCTCCCATGTGGCATCTTCAACTAGTAAATTCTTCCATTGGATGAGATACTCGGTGAGTGGTCTAGTCCTCAACTTCTTTGTGTATGTTTGAATAATAAAATTTGGTTCCAATATGCTTTTAAATTATTCGTTGAGCTCTAGTAATATTTTTGTGTAGGTATATTACATCCAATTAACTTATTCAAACATAAAACATTTAAAATTGGATGTATCTTTGTTGTTGTTGGCAACTCAAGCTTATAGGTGATATTGCCTATCTTTTGCATGATTTGGTATGGGCATTAATATTTTGGGGATAAATTGTTGTTCTTTGTTTGTTGCTTTAGTGAACTTTTCTTATAAGGCTACAATCTCAAGAAAACCCATTCTCCAACTTAAAAACCTCTTTCACTACGGTGTTGGTCCACTTGCCACTTCATTCAATTTTGTGCCTAGCTAGATTCTCCTCCAATCTTGAAAATACTTGTTGATGAAGCATGCGATCCTCCACAAAATGAAATATTGGTGACACCCTCAATAATGATGTGATAAAAAGGAGTATGATATTGATGTAGTGTCATAAATGGAGATATTATTGATAGGAAGTGTTATACCACCATTCTACTAGTGGTAGCCAATTTACCCATTAAGAATATTTTTCTAAAGTGAAACAATTTAGATATCCTCCCAAACACTTATTCACAACCCTAATTTTCTCATTAGATTGAGGATGGTATGAAGAGCTATTAGCCAATTGAGTACCCAAACATGAGAATAAATCTATCCAAAAGTCACTAGTAAAGATTAGGTCACAACCACTACAATAACCTTAGGTGTACCATTTAGCTTTTGTATATTCTCCAAAAATGTTTTTTCCATTGTAATTGCTATAAAATGATGTGATAATATAAAAAGTGTGCATATTTGTGAGGAAATCCACCACTACTGTGATGAAATTCTTACCTTTAGATCATGGAAGCCTTATGATGAACTCCATGGAGACCTCTTCCTAATGTTTGGTAGTAATAACTAAGGGCTACAAGAGACTATGATCTTAACTTTTCTCCCTTTGGTTCTTTGGAAAACCAAATATTCAATCACAAAATTTTGAAATCCCCTTTTAGCCCTTCCCAAAAGAAGTCTTTCTTGACTCGATGATATGTCTTCAAAAATTATGAATGAGTGTCAATTGGAGACTCATGAAGAGAATCTTTTATTTGAGAGTGGAATTATTCCATAGGTAAAATTTATATTTATACCACAAAGGATATCCATTAAAATAAATACTATTTGAACTACTGGGATCACTCTATAACCATTAAGTAAGAATACCTGTAGCAACATCATTCTACCACTTTGCTTTGGCTTTTTCTACCCAATCTACTTATTATATAGAAATGGAACACAATAAAGTTTCATCCTTCATAGATATAGCATTTTCCATAATATTTTCCTTCCCCCTTTCTTATATACAATATCAAAGTCATATTCAAACATCTTAGTGACCCATTTTTGTTTCTCTTTAGAGGATAATCTTTGTTCCAAAAAATATTTTAAGCTATCATGATCTATATTAATTTTGAAGTGTTTTATCATTAAATAAGACCTCCATTATTTTACTTCATAAATAATAGATAACATTTCTTTCTTATAAACATATTTGAGTTGATTCTTACTCTTTAATTTATGACTTTCAAAAGAAATAGTTGTCCCTCCTATATGAGAACTACTCCTATGCCATTTTCTGAAGCATCACATTCCACAATAAAATCCTTGGTGAAGTTTGGAGTAACAAGAAAAAGAGTAGTACATATGACCTCCTTCAATATCTCAAAGGTTACATTAGCTAAATCATTCCATTGAATTTAATAATCCTTATTCAATAAAGTTGTGAGGGGCGCTTCTATACAACCATAATTCTTCATGAATATTCTATAATATCCACTCAATCCCAAGAAACCCCTCAATTTCTTAATGGTTTTGGGAGCAGGCTATTCCATGATAGCCTTAATTTTATTAGGATCGACCTTTACTCCTTCATACAAAAATATGTGTCCCAATTACTCCACCTCTATGACACCAAAAGCACACTTGGAAGGCTTAGCATAGAGTTGGTGATCTTTGAGAACTTGTAATGCAAGATCTATATGTTTCAAATGTTTTTCCCATGTCTTGCTATAAATCATTATCATCAAAGTACACTAATACAAACTTCCTATTTCTTTTTCTAAATATGGAATTCATCAAACTTTGAAATGTATATGGTACATTAGTAAGATTAATTGACATCACCAAAAACTCATAATGACCTCATGATTCCTAAATACTAACTTGGGAATATCTTTTTCCTTAATTCGAATTTGGTGATATCCTGATCTAAGATATATATTTGTAAAAAAGATAGCTCCATTCAATTAATATCATAAATCATCAATGATTGGAACAAGAAACTTATCTTTGATTTTATACATGTTGAGAACTTTGTAGTCTAGGTACATGCACCAAGTTTGATCTTTCTTATGTGCCATGACTATAGGCAAGGAGTAAGCACTCTAGCTATGCTTGATGTTGGGTGGATGTCTCCCTAACATGAGCTGTATGACATGATCATGATCCTTCTTAGTAAGAAGTCCTTTGGGCATATCTCCAAAAACCACTGAGTGATGATATATAATTTCTTGTAACTTTGGATAGGTAGGAGCATTTTATTGATAGGCTTCTAATGAAAATAATTAGGCCAAAAATATATCAACTCATTTCTTAATAAAATTTTGCATTTTATGAGAGCATACCATATGTTTAGACTTTGTATGCAACCCTCTTAGCTCCACTATCTTTCCATTTGAATGAAATATCACAAATAGTTCTTGGAGATTCATCTTAATTGTTTCCAATGTAGCAAGAAAATGTACTCCCAAAACAATATTTGTTGCACCCATAAAGATAAAAATATTAGGAAATCAAGATGATAATCTCCCATGGATAATTTAATGTTATGGAATTTCCATAAAAAACTAACAATACCACCATTTTCTATCAAGACCTGAAAATATAGAGTTGGATATATAAAATAATTTAGACGAGTAGCCAAATTTTTATTCATGAAATTATGATAACTACTTGATTTAATCAACATTGTTTCTCTCCCCTTCTTTATGAAACCTATTTCCTTGAGATTTTTTGGGGCACTAAAACTAGAGAGTACATAAAAATAAATGATTGGTTGGGGATCTTGTGATTCCTCATTTGACTCCCTATCATCCACTAATATTGGTTCCTCATCTTCTTCCTCACTCAAACCTTCAATATAAATTTTTTTTTTTCACTAATTTTATGTCCTCAACTATATTTTCTCACAATTGAAATATATCCCTTTTTCTATCTTCTCCTCAAATTTTTGTTGAGTCAAGCTAGTAGGTTGAGGAAAAAGCTATGTAGGAGAGATCCTTTCTATAATGTTTACAATACCTTATTACCTATTGGCCAAAAACATCTCCTCAACTTATCTTGCCATAATTATCTCCTGTGACAAGGATTTTGGATGGAACAAATGTACTTCATAATTTTTTGGGTCCTATAAATCCCCTAGAAATAATTCCTTCACATTTTATTCTGCAACACTCTCCACTCTTAGACAAAGAGTTTTAAATTGATTAATATATTCCTTGACCATACCTTTTTTCTTTAATTTAATGAGTTGGAAGAAGTAGATATCTATAAAATTATCTCCATAATGGGCAACAAGTTCCTCTTGAAAATTTGACAACATGACCACACCACCCTTATTTCTCTTCTCATCACATAACCAACAATAATGAATAAATTGGTCGACTTCTAAGTATAATAATTGCATAGCCACCTTTTGTTGATTTGGAACATGGTGAAGAACAAATAACTAATCCATTTGGAAAATCTAATTGATTGGATCTCTAACATCAAACTTTCTCATATCCAACTTGGATATGAATTTCCTAGGAATAAGGTTATTAAAGAGTTGATAATTCTTAAGCTTTGAGTCAAGCTCAAAAAATTCATGTCCAATAAGAGAATTATCTTCCACCTTATAGGTGAATCTTCTCTCTTATACTTCATCCCTTGAATAAGCATTTTGAACTTCCCAGAGAAGTCATTCATCTCCTTATGCATCTCCTTCCTCAGCTTAGTCATCTCCTTTTTCATTGATAAAATTCCTTTCATCATCTCCTTCTTCATTGATAAAATTCCTTTCATCATCTCCTTCTTCATTGAAGAAATTTCACCCTTGATCTCATTTATTTTCTCATTAGGGTTAATATCCTCAATTTATACATCATCCTTAGTTGGAGATTCCTAGATGTGGTAGCATTTGTTTTGCTTCTTGTTGTAGGCCATGCAACGATGGAAAAAAACAACTTTACAATAAATCACACAAATAAAGTCAAAATACTCTAAATTTTTAATTGTAACTTAATAAGGTCTAAGTCACACTTTCCCAAAAAATCTCTTAGAAATTATTTGATTTTCATCCTTGATAACGAATTTATTAGAAACCGTAATTTTTATATAAATGGCTCAATTATACTCTAATTCCTCTAAAATATATATTTTAGGCTCCTCAACGAGTTCTTGAAAATTCCTCCAAAAATTAGGAAAAAAACTCCAAGATTTGAAATATATGCACTTCCTAAATAATTTTGGCAGAAACCCTAATTCTACAATAAATAGCTTATTATGCTCCAATTCCCCTAAAATTTAGATTTTATATGCTTCAATATTTAAAAAAAAAACCATTAAAAATATTTTTTCCAAGATCTAAAATAATGCACTTTCTAAAATGATCTCAAAAATTGGAATAATGCCTTGCCTTCATAGTACCAAGATAATGCTTTGATACCACTTGTAATGAATGGATTGCACAAGAGAAGAATATGATGTGAAATATATGTTGAAAAAAATTATTAATAATTGAGAATAAAAAGCCATTTCAAGGGAGAAAACCTCCAAACATCTCCAATGAGAACACAATTCACAATCTGATGAACAAATAAGACTCACTACCTCCTATATATATACCTTACTTATGCCTAAGATATCACTCAGGTTGACCTAAATATCCATATGTAAGCATTAGGATGACCTAAATAACAATAAAAATATAGTAATGGAAATATTACTTAATTAAGAGTTAAGGTAGCCACAAGCTAACTACTCATAACCCTATGTATACTCTAAGATTAAGAGTGTAGAAAATTCCATGAGAATCTTGGTGTAGTGTCATAAATTGCATACCCTTGTAGTTTCACACTACACAATGTCCCCCTCTTTTAGCTCATGATATAAAAATATTTTAAATGTAAAGTGTTAATACTATGATATCATTTATCTAGTATTTTTATAATAATTCTAGCTTTTTGAGTTCATTTTTCTTAGATGGGAACACTATGTGCAGACCTCCATGCGACAAATTAATATCCCACAAAAATGTGATTCCAATGGTTGTTGAAGATTGCCTTCTCGCGAATATTTTGTAGGTAATGATTTTTTTTTACAGTGTAGAATAACAAAGAAAAACAATAAGCACAAATTTAATACAATATTTACATGAAAAACTTGGTAAAATTATACCAAGAAAATACCACGGGTAAAGATCTTCCGTATTTTATTTCTCAATAAATTCATAATTACAACAACCTTCAAAAGTTATAGAAAAAATGGCTTTGAAAGGGTATAAGAAATATGATTTGTAGAGTCCTTGTCGAAGAAAAATTTCCAAAAATAGAAAGTGTGACTCATGCAACTACATGTCAAACATTTGTCAAAATTACCAAAAATAAGGAGGCCCAAACTAAATTTCTTTTTGGATTCATAGAAAATTCCTTTGGCGTCTAAGGGGGGCTACGACAGTCCCTTAGGACCCCTTGTCATTTCAATCTTCGGTAGAATATTTCAACCTTTGGTTGAATAGTAGGCCTTCAATTGCATCAAGCACATACCTAAAGCACTAGCTAGATATCGATCTCGACTATTCATCACCGCTTGAATAACAAAAAAATTGACTTCATATTCCAAAAATCCCCCACTTGAAGTCAAATTTCTCTCTTGCAAATAAACCCTCATACTGAAAGACTAATGCCAATGCTACCAAACATCAAGTAATATGCAAGCCTAGAGAAATTTTGTACCAGATGAACTTCTCTCTACCAATGGGCTTTGCCAAAATATTTGCTAGGTTTATATCAATGTGTATCTTGGCCAAAGATATCTATCCTCCTTCCACCACCTCATGTACAAAGTGATATTGAATATCAATATGCTTTGTTTTGGCTAGATATGTTAAGTTCCATGCTAAGTGTAAAGAACTTTGGTTGTCACAATGCAACACCTTGTTGTCCTTCTTTACCTGCAATTCACCTAAAATTCTATGAAGGTAGATTGTCTCTTTGCTAGCCAATGTTGCTGCCATATATTCATCTTTAGTAGTAGAAAATTCCACCACCATCTACAACTTTGATACCCAACTAACTTCACCTTTAGCTAAGGAGAAAACACAACATGTAGTGGACTTTCTCTTATCTTTGTCTCCACCAAAATTTGCATCCACATGCCCATTGACCTAAAGAATACTCCCACTATAACAAATAGTAGCATTAGAAGTGCCCCTCAAACACCTAAGAATCCACTTCACAACCATCCAGTTATCACTACTTGGATTTTCCATGTAATGATTGAATACTCCCATTGCTTGTGCAATGTATGGTCTAGTGCACACCATGGAAAACATAAGACTACCAATTGTTGATGAGTACGATACATGAGACATTTGTGTCTTCCCTGCTTCTGTGCTAGGGAATTGTTCAGAAGATAATTTAATATTAATAGGAAATGGAATACTAATTGGTTGTGAATTTTGCATATTGACGCACTACAAAATCTTCTCCACATAATTTTTATGTGGCAACCATATTTTCCTATTATTTCTATCTCTATGTATTCTCATACCAAGAATTTGATTTTCTCTACCTAATTCCTTCATCTCAAACTCCCTAGCAAGATGAGCTTTCAAATGGATGATTTTATACACATTCTGGGACTTGTTACCAAAAAATCATCATCATACCTTTGAAATTAGGCATAATGAACAACCTCACATCTGCTAAAACCAAAATTCATCATGAAGGAATCAAATAACTTATACCAACACCTTGATGCCTGTTTCAAACCATGCAATAATTTTCTAAACATACAAACAAGATTATCCTCATCTCTTTCCTCAAAACCTTTTGGTTGCTACATATAAATCTCCTCTGAGAGATTACCATGCAAGAAGGTTGTTTTTACATCTAACTATTCTAACTCCAAATCAAGACTAGCAACAAGAGCTAAAACAACTCTAATAGTACTTAACCATACAATAGGTGAAAAAATCTCATTGAAACCAATACTAGACTTTTATGCATAAACCTTAGCCACCAATCAAGATTTATACCTCTCCAAATTATCATTTATATTCATTTTCAATTTGAAGACTCACTTGTTTGCAATAGCTTTTCACCCCTTAGGTAATGGCACAAGCTCCCACATCTTGTTCTTACGAAGAGCTTCCATCTCCTCTTCCATGGAAACTCTCAACTTTATTGCACAGTCAACTTCAAAAGCCTCCTGATATGAACTAGGTTCATCAACATCAGTTAGTAATGAATAAGCAAAATTAAAAAATAAATAAATTAGAGGAGTACCTTTCAGGTAATTTAGATACTCCAGTGGATATTTTTACAAGGGGTAATATATCACCCTGTGGATCATTTTGTAGTTTTTCATCTTGCTGATTTTCATCTAGTACATGTAAATTATCATCATAACTTTCCACCTCAACTCGAATAAATTTAGTACTTTGTTCTTCTTTACCTATTTGCATTGATTTTTATTAAAATAAACATCTCGACTAACTATAACCTTGTGGGTTGTAGTACACCACAACCTGTACCCCCTTGTACCTTCTACCTAGCCAAGAAAAATACATTTTGTGGAATTCACATCTAACTTATTTCTATTCTCTTTAGGAATATGAGCATAAAGATTAGAATAAAATACATGAAGAAAGGAATAATCAACAGTTTTACTTGTCCATACTTCTCTAGGGATTTTATTATCAAGAGTTGTAGTGGGTGATCTATTGATCAAGAAAAGGGCTATAGAAACAACCTCAACCCAACATTTCTGCTCTGGACCAGTAGTGCTCAACATGCATCTCACTTGCTCCATAATTGTATGGTTTATTCATTTAGCAACACCATTTTTTGTAGTTTCCTAGCAACCGTCAATTTTCTTGCAATGACATACTCACTTCAAAACTAGTTAAAGTCACTTGAACACAATTCTCCTTCATTATTTTTTCTCAGACATATTATATTCTTACCCTTCTGATTCTCTACCAAAGCTTTAAACTTCTTAAAAAAAGAAAAACCTTCATACTTCTTGATGAGATAAATCCAAACCTTACAAGAATAACCATCTATAAATGAAACAAAATATGATGAACCCCTAATAAATGTTACAGGAGCTTCCCAAGTATCTAAATGAATTAATTATGAAACATCTTTACTTCTGGTAGTACTTCTAGAAAAACTCAATCTATTCTAGTTTCCAAACAAACAATGTTCACAAAAATTTAAATCTCTACCTTTGGCACCTGTGAGAATATTTCTATCTAGTAGTACCTTGAGACCACATTCACTCATATGGCCTATTCATTGATTCTAGGTTGATACTGAGTCCATTTCTATATCAGATGCCACTGTAGCTCACCACTACTAGTTTCCCCAAGTAACATGTAGAGATTGCCTACTTTTTATCCCTTTAGCACAATCAACACACCCTTTGTTACCTTGAGACAACAATTTTCACCACTAAATCGATAACCTTGTTCATCAAAAACTCCAAGTGATAACAAAGTTTTCTTTAATCCTAGTACATGTCTGACATGTTGAATAGTCCTTATGATTCCATCAAGCATCTTGATTATTACGTCACCTTCACCAATAGCTTCACAAGGGTTGTAATTTCCCATGAAAACCATACTTCTATCACATGACCGATAAGTAGAAAACCACTCTCTGTGTGGAGTCATGTGAAATGAGGCACTAGAATCAATAATCTAAACTTGAAGTAAAGAGCCTCTTAGATTAGCAATTAATACCTGACCATCTTCCAACAGTGTTTGAACTTCTACTATTTTTGCCTTAGATGCTTGTGAACTATAATTTTCTTTGTTTAGTCTTGGCAGCCTGCAATCCTTTTTGACATGTCCATTTTTTCCATGGTTCCAACATTTTACTCTTTTTTTCCCCTTGGATTTGGACTTGGTTTGTCGATGCTCAGTATTTCCTCTTTCCCAAGTTCTGCATCTTGCAATTGGGGCTTCATTAGAAGAAGATCCTTGAGATGTCTTTTGCCTTGAATCTTTAGAAATTACAATGGCCACCACATCTTCAAAGACTAGTTTCCCACTCGGTATTGAGTTACTAAGATCCATAACCAACTAATCCCAAGTTTTAGGTTATGAGCATAATAAAATTGATGTTGTATCCTCTTCTTCAATTTTCACCCCCACTGAATCCAACTTGCTTGTCAGTGTGTTGAAATCATTCAGATGATCTATGATGAATTGTCACACATTCTCAAATTATACAACTGCCAACATAACATAATTTTATTTTCCAATGACTTCGTCTCATACATCTTTTTGAGCTTAGCCCACAAGTCATGTGTAGTTTTCTCCTCTACAAAATTGAATAGTACTAAATCTGCTAGAAATAATTGGATTGTTGCTCTAACCATGCTATCCTTTTTATTCTAACCTACCTCGATAATGGCAACGGGTTTTGATGCTACCCCTTTGAGAGATAAGGCACATCCATACTTCACCAATAAAGTTTGAATCTTTAGCTTCCATAAAGAAAATTAGAACCATTAAACTTTTGCACCTCAAATCTAGTAATCATGCTTCATGTCATTGTTTACTTCTCAAAAACACAACTTCTGCACAAAAAAACTCACTCTACTACCAATTAAAAGAAAATTGAAAGAAAATTTACCTTTGCATGATATTGGTGTTGAACAAAAATGAACTCACTTTCTATTTTGAAAAAAAGAAGAAAAATAATGGATTGTTTGATTTTTCTAATATGTTCACACTCACACTCAACACTCTCACATTGAAATTTACAATTTATTGAAGAATATCTCAAGTTTGGAACAAATAACAAGCTCTTTAGAATATTACATGTTATATTTTGAGGTGGGGTTGAATAAGGTAACATTGTGGAAGTTTTTTCATTAGTCTGTGGGGTTTTTGACAACTTCTAGGTGATCGCAGTCCATTATGCTGTCTTCGTCCTATTGTATATAATTTCTTTACACTATTATTTAGATATGTCTTGTGTTAATATAATATATTTAAGAAATTTGAATATCTTTGGCATTATATCTTGCTTCAAAGAAATCACTTATGTCATTTCTTTCATATTATCAAAATCCTAGTTGTTCATGGAGGTAGAAATACCAAAATGAGGGCTTAACTAATGCAAGCCCTTAAACAACCCAACCAAACATTTTATCCCTTCTCTCGTTGTGTGTAGGTTCTTTAGGTTGAAAGAAAATAACAACTTTAGTGACATATTTTATCTTCCAGTGATTTTATTTGGTTAATGTGGTTTAAGTTTCATAGTATAATTTCTTTATTTTTGTTATTTTCATATTCTTGTACATAGTGGTATCATAATATCCTTTCCATGTGTAGGCACTAATTTCAAGATATTTTGGACTATATTTAATATTATTTTCCCCACACATGGACATCTATAATGGGATAATAAAAGATAAGGAAAGGAAAAATGAGTCTCTCGTGGTATTCTCCAAGTGGGAGCTTGGAAAAAGGAAACATGTATCTCTTGGTATTCCATCATTTATTGCACTTAATGTAATGTTTATATTCCAAGTTTGGGTGGCCAAGTTGGAGGGAAAGAACCAAAATTGATGTCCTTTTTGAGAAGTTATATCAAGGGATGGGGGTGTTTGGAATGAAGGATATTGGGTGCCATGTTTGGTGCATTAGATGTCTTCACAAGTCTATAAAATTATCCTCTTTGATGTAGAAATGATGAGAAATGGTTGAATGTAGAGATTCATTGTAGGTACAAGGAGAAGTTGAGGCATAAAAAGGTTGTTCATAGGTGCGTAGGTGCTACCATGTTGTAGGAAAAGAGGAGAATGGAAGTAGTTGTATTGTAATCTCATTATTTGAAGGTAATGCATACTTGGCCTCTCTTCTTGGTGGAGTTTTTTTTTTGCAAGGGTTTCTCCACATAAATTTTTTGTTATGTGTGTTGAAATAATGAAGAAGGAACCCTTTGATGTGTTTTCGTTGATGCCAACATTAATTATTGACAGTTTGTTTAATCTGGTAAACAAAATGAAGATGACTTAATCTAGTAATCTAGTCAAGAATTGCTCATGTAATAAGATAAACTTATGAGATTATAGTATGTTATTTAGGACTACTAAATGCACCTATGATCAAGATTTCAGCAATTTTGGATGAACAACTTGAAAGTTACAAGTAATAGAAGTTTGACAAACAATTTTGGCTTTATATAGTGTAAATGGGTATGAGTAATCTAGTCTACATTCCTCCAGTGTTTGGAATCAATCTTTACAATTTTAGGAGAAGGTTTATAGATATTAGTACACTATATATTCTATATAGTGAGTGATTATGTAATCTGATGGATCGTTGGTGTGTGATCAGTTGGCTTATTTTGTGATTAGGCTTAATTCCTGGCTGACTTAATACTTGATATGTGTTGAGAAGAATAAATATGTATTCCATATGTTTAGAGGATCTGTTTTAGGTTCATGTTGACTTGAATTAAGTGTTGCATGGCTGATTTGAGTGTGAAAATATGATTTTGAATCAAGTAATGGAGCCAAAAAGGTAATTTTGAATTAAAATAGGGCTACAGCTAATTAGGCTGACCTAGTTGATGTGCGGATCTAATTGGGTATATATGTGAGACATTTTTGAGTTGTGTAAGAAAAAAAAGATATAATATGTGATGCAAGATGTGATGTGATATAGTGCAACTTGTGAATTTGCATGTGTGTGATCTAAATAAGTATAGAGTTGTTGTGAATTGTTTCCAAGAGCGACTACTAAGCAGAGTAGTATTTTGTATTCAGAGCTTCAAAGGAACTAAATTCAGCATAAGGAAGGTTCACTTTGTATCAGTTCACATTTTGGCTGTATAGCCATTTCTATTTTGTATCTATTTAGGTTGTGAGCCTTGTAAGGATAGTGTTTCCTAGCAGTGAACCCCTGTAATATCTTATAACTGGTTGTAATATATTGTGAGCTAATCCTCACCGTGGTTTTTTCCTTTTTGGGTTTTCCACATAAATATCCTAGAGTTCATGTGTTATGTGATCTTGTGATTCCTTTCATGCTTTCATTCATAATTGCAGTTAGATAAGTTTTGATTATTGGATGGATTATTATTAATTTGGTTCATAGAATACTAATTCACCCCCCTCTTAGTATTCTATGTGTTCAACAATTGGTATCAAAGCCTAGTTCTTTTTGAGAAGCCTAATGACTTAAGGAAGATCTTGGATATTGAACACATGGTTGATAAAAAGTGTCCTATTCCTCTGGAATAAATTTCTACAATTGATTGCATAGAAGATGACTGCATGTTTGATAAAGAAGAACTTAAAGTTTCTCTTGAAGATCTTGATAGAGTTGAAGGTGAGAACAAAAGTTTGAAGGAAATCATAGAGGAAGCAAATGAATGTATCAAAAAGTTGAGAGAACAAATTAAGATGTTTAGAGAAAGAAATAAAGAAGTTAATGAACAATTGAAGAAGGAAAATGAAGATATCACTGAATTGAAAGTACAAGTGGAAGAAAAGAAAAGAATTGAGGATTGTCTGAATGCAACTATACAAAGCAAGACTGATGAATGCACAAAACTTGAACAAGAGGTGGTAACTTTCAGATCAGATCTAGAGAAAGCAAGAGCTCATGAGGATAAATTCAAAACAAGTACTACAATGCATGATGAACTAATTTTAGGGTAGAAGCCATCTAAATATAAAGGTGGTTTGGGACTTGAAGAAGGAGAAAGCTCAAAGGCTAATCAAACTCCTAACAAGGCTAAAAATCAAAAGTAGACTCAAGGCAATGGCAAACAGATCAGAAATCAAAGAAGCAATGCTGGAAGACCTCCTATCAGACAACCAAATGCTCAAAGGTACCCATCTTTCAATGGTATTTTCTTTTCATGCAATAAATTTGGACATAAGGCTATAGAATGTAGAAGTAAAATGAATCAAAATTGTGGATCCTTTTCTGGACAATGTTTTGCATGCAAGAAATTTGGACATAGAGCTGTTGAGTGCAGGAGTCAGATGATGGATAGATTTAATATAGATAGAATGCTTCAATCCTTCAATGGTTACTGTTATACATGCAATGTATTTGGACATAAGGCTAACTAGTGTAGATCAAGAATGAATGGAAGCCAGCTTGGTTAGAGAAATGTTGTATGCTACAATTGCAACAAACCTGGACACATTTCAAGATTTTGTAGAAGTGAGAATGGAAGATACACTAATCCAGGAAACAGGAATGAACCAGTGAAGAAAATTGATCCTACTAACATAAAGAAGGAAATGGAGAAGATTTGGAGAAAGAAAGAGGAACCTGAGAACAAAGATGAATCATATGCATTTGTACCTGCCTCTGGTGCAAATAATTCCCTTGGAAACTAAACCTAGCATGAGTTTAGGGGAAGCAATAATAGAGAAATATGACAACCCCTTTTAAATATGAGGTTTCAAGGAGTGACACAAAGATATATGGTGTAAGATGACAAGCTTAAGCTTTTGGAAAGAAACCAATAGAAAATATGCAAATTTGAAGTATTGTAGAGAATTTTAGGGTTTACAGTGTATTAGTGAAGTGTTTACCAGCTTTTTGGAACTTCAACTATAATTAATGCAAAATTAGGGAAAATAAAAAAGGCATAAAGTGAGTTTTTGAGTTGATTCTAATCACTTTTCGCACTTGGAGAAAATTAGAGAGAATTGAAAGATTGTTGAAGGCGATTCAAAGCAATTTGGTGTAGAACAATCAAACCCTTGATCCTGTCATGTGTATATAAGTTATTTACAACTATCTATGCTTTGTGGGTTTGAAATTAAAGTGACTTTATAAGCATTTGATATTGAATAGAAGTCATAATGGCTACACCAACTATTTTTAACATCACTCAGAGACCTAGACCTAAGTTTAAGAGGTATTCATGGAAAGTATTTGATAATGACACCAACGACACTTTTTCAAAGATTCCTTCTAGGGTTTTACCCATTG
Source organism: Sequoia sempervirens (assembly GCA_007258455.2). Lineage (NCBI taxonomy): Eukaryota > Viridiplantae > Streptophyta > Pinopsida > Cupressales > Cupressaceae > Sequoia > Sequoia sempervirens. Next base: position 137,389,979 of record VDFB02379711.1, read on the forward strand.
AGGACACAAGGATTTACATACATGACAAATTGGATGAATATGATCACCAGAAGATTAAGGATCTATGGTCTAATGAGTTGAATGGAGATGATTTCTTATTGAAACCAAAATACAAAAACCTAGTGTGAAAGAAACTGGATGTTTGGAGTTGGTTCCCCAACTATAGTAGTGAATTAGATGTGAAGTATGTGAGGATTGCCTATAGAATGGATGATAAGTTTATGTGGAAAAACCCACCTAGAATAATCTCTAAGGAAGTGATCAAAGCTGTGACTAGATTGTGTGATACCAGACTTGTACTAGTACTAAAATCTATGAAAAAGGAAGTGGTTATGAAGCTAACTGGTGCAACCTTTGACATAAGAGCATTGAAAAATAAACCTATCACAAATATTTCCATGAGATATGCCTCAATTATGATAGGTCATAAGATTTATTTCTCAAATTGAGATAATTCAATGTCTACAACTGCAATTTATGTTGCTTATGATATGGTGGTGAATGGGAAGGATTATGACTTATGTGGGTTGCTCTAACAACAAATTTTGGAGAATCCAAAACAAACTAGAGAGAAGTACACATTTAAGTTTGGAACCCTAATTGTGTGCTTACTGTTTTAATTTTGGAGGGAGCTACCTGGAAGAAGAGACATTGTTTGGGATAAAATCAGATTGGTAGGACATTAATTTTTTTATTATATGCATAATATTGGTGACTTCAAAGCTTAGGATAATGCATTGGTTGCATTCTTTGCAATATTTCAAAACATGTATTATAGGGAGAGGATTTCCCAGAATCTAGTGGACAAGTATGCAAAGGAATTAACTTTACTTGTATCTAATGAAAAATGCATAATAGAGGCTATTAAACCGAGGACAATATGGATTGAGCCTCTTGGATATGAGGTTATAGAGAAAGATGTTGAAGGATACATTAAATTGTTGCTAAAGAGTCCTAAGGAATATTCCTTGCTAAGACATGGTACATATGGAGAAAAATCATCTAAAGTACACTTGAAAAATTTAGCGCCTACAAGGAACAAAGAGTAACAAAACAAGTAAATCAATACTTTGCATTGCATGGACTTTCAAAATGTGAAGTAGATAGGCTAAGGGAAATTGCAGCAAAAAGGGATGCCAAAGCAGTTGGTGAATCCTCTGGACCACAAAGATCAGGAAGAACAACTTCCACCCCTGTCTCTACATTTCCAAAACCATTTGGTATTGCATCTTTTAAAGGAAAGAAGGTGGAGTGTAGTGCTCCAATATTAGATGAAGCAACTGCACCCTCCAAACCCAACACCCTGACTAGCAAAATGAAGAATATACCTCCGATAGCACCCCCTGCTACCTCTGGAAGGAGGAAGAAACAAAAAGAATTTAGAGAGAAGCATTTGAGTGTTGTTGTAGAAGAAGAAATTGAGCTTGGATTAGAGGAAGAAGAACATCTAAAAAGGAAAAGAAGTAGTGTCTCCATAAGTGGTGAAGGTGCCTCACAAGAGGCTAGCACTGAAGCAAAGAAGCACAAGATTGATATTGTGGACACTTCTGAAGAAGAGAAGATAGAAAAGGAAAATGATTCTTTCACTATTCACATCCACAAGAAGCTTGAGAAGAAGAAGGAGAAGAAATCAGAGGAAGGAACTTCGAAGCCTGAAAAAAAGAAGACAAAAACTCCTCTGGTAAGATCCCATTCACCAATAAAGTTAGATGCTTTGGTTAATAGTATGTTAGAGCATGATGGTCTATTAGAAGGAACTAAAAAATTGTATGATGAAGTAGATGAGGAAGATAAGAAAATAATAATTGAAGCCATCATACAATACATCATCATTTTAGATGCAGACATGAATAACATTAGGAAAAGGTGCCTAGTGTGGTATGGGAAGCCTTAGTGGAAAGAAGGCGTGAAGCAGTTGAAGCGGATGACAAGATGAAACATAATGCTCTAGAGGAAATTGGATCCTCTTTAAATCTGAAAATGACAAAGCTGCATTAATGAAGTGTATACAAAAGAGTTCAGAGTGAAACAAAGGGTCACAATTTTAATGAGTAGAGAAAAGGATAGTGTAGAAAAGTTAAAACAAGAAATAGTGAATATAGTGAGAGACATAGTAGAGAAATTTGGGATGATTTTTGCTTCATCATCTAGTACAACTCAAGATAAGGAGCTTGATAAAGATAAGGTCATTGATGCAAAGGAAAATATCCCTTCGATTACCAATTTACCTATTTTCAAAGAAGTTTTAGAAGAGGTGGATGATCATATTGCAGAAGAAATTCCATCTTTTGATGTTTTAGGGAATGTGGTGTCCTTGACACCACCGGTGGATGATATAAATTCTTCCCCGAAGACATCTTCTCCTTTGGAAGATACTAAAAATGTCACTGATGTTAATAACGAAGATCAAAATGCAGAGCAAGAATAGGAACATGATAAGAATGATGCTAATGATGGTGCTAAAGACCACCCTAACAAGAAGAATGAGGATGTTGGTAATGAAAATAAAGGTGAAGAAAATAAAAATGGAGAAGAAGGAGAAGGTCAAGAAGAAAAGGACAATAATATTAAGAAAGATGATAAGGAAGAGAAGGTAGATGAAAATAGAGATAAACAAAAGGAAAATCCCTCCGAGAAGGAAGATGAAGAAGAGAAAGAGAAGAATAAAGAAGAAGCCAAGGTTGGAAAGAATGAAGAAGAGTCTAAAAAGACTATGGAGATAATTACAAAGCCATCCAAAGAATCCTCCGGTAATACTCTTAAGGGTCTTTGACAAGATAGATGAAGTTTCCACTGGCTATTCCTCCCCAGTTAATACAGCTCCCATCGCACCAAGGCAGTATAGATCTGAATAAGATCCCACTAATTCAAAGGTTGGAGCTCGAAGATACTTTTCATTCCTCTAGAAGAAAGGAGATCATTAAGACTCATCAGAAGGGGATTGAACTAATTAATGATGCAATCAAGTCTCTACAGGATGCTACCCCTAGTGCCACAATTGATAATTCATTGACACCCGTTAAAAATTTAAAGTTTCTAGTGATTGATTCTCTTAAGGAATATGCCTCTGGTCTGAAGGAGCAGATTGAGAAAGAAGTGGAATCAAGATTTTTAGTGAAGAGGTTACTTGAGTTGTAGGATAGATGTGCATCTACACATGGGAAAGTAAAAGAATGTCTAAAAGAAGTGGAGTGTGAAGATGAGGCTAGAACCTTGTTTTGGAGTGTGAAGTTTCTAGTGATTGATTCTCTTAAGGAATATGCCTCTGGTCTAAAGGAGCAGATTGAGAAAGAAGTGGAATCAAGATTTTTAGGGAAGAGGTTACTTGAGTTGCAGGATAGATGTGCATCTACACATGAGAAAGTAAAAGAATGTCTAAAAGAAGTGGAGTGTGAAGATGAGGCTAGAACCTTATTTTGTATTACATGAGGTGGTCAGAAGCCACTTAAGGAATTAAGGACTTAATGGTCTCAATTGAGTCATAAATAACTAATGCATCCAAAACATATGACCTCGTACATGACATACATTATACCTCTTGGACTACCATTTCTGATCTACAAAATAAGGTTTTCACTCTTCAACGACAAAAAAAGACATAATAAGGAGATTTGGACAGGTTGGGGACTTGGTGAAGACCAAGCACATTCCGTTGTCAAGGGCCCTTGCTGATGCAAAAAGGATTGAGAAGATAAATTCGGATCCAAGTACTCTGTAAGAAGGAGAGGAGAGCTTAGTAGAATTGGAGTCTATGTACAAATCACTTGGTGCTACCAAAAAGATCTAGAATGAAGGAAAATATGTATGGCAATCAATCCCTAAGGAGCTTGTAGGTGCCTCCTCCTTCAGGTGAACATATTTCACTTGTATATTATTTTAGTTCTTTTCAACTTTTCCAGTGTACATTTGATCAAATCCAATTTTTGGGATAACTCCCCCAGGGGGAGTCAATTCAACTCATTTTAGTTATTTTTTTTGTACATTTACATCAAGTTTTAGAGCTTACATGTGTGTTACTGGCACACACTATTTCCTTGATTTCAAAGGGGGAGAATAATTGGGTAGATTTTTTGGTGATAAAGAAGTTGAAAAATGATAAGAAATGTTTTAGTTTGATGTATGGGGGAGTTCATGCAAGTTAGAAGTTTTCAAGACAGTTTTTGATGATAAATTTTGGAAATTCATTTTTTGTACATATTGCCATCAATGACAAAGGGGGGTATTTTTGAAATAATGAATATGGAACCCTTTGATGTGTTATCATTGATGGCAACATTAATTATCGATAGTTTGTCTAATCCAGTAAACAAAATGAAGACAACTTAATCCAATTTTCTGGTTCGAAATTCCTCGTGTAATAAGATCAACTTATGATATTATAGTATGTTATTCAGGACTACTAAATGTACCTATGTTCAAGATTTCAATGATTTTGGATGAACAGGTTGAATGTTACAAGTAACATAAGTTCGACATACAATTTTTGCTTTATATAGTGTAAATGGGTACTGAGTAATTTGGTATGCATTCCTTTGGTGTTTGGAATCAATCTTTACAATTTTGGGAGAAGGTTTATAGATGTTAGTACACTATATATTCCAGATGAAAAGTGATTATGTGATCAGATGGATCGTTGGTGTGTGATCATTTGGCTTATTTTGTGATTAGATCTAATTCTTGGCCGACCTAATACTTGATATGTGTTGAGAAGATTAAATATGTATTGTGGATGTTAAGGGGATCTATTTTAGGTTCACGTCGACTTGAATTAAGTGTTGCATGGTTTATTTGACTACAAAGATGTTTTTGAATCAAGTATGGCGTCGACAAGGTAATTTTGAATTAAAATAGGGCTACATCTAATTAGGCCAACCTAGTTGATGTATGCAGATGTAATTAGGTATATATGTGAGATATTTTTGAGTTGTGTAAGAAAAAAAAGACATAATATGTGATACAAGATGTGATGTGATGTAGTTTGAACTTGTGAATTTGCATGTGTGTGATCCGAATAAGTGCAGAGTTGTGAATTGTTGAGTGACTACTAAGCAGAGTAGTATTTTGTATTTAGAGCTTCAAAGGAACTGAATTCAACACAAGGAAGGTGCACTTTGTATCAACTCACATTTTGGTTGTATAGCCATTTTCGTTTTGTATCTATTTCTGGCTATGAGCCTTATAAGGACAGTGTGTCCTAGAAGTGAGCCCCCTGTAATATCTTATAACTGGTTATAATATATTATGAGCTAATCCTCACCGTGGTTTTTCCCTTTTTGGGTTTTCCACGTAAAAATCCTGGTGTTCATATGTTATGTGATCTTGTGATTCCTTTCATGCTTTCATTTATAGTTACAGTTAGATATGATTTGATTGTTGGATGGATTATTATTAAATGATTTAATAGAATACTGATTCACCCACCCCCTCTCAGTATTCTGGTTGTTCAACAATGTGATGCTCTTGTGTTGTTTATTTTTGCCTCATTGCTACTATATTATGGTGATGTTATTCTTTATATATTTCTATTATAAGTTCACATAAGGTAGTCTTTATAAGCATGCTATGTTGGTTGTTTTTTTTGGCATAAAAAAGAAGATGAATCTAATCATGGTAATTCCATATTAAGGAAACTTAATTTTTAGATTTGTCTATAAGTTTTATATTTTCATTTTGTTGTAGTACAAGCCTTGTATCTCAGAGGATGAAGTCATAGGAGATTGAGGTTGGGAGCACAGAGTGATGATGGTGGTATACACTAGAGAGGGCTCCTCAGGATGGTTGTAAGCCATTGAGGGTTTGGTTTTCTAATCCCTACGTCTTCTAGTACCTTGCTTCTTTTCTTTGTTTTAGTAGCCACTTAAATATTATTATTTTGTATGCTTTCTTTTCGTTGTTCTCCCTCACCCCATTTTTTCCCTGACTTTACATGATTCATCCTAATGTAAACCCTGCTATGCGCTTGGTGCTCATTGCTCTGGTACAGGAAAATCAATGGACAATATGGTCTATCATTCAAACAACCCCTCGAATGATGGGTGTTTAATGGTGGGTTAAATCCTCCAAGTAGACTGGGTGATGGCGCTCGTTCCTTCAATGATATTAATATTGATTCCAAAAGAGACACCATTCCAGAGTTGGCTAAGTTAATTAATGTCAATGATGGAGATGACACAGTATCCCATCAATCTGGAAGTAGATATGGTAAGTGCCTTGCCTAAGGCCCTAGGAAATCTATTTTCATTCCAAATTAAGAACCTCGACCCTTGACAAAAAGTAATTTAGATTAAAAAATATTGGCATTTTTTTTTGCATTAGATTGTTCTAAAAATCTAGGAAGGAAATACCTCAACCAGCGGGTGGCTAATGTGTGGAATAAAAAAATAGGTATTCATTTCATTCATTTTTTAGAATGATTCAAAAAGGATCATTTTTAATTTTATTTATAAACAAAGAAATGCAAGAAAGGGTTATAAATAAGGAATTTTGGTCTATTGGCAATTTAGTCATTAGGGTGATTTCTTGGTCCCTTGATCTACTTAATGAAGAGGTGCTTTCTTTATCTTATTTGAGATGGAATACTTAAAAAAAAATCATTATTACTTTGGTCCTTTATCTTGCAGATTTTGGCTCCCTACACAAAGGTGCTTAGGGTTGAGGATGTACCAAGAATGTGTTGCCTCATTTAGATGCTATGGTTCTAATGTCTATCACCCCTGGCATCAAATCCTTGAATAAGTCAAAATTGAAATGGAAAGAACCAATTTAAGTTATATGATTGAGCTTTTGGGTGGTATCAATGCATACTTCCTCTGAAAAAAGAGGGGCATGTGAGGAGAAATTTCCCTATTTAAAAAAAACTAAGAGGGTTTGCAAAGAAAAAGAATTGTAAAAACTAATTCTTATCTGCCAACTATGGTAGGGGAAATAGAGGCTTGGGATTCTTGGGGAGGTGATGGCCATTTCATGGATTCCTAGGTGGTGGATGAAAACATCCTAGATAAATATATGAATGCTAATAAAAATATGTCCCCTAAGAATAAAGTCAATGAAATAAATAGTGACTTGGAACTTTCACCTAAGGAGGAAGATTTAGTGTTCGCAAAAGTGATGATTTACAATGAGGAGAGAATGTCAAATGATGACCCTAGCAATACAATGATGAATCCTCCTCATTCTAATATAAAGAGAAAGAAAATAGAAAATGTGACACTGATCAAGATGCACCTTCCCTCAACTGGATCTAATTCCAATCCCTCGAGCCATAAGAAAAATTCCTATGAACTAGTGCTTGATAAGATAAAAACAACAAATAGTGATAAATAACAAGATCATTAATAGAATAAGAGTTGGTAGTATAAAGCAAGAAATAAAGATGAATACCCCATCTAAAATTACTTTAGATAATCAAACCACTGTGGCTAGAAAAATGGCTAAAAATAGAGACCTCTCTGTCTTGGATCCAAATCCCTCAAGAGCCCTACACCAAGATTCGAAACTCAAAATTCTAGTCTTAGATAAAAAACAAGGGATGGAGAATAACAACAAAGAGTCTTGTGCATTTAAGGATGCTTTTGGGGATGGTTTGGACCTGTAGATAGGTAGAGAAGAATGAAATAAAAATCCAAAGGAGGTTTGTGCATTGGTATTGACTTGATCGGGGGAAAATGGAAAAGACCTGAAACAAGCCCTTGATAATCACAACCTCAAAGGTTTAAATTTTTGTCTTAGAAAAAATGATAAAAACTCTACTAATTTATTTAAAAAAACTCAAACTATAAGAAGGGAAATCCTTCAAGCTTACCAAATCATTTCCAACATAAGCAATCTTTGGAAAACAGTGTGGATCCCATAGATGATTATAGGAAATTGGAGAGAAAAAAATCACAGAGAGGTATGATACCCAAAAAGTGGCTAGCAACTAGACAAAAGAAAAATATGCTTTATAAATTAATGGTTAGGTCAAAAAAGAGAAAAGAGGAGATAGATCCAAAAAGAAAAATCTATACCGTAATTGAGAAAAAACATAAAAATGTAAGTCTTCCTAAATGCTTTGATGGATTTAGGAATGTAGATTTAAGGGAACCCAATAAATGGATGCAAATGAGTCTTAAATGTATCTCAAGGAATGTTAGGGGAGTATAATCCCTTGACAGAAATCAAGAGGATATTTTTAAATCAAGAGAAATCCAAAGATGTGGTAATGTTGCAAGAAATCAAAGTAATCAACTACACTCTTGGTACTAACCTAAAATTCATATGGAAAGACTCATCCATCTATGTTACCAATAATGGTAGAGGAAAAGGAGGTGTTGCTATGCTCTTGTCTAACAGGTGGACCAAGTGGGTTAAGGCCCATGGGACATCTCCCTACAATAGGGTAGTATGGATATGTATAGAAAAGGATAACCACGTGTTTGTTATCTATTCTATCTATGCACCAAATGAATACAAGGAAAGGAGTGAGCTTTGGGATTGGTTGATAAAATTACATGAGATCCCTTGGATTGTTGGAGGGGTTTTCAATATGGTAAAGAGGACAAAAGATAAATCAAGAGGTAATGAAATGGGGTGGAAGGGGAATGAAAAATTCTTCTGGTTTAAAAAGAAGAATAAACTCAAGCTCCTAGATCCCCTGGAGGGTGCTAAAAAAGAAAATAAAGCCATATGGTATACATGGTGCAACTCTCAATGTGGTAGTAAGAGGATCTACTATAGGTTAGATAGGTTTAATGCAAACAAAGATAACTTCTTATTTGACCAAATTAAGGGAGCTAATAGCAGGTTCAAGGTTAGCCCTTGGACCTTATCAAATCACCACCCCATTATGGTTAAAATAATAGTTGGAAACAACATTGAGAAATTCAATAAGAGAGATAAAAAATTCATTCTAAACTCAAGCCTTTTAAAAATGAAAGATTGTAATGATGTAATATTTACCCTCAAGAAAATAAATAAATGGTCAATGTAGTTTAAATCAACTATTGAAAGGTGGAACATTAATATTAAAAGCTGGTAGAAAATATTTCAAACCATTGGGGAACAAAGAGCTAAAGATCTAAGAAGAACATAAAACCTCCTGCAAGAAAACCTCCTAAAAACTGAAGGGAATCTCCAAGATGAACCTCAAAACTATGAATTGAATAAGAATGTTATTGACATAAAAGGGAATCTAAGGAAAACACAAAATTATAGATCAAGGTCTGAAAAAAAGAGAAAGGATAAATTGGGTAACTTAAGGAGACATGGGATCCAAATACGTTTTCAAAATGCTAATGGAGAAAGAAGAAAAATAATCTATTGGGTCCTTAAGGGATGAAGATAGCATGATCAAAGACCCAGATCAAATCAAGGAAAAATTATTTACATTATACAAAGATTTTTTCACTGCTAAATGTAACAACTCAAAATGCAAGGATATGAGGAACAAATGTAGGAATTTAATTCCAAAAAAGGTCTCCAAAGAAGATTCAAAGAAATTGAGCCAACAACTAATAAAGGAAGAAATTAAAAATACAATTCTCTCTCTGAATAACAAGTCTTTAGGGGCATATAGCTTACTAGTGGAGTTTTATAAAAAAGAACATAGAGTGGATTAGTGAAGATCTCTTAAATGTGTATAAGGAAGGAATTGATAAAGGTTAATTGGGAAAGGATATTAACCAAGGCATCATCAAAATAATTCTGAAAGAGGGGGATAAAATTTTGGTAAAAAAATGGAGACCAATTACACTCTTGAATGTATCTTATAAGATCCTTGCTAAAGCCATCTCTAGAAGGTTAACTGAAGTGCTCCCTAAATTCATTAATAATACCCAAATTAGGTTTATAAAAGGTAGATATATCCTTGAGAACTTGGTCACCAGTTGGGAAGCTATGGAATGGGCTAGGACCACAAATCAAAACATTGGAATGTTGCTTTTAGACTTCGAGAAGGCATATGATAGAGTTGAATGGCCCTTCATACTAATGTCACTGAAATCATTCAAGTTTCCAAATATGCTCTGTCAAATGGTAAGAACTTTAATGAAGGATGCATACGTTAGGGTTGAAGTTAATGGGGAGCTCACAAAGGAGTTCCAACTATAGAGATCCATAAGGAAATGTTTTCCCCTTGCCCCCTCCTTATTTTTTATAGTTGTAAATGCTCTACATTACATTCTAAGAGACCTTGTGCTAATCTCGAGCATACATGAAATTACTCTCCCAAATGAGGAAAAAATAATTAATATCTAGTTTGTTGATGATACAACACTCTTTGTCCAAATGGAAAAAGAAATTTTTGAAAATTTGATGAAGAAAATGGACATATATGCTAAATCCTCAGGGGCCAAGATCTCTAATGGGAAAACCAAACTACCAAGCTAGGAAAGCCAACAACCTGAGTGGTTTAAAGAGCATGAATTCTAGTGGGGAGGACCAAACAAGATAGTGAGGTACCTAGGAATCCCCTTCATAGTTAATCCTAATCTGAAAGATATGTGGTATTGGATAAAGAGTAAAATTATAAAAAAATGGAAGCTTGGAACAAACAATATCTTTCTATTACTGGAAAAGCATGACTGTGCCAAAAAAATATCTATTATGCCTTGGTATGGATGTTTAACAACTACCAAATAGATGAAATCTAGAAGAGAATAAGGTAGTTTTTATGGTTAGATGGGAAAGGTAAAAATAAAAAGCATGTTGTTAAATTGGAATGGTGCTATGTTGAAAAATAGAAGGGGGGTTTAGGGTTAAAGCAACTAAAAAAAAAGGTATTTCCCTCGCTGTAAAATGGATATGCAAAAGTATAAAAGGGAATGAACCATGAAAGATTCTGATTAGAAATAACATAAAGAATGTTGTACCCAAAAGATTCAAAGCTTGGAGGAACCTACCTCTCCATGATCTCTTCTTTGGCAATTTTACTATATCTCTGGCCATAACCAATGTTCTTAAAAGTTTGTGGAAATCCTGGGAGCTTACCAAAAAAGTTATTCTAAATAAAATTTGAATTAATAAAGACCTAAATAATATTACCCCTATAAGATCAATATGGTGGAATATTTATCATAACAATAAGTCGTTGGCCCTACTCCAAGGGTGCTCGATGAAAGATTGGAACATATAAGGTATTTCATGTTTCAAAAATATAATGATCAATGGTAAATTAAAAAGTTGGGATTTACTCTGCTAAGAATTTAATCTTCCTCGTTCTCATAAAATAACTTATAAAAGATTCAAAAATCATTAAATGTAACTGGAAAAACAATATAACTACAACATTGAGCACAACCAAGATTTCTTCTGGCTAGAAAATGAAAAAATAACTTAAAAGAAAAAGAATTTTTTTCTTTCTTGTAGATCCCCCTAATATATCTGATCAGTTGAATAAAATCTAGAAGTTAAACTTGAGTCCAAACCAATGGAAGAAAACATTCACTAGTTTATGGAACAATGTATTAGAACCAAAGAAAGTTGGCTTCAGATGGATGTTGTTATTACAAAAATTTCCAAATCTTTATCCTAAAGGCAATCCAATTATTTGTGAAATTTGTAAGAAATATGAATCCATTTCTAGTATATTCTTTAATTTTTTCTTTGCTACGGAAATATAGAACTTATTTGCAATTGACTTAATAGGGGAGGGGAAATAATGGAAAAAAGGAAAAATAAAATTTTATTAGGGAAAATTGATGGCTTAGGAAAATGAATTAATCTTTATTGGCTGATTCTTACTACTAAAATTCTTTGGTTTCTTTGGAAAGCTAGAAATACAAAAAATTACCAAGGCACTAGGAGGGAACTTACTGAGTTTAACAGACAAATCATAATCCATAATTTTTTCATGCAAGTCTCCATCATGGTAGAGGTTGCTAAAGATAAATTCCATAAGCTGATGAAGAATGACAAGATTGAAATAATAAAAGATGAACTAATCAACACAAAACAATGGTTATACTGCAAGCCTGGACTAAAAGAGTTCATGAAGGAGATCCCAAGTAACAACAAAGGAAATCTAATCAAGAAACCAAAATAGAAAACAAATTAAATTTCTTGTCTATACAGTGAAAAATATGTATATATTTGTTTTATAATTAAAAATGAAATAATATATACAACTACCTTGTGAGGTATGCATTATAGAATGGATACTAATCTTCAAATTAGAGTTTTTGATAGCAATACTGTTATATAACTTGACACTGTAAAATTGATCTCTATGATCAAAATTTTTGTAAACTATCATGAATACAAAAAAAATCCTTGTATCTCATCCATTGAAGTCATATTTGGATAGAGATTGAATTTCCCAACAATTGTTATTAGAGCATGTTTATTTCTCATCATTTGGTATTAGAGTTGAAGGTTAACTAGGTTCTAGGCATTCTTTCTGTTTGATTTCTTAGCTTGGAAAGCTTGTGGGAATTTGTTAGAAGGAATTGAAGGTTATTGGAAGGCTTATGGGGCTACAATGAATGTTATGTGAGTTAACTTTGTTTTGAAAATTTGTGAAATTAGAATCCATGGATATTGTCAATGTGATCTATGTTGGGCATTAGAAGCTCATGATTATGAATATTTATGGAGTTGAATATTTGAGATTGGAGCACATATTATGTTATTCTCGTTTGAGATGTTGCATATGTGTAGATATTGTAAAGTTTTCTGATGTGGATTTTGTTTGGTAGGAAATATTCTTGGTCACCATTATTACATTGGTATGCTTATTATAGTGAGTGATGGTTATTGAGAACTAAATTGATATAGTTGTTCATTTGAATCTTTAATAGTAATTTATAGTGCATGGGAAGCTTTATTCACTTTTAGTAGAGTGTTAGCAATGATACTAGTCATTATGTCATGCATAACTTAGTATTACTTTCAATGGGAGCTTTATGTAGTTACATAATGTGTTCTATCTTCTTTGTTTCAAGATTTTGATTTGAAGCTATTTTTGTTACAGTGTGTAGTGATCCATGTATAATCTTTTATTAGAAGATGGATGATATTTTGTAATAGTTGTTGGTGTCATATGGAGTTCTTGAATTTTATCTTTAGATAGCAGTGATACTTTAATGACATCTTTGGTTCTATTGACAAAGGATGGGTGATAATTGTATCTTCTTGGTTTGGAGATTGGGGTTGTACTTTACTTTTTGGGAGCTCATGGTGTTGAGTTATTTGATTGTGTTGGGGCCATGAAGGATCTTCAGTTAGGAGTTGGTTATCACGATGCCTAGAGAGATTGGTTATACAATTCAATGGGAGCTTTGACAATGATGTGCATTCATCATTTGATGATGAATTGTTATTTATTATGTGATATCCTAGGAGGGGATCTTTGATCATGATGTCATGATATGTTCTTGATTCTTTAGTTGAAATTTTGACAATGGTCTTGTTTGTTCTCTTTGGTTTTGGGCATTAATCATTTCCTTGGAGCTTCATGATTTTGTAAGGTTGCATTTAAAGTTGGCATGAATTTATTTGTGGATTCTCATGGAGACTAGAGAGACTTGGGTGAGGCTAAGATATCTCTTATTTTAAGGGATCACATGTTGATATGGTTACTCTTTGATGAGGATTTCAATAGAAAGATCGAGGAGCCTACACCTAGTTATGGATGTGAGTCCATTATGGACTTGAAGAGAAGATTGTAATTGCTTGGTGTTGTGGGCACAATATAATATTGTATCCCACTCTTGGTCTACTCAAAAGGTGAATGATCTAAGAGGTATTTCCCGTCTGATTATCATATGAATTCTTTATTTTGTATCTTTTCTTCTCATATAAGTTAGTCTTTGTAGCGTCACAAATTATCACCCTTGACAATTTCACACTATGTTTTGCTCCCCTTAAGTGCATGGATGTAATTGTACACCTAATTTCCTAAATTATGCATTCTATAGCTCATTTGGATAATTATCAATAAAACCCATGTGGAAAACCAATGCAAACTATTTAATATTTTTCTCTCAACACTTTACACTAGATCCCATAATCTTTTGGTTTACAATTTTTGGCCAAACTAGACACTTTGAAATAATTTTTCTAACTAAATCTTCACTTTTGAGGCACCTATAGCGGCTAAATAGTGATGAATTTAAAGATGATGCAAACTAGTGATTTGTGACATTTTGTCTGTAGATTCTAAATATATTTTTCAAAATTTTTTGGAATTAGATTGCACTTCTTTTCCATCTCCTTTGAAAACTAGTTTTTTTTTTTTTTTCAGTAAACATTTTTAAGGAGTAACGCTCACCGTATAACACATAACTTTTTTCCATGAAGGATAAAATTATAATTTTTGGAATTTAGATTTTTAACTACATATCTTGTGCTTCCAATTGGTTTCATTAGTGTTTTATTGAATATTTTTTCCTTAATCAAGTTTCAAAGTCAAACCAATTACAATTTAGACATAAGCGGACCATATAACACGTAACCTTTTTTATATGTATTGAATTTTTTTTTTTTTTTTGGATCAAGGACTTCAATATAGTTGCACTCTTATTTTTCAAAGAAAAAAATTCATCATCTTCTATTTTTCCACATATGCGGAACAAGGCTTGATTTTTGATGAAAAACCTATGTTTAATAAAACTAAAAAACAAATACATAATAAAACCAAAACATATTAAAAGTTATATTACGTTGGATAGGTGCTCAAAGGACTACCATCATCCGTTAGGTTTGTGAAGTCTCCTCCATTTTCATCCTCAACCAAGCTTTGACACAAAATTCTGGACTTTTTGGTGCCTAAGGGGAGAGAAGGGGGAAAAGGGGGCTTCGTGAACCAAGGGGTTCCTCAAACCCCCTTTCCACAAGCCTTCACTTTTGGATTTTTTCCGGAATGGTGGGCCCCATCATTAAATGGGTTACTCAAAGGGGGGTTCTATCAAACCCCCTTTGGGTTCGAACCAAAAGTTCGTTCAATCCCCAAAAACCAATTTTTTTTGCATGGGGTCATTTTTGCAACTTTTCCTTCCTCACTGGAATTGTAAACCACTTTTGTGGGTTTACCTCACTTTAAAATAGGGCAAAGGAATAAGTCGCCATAGGTGAATTGGTCCCCTATTTTTCCTCCAAAATTAATAATATGTTGGAGGTGGCATTTTGTTATTTGAATTTCAAATGTCAAATGTCGGCTATCAGATTTAGTTTTTGGGAAATTGGACTAAATGCCTATAAATACCTAGTCATTTCATCATTTGAAAACTAATTGGAAAATATTAGAAATCAACAAGCAATCAAGATCAAATCAAGATCATTCAAGAGAAAGATTATTACAACAATTAAATATCAAACCATCATGTCAAAGTGTATGTGAGTTTGTTCATGTTTATGTTATCATATTATTTTTGATATCTAACCCTAATAGGTCTTCAAGCAAATCAAGAAAACAACAATCAAGCCTTGAGGAGATATGCATGACTTTAGTCCTTCAAGGAAGCCATTTTTGAGTGGTGAGTTGTAGTCCATTGTTGATTCATCATTCACTTATCATTTAGCTTCTATCCCTCAAATAGATAAGCTCAATAACATTGAAATTGCCATTGTGGAGGTGGGAACACCAACATGGGGTTTGATTGAGGCAAGCCCCTATATAACAACTTTTCTCCTCTCTTTGAATGTGAATGTTTTAGATCTAAAGAACATTGGGAGAAGCTCGAAGGTCAATTATTCATTATTGCATTCAAACCCTACACCATGATAACATACATAAACTTAGTTATCTCAGCACTAAAAAAAAAATCAATAGTGTAACACCTAGAAAATGAAGGCTCTGATCTAGCTCTAGAGGACTGTGAAAACATATCTAAAATTGGTCAACAAGGATATAGTCTCCCTAGGTGACTTAGTCCTCCATTTTCAACCCTAAATTCATACCACAGGTGCACAAAACTCCACTCAATCTATTTTTGAATTTGTCCGTGACTTTCCAGATCTATTGTTTTTACAATAGAATAGTTATTCACATCATTAGCTTAGTCAAATCATTGCATTTCATTCCAAGATCCATTCCAAATTTGGTCAAGGATAGGTTGAATCACCTTTTAGGTTGTAATTCAAGTTCATACCTTGTCCAAATCAATGAAACCCCCACTACCTCAAATTCTAAATGAACTATTATGGAAAAGCACCATTGAAATCATACATGAAGTCCTAGGGTTTCACTTTTCCTTCATTTCAATCTTGAATATAAACATTATTAAGACTTGTTAAGAAGAAGATCCATGTTTTATGGATTTTTCATCATTCTCCTTGTTTTGGTCTTGAGCTATGGACCTAGTTTCGAGGAATTATTTGGAGAGGTACATGAAATGGTTTGTGGCTTTAGGCATATTCCCTTTATTGTGGGAATATTTGATTGTTTAATCTACCTTTGGTATGAGAGGTTTAAATCTATTTCTGCCATGTTTTCATTTAATTTAAATGTTAGATGTTGATATCCTTTCAGTATGGGAATGGTGAAGGAGATCTTAAATTGCATAGCTTGGTACATGTTAGTGTGGAACGAGGATATGGTTTTATTTTTAGGTTCTCTCTTTGATCATGGTATTCTTCTCGAATGTTTATATTCACTGGTTGAGTGCGAAGAATTTGGGAGAGCTATGGAGACTAGTGGTGAGAGAGGTATTGTAGCATATTTGTTTGTAGGATTTTCATATTATTGTATATTTTCTTAACACTATGCAATAGAGGAATTAGCCACATCCTCTATGTGAAGTACTATAGGTAGGCTTGGTATGCCTTGATCTATTCTCAGATTTGTACTCATGCAGTGGGGGTTTCTAGATATATGTCTAGTTATCTTATTTGATATCTTGGTTTGCTAGTTACTAATGTGATGTTGAGTTTGCATGTTTCATTAGATTTGGATCTATGAGTTATGTAGTTGTATGGGCTAATCACCCATTTGATTGTAGTGGAATGACTCGAATGTGGACTATCTATATCCACAATATTTTTTTAGTGTTAATGCAAACTTGTTAGTTGGCCTTGTCTATAGCCATTTGTTCATTAGAATGTTGCATTAAGACATGAGGATGGATGTACAGAGACTTGATTATATATTTTGGGTTGGTATGTTGATGGCATGAAGTTCTATCTATGTTTTGTATACCCTGGTTAGAGGTATGGTTAGCTTGTATGAGTTTCAATTTGTTGTGGCTGCTATTCCAGTTGGTATGAGTAAGGAAACTACTTAGAGTCTTTGTTATCATTTAAATTTGATGCTTGTGTTCATGTAAAGATTTGGTGCAAGTTCAATGATAGTTGATACATTTCACCTTGGCATGTTCCTTTTTCTTCCATAGGTGGCATGTTGGAGGATGTAAGGATTTTTTTATTGATGGTGGTTATCATGGTTGATTTTGTAGGCATCTTTTTGGAGCATGAAAGCATGGTGAAGATTCAAATGGTACATGTTTTGCTAATGGATGTTGTTCCCTTATTTTTGATTCTAATGGGTTTATTTACAATGTATGATGTCAATTGGGAGAATGTGAGGATTAAGGTTCCATCTACCTTGTAAATCCTATTTCATGGTTCCAACATCCTTGGAAACTGTACCTAGGAACTTAGGGTCTAAATGGAAAATATTTTGTAATATTTATACTCACCATTGTTTGTATTACATTCATAAGGGGTGTTGGGTTCCACTAATAGCAGTAAAGGTGACTTGTGGACATAGATATTTAATATTATTTTCCACACATGTGGACACCTAGAATGGGATAATATAAGAGTTATGATATCTATTATTTGACTATTCATATCTCTATGCATACTATAGGCTAAGGGTATAGCAATATGCATCTCTTTCTCTTAGCTAACTATATGTTCAACCATGCTTCTTGTTGGAACTATTGTCATTTTTTCCCTCCCTTTGTGATCCCCTTTAGTTACAACTGATATGAGAAATCTTAATGGTGTATCATACTTTTTGTGCCTTTGGTAGTTGAATTCCCCTTTTTCCAAAGTTGCTTTCAAGTACCCCATTTGCAAAAAATGTCTAAGGGATGGTTATCCCCTTCTTCTTCCTTTACTTCTTAGATTCCTTTTGGGGTTTCCGATCTCGAATAGATATTTGGACCAAGGTCCAAATCTATCCTTGTCTTCATTATTTCTTCTTTCCTTTCTTTAGTCTTGTCCTTTCAGAACTTTAGGTTCCAAATGGAATTTTGGATCAAATCCAAAAGTCCATGTTCCTTCTGAGTTCCCTCTCCCTTTTTTTCCTTTTTGATCCCCTTAATATTCTGAGTCCCAAAGGGACATTTGGATGAAGTGTCCAAATGTTCTTTTTCTTTCCCCTCTTTTTTTTCTTCTTTGGATCCTTTCGGGACTTTGAGTTCCAAATGGATATTTGGATAGCATCTCAAATGTCTAAATCCATTTTCATTCCCAGTCCCATTTCTTCTTTTAGACTTTTAGATCCTGGAAGGAAATTTGGACAAAGTCCAAATGTCCAAGTCCTTTTCTAATTTCTACTCCTACTCTTTCCTTCCTCCTTTCTTTTAATAAACTAGTTAAGGCTTTTCACTTCATTGAGTCCCATACGACATGTTTGAGTATTTCACGTAGTCTCCTTGGTTCACTGAATCTCTTTCTATGCTATTATTCTCCCCGTGAACCTATGAAATCTCTTTTTTCCTCCATACAATGTTGAGGTGTATGGGTCTCTGGCCAATCAAATCCCTAGCTTTGTTTTCATGAAAGTAACTTAAGTCTTTTGGTGAAGCTCCCCTTTTATCATTCTTCGTTGACCCCCTTCTTCCCTAGTGACTTAAATTTTTCTTTTGTGTACATGTTTTAAATGTATTTTAAGTTGGCAAATAAGATCCTGTTGAGGATCCCACTTTTTTCCTAGATAGCTCTAGATGTTGGCTTATGATTATGTCATGCTTGGTATAACCTTCATAGATCGATATTGAACCAAGCTTTTATTCCCCGAAACTCTCAAAATTGTGCCATGTTTTTGGTCTTATTAATTTTAATGTTTCATGGAGAAAAGAATTGTCGAGGAAGCCTCTTTTTTTTTTTTTTGGTTCCCATGAGCCCTTGAAATAATGACACATGTCCTAGTTTTATGTGAAAGAAAGGAAATATTTCACGTCATGAAGAGGAATTCAAATTCTTTTGATAACTGTTAATCTTTGAGATCAATGGACCATATTAAAAAATGGAGAATGACTATCATTGGTCACACATTCAAGTATGTGAGAACACTAATGGTTGATGTGATATGTATCTACCAAATTCTGAAGGGTATAGGCTTAATTGCCTCATTTATCATTACTCAAAACACAAGGAAAAGACACTAGAAAAAAATTCTATAGAATTCCAAGCGAACAAGGGTTTTCACAATGAAATTAGGGATTTTTGTCTGCAGTGAACAAGTAAAGTAAATTTGACCATCTATGTACATTTTGAACATAATAGGGGTGTTGTTATTTGGTTTCATTGGTTCAAAAAGAAATTTAGGGCTCTAGAAGGGTGGCATTGTATAAAATTTTACAAAATTCTTCTACAAAGTGTAAAATTCCAAAACCCTAGTTTTGAAAGTATTAAAACCCTAAGAGAAAAATTACATCTAGAAATTGAAAGGGTGTCAAGAAGGGACTTGATGATGATATAATGGATCAATTTCTATGATTTTCTAAAAGGCCTAGAATGGCACATGGGTCTTGGATTTTAGCTGACAAAATATTTGATAAGAATGAGAATTGTAGAGACCTTATAATTCTAGCCTAGGGTTATGCTCTATTTAAGCACACCTTCATAAAAGCCCTAGAAAATAGGCCTATCTACAATATATGGAGATTAGGGATAGGAAGGTTGGTGGTGACCAATGTATTTGTAAATTTTGACCTAATTAGGGCAATTGCAATGGTCTAAAACCTTGAGAAGAGGGAATTCTTTTCATTAAGTGGAAAATTCTTAATGCCCTTGGATAGAGCTTACATTTTCAAGGTCTTCAATCCAAAACATAATGCTCAGTTACTTGTAGACTTGGATGCCCTCACCAGATAATACCAGAGGCACAAGGATAGTTATAGGGTAAAGTGACTGCCATGTTTCAGGACTAGAGGGCCTAACAAATAATTAAGAAGATTTTGCAATGGAGAACTAGAGCCTTTTGGTTATGATATCTTTGAGGACTACTTTGTGAAGATATAATTTTTGTTATGTCAAGTTTTGGAATTAGACAACAAGATTTAGATGCTAGTGAGTTTGATGGTATTGGTTGTGGATATTTAGAGTAGAGATGTGAACTTGAACCATATGACTATGTTGGCTATATTTAAGAAATGCATAAATCCTTGAGCACACTCAAGAAGGACAACAACATAGTACATTTCAAATGGTATTCTCTTCTGTGTCACATCATTTTGTACAATGAGGATGGTATATGGTCCCCATATATGTAAATTAGAGCCATGGATGATCAAGAAAGAATGCTACCAATCTAGGAATGGACTTACGTATGGGATAAGGAGTGTGAGAAGTCTAACTATTCTATTTTTGAATATTTTTTTGTTAAAACAATCCTTAGAAATTTTGGCTTTCGGGTGAATTAGAGGTTATCAAATGAGGTGAGACATTTTCTGAGGCCCCAAAGGACCTTCTCCCAAAGAAGGGGATCAATCACAACTGGGGTGATTATTTTTTCTACATAAATGCTATTATAATCAAAGTGTATGGGTCCTCAGTTGCAACTCATGCTCTCCCCAAAAATGTACTAGATCGAATTTCCTTCTTAGAAATCATATGGCAATTAAATGAGTTTGACAAGTCTCATTTTAGGAATAACAAGAAACATACCATTCTCCTTTCTACATTAGTATTTTTTTCATTTTCTAGTGACATCAAGGGAGGGAATGGAGTTGTTGTTAGGAAAGTTACTACCTTACAAAATGAAGGTGGACATGATTAGGAGGTGTGATCTAGAACATTTCATCAATGATTAGAGAATCATTTTCAAATTGGCACCCTTCTCACATGAGTATGACAATGTGAAGGATTTGAACAAAAATTGTTCCATAGAGAAGGAAGTTACAAAAAAAACTTTATGGGTGAAGGGTCATATGGTTGAGACAAAGAGGAAGAAGGTAGATCCATAATTTGAAGGATCATACTTTTAGATCGATTTCCCCATAATTAGAACAATGAGAATGCTAGATAATGTCAATAGTCTACTTTCAAATATGCTTGCTCCAACATCAAACACCCTTGGCCCTTCCACTTCTTAGGGGGTTATACCATAAATTCCATAACAAGTAATCTCCCTATAGTAGATAGAAACCTCATCTGGACCTTTGGTTGATTATTCCATAGGCCTAGATGAAATTTTTGATGATACAAATATTGTACAGATAATGTATCCTCCACCTAGGGTCATTATTGAAAGACCCACTGATGATATATTTCTTATAAATTTTGAGATTGGTGGACAAATTGTAGATGATATCAGGGCTCAAGATTGCACAAAATTTATGCAAGATGACCATTTTATTAGGTAACCAAGGAATTCAAGGAATTTGTCCTTAATAATAAAGGAGAAGAATTGCAATAGAGGGTAACAGACAAAAGCCTCATAGAGAAGGAGAAAAAGGAAATAATTGTAGAATTTTGGGACAATGTAAAGAAGTAAATGAAATCTATGACCCCTTAGAGGGGTATAGAATTGGTGAGGAGTGCAAGATGCCTTCTCTTACTAGGATGGGACATGACATCCACTATTGTATTTGACACCATGAAGAGACATGGAGGAGAAGACCCAGTTTTGAATTCAGAGATGCAAGTTGATGCCCTCTACTCTGGGTTAGGTTTCAATCCAAGGCATGAGACCTTGGAAATTTGGTCTATTTTCCTAGAGACCAACAAACCATGAGTAATAAATGATCTTAGTGAGCTCACTAGAAATTGCCTTGTTAGAAAAAAAAGGGACACAAGTTCCACCCAAGCAACCTCTCTTATAGTGAATGCAACCCTATTCACTAAAGCAATAGTAAATAAGTTACAAGAGGACTTGGATAGGGAAAATGCAATAAATTTGAAATTACAAGAGCAGTTGAATATGGATATAGAATTGCTACCTCTACCACAACCAGTAATTGAGGCCCATAGATCACAAGAAGGATAGCTTGGCCCTTGAGGTTAAAATTTTGAAAGAGAAGTTCAAATGAAGCAAGGAAGAGGCCAAAGTAGCAAAGGAGGGGGCAATAAAAAATGTGTTTGATTTTGTTGATAACATGTTAGGGTTTAATTTTTCAAACATTTTGTGCTAGGTTGAAAAGGTTTGGGACAACTATAAAATATTAAGGGATGCATATGCTATCCATACTAAAAAAGGAGTTAGGTTAAAGCGATTTTAGATCAGTTGGGCCCTTAGAGTTACACTATTAAAAATTACTACTAGAAGCTCAAATTTTTATTGCAGTATAATATCTGATAGTTTTGGTAGACAAGATTTCATAGATGACATTATTAATCATCATGATAGGTATAGGAGCCTTATGAGAAGGGAATTAAATAACTTTGAAGGTTTTGAGGAGTTATACATGCCTCCTATTTTGAATGAGGAGGGAGATATCAAGCCCTGCAATGAGTGGAGATCAAGCTTTGCTAATATTCTCACTCCTATGCATAATAGATAAATAAATATAGAGAAGTAGGTGTAGAGCAGCTGAACCTAAGTATGGATTTACTCTCCAAGCTGGAGTTCAAAATGATAGGTTTTTTGATTTGGGACAAGTTTTGATAGGTGATGACTACAAGGCCCACATGGTTAAGGTTAATCAATTTCTCCCACCTAGAGGTGACATGTCAACAAAGCATGATAAAGATAAGGAAAAGGATAGTGCAGAGATTTGAGTTGCATTTTAATTTATCATCACCAACCAACATAAATGCAACATCAACAAATAGGGATGTGAATATCAGAAATGTCTTGTCACCATCAAGAAGCAATTTTGAAGAAATCAAATCTATACACCAATGTTAATGCTCCAAAAGATCTTCAACCAATTTTTGAGTAGTTACTCCTTGTATATAAATGTGTTTTGTCCTTTTGTAACTGTGTCACTGCTTAGATTTTTTCTTTAGTGAATTAAGCAGTGAATGAGGTTTTTTGCTTGTTGCTTCCCTTGTGCCTATAAAAGGGAATTCTAAACCTCGATTTTAGGATTCTTAGTCCTTATTTTTTATAGTCTCTATATAGAATTAAGTCCTGTATAGGTAGGTATTCTAAAGTTTAGAAAGAGAATGTTGTAATGGAACTAGAGAAACTGTCACCGCTCCCTCATCAGAATCTTTAGAAGGCACTAGGGAAAGGGGATAATGGCCACACTCTAAATTAGTGTCACCTTCCACTATCTGAAGGGCTATCAAAAATTTCAATGGGAGAATTATGTCTCCCTAGATAAGCCTCATGATACTTTCATCTTTTCTTTGCCTTCTTTTCATACTCAACTAGCTCCTTCCCCTTAAACTTGACTAGTTCTTCTAAAACAGTCTGGCTTCTCAGGTGGTAATTACTCCTTACACCATATTTCTTGAATTTCCTATGTGCCCTTCTACCCTTTGGTGTTTCAAAAGCTCCTTGTGCTTCAATTTCATCTTCAAGAGCATTGTCCTTGGATTCAAGCAAATTCAATCTCCTGGACCTTTGGACTGGCTTAGCAGACTCAACTGATTTATTCATTTTCACAATAACTTGAATAAGAATAAGAAGATTCCTAACTAGTAGAGAAACCCTCACCAACCTGCTCTCAGACTTAACCTAATTTTCATTCTTAGAATGCAAATTCTGAATGAAAAATATAGCTATCAATCCTCATTATATCAAGCCATGCAAGTGTGCCAACCATTAATACTCAAGAAAAGCTTATGTGAATGAGCTAAAAATAGTCTGCTTTGATTTTTAAATCTTACTTGTTGATCACACTTCAAGATAAATCAATAGATAGTTATCATCAGAGTAATTAATCATGACCAAGCTTAATTACATGCTATTAATGCCTTTTCCTAATTAGAAAAGCCCCAAGTAGATATACATCCACTTTGTCAACACATTTAACACCATACGTAGCATCAAATAGAGCCCGTCATGTCATACTTACCTGTTCATCCATGGGAATTAATACACTTGAAATTCATCACAACAAGACAACAGGGGATGATCTTGATTCAATCTCCAAAATCAGCTCGTACCCTGCCTTGTTTTATTTTCATCTTCCCACATATACCAACCTTTGACAGCATTGATGGCTGAAATCCTGATCACACGCCAAAAGAATAATCTCAAATATGGCACCATTTTTATCACAATGCCATCTTGTCCAAATTTAGTAGCATTCCATCTCCACCAAAATCCATCTAAGCCTTTGAAATATTCCACATGGCACTCACTCGCTTACCCACTAAGAAACGAAAAGTATAAAGGAGCCACCCAGGTGATGGTGGGGAGAGATTAGGATTGACCCACGTCACCTACCATCGACCATCAATCTCAATTCAAAAAAAACATGTCGTCCTCATAGCTTGGTGGGTCCCTCCATGGAGTGACAAATTTCATTTCACCCACTAGCTTGTGTAATTATTTTAATGAAGAAATAGAACAAACAGATGCATGGGGAATGACCAGGATGTGGCCACATCGTTCAATGATCACTGTTGATTTCCTTTTAATACCATTCACCAATCACAAAGAGACATCAAGCCCACCACATATAGGTTACACATGTCTAATTCCTGCTAGCCTGTGCGATCACTTCACTTTAGTGTACAAGATGAATGGGTGCACAGGGAATGGTCCTGATGAAAACATGTGTTGCAATGCCTATCGTTGATCTTCATCAAAGCTACACCTGTTGGCCTTTTGGAAACATTGGTCCCACTGCCTGACATGACACATGGAAACCGTTTGCCAACCCATGTTATTATTTTGATGGGAAAGAAAAACAAACGGGCACATGGGGAACGATCCAAATGTGCCTACGATGATCAAATTGTCATCTCAAAACTGAAATCTTCACATGCTACAAATGTTGACCTTAGAAAAAGGGGGCCACTATTAGGTCAACAACAACTTAACCCTTAGGCAAGAAAACTTAAGACTTAAGACTTGTTAAATATGAAATTCAAGCCCAATCGTAAAAAAATTAAGCGTTGATAAGGCATTTGGTGACCAAAAAACCTAAACCTAGGGGGCTGGTGAAAACAATGACTTCAATGGCATAAGTGGTGACTTAGAAAACTGGAGACTGGGAGCATCAGGTCAATGTAGAAATAGAACACCCAAGGGTTTTTCTAGACTTGTAGGTCAATTTTGAAGGGTTTTGGCAATACAAACCCCAAAACAATGATGAGGAACATAACCCTAAGCCAAAAATGTGGGTCCAAACCAAGTATTTGCAAGTGTAAATATGGAACCAAATAATTTTTTTGAGGGGTTCCATCAACATGTATGAAAAATGTGGTAGTGCATAGAGAAGGTAGTGAAATATTTGAATAAATGCCTCAAAGATGTGATATCATGGTGATGGAATGTCATTGAACAAACAAATGTGTCATGGCATTTCATCACCATGAGACTGTATTTCTTTGAGGCATTTTTTCAAATAGTTCATTTCCTTCTATATGGTATTATGTTGGGATGGGGTGGATGGTATAGTGTGGTCTTGGTTATGAGATGGAGGGGGGTCATGACATGGAGAGGGAGGGGTGGGGATATAAACAAGTGGAATATGAGGTGGGAGCTTCCATGGATTGGTAAATTGAGGATGACGATGAGGACCTTGAAAAGGATTTGTAGGGGAATTTTAGCTAAAGGATTGGTTTATACTCTTCGAGGTATTTTTTCAAACAACTCACTACCTTATCTATGTTATTGCTTACTATTATTCTTTGATTGATTTTTTCCAAGCATCCATTATCTGTTGGAAAGCACTTACTTTAGGCTTTTAGACATAGCAGCAAAGAAGTGAACTATTTGATAAAATACTTTGGTAGACATGTATGGAAAATGTGGTAGCATAGAAAAGGTGGTGAGCTGTTTGAAAAATTGCCTTAATGAAATTGGGTCTCATGGTGATGTCCATCACCATGAGACCACATTTCTTTGAGGCATTTTTTCAAACAACTCATTGTCTTTTCTACACTATTGCTTACTATTATTCTTTCATAGATTTTTTCCAAGCATCCATAGCATAGACAAGGTAGTGAATTGTTTGAAAAAATGCCTCAATAAAATGTGGTCTGATGGAATTCCATGACAAGCAAATGCAATTGGAAGTTGCTCCTAGTTATTACTTATGCTATGTGAAGTAATTGCATAACTGCTTATGTTGACTTTCTAAAAAAGTATATTGTAATTGAAAATTTTTCATCTATCAACATCTAGTTATCAGTTATGCAATGTGAAGTAATGCTTTGAGTTTGAAAGATGTGGAATGCAATGCAATCAATGATATGAATATAAACTACACAAATCTATTAAGTACAATTCATTGTTTAAACTCTTTATTCTATTACCTACGTGAAGGTTTATACTCCATTTTTACTAGGAGGTGTTCCTGCAAAACCTCCAATATTAACATATTCAACATCCAAAATCATATATTAGAATACCATTCATATAAAAATGCTATTCACATGTAATATTTATAATTGTTTACTAGTTACATATCTCACTAGTAGATGCAGTGGAGTAAAAAACAAGTGGAGGGCCGGTGTATCCAGATCAACACTGTGACTCAAAATTTTATTAGAATCATTAAACTTAATTAGTTAATCTTGCATTTCAAAATTAGATTTAATAAATTAAATTCAATGAACATGCTAACATTAAACTAAGTATTGACACTGAAAGCCTTATTCAAAATGTCATCTGCCATCACCATCTCTGCAGCTACAGACGTATCCTACACACCAACCTCTTAACTATCTGTGGGGTCATATGTATAGGTTGACACACAAAATTGGAAAGAATGGGGTGGAATCCTACCCCTCAAACTCTCCCTTGGTTGGCACTATACTGTAGGACTAGCATAGTGGATGATACTCTGGGTTAGAGAGCTAATAGACTGCAAATTGTCCACCTTAGCACTCACCTTCACGATGGGAGGGAGAGCAACATGCTCATATGCCAGCCTAGCGAGTGCTCATCTCCCTTATTGCTGAGGATCGAGACGTGTACCTGGTCTACCCTATGCCAACCTATCACCTCTCTCTTGAAAGTCCCACATCTCAAAATAGTTGGGAATTTTGTTGAGGAAAAACTCACAATAGAGTTTCCTCAAGAAATATTGGGGGACCTCATTATTGTTGCATGGTGGATGGTCAAAAACCATCCACCAGCTATTCCAAAAATTGTTCCTAATCCATTGGTGGTTGCACCAATGGATAGGAAACATCTTGCTATTAAGGTCAAGAGCTTGATTTGTGTGTGGGTTGGTGAGTAGTGAACACAAATCATATTTTATATTTTTTTCATCTTTTACTTCTTTATATGATAATTTATCTGCATAAAAATTCCTACACTCCTGCCTCTTATCTACCCAACCACTTAATTATTTTCTAATTGCGTCAACATGTGTTAACATGGCTTGAAGTGAATTTGCAAGTGTGGTTCTTTCCACAATTGAACTTACAAGATCGTTCAACATTGCGATTAACTCCCCAGTCTATTTTTTGTTGTTTTCAATTTCCCCCATTAAATTTTATTGAGTACTAGGAGGATGTTGTGGAATTGTTGGAGGATTTTGTTGTTGTGGTTGATCAGGATTTTGTTCATGTGCTTTTCAACCTCCTTGTTGATGTGTCAACATCTTGATGACAAAATTACAAAGATTCGATGAAGAAATTGCAAGTTTTGATGCTTCCAAAACATGAGTGCACAATGACAGGGTTTTCTAGCTATGGGCAAGAAAAAATGACAGTGAAAATGGAAATGAATTAGATTTTTTTTTTTTTTTTTGTTATAATAGGCTATAATGTGCTCATGTTATAATGTGATCTTATTATAGGTTTAGAGTGACTAAGCCTTAGGCTCGGTCATACCAAGCCATAACGCAAGTGTGTTACAACATGCTCGCATTATGGCCTTTCAATTTTCTTAAAAAAATTTGGCCACTTTTTGGCCCCCCAACTTTTTTGTAGCTGCCTGAATGAAGATTTGAAAGAAAACCTAAAGATGTTAGAAGAAGAAAATAGTTTACAGAAGAAGGAAATATCAAAATTAAAAGAAGAGAATGATCAATTAGAAGCATGCAATGAATGTCTAAGGTCAAAGCCATTGATGTGTGATGCCTCATATGATACAAATGATTTATGCTCTTCATTTGATATGGGTGATGTAGTCAAAGCTTCTTGAAGTAAAGAACGTGAAGTTGAAGATGAAGATGTGTTTGAAACTTAATATTTTGTATCTTGTGGTGTTAATAACAATGGTTAGTTTGAAGAGAGTGTTGGTTTAAAAATTATGAAGAAAATGGGATATGAAGGAAAAGGTTTAGGAAAACATGAGCAAGTAATGAGTGATCCCATTTAGCCAGTTGTGAGGCCAAAGAATGAAGGCTTGTGATATGGTGAGAGAGATAAAATTATTGTAACAAGTGTTGCAGGTTCATGCAAATTAACTTAAGGAATATAGTGTTTGCAATGTTCACATTGTCAAAGGGAATGGCATAAAAAAAGAAATGTTGGGATCTTCATCCTTGTACAATTTATGGGTTGAAGAATCACTCTGAAAAACATGTTGGAATAGAAAGTGGAATGGACAATCTGTGAAAGATTATATGAAGATTGATTATGGATGGATTGATGGATCTAGTTGGAAAAATGTTACAGATATGTTCAAAAGGTTTTACAAGCCTAAATGTTGGTATGTTAAAAGAAATGGTTGTCAAACAAAGTTTGAAGGTTTGAGTCAAGTGGTTTATGAATGCCTGTTATGATTGACACATTGAAAGGTGCCATGTGATTTGAGAGATAACGAGTTTTCTCTATGTTAGAGAAATGAAGGGAAAAATTTGTAATCTCTCAAGAGGGAGAAAAATGAGTAAATGGGTATTTAGCTTCTACAAGAAAGGTACTAAGTGGGTCTATAAGACTAGAGTGATGATAATCTTGCACATCGAGTTGCTTAGGTTTAGTTTACAAAACTTCAAGATCATATTACGAGTCTCAACATCAATGGGGATATGGAAGTGATGCATGGGCATCACCATCATGCAGTGTATTGAGGATGCTATGGAAAATTATAATAACAATTACTTTTAATAACTGAACTTGTAAGTGCATGTTAACTATAACTATCATGTGTAGTCTTATATTTAGACAAACTATTTTAGTTCAATGTTTGCATGAGCTATGTGTATGAACTATAGTTAGATTTGAGGATGAAAAACCTCTATAAAGAGAGGTCATATGTAATGGATTTTATTATCAGAGAAATAATAAAGTTGTTGTGTGTTTCTATCAATAGAATTCTTTGTTCTCATTTTTAGATTTTACAATATCTAATTAATGTTACAATCTAACTTTACAAATAGATCCAAATAAATATTTATTGTGATTGAAAATATCTCCAAAGACATACAACAAAATAAATATTTATTTAAATATACTTTTATTTATTTATTAAGTATATAACACCTTTTTCTACTTCCACACGACCCATTGTTTGTAATAGTATCATAAAATTATTGATTGATTGGGTTGTAATAGGGGAGAGGACCCAATAGTTGAGCGTGTTTTAATAGTTGAGATAGTAGTTGTTTATATAATGTCCAATAGTTGTGATAGTAGTTATTTATATAATGCTCAATAGTTGTGACATGACTACCTTAACTTAAACAAAATGTATTCCTTTGATCTAAAAAGAAACCAATCATGTGATGCCACATCAACGCTCAACTTCCCATGATGTGAATGCACAAGTATTGGTAACAGGTTTGTTTTGGGCCTTTTTGGACACCTTGAAAAAAAGCATGTTGATGTGGCATCATATTTGATGATGTGGCCCTGAAACGAAAGTTATAAGAAGGGGACTTTCCAAGTAAGCTGCTGTAAAAAAAAATTGGAGTGATTTGAAATTTCCAAGTAGGATTTTGAGAAGCGCAAAGTTAGGGTACACAACTACTAAGTCCTCTCCTATAGATATTTTTGAGTTGGCTCTATATGTTTCCTATATGTTTGTGTGCAAGCATAGGTTTTCTAGCATATTTTTGTTAAAATTAGTTACATCAATTGTGAATAAGAATCCTAGTTGAGGTACACTGCTATCTCGAGAAATTTGCAAGCAATGAAACGATCAGGTTCAAAGGTAATTCAATGGTTATGAATTCCAAAAAGGAAAGATAATGATAAAAAAGCAGGGAGGTAGAGCCATAGGAAGCATTATATGGAACATGCAATGCAAAAAAATGTGCTTTGAGTATGGTGTATAGTTTGCTTGCTCCCTAATTATCTACACCTATAGTGCATTGATTTATAGACTCTTTGAACACAAATTAGAGGATACATAAATATTGTTTTTAAGGTATTTAAAAGAAGAGGTATTTTGAGAAGGTATGTAAGACTCACAAGGTTTAGCATGCAACAATTGAAAGGATAGGTAATAAACATTCACTACATAAAGTTTGGAGGCACTAGTAAAAATGAAACAACAGAGATCTACATAGCTTGTTTTTATTTGGTAGTGAATAAAATGTTCCATTTGTTCTTCTATTCTCTTCAATAGAAAAATATTAAATCACTCTCTTAAAGAGTGAAGGGTGTATATTTTGGAAATAAAGAAGCAAGATAAGGTAGTGGCTTCTCAGCCATCCCAAGAGTGGCAACAAGATAAAAATGACATGTGGCCATTGAAATATGGTCGCTGTAAATTTGAATCAAGGTGCTCAAGTAAGGGTGCAACTCATAGACGGACAAGGAGAGAGCCTTTTGGATGCATTCAGACTTTAGTTCACATGTACAAATAATAAGTTACAAATTTGAAGCATTAATTTTGGAGTTGCAGTTGTCATTTATAAAAGAGTAGAAAGGTTGCAAACATTTGAGAATTTTGAGCTGATTATTAAATTGATCAAATCACAATGTGCCTACCATGATAAGATCTCTCATGCTACCGGACACAAATGGAATCTAATTGAAGACTTGGAAATATGTGGTATGTAGTCAGTTTCATGAAGATAATCATGTAGCTAATGCCACGGTTGTTATAGAAATTTATTTACAATCAATTGAAAATACCAAATTGAAAAGCTTCATAGTTATTCCATCTATATCAGGTAATGTAAAAGAAAATTAAGTATCGACATACACATCATTGGTTTTATAATCAATTCAAGGGCATTTGAGGTCCTCAGATAAGAGGATAAAAAGGTAGGAGAATTTGATGTAGAAAATAAATTAGATTTAAGAGTTACTCTAAAGGGATCGTTACACTAGAATGTCTAGTTAATCATGGGAGAAACCAATATAGCTTTAGTAGACATGGTTGTAATTTCACATGATCTGTCAAATATAGGAGAACCATTTGAAAGAAGTTTTGATAAGTGATACATGTCTTACCAATGTAAAATAAAGTATAATTCAAGCTCTTAAAGAATTTTAGATGTGATTTTTCCATATTATGAAGATTTAAAAATCTTTTCACCTTGTAAAATGACATATACTATTCTTCTTAATCCTAATATTAAGCCCTTCAATCTAAATTAGAGGCTTATAAATATTGATCCCTCTCATTGAAATTAGAGGTCGATAAATACTAAGCCCTTTCATTTGAATTAGAGTCCTATAACACACTCCTTGAGCTCTTAATTTTTAAAGAATATGCATTGTTAGCTAGTTAGATAATTGTTCTAATTTGTCACTCAACATGGGTGGTTAATTTGGTCCCAGTGGACAGGAAAAATGGAGAAATCAAACTTTGTGTGATTTTTTAGAATCTAAATCAAGCTCCAAAAAAGGATAACTATCTAGTTTCATCCTTGGACAAGACTCTACAAATTGTCAATGGTTTTTGAATGATGTCTCTTGTCAAATTTTGGTAGACCACCAAGATAGACACAAGAATATGTTCACCACAAAGTGGGAAATTTTTGCTCACTATAAAATGCCTTTTGGACTCATCAATGCTAGTACTCCATTCCAAATGGTCATGAAAATAAATTTTAAAGAGCTAATTGGGAAATGCATAATCATTTGCTTATTTTATCTCTTAATATATTTCAAGAAGCATTGGGATCACATAGAAGACTTGAGGAAGGTGTTGCAATAATGCAAAGATCATGATATATCACTCAACATTAGGAAATATTCATTTGTTGTCACAAAGAAAGATTTCTTGGGTGTATTATTTTAGAAAAAGGAATTGTTGTTGATCAAGAAAGGCTAGAAGCAATTTTAAAGACCTTGTTGCCTAACAGTAAGAAATACCTCAAGTTAATATTTAGAAAGATTAACTTCATTTATAAATTTGTTCTAAACTTTGTTGAGATCACAAGACCCTCAAAGCTAAGCTCAAGAGGGAAGCAAAAATTTGTTGGTCCATAGAAGCTCATGTAGAATTCAAGAAAATTAAAGAAACAATTGCTCATGTACTTGTATTTGTTATCTCAAAGTATACATTGTCATTTCCATTTTATTCTTTCACCTCTATTTATGGCTACAATTCAAACATAGAGAAAAAAAATAAGTGAAGAAACTCATGTTGCTTTCATGATCATTCCGCTTTATGAAGTTGAAATAAAATATCCAACAATTAAAAATTAGGCATTTCCCTTGGTTAAGACAATCTAAAAAAATTCTATCATTGATTGTCATGTACTAAAACTTATGTAATTGCCCTTGATTTTATAGTTAAGTGTATGTTGATACAAAATGAGTTAAGTGAAAGTAGAAACATTGAAATTATAAATATGAATTGATTTTGTTTATATTTAATTTATTTATATTGATCCTTTAATGCTTTCAAATCTTTATTTTCATATTTGTTATTTTCATTGCATACTATTACATTTGACTATTTATAACTATCAACCATTTAATAATACATTAATAATAATAAATTACATTTTACAATTCAACAACTTTATTCATTTAGCCCTAAAACATAATATAAAATTATTCATGTTTCTACATCCTTGAACCTTTTCATCATCCTTCCTCATCCTACTTTGACCCTCATCATCCTTCCTCATCTTACTTTGATTGGGGCATATCTTTTTCTTTGACACAACACCGAAATGACATTGTATCAAAGAGGGGGAAATGTAGACACCAAAATTTGGTCTAAGCCTCCAACTTCAATATTCTTCATAATTCGTATTTCCATGGTCATGATTAAATAATGTCAATTATTTAATTATTCTCTAAAGTTCTTCATTTCTTCATTAGTTAAATAAATCTAATTATTTAATTAATTCACTTTAACTTTAATTCTTCTATTAATTAAATAATTCACACTATTCTTTATTCTATTTGATTAATTAAATAAACACTTTTTATTTAATTATGTTACTAATTAACCTTATTCTTCTTGTCAAATTAAATAAATTCTTATTGAATTTACTCTTTATCATACTTCAACTATAATTAAATAAATTCTTTATTTATTTAATTATTCATTTAATCCCTTCGTTAGTTAATTAAATAAATCTTATTTATTTAATTATTCTTCAAATATCAAATATTGAATTAAATGAATTATTTAATTCATAAATCCTATTTTAACGCATTCCTCTATATTTAGATAATTGTGTAAATTATCTAAGTATTCACTTTTACTCGACTCAAAGATCTATTTAAATCGCTCAGTTAACTCTTGATTTAATGTTTAAGTAGCTTTCTCGAGTAATCTCTTCGTCAAATCATTCAATTGTCCAGTGCTAACTCAATTGCATGTACATGCATATTAATTAAATATTCCTATTTAATTAATTGAACCTTGTGCGTGCATTCGAATAGGGAGTTGCTTTAATCCATCTTTATCTTTGTCATACATTAAAGATAATTCTTCTGTTTTCGAATACCAAACTTGAAGATTAAATCATTTATTTAATCTTTAATTCTATTTTTAATTTGTATCACTCATGTCATTACTAACAGTTATCATAATGCATGTCTAATCAGTCAATCTCAACCGTTCGTTGATCTTTCAATCCTGAGTTGTCGTTCGAATGATCAATTTTCTATAAATTGATCTATTCTTCATCCTTCCAATCTCTCTCGAAATCTTATGACTTTTTTGAGCAACTATCTTGAATCTTCGATGTTTTGCTAAATCACTATCATAGGCTATACTTGCACGAACTTTTAAAAATCTGAGGGCAATTATACTACAACAGAAAAATGGAGAAGGGCAATTGAGATGATACATGGAAGTACATACATATTGGGTGAGATTGTTTAGTTTATTTATGTTTTGGCTTTCCTTTGTTCTTTTTTGCTTAGCTTAGATTGCATTAGAGTTTTAGATTGCATTGCATGTTTGCTCTGATCTGTATCTCTACATTTTCTAGATGTTACAGAACTGATTGGGAAATGTATAATCATTTGTTTATTT
Source organism: Sequoia sempervirens (assembly GCA_007258455.2). Lineage (NCBI taxonomy): Eukaryota > Viridiplantae > Streptophyta > Pinopsida > Cupressales > Cupressaceae > Sequoia > Sequoia sempervirens. Next base: position 137,424,540 of record VDFB02379711.1, read on the forward strand.
TATCTCATAATCTATTTCAAGAAGCATTGGATTCACATAGAAGACTTGAGGAAGGTGTTGCGATAATGGAGAGATCGTGATATATCACTCAACATTAGGAAATATTCATTTTTTGTCACAAAGAAAGATTTCTTGGGTGTATTATTTTAGAAAAAGGAATTGTTGTTGATTACAAAAGGCTAGAAGCAATTTTAAAGACCTTGTTGCCTAACAGTAAGAAATACCTCAAGTTATTGTTTAGAAAGATTAACTTCATTTATAAATATGTTCTAAACTTTGTTGAGATCACAAGACCCTCAAAGCTAAGCTCAAGAGGGAAGCAAAAATTTGTTGGTCAATAGAAGCTCATGTAGAATTCAAGAAAATTAAAGAAACAATTGCTCATGTACTTGTATTTGTTATCTCAAAGTATACATTGTCATTTCTATTTTATTCTTTCACCTCTATTTATGGCTACAATTCAAACTTAGAGAAAAAAAAAAAGTGAAGAAACTCATGTAGCTTTCATGATCATTCCACTTTATGAAGTTGAAATAAAATATCCAACAATTAAAAATTAGGCATTTCCCTTGGTTAAGACAATCTAAAGAAATTGTATCACTGATTGTCATGTACTAAAACTTACGTAATTGTCCTTGATTTTATAGTTAAGTGTATGTTGATACAAAATGAGTTAAGTGAAAGTAGAAACATTGAAATCCATAAATATGAATTGATTTGTTTATATTTAATTAATTTATATTGATCCGTTAATGCTTTCAAATCTTTATTTTCATATTTGTCATTTTCATTACATACTATTACATTTGACTATTTATAACTATCAACCATTTAATAATACATTAATAATAATAAATTACATTTTACAATTCAACCAATTCAAGCACTTCATTCATTTAGCCCTAAAACATAATATAAAATTATTCATGTTTCTACATTTTCTGCCACCAAGCTCTGACCACGACAAGAAGACCTTCTAGATGTTCTAGTTTATGTTTAGTTGGACATTTGGATAAGGTCTTGGAATTTGGCCATGTGAGGAGTCTCCAAGCCGATGTGCATCCTAATGCCAGCCTCATCCTTTGGATCATCCATCAATATCACACCCTGCGCCCTCCCTTCAATCACAGCGTCTCCATGCACTGACTTTATCCCTTTTCCCAATTCCAGGTCTCCTCCCATATGCAACCACGATGTTACAAAAACCCCATTCTCTAAGCACAGCTTTCTATTTTGCAACTCCATACAATCTATTCTCGGCCTCACATAGTTGTCAGTCATTCTATCCAGCCCTTCCTGCAACTTTTTCACGATCTCACAAAATGGTTGATCTTGCAATTCCTTGGCAGTAGCCTTAGCATAGGCTGTAAGTGCTGCATTACCGAAAAACTCCCGCGGAAGAGGTGGCTTAAACTTTGATCTGATAACAATCCGTACATACACAGATTAGTTATGGCTATTTTAAATTAAAAATGATACTATTAATTTATACTATATAGACCTTATGTTCACTACAAATTGCACAGTTGAAACGTCATCTGAATTCATGTTTCCAATTGCAGCAGTCCTTGCACGCCACAGGTGCGCTAGTGTTGCCATGAATCGCGTGCAATGCTTGACCCCGCCTTTTTGGCCTTCATCTTGAGAATCTCAACCAATTTTCCTGATAGCGAGATCATCCTAAAATCATAATTATTTGATGGAACGGGCAAGAATGGCTTGTCGGTGTCCTCTTCATGCTCATATTCTATCTGGACAGGAGATCAAGCCATCAAACAAGTTCGGTCAATGACTGGTAGGACTGCTACTTCTCCCTTTACAGCCAAGTGAGAGAAGTTCTTGAGAAAGTTGTCATATGAAACCCTGTCCATAAGACAGTGACATGTAGCGATTCCCACAGCAAAGCCGCCACATCTAAAATGAGTTATCTGCAATGAAGCACAGATTGTGTTTGAGTATTATTCGTCCTGCATAATAATGTACTCAACAAATACTCCATATTGGTTGGCTTAGTGGTGAAGGGGTTTGTACATCTTAATGAGTAAGATATAGAAGACATTTGCAAGGTTCTTATTTGAGCTGAACAGTTACAGATGTCTATTCTATCAAAATCGTCAACAAAATCTTACTTTCATTTCTTATATCATATCTTTTCATTTTTTATCGATAATAACAAAATATGAAAGCTAAACAAGGAAAGTTATTTTGAACTGAACAATTAAGAGATATCTTTTCTATAAACATAATCCTATTCCGATTTATGAGAAAATAAAATCTTTAACATGAACTCTTGGTATAACCTGAAAAGATAGGAGTTCTGGTGCTTGTTTTGCAGACTGGGGCAGTAAACAAAGCTGGGTGAGCGCAGGATTTGTATAGTCAATATCTCCTAGCTCTATTAAAGACAGGTGACTTGTACAAATGGCGAAAGGCACTCCTGCAGCATTACAGTCGATCTCGAATCTCCTTTGCTCTGAATTAAACGCGAGTCTCCCGCACATGAAGTCGTATGGAGTGAGAATCTTACTAAGTACTTGTGTGGTCAGGGAGACAATCGCATCGAAGGGTATTGCGGGGGGAGCAGTGAAAAAATACACACTTTTTACAATCTGACCAACGAGTCTTTGGTCTATGTTACTTAGGAAAAATGACCATCTCTCCTTCATCTTCTCTGGACGTACTTCTCTAAAACTCTCCCTTTTAACTCCAAGATCAGAAAGAAGAGGCAACTCCATTGCTGATGCAGATTACATTTCGTCGCTTGAAAGGCGGCCTAAATTTATAATACTCTGAAACGTGAACATGCTTAGCACAGGCTTTTGTCGTTTGCAAGATAGAATATAATGCCGCCAATAACTATCTTGAATATAATTGCTTTGACTTTAGAGCCAAGATCTGTCTATAGAATGGGGTAAACAGGAAAGGAATCTGGGTCGTTCTCATCGTCTTCTATCTCACCTACTGAATTTTATATGCCTCAAGAAAGTAATGGCTTGTCGTATTATGGTTTCATGTCCTCGTGTACAGCTTTGGGTTCCCCTTTGGTTCTTATGCGATAATTTTGGAAGCCTTTGGACACTTATTTTGCTCTTACTCATGCCCTTGGGGTGACTTAGGGCTCTATAAACGGTTAATGTTGTTTGCATCTAATAATTAGAATGGACCTCACCTTAGACCTTAAGGAAACTACATAGATTCAAGTGATTGGTGCATGGTTTATGGTTTATGTAAGTCACCTACATCAAGCTTCCCAACATTTGCTTTAACGTCTAAGTACCAAAAACCATAAAATTAGGGATTGTCTATTTATGAAGCTACTTGCTAAATTGATGGAAGAACCTTGATCCCTTCTTGCTGAAGAGACTTTGTGGATGATGGATGGTGGTAAAAAACCAACCATTGTCAAACAATCCAAGACAAATCAACTCCCACTTGAAGTTAAAACCTGGTTTATTTAGAAGAGTGACATCATAGCCACAACTAAGAGAGATATTATAGTTATTCTCAATAATCCAAGTTTTTGTCATCAAAATCTAGGTTGTCATATTTTCATTAGGTCATCTCTCAAGCACTTAGCCTATAGGAGCTCTTGCAACACATCTAGTGATAATAACTCATAATGGGGACAATTTGGTAGCAAGTGGTAGTCTATTTCATTCAAAGACTATATTTTTCCAAACTAGTGTTATTTGCTAGATATCTAATTTGGTGTGTTAGTAAATGATCAACTCTATGGGGTATCCCTCTGAGCCTCCATATGAATGTTATTTCATGGAATGTTAATGACCTTATAGAAGCTTTCCACACATTTTCTATTTATGTTGCCCATATAAAAAACTTGGATTCATTGATATTATTCCCTTACAAGGATTAAAGTTGTTAGGTTTTTGTTTCAAGCTCCCTTGAGGATGATTTAGCCTCATGATTGCTATCTTGCCACCTTGCATGAAGATGGTTGTGATGGCATATGATGTATGTTGATATCTCTAGGTTTAAGTGAAATATGGAATTACATCTCAAGAAGAGCCAAACCACTATATTGTGTGAGTAACACTTGATATCGATGGTGGTCAAATAGTTATCATCAATATTGACACTCCTAATGATGGTATGAGAAGAATGGCATTCTAGTGTTTGTGATATAATATCCTATCATTCTCCAACTAGAATTTTGTAGTTAGTTTAAAATTGTGGAGTGACTTTAAGATAAATAAAACATGTTTTCAATACATTTGAGTCTAGGAGAGAATTGAGCTTAGGTTTATTTGAATACTATTTGGGAACTATATCTAAAAAAAATTCAAGACATAATTTGAAGTTTTGGATCTGCTATTTACACACTCTAATCTATTGGGTGGTGATGAAAAAACATTTATATGAATCATTAAGGGATATTCCAGAAATACTATTCTCATGTTGTTGGTCACTCTAGAACCCCATGTCGTTAGCTCGTAATCTTATGATTTCCCTCAAAAATTGTAGAGCTAATCACGTGTTTAGAAATGGCAATAAAGTGGTCGATGTCCTTGCTAACATTGGTACCTTCACCCCAAATTTAGTTACGTGGGATAATATTTTTTATATCCCTGGCCATGTGTACAAATTAATTCATCATGTTGCCAAAGTACTATCAAATTGAGATCAAGCTAGATCCGTTGTCATCTCTCTTTGACATTTGCCACAATTTTCACTTATAACAAATTAAGCTCTTTAAGCAATCTTTTCATAAACACATTTACTTGTGGCTCTAGTAATTCATCTTGTCATTTCTACAGACTTTGTTTCTTTGCTCTAGATTTTACGAATTTTTCCATTGGGGGGAATTGGTTCAAGAACCTACTAACTGTGAGATGTGAAAATAAGACAAGGAAGTTTGGCCCATTATTCAATAGGGCAAGCTTGCCTCATAGGTGGAAGGCATGCAGAGGCATGACCCCAAGATTTATGTGGCATTCACTACTTCTTAAGCGAATGGCACTATCACTATTGATAGGTACTCCTTCATGGTGACTACTGAGCTTATTGCTGAGGTGACAAGGACTCCATTGGAGGGTGTGTGCATTCCCCATAAGCCTAAGGGCCATTATCAGAAATACATGGACCACTTTTTGAAAGAGGGTGTAAAGGTGAACATGCTACAAAATGGCTTCAATTGGGCTAACCTCCCCAGCATTTGGAGTAAGGTTATGAAAGTCCTAATGAGGTATGTAATGTTTGAGGGATGGTTTCATCACTTTCATGCTCACTTGATTTCAATGCTTAACCATCTCCATTATAATTTAAAGATGAAATTTTCCTTTTGGATTTTGTCATCTTTTGAATAGTCTATCAAAAATGTCTAGGCTAAAAGAGAGAATTTACCTATCAGCCAGGGTCTTATCTTCCCTCTCTATCATTACCAGGCTTCTTTGCTACCCTCCCCTACCACTGTTAAAAAGTACACCTTGGTCATGTGTGACCCCACTGAACCCCCTACAGACCCTAGTCCCTCTATGACCCTAAATGAAACACCACCTGCTACTTAGCATATTACCCATGCCCATGGAAAAACCCCTGATAATGAGGAAACCCCTCCTGACCCCATTAAATGTGTTCCCCTGACCAAGCCTACCCCTATTTCTACTTCTAGATCAGATAATTCATACGAGTCATGGAATCCCACCCCTGCCAATTCCCCCATGCACTCCCCTATTCATGTAGAGGGGTTTGATGTCCCCAACACCCCCTATCATTAAACCTATCCTTCAAAATTTCCTAATTTCTACATCATTTTGGAGGGGACCCATGCTAAACCTAGGGTGGGTTTTGACACTTGTGCCTCTAACAACCCCCTTCATAATAAAATCAATGAAATTTTAGAGATGATTAATGTCCAGATTGGCATCCTCAAGTGGCTCTTGGTTTAGCTTGTTACTGCCAAAGAGAGAATCTAGATTTTGGAAAACAAGGTGTTGCAGTAGTAGGTTCCATGGTCGAGGGAGGTGGAGGACAATGATCATTGGGATATGATAGCCTCCCTGGCTAAGTCATTTGAGTGTTGGGCCAATTAGTATAAGGAGCTGGAAGAGCTAAGAGCTATCGTTGGCATGGAGGATAAACATAATTTACAAATGGAGATTGATGATATTCACAAGAACCAAGAAAAAACCATGTAGTGCCTCTAGGTTATTACTGATTACACCAAGGAGACTGTGAACAACACTGCTCTCACCCTTCAGATATTCTAACAAGAGATAAGGAAAAGCCATGGAAAACATGAGGTTGAGGAAAGTTGTGATGATATTCACACGTAGAAGAAAGATAAGGTGGCAGACAACTCGACTATGGATGCCACAGTGGACACTCAAGCTATTTAGAAAGTCCCCCTATCTTTCGAGGAGAAGCTCCAATTCCTAGCTTAGGAGTGGGAGACTATCAATGGTCTCAAGTTGCGAAGAGACTTGTAGGTGTTTTGTGTTCCCATGCTAGTATTTCGTCTGTGTGATGTCTTTGTCTCTTTTTGCTGGTCATACTTTTTAAGTTTTGAATTTTTTCTTTAGTTTGTTGGGAATTTCACTTCTCGTGAGCCCCTTGTTTGCTGTAATGGCTATTTTGCAATGGGTGCTGGCCCTTCCAATATTAATCTAATAAAAAAAATTATATGAATCAATACTATTATGGTCTTTGAGAAAATGTTTCATCTTGTCAACCATAATTGAAAAGCAATGAAATATCACATAAATATTATTATTTGATCATGCAATCTTGTTGTTTTAAAGGTTGATTAGAATAATACATCATTGAAATTTCCAAGCACTAAGTTATCCTAGAACACATCAATTCATAATCATAAGAGGACTATTCATGTTATTACATAATCTTAGAAATGTGGATAATTAGATTGATTGGTGGAACATGATGATTAGTCACACTACCACCATTTTCTGGTATTTTGGCAAGTAGGTTATTAGAGTTCACAAAAGATCCAATATTGCTATACATATAAAGCATAATATATTTTTAAAGAGCTTTAGCATTTCCCTTTTGACATGCAACATAATGTTTGGGTAGTACATAGCTCAAGGACAATCTTAATATCACTCATAACCATATATCCTAGTGAGATTAAATTCAAGAGCTTACCTTTATTAGCTCAAGGTGGCTGATAGAGGAACTAAGTATTTTTAATAGTATATGCATAAACTAGGATTTGTACCAAATCAATGTTATTAAGTTGGTACATGGGAGACTCGGTATGATCTTTGAGATCTCTAAAAACTTCTTTAGGCTCTACATGATGGTATTTTGAACACATGAAGATATGTTAGAGAGGTGAGACATAATTCAATAGTTTTTAAAGGTTTTCCTTAGCAATATTATCCATGTAACTCAAATTTAGAAGAATATTCAACTCACTTTAGAGAACCTCCATTATGCTCTTATGTATATAGTTAATTATAAAGTGCATGACTTTGATTGGTTTCTGTGATTCTATGAATTAACTTGGAACTTTGTGGGACTTGAAATTATCTAGAAATACAAGTAATTAGCAATCATTTCTTTAGGGTCAATAATCAATCATGGAAACATCAAGTTTACTCATGAGGTTGAAGATATTGAGATTATCCCAAGTTAGTTTTCCCTCTTTCCAATCAACACTATTATAGTTTTAACTAACTTATAATTGTAAATGCATTGTCCAACACCTATCCTCATTAAAGTGAAATCGGTTCTTAAGATTTGTATTCTATTAGAGTGTGAGAGAGTTAGAGCATGACATGGAGGTCTCCACATACTCATAAAATTGATAGCCATGTTAGGTGGCAATATTGTGTGGAAATTGAAATTGTACTCCCTTCTTGGAGATAATACAATCCTTGACCTAATTTGGACCTATCTTGGGTACCCTTGCATTTATTATCCTTTAAATCAACATTTATAGGCCCCTAAGATCCATTATTTTGGATCTTGAGGCTTATTCCACTCAAAAATCATATAAAATCCCGACAAAAAGCATTTAAGACATTCAAATCTCAAAAACCCACCTCAAAAATCTTAGTTGGGACTCATTTTCCACCTTGGGTGAATTAATCCCCTTTCATGGTACCCATTCGCCAAGGGTGGCGAATGAGTCCCTTTTGGGGCATTTTTCAAGTTTACGCAGTAAATTCACTAATTTAATTCAAATTTCCAGTGGATGTCGGCCTTTGAGGTCTAAATAATGGTTAATTAGGTGTCAATGCCTATAAATACAGGTTTCTAAATCATTTTCATAATAATCTAAGCAATTCAAGCATATTGAGCAAATATCTTTCAAGGGAAAATTCAAGGATCAATTTCACAAGAGTATATTGGCAGCAAAGTTGAAGCTTTGGAGTAGAAATTCAAGTATTTTTGTAGGTTTTAAAGCTCACTTTTGTTCAAGATCTAGCATTTTCAAGGGTTGATCATGGATGTCTATGGTGAATCATGAGGAATTGTAGGTTGGGGAGATGCAACTAACCATCAAGCCAAGCCTAAGGACTTGTTTTCTAAGTGATTCCATCTTCCATCTTCTCTCTACTTTCAGCCTAAGGAAGGGTTGCATACCATTGAGATTTATTTGAGGTGATTTAGGATCTCCTAAAGTGAGTCTTGCATCTTTCAAGTTTCATTTATATATCTTGTTCTTGTATATTAGAATATGATTGCATCATGTTTCATATTTCCTAGTCTTAGACACACTTAAGTCTAGGGTTTTCATGCATGTTTCATTATCTCTTTCAAGGTTTAATTACCAAACTAGGGGTTTGACCAAGGAAAACCTCCCATTATCAAATCAAATTATATTTTGTTTTGTGGGTGTTTTTCATAGATCTGGATCCAGGATTCAGTCTAGGAAGAAAGTGCAGGTGTTAGAGTGCAGATTAGTGATTTCAATTCCTAAAAAAGTGGAGTAGGACTAATTTTTCATTAGTGGTGAATGAGTCCCACTAAAAGTGTTTGCCATATCAGATTGCATATTCTAGTACCCTTTTCCCCGAAATAACTTTTTGGGCAGAAACCCTAATCTGGGACTTATTCACCCAGGTTGGTGAATGTGTCCCAACAAGCCAAAAAGTTAGATTTTTTAGAATTTCAAAGACATTTCAAGTCTTCACTATGGCCTCTACAAGTTTCCAAATGCACACTTTTTGTTTGGTTTCTCTATTTTATTTTATTTTGTATTCAATCTCTCTTTTTGCATATCACACTGTGTTTTCAAACATCTAGCATTTTCCAAGTTTACACTTGGTTGTGAACCCAATTCTTGTCTTCATTCATCTCCAAGGATATCTTATAGTCATATCTCTCATATCCTTCATTGGGTTGAGATCTCTAAGATATTTTGGAATGTGAGCATTGCGAAATCATATCCCTCTTCCTTCATTCCCCTTTTGTGTGAACAAGGAAGTGAAGCATCCATTTCTAGTGTCCACATATTGAAACTCCACTATCTTGTGGCACTTTTAATATTATCAATTTTAAAAAATCCATCCTCATTTTAAAACCATAGAATACATGTAATACATTGGTCAAAATATCTCATAGAATCCATAAGGGTTAGGGTATTTTAATTTAGCTTAATATTCATCTAGTACTCGAGTTTACTACCTCCTTTTATGGAATATAGTTTGGCTAATGTTTTTGATGAAATTTTCACTTATTAATATTTTTTATTAATCCATTGATTTTTAATTTTGTTTCAATCCAAAAATTGTAAAAATCCATAATGATTTTGAATCCATTAGTTCTAGTTTTGAGAAATATATTGAGGAAGGTTTGCATGATCTCCAAATACTTTTTCTCTCTTAATAAATTTTATGGGAATATAATAAGTGTATTTATTCATCTTTTATATTTTTCTTAATCTAGAATAGTTTAAGTTCCATATTAATTTCATAAAACTTCACCCTTCTAGCTCCTAGTCCTATGGGTATTAAGCACATAGTTGTTGCCAAGAAGGGGGGAGTTATTTCTAGCACTCCTTCCCTTAAGAAAACCATGTGTTTAGTAGTGGATCATGTGGGTAGTGAGAGACTACCCCAAAAAGAGATAACAATTCACTCTTCTTTCCAATTTTCCAAAATATCATACTCTATTCAAATAGACATATTTTTTTTCATTTTTTGGTTAGTTTTAGAATTTTTGTAGGTGTTGGATTGCTAGATCAGAGATCTATATAGTGGATTAGGTTTTTTGTTTCAAGAATTCACAATAAAAATTAGGTATAACCATTTGAAACTTATCATTTGTGTTAAACATTGTTCACTTTCTTAGCTTTTTTATTAAAATTCTTTATAACCATTAGAAACTTATCATTTGTGTTAAACATTGTTCACTTTCTTAGCTTTTTTATTAGAAGTCTTTTTTATTGTGATTTTGAAAAACGATATTATCCAAAAATTATAGAAATATGTTGGTAATGTTTATTTTTCATTTGGAATAACTCATTTTATTTTTTTGATCTAACCTAAAGTTGGGATGTGGCATTGCTCATCTTTCAGAGACTTAAATGTTTAGATTGCTAACTTGGCAGATTTTATAAGATGATTTGTAGAAGACATTAGTTATATACATTTTCTATTTGGTGTGCCTTGTATTCTTTTCTTAAATTTTCACATTATAAATTGGGATTAGAGTTTACCTTCACATTTTTATTTTGATTAATTAATGAGCCATTTCCTTTAAATATCAAAGTGATATTTCTTGTAGGCTCTCCTCATGTGCTGGGCAACCTTAGGGATGAAAAGTATCTTCTTGCCAAATTTATTTTTAGGAGGCATGCCTTATATTTTATCACCAAGGGGAGGACCTAATTTTTTTTTGATGGAGATAAATAATGGGAGTTTAATTGAAAGACACACCTCTTGGTAGAAAATTTGTCATTTGGGCTAAGATCCCAAGAAACTTATACCTTGGGGAGTGAAGGAGAAGAGTGGATTACCCTCTCCTCTTATATGTTTGAGATTTTAAACATTCATTATGTGGATTAGGACTCATAATAGAATTGTGGTATACCAAAGACACACTTAGAAACCTTAATGTGGCATAGATCAAGACCATTATCCATCCTTCATTGTTGTGCATGAAATGCCACTTAGGCCTAAGAACTTACCAACATTTTTCATTCAAGTCACAAAGATAGAGCTAACTTTGGGAAATTATTTGGCCTCAAAGTTAAGGGGTGCATACTTGCTATGTGATATTGTATTACCTAGACCCATACATCAATTGATAGATAGTATGTTTGTGAGTATGTAAGGATTGACACTTCCTTCTAGAATAAATTAGGCTTGTTGTCATGTCTTCTTGATTGGGTGTTTTTATTAAAAAGTGCAAGTTTGCGAACCTTGAAAGAAAGTCAATCAAGAATGGAGATATACCGAGACATGGGGGGGATGTGGGAAAAAATGTGTGGATTTAAGGGGGGCTTCTTGGGGTAAAAAAAAAGAAAAAGGAAAAAGGGAGGAATCTTTCTTTCTAGAAGCATTCACTCAAATGTGTGTCTCTCTAGCATGACCATACTAGTATGCAAATGGATTCAATGCATCACAAGATGGTGAGGTCTATATGCACATGCATTCTCAAAGGTGAGAATAAAAATGGTGTCTAGAGTTGGATTGTGTGTTGTAATGAGAATGTTATGATTATGGGAAATGTTGGAAAATTTAATAGGGTTTAAGTAAATATTATTTATATCCTTAATTATATTATTCCAATAGAGTGTGGTATTCCAAATTGGGCTAAGCTAGGAAGGTTTGTCTAGCATATTCTGCTCCACAAAGTCAAGTCATTTCTTGATCTATTTGAACGTTTTCAACTTACATAAGAGATCAATAGGCTCCATGAATGTTTAATTTGAGGGTTTAAATTACACATTCACAATGGATCTAGATTGTCCTAACCCTTCTATTATTCTAGAAAATATTAACTATTTTATAATAATTTTAGTAACCCCATCGCCATGTCATTCTGTCAACCCAAACTTTGACAATAGGTTAAAAAGTGTCATAGTAAGTTACGTGTTTTATTATTTCTTTTCAAAAGACAAAATTCTAAATCATTTTACCTTTACTACGACTATATAGCGAGAAGAACAACCATCAAGACTCGAACCTGCGACTATGACGACTCGATGGCAGTATTTACGCGGGCCATCTCCCTTATCGAATAAGCTTGCCACAGAACCCAGCTTATCCTAAAGCTATTAAATTATAACATGGAAAACTATTTTTTTTTAAAATACATCAAATAAGTAAACGCAAACATTAAATTTTATTTGTCCGTATTTAAATATTTTCGCCAAAGATCACGTTCTTCTTGATTGACCAAGACTTTCCTCTAATCAAATTAGTTGTAAATGGGGGACAGGTTTACTGAAAGCACTAAGGTTGCTGTCAAGATGAACCATCAAATCAATCCTTAAGACCACCAACCCCAGATTTAAAAATTAAAATTCCGGATAGAGATGAGGATGAGGTCCCGATCATGTCCTGGCTGTCTGTATAATGAATCCTTTTACTATTTGGATCTTTCTATGTTTTTTTCCAAGCACCCTCCATGTGAATTTGGCACTATTGAAGAGCACAGACTGACCATTTCATCTAATAATAAGTGTCATTTTCCAAATGGGAGACTTTATGCTTGGCAGACTCCACAAACAGGAAATGAATTGACCTTCCCACTCAACCAATATTGACATGTCTAGATATTAATATATTGAATGTTTCTGATCATGAATTGGTGTAGCATGAATATATTGTGGTTTACTATATTAACAAGAGTTGTGGGGCCGCGAAGTTCCTGTCAAAGTATATAAGAACATTCTAGTCTAGTTTTGTTATGTTTTTTCAGGTTAAGTTCAGAGCATTGTTAGTCTGTCAGTTACTAGCACACTTTGAGTTAGTCTATTGACCTACATCTATCGGCTTGCAGTAGTTGTCATTTTGGGTAGAATCCGCATTTAACAATTTCATCAGTTTGGCCAAATCTAGTTTTAGCAGATTCATTAGCCGCCAAATCTTCATGTCACTATTTTGACAAGCTGAAAATGGCAAAGAGATCTATCATCTATATCATTTCCAGTGCCTCCATTATGTCTTTCCTCCTGCTCTGTCTCTGTCTACTACTTCATTCTCGGTCTTCATCTTTCAAAGGTTAGCATATTTGTCTCAAGTCTCCAAACATGTCAACTGAGAAGTAACTAATCCACTTCGGCTAGAAAATATCAGAGAGGAACTTAAAAAAATAAAGGCATGTGTTTTAACCTATGCGAAAGGGTGTTGATACAAAGCTTAAAATTGTTCTTCACTACAATCCACTTAATGTAACCATACACAAACACACGTGCATAAAAACTCAAATGGAATTGCAAATAATAATTTCTACAGCATAAACACAACAACTATCATTAAGAATATGTTGTGCCCAAAGCACTTATTTATAATATATATGTTACAGTGAATATGCTTCAGGGATTTGAACATAATAACTAAATATTAATTAGTCGCAATAAACAAAGTTTTAAAGCAACCCCTAAAAGCTACAGAAAAAGTAGAAAGACAGGAACCTTGAAACAGATCTATACTTAAATGAAATAAAATAAAACTAATTAAGGTGGCCTAAAAATAGGTCCTCACCGTCACTCTAAAATTGGACACTAGAAATAGCCTCTACTAAAAATAACAAATCGAATGTGCGCATCCTCTAAAATTCTGAAGCAACTTTTGCTCTGAAATTCAACTAACTTTTTGAAGAATCAAAACCATAACATGATGATATGGCAAATGCTAGAATTTGAAACCCTAATTGTTTTTATCCAATCTTTTGATGATCCATTTGTAAACTAAACTTTTTTACTAGGGTTTTGTAACATTTGCAAACCATGGAGAAAAACAACCTTTGCTAAAATACATACCCTAGGCAGCTGGAATGACCAACTGATTTTCCTCCTCAAATGGCTAAAACATAGAAACTCCAATTGATTATTTGTAAAAGTGCTGCCATAGGCAATTTAAAATACTATCTTTTGCTGCTGTAGGGTGCTGAAAACCCTACTGAAACATGCCAAAATCTGTCCGAGAAGTGCAAATTCATTATTGCTTCTGAATGCAACCTGTCAAGCACCAAATCCAGTTGTGTTTATCGCTCAAAACTCAGTTATTTGAAGCTACACACCTCCTTATTGGTGCTTTGTCACTTAACCTTCCTGTTATCCCTGATTAGGTTCCCATTCTACACTGTTTTGTCACTTGAAGACCCTCTATTCAACCCAGACACACCTACAAGCTGTTATTGCCACTCAATTAACTCATAAAATTGACTTAGGTACCTATTCTCTCGGTGTTTTCCACAAAACTTAGTTTCCCAAGTAGCATGTAAATTTTTTGATGTTTCTGCCACTTAAATTGCCTGGGCAAAGCTCGTTTATGGTTCAACCCACTTGGTTGGGAGCCTAAGAGACAAAGGTCACTTTTTTTATGACTTGGCAGAAGAGACTGTTGCTTGAGCTAGGTTAAAAGTGTGCAACCTAAGTTATTCAATGCAAAAATCTTCATGCATGCTAAAGGTGGAAAAATATGTCAAAATGTTGCCACCTTTTTTGTGTTAAGGCGGACCTTTAGGCAGAGTTTGATAACCGTGTCGCCACTTTTTATTGCTAGGTGAAATTTTTTGTAATGATTTAGCTGCGTTTTAGTTACAAACAACAACCATGTTCAACTCTACCAACAACTACCAACAAAAAACAACAGACATCATGATTTTTGTGACGAGTTATCTGTTAATGTTTTGTATAATCAGAAATTCTGCTAGTCTACATTTTAGAATATGTTTTGCTTCCCAACAATTTTAGGCATCTACACTTAACTTCCCTATTCTATTCTTAGTTATTTTATATTTGAAAACAGAAAACTACACAGCAGCCAGAGATATCGCATGGCTGTTAATTGGAGTTCTCTGATCATTGTATCCATATTTATAGGTAGAATATATGATAAATTTACAGTCTATGATCATTGTATGCAACAAGCTGGGAGATCATAAGAGAAGAGTGCCATATACCTAATTTGTGGACTATAATGTTGTCTTGATAGCTATCTTACCTACTGCAGTCTTCTCTAGAAGGCATGCATAATGAAGGATATCTAGGCAGCTGTGATGCATAAATATTTTGAAGATTAAGAGAAAAGGCTTTTTAGCTAAGCAAAAGAGAAATGCTTGTCAGATGAACCTGTAACTACCATTTTGATGCAGCCTGTCAATAATGTATAGTTTCTATTGTGTATCAAGTACTATGGTGCATATCACAGAATTCTGTATGCCTCAGGCCAATGCACAAGGCTACAAAAATTGAAGAATTATTGTTCAACAATTCAACAAGTTAACATGATCATTGGAAACTAACCCCCCACTGCCATATCAATAGAAATTCTTTTAACATTGAGGCACACCCATCAAATTTTTATCTTCGTCATTACAAAATAAGTGATTTAGCTTGTAACTTGTCACTCTACAGCACAACCAACATATCATGTGCTCCAGTGAATGAATCTCATACTACTCAGAGGAAAAGGTAAGTGGGCCATGAACTTTTTAAAACAAGGGGCAGTTTGAAATGGAGTTATCCACACCTTCCAAAAAATTGCAAAGGGAAAGAAAAGAAAATGTATTATACAATTTCCTCACATACAACATACAACAAATAGCCCAGAAACGAATATTGTTATGCAATACAAAATACATAAGCAGCCATGGTACTTCACTTTCCAGAATTGTTGAGTTCTGAATTTACTACGAAAGAAACCACTTACAGATATGTGAATCCTCTTCAAAAAAATTGATATCCAATGACAATTATTGTAAATTCAACACTTCAATTGAAAATAACTAAAAATAAAAAAATTGTTAGGTCATTGCTACATCGTTTCATGCCATCACTTGCTCAGTTCAAATTCAACAAATCGTTAACATTTTGCAAAGGAAGAGAAACTTCGGCTTAAACATATCGCTTTCCAAGCACCTGCCATCTGAGTTCACCATAGCTCCATCTGGATTGCTCTCTGTGCTTGAAACCCTAGCGCCATAGCCGGAAGTCGTGCATTAAACATTAACTTTTTCTCTTTTATGAAAACTGGGCGAGTCAAAAATTATGTTAATAGCAGTCGTAACGTCATTTTTTGCAAGGTGAAGAGCTCGAATTATTTCCATTTCCGACATTTTCGAGCCCAGAACAGCTCGCATGGCTTACAGAATCCCATCATCACCCATGCTGTCCATATCGTACCAAATCCTGCAACAAATAGAAAATAGAAAATATCAGTGCAAAATATGAAAACAACACACAAACCAACAGAGACTATGCTCAATAGTTAGCGGTAGCAACCTAATAACACAAAATGAAACCTAAGCGAGGGAAACCTCAGAGGCTGTTCTTTGCTCTGTATTTATGACTCAAGTGTAAAATCAGCCCAAGTGGAATTTCATATTAATAAACTTAGTCTTTTCTGTATCAATATCTTATAAGACCTGTATTCATTCCAGAAAGATCTTCAGAATCTAAATAAGTGGCATAGCATCATTTGTTTTCCATCCCATGTCTGAGCAATTGCTATTTTTGGTCATCTTCACCATAAGCTTCATTCCTCTTACTCTTCTGACCAGAATTTTGTGGCCTTCCAATGTTACTTCTGGCTGTGGCCTCAATTGTCCATCTTGTAGACTAAAAGCCATGAGATGTGACTGGATTATTTTTTTAAGGTGCAGGAATTTTTACTTGTCTTAAATCCTCCCAAAGGTTTTCTTTATGATTCACAGACTATACACTTCTTGAATATACATCTTCTTTAATGTTTTACTTTGAAATTATAGAATTTGTGTTTTCATTTAAAGTGTTGACATAATGTACTTCAAGAACAAGAACTTACATCCAGAAACATGCAAGGCTTTTGGCACTCAAAATTTTCCACTGTACAGAGGAAACATTATTGATTTCATGAAAACAATATATTCTCACTGCAAGCTTCAAATCCAATAATGGAACTGCCTATTTGAGTTGCTGGCCTGGCAAGGCTAGGGTTTAAGTTGTTCAGTTTCTTTCAGTTTGAGGTTTGTGCACAATGTTAAGTTAAAACACTTGCAGGTTCATTTTTTAGACAACGAGGAAAAGTGAAGGTTAGAAGCTTCAAACTATCAAGTTTAGATGTTAATGATAATGCAGCAGAAGATAGCATAATGGTTGACCACAATGGTCAGTTTGTAAAACATTCCTGCTAAGCTAAATGTACTATGTTTACTCATAAAAGCAGCTCATTATGTTTAGATAGTTGTAGCTTGGAGAGGTTTAATTACAATAGAATTGTAACTACAATTGGAAGGGATGAAAAAATGTCATCAAATGAGGTGGATAATAAATATTTTATGTATATTTATTTAAAAATTGAAAGGAGATATCATTTGAGACACCCATTTAACCTATATCATAAATTCAATATAAACATGTCTAAACTATGATTTACCATGCAGTGAGTAAACTATGTCAAGGTAATCTCCTAAAATACTAAACTATTTTGGATTTGTTTTTGTTTTGAACGGGTGTGACAGATGTGGGTGGAGATATGTTCGAGCCCATTCCCCCAAGGGATGCCATTTTCATGAAGGTTGGTCAGTTTTCCATATCATAAACTGTCTTCTTTCCAATACAAGTGAAATAAAGAAAAATGAGGGTATAGGATAAGTGAAGGGAATGGATGGATCCCACCTATCCCCTATTTTGCTCTAGTTCATTCAAGGAAACCCTAGGAACAACAACCTAATGATTGGATTGAAGGAAGGGGTTGTTACAAGGTCTCCTTGGGTGTGATTAATCAAGAAGGGGGTTCACTGCTAAGCAAAGGCTTAGAAAGAAAGAGATGCAAATGATATGCAAATGTAACTATGTAACCTAGGAAGTAAAACTCAAAATTAGAAGAATGAACTGAGAATAAACAAAGGTGCACCTGGAAAGCTGAAGATGCTTGAAACGAGATCTGAAATCCCGAAATTATGACTTTTGAAGCACACTGGGACTCATACGCTAGGCTAGGTGATTTAGTCCCAATTAAGGGTTTTGGGCTGGATCCAGAATTTGCAACTGGTAAACCAGGATCTACAAAAATGTTTGAAAACTGGTATACTGGGAATCATACGCCACAAGTGGCGATTTAGTCCTAGTATCAAGGTTGATCTAAAACTTTGATATCCTCTAGTAATCTTATGTAGTTTCTCTCCCTTCCAATCTTCGAATCAGGAACTTTGAATTCTGGCCTGTAGGTGACAACTTTGACAACTTTCTCCAATCTTGCTCTTCACTAGATCTCCAACCTAAGTATGCAAATCACACATCAAAGAGAGGGAAAAATGTTGTTTTGTTAGTGGATAGGGGTTTGCCTTGGTCAAACCTCATTTTGGTAATCAAACCTTGAAATGAAATCAAATAGAATGAAGGAATGATGAATGAACAATATGCAATGTTGCAACTCACCAAACCCTTAAAATAAAGGCTGCAAATTTGTGTGGAATGGCTAGCATGAATGTAGATCTTGATTCTTGATTATATGTTATGAATCTTAACTTGAATGTTTGTTTGAATCATAAGAACCTACATCACAAATGTTCACTCAAAAACACACATGATGCATGATGACTTTGACATGATGCCCGGTTCTTGAATGTAGCTCCAAAATGTTTGATAATCAGCTCTTGAATGCTCTTGTAAACTTTCTTGATCATAAATTTTGCTATAGTGCTTGAATACTTGAAATCTTAGATCTTATTAGGAGAAAATATGTGAAATAACCTTGTATTTATACTTGTTTATGCCAAATTTCATGAAACTACAACACTACAAGCCGACATCAGATTTAGGAGAATAAAATCCCACCAAGAATTTGAATTTAAAATAGGTCCAAGATAAGAGTCCCAATAGGCTAAGCTTGGGACAAGAATCTCAAGAAAAGTTAAGATTAATGCCAAATTCAGGTTCATGCCCTGAAACTTATTAAATTCAAGAAAAGTTAAGTTTAATGCCAAATTTAGGTTCATGCCTCAAAGGTGGCGTATGAGTCCCATATCACTAAATCTGGGACACACAACCCAAAATCATTAAATTATGATTGGTCATTAAATATGTGTCAAGATTATCCTCGGAGAAATGCATTTAATAAGGCTTGTGGATGCAAAATAGGACCAAATAAGGCATAAAGAAGCCCAATTTTAGCAGGGAAGGCCCAAACAAGTGTGAAAATGTAAAGGGATACATTTTTCTACACTACAAGTAAATTCATTCCCTAATTATATATTGGAATGCAATGTTTTGCAGTGGATCTTAACAACTTAGAGTGATGAAAAGTACATTTAGATTCTAAAAAATTATTTTAAAGCTCTACCAAAAAGAGGAAGAAAATTTATTGCCTATGAACCAGTTTTACCCAAACACACTGATAACAGCCAGAGAACAAAAACTCTCATTGAAGGGGATATTTTTGTTATGGAAATGTATAGTTCGGGAGGTAAGGAACAGATAGAGGAGGCGTTTATAAATTTGGGTATCGCTGCAGGTGTCTCAAAGTTGAAGGCCTTCTATCTGGATCCATTCTACACTATTTTAGAATTTGAGTAGTTACTAAGCTTGTGAACAATCATTGTGTTTTATATAGTGTAGTCACATCCTCTTGGAATATCATCAACTAAATTTGAATGGAAATATAATGATAATGGGAAGACCTTAACTGATGTTCTCACAAAACATGCAAATGCTATACCAAAAGTTGAGTGGATGGTACGGGACATGTTAGATTCCTCCCTAAAGAATTCCTTTGAAAATCTTTGCAATTTTGGGGAAAGAGGGGTCAAATTTCAGTGCACCTAAGCCTAGCACTGACACTTCAAGAAAACAAACCCTTGGCTTTGTAAACTTTTCCATTTTCTTTATCAAGGTTTATGAGTAGTGAAATGTAGTAGATAATAGTTAATGCAGCAAGAAAATCTGCAACCCAAAAAGACCAAATCCTTTTAACCATTTAGGTAAAAGAAAAAGAGAATAAGAGAATAAAACACCAAATCTAATGAATATCCAGTGCAGTAAATTTTTCATAGTTGGTGAATCTGCAATACCCACAAGCCCAAAACCATGAAGGCGGGTGCATTTCAGAACTGTAAAAACAACATCAAGAGAAAAAACAACTTCAGGATTGGCCCCAAAGATTCTGTGTCCAAATCCGCGGCAACATTTTTGTAGTTAGTTTCACATGGCTTATGTTGCATTGTAAACCTCATTTTAGGCTTCAGGTTTTCTAGATTGGATTTTCTGAGTTGCAAGAGAGTAATGCTTGGTACTTAGAAGGAAAGGAGGGTTATAGATGTAGCTAAGGATATTTGTAAGCTTTTTTCATTGGATTTGCAGAGGGTTATTAAGTTTGTAGAAAATAGGCCTTTCAATGACCAAAGATATTATTTGGATGATAATAAGCTGAAGGATCTGGGGTGGCGTGAGAGAACCAAATGGGAAGAAGGGCTATAGAAAAAATGGAGTGGTACATTAGTGACCCAGATTGGTGGGGTGATGTTTCTGGGGCTCTTTTGCAGCAAAGGTTTTATCACATCCTTTCTGCAACACATTTGAATAATCTTAGAAAACCAGCGACCAATCTAAGGCACTTCCCCACAACAATGCTATTTGCCCTTTTTATCCTGCAAAACACTCAATTAACCCTTTTTATGAGACTTCACGATGAAAAATAAAATCTTTGCCATTTCCAAACCCTCACTAAAAAAGCCTATATTATCTTAGTAGAATGACCAAATTTTTGAGGAAACCATAAAAATGCAAAAGAACATCATGACCGAGAAGGATTTTTAAAACCCTAGTGATCATCGGGTAATAGCATTTGTATGATGTACAGAGGAGCTCGAACCCGAAGCTCTAATACCATGTTACATTTTGGAACAGAATAATATGCAAATATTATTATTGAATGAGATAATTTACAATGATAGAGCACAACTCTATTTAAAGAGTTTTACAAGAAGTTTCTATAATGAGCACAAGAGTTTCACAAGGAAACTACAACTAATAAAGCTAAACAGATAGAAACAAACTAAACTAAAGACGGAATTAGAAACTATCTAAAAGAAAACTAGATTGACCATTAAATAACTAGATATTACTTTAATATTGTGCAAAAAAATATAGAGCATTTTTAATTTATTTTTTCAAAAATACAATTTATCACCAACTGTGTTAAAAATGAGTGTCCAACGCGGGAATTCACAAAAAAAGGAAAAAGAGAAAATGGAAACATTTTTTATATTTTTTATAATTGTCTACAAAGAGGAATTAGAAAAAAAATTGAAGGAAAAAGAACAATTGCCTACAAGGTACCCAACCAGTACAGAGGCACTAGTGATGGTAGTCATTTTTTATTTGAAGTTTGGAACATTTGAAGTTGAAGCAGAGTGGAAATCATTTTCTTGTTCAAATGTATCCCTATTAATATCTCCTTCCGCTATGTTTTCTATTTGTGAATGTTGTATAATTAATTGTAATTTTTTCCTAGCATATCTGATTATATCTGGTTCATTCCTTTTTTTCCTTTTGTTCATTCCTTTCTACATCAGTCATATTTTGCCATTGTTGTTTTCTATATTCTCTATGGTATTCTTTTTTATATTGTTTCCTTTGTTCCTTAGATTCAAATTGTTTCTTTGGACGTCCCATTTCTAGAACCAGAACTCGATCCTGTAAATTTAACGTGTATGAAAGGAAAAATATAAAGAAAACAGTATGAGATAAAGTTAACTATTGACTTATCAATTGCTATTTTCTTATTAAATTACTTTTTTACCAAAAATTATTGTGATGTGTTATCATATTGATTACAGTATTATATCATAATGAAGTCCTTTTTTTTTAATTATAATACACTTCATATAATGTGATATTGTAGTACCATATTGAGTAGTATATTGTACTTGTAATATTATATTATATACTCCACAAAGATATCTTATGGCGTCATTTACATAGTATTATTTAATACTATATTGTAATGTATTATAATTTTTATAGTGTTATACTATAATTAAATTAAATTATGTGCATGTGTGCATGGATTTTTGTAGCTTTAATACTATACAATTATGTCGGTTTGTATATATAAAAGATGTCTAATAATTTGACTATACAACTATATACATATATATAAGAATTAATGTAAAAAGAAAATAGATTGGTGTGTTATAGAGTATGTGCCTATGAGTTATGAATCATGTTTAGTACATAAAGAGATATTTGATTGAAAATACATTGGTGTGTAATAGAGTATGTGCATATGAGTTTTGAATACATGTAACAAACATTTGATTTACAATATACAATTATGACAATTTATATATATCGAAGATATATAATAAATTTATGTAAAATATGTTTACAAAAAGGATACAATTGCATACATATATATGAGAATTAATGTACATACATAGAAGATATATAATAATTGTATTTAAAACATATTACAAAGTATGTTACAAAAAATATACAATTATATACATATATATGAAAATTTATGTACAAAGAAGATATCTTAGGGGAAAGATGGTTGGAAACACATTGGTGTGTTACAGAGTATGTGCATATGAGTTATTAACATGTATGAAAACACTGTACATGGCCATAGTTGAAGTACATTAGGTATTGTTGAGAAATAGTAGAAATTTTTCAATGATTTGGTGTGATGAGCCTTGCTCATACTATTCATCATAATAGAGCTCTTTTAAAAATCCAGAGAATCCTGCAACTTTAGCACATTTGATGGAATTTTTGTGCAATATCTTTGATTTTGTGTATTTCTTCTTCGACGGCAATAGTATGATAAGTTGCTTCTTCAATGACTTTGATAATTTTGTCAAAATGTTCTGATATTGATTTGATTAACTTCTCGATTAGCCAAACCTTCACTATCTATTCAATAATGAAGGAAGTGTATCTATTCAATAATGAAGGAAGTGGCAGTGGTCTGAAAGGCAAAATGTCCAGTCTAAAAGCACAAGTTGTAAAATAATGTATAAAATTTTACTATGGGATTGAAAAACAAAAGGGGGCCAATAAAACTTAAAACTGACAAATTTTATGCATTTTGCATTTGGACTGTGTAAATATTTAGATAATTTTTCTTTAATTGTTCATGTTTTAGACACTTGCAAATGCTTTAGTGTTCTCCTAACTTTAAATTGAATTTGCATGTGTTGCATTAACTTTTGGATTTTGTAAATGTTGAGGCAATTTTGTACTGATTGTTCAGTTTTAAGGTTTTGGAATCTAATGATTTTTCCATTTGCATATGCATCTTTTTATTTTCGTCATCAAAAACAATTTCAACATTCTTGTGCTTCTAGTTTCAGAAACATAGTTACAAAAATTTCCACCAATTCTTCACATTGTGGATTTTATTTATTGAAAGCTTTTTCCATTTGAATATGATTTTTTGTTCTACAAGCTTAAGGTTGAATTTATTATGTCCTGCAATATGGGGAATTCCCCGCCGCAAAGGCCTGGCCAGGTTTTGGTTAAAGGTCGTGCAACTACTTTTGATTTTGTGGATTTCAAAATATGGCAACATGGCAGCTTACTCAACACTGATGTGGCATTTCTTGTATGCTCCCTCACGTCTCTCTGGAAATGGTAAGTATACATTATTTCTGACTTTGTTTTCAGTCGGTGCCCAATGCAAGAGTGGTGGTTGATGTGGGCGATGATGTATCAAAATTTAACAAGGGTTACAATGATTATTGTGACATTTTAGACTTCATGGCAAGAAACCTTAAGCAGGTGGGCACTAGACTAGTGCTCTACATTATTGTGGAAGAACATTTGCTCACATCTAAGGCAAGCAATTTGTCATGTTTTCTCCTCGCTTTCTCATTGGCATAGCAGGTCTTCAACACTCTCAATTTTGACAAGGGAAAGATGGAATTATATGTTTATGCCAAGAGTGCCCTGTAAGGATTTGGTGGAAGAGAGCAAACAGTGGTATAGCAATTCTTCACCATGCCCTAATCAATACCTATTGTGATGGCAACGGCTTGATTTGGGAATTTCACATTCTTTGTGGGCTTTAGGTTATTTCCATCTCTTTAGCTTCCAAATGCATGGGTATAGTGTAACTCCTGGGTTTCAGTATAGGTTTTCCAATCCATTCCATCATGGACATTCCCATGGATTTCAGCGACACCATATGACTTCAGAACAAGAGCAAGAAGCCGCATTATCAAAAATTCTGCTACTCATTGGAGATTTTGCCATGTTATATTTAATTTCTTCTGGATTTGCTGAATTCTTTATACTGCATGTCATTGCCCAACAACAATACAAGCTACAATGTCTTAAAGTACTAAATAGGAGGTTTGTGCTATCACACTCAATGAAAGTATAATATCAAGATAAACTGTCAAAGTTCATTTTATTGCTTCCATTTCTGAAAAAGAAGCATCATGAATTGGTATTTTGGGTTGAATTATTTCAGTGCTTGGGATTCTCATAGGCAATATTATTTAAACATGGTTGCCTATCACTCAAATTCACAGAGCTTTAAAATATAATTTTGATCGTGTCATTTTGGAGGGATGGTAAAGTTTTTGAATGACACTATTTTTGAAGTTGTTCACCTTCGTTGTTGCAAAAATCACCCCACATTGTGAAGTCAATTTTGCAAGCTAATTTGTCCTTATGCCGAAGAGTTTGTTTATGGGTTTGAGTACCATTCTTTCTAAATATTGTATTACATGAATTGATTGATAAAACAATACCAATGATATCAACCATTGAATTACTTTGCCTATCCTTAATTTCACTGATTGGTCTAGAATTGAAGCTATGCATCGGTATTAATGTATCATCCTCAATACATAAATGCACAATGGAATTACTCTGCAATAAAATTTCCCATTCATTTTTTAAATTTTTAAATTTTTTGTTTGCAGGTTTCAGTCCCATTGGAGATTATAAATACTCTTCCATTCTCAAAACAATTATAGAATTGTTTTGCAATCGCATTAAAAATGTGACTCTTATTTCACCGCCACTATAGTCAGGTAGATGAGAGCTAAAAACTTTTCCATTGCCATTTGTATTATTAAAATGATGTTGTTGTTTCATAGTCACTCTAGCCTTTATTGTCCCTCTTTTAGGAGCTTCATTTCCAGTAGTAGTTTGGTGATGAGATGTATCGTTTCGAGGCTCCATCCCTACATGACCATAATGTGGGGAAATTGTCATCAATAAAGCAAATAAAATATATAATTTTTTCATTGTTTTTATCTAAGTTAATAAATAAAGAATTATAATTACTAAGTATAATACAAAAAATTTAAAATTATAAAATGTCTAAATAACTAATATAATAGATTACGAATTTATATATAAACAATTCATATATATTTAATAGTATTATTAGATTAGGGATGACCCTGAAATGTGGCCGACAAGTCCACAAGCCTGATGAGAGGGTTGCCACACGTTCAAACCTCACCTAACTTGCAGGATCAAGACCAAGGATGGAGGCACGCTGAGTCAAAGAAGCCATGAGTTCGTTGGAAGCTAACAAGATGGACACTTTCTACAGCAACAATGGAGGTTCGAAGGTGTGTGCACTTTAGCTAGGAGAGCGATGGAGGTCGGTTGAGGAGAAACGCTAGGAGTTTAGGAAAAGAATGGAAAGGCCATGCAGAGATACAAAGAAGAGGTGGCAGGTGTGGGTGGCAGGAAAGAGAGACGGGTATGGGGTGCAGAAAGTGAAGGGGAGGAATGGAGAGAGAGAATACGAAAGGGTGGAGAAAAGAAGATAAGGAGTGAGGGAGAACGGAAGGAGCAGAAGTAAAGGGGTAGAAGAAGTTGATGATGCAGACGAGGAGAATGGAGAATCGAAGTACGAGGTAGAGAGAAAGGGGGTCGATGCGGTGGGTGCAAAGAGGAGGTGGGGAAAGAGGAGAAAGAGAAGATGAAGAGATGGAGAGGAGGAGAGGAGGAGAGGTAAAACAGAAGGAAGTGGAGATGAAGCCGGAGGAGAAAGGAAGGAAGAAAGAGGAGGATTAACAAGGATGAAAGAAGATAGAGGGAGTCGAGAGGAAAATAGAGGAGAGGAGAAAAGAAATGGATTGATGTTAAAATACCGGACAAACATGGGATGAGTCCCCATAAGTAATGGCCTCAACTTGGGTCAAAGCTCTGAGATCCAAAGCGAATATATATATATATTATAAAATTCTTAAATAAAGAATTATAATTACTAAGTATAATACAAAAAATTTAAAATTATAAAATGTCTAAATAACTAATATAATAGATTACGAATTTATATATAAACAATTCATATATATTTAATAGTATTATTAATTTAATACTTAATATATATAGTTTGTAATTTTATTTTATTTATATATATATATATATATATATATATATGTTAATTTTTTTGTTTTGTGTTAATAATATTACGTTTTAAAAAATAATAATGCAAAATTATAAATATAAAAAAATTAAAACAAGTAATTGTAAAAATGTTTATTGAAGAATTAATCAATTATAGGAAAAGAATATAGCGTATTTAACCAATTAAGCTACCTAAAAAATATGAAATTGTGAAATGATAAATACCTCTGAGTCAGATTGCTGCAAATTTTCTTTGTTTGATTTTTGCAAAGAAATATCCAAATTCAAGAGATTTAATGTATGTGAATAACATATAAATAAAGAGGAGAGAATAAAATAAAAGCAATAAATTTGAAAAATTATTCTTTCTACGAAATTATGTAATTAGAAAAAAAAAAAAAAAAAAATTATAAATACCTCTGTAAAGTTTATTCAACAGCTGTGTCTAATTAATGGTACGTCCTTGGTTTGTTCCAGTGTTCCACAGTCTCGAGGGGCGAGGGATGGGGGCTGGGGGAGCTAAAATACATATAGTACTTGAAAAATTAGTTATAAAAAGATGTATAGCAATATAATTACATAATTGTAGAAGCCTAAGGAATAAGTAAAGTTAACACATAAAAACAAAACTTAAAACTTAAAAGATTAATTGTTTAAACACAATAACACATTGCAATAATAATTAATATATCATTTCATTGAACTAGTGAACCATTGAACATTGAAAATCAAAATGAAAATATAGACATTGGAAAATGCAACAAGAACTAGATGTTTCATAATTTGAGTTTCATAATGACATAATCATGATTCATGAATCATAATTACAATCAAGTATCACTGTATCATCAATGTGCAAACTTCAAACTTCAAAAAACAGAGTACAAGTAACAAAATACTAGTAAATAGTAAATACAAATAGTAAATGGCTCCAAGCTAATGGCCTAATGCCTCTAATGATCTAATCATCTCCAAACTCCATGCCAATCTCCTCATCACTGGAACTGCTGGACTCCACATGCTGAAGCTCATCTAAACCAATACCAACCAACCCTGTCTGTGTAGGATCATCATCTATCTGTGCTGGCTCTTCTGGCTCTACATCCCATCTGGCTGCTGGACTCTCCTTGTATGTAGTTGTATTGCGGTCAAATAGACGTAAGGCACTATGTACAGCCACAAGCTTCTCTGCCCTCCTAGAAGTAAGCCTGTTCCTCTTAACAGAGTGAATGAAGCTATAAGTGGACCAGTTCCTCTCAGCAGCAGAAGAACTAGAAACCTGGGACAGCAAACGAATGGCTAGAGTAGTAATCAAAGATCTAGGCCCATGCATAGTCCACCACAACTTGGGGTCCTCCTCTGACATAGTCTCCAAATCTACCTTGGCCGCCTCTGAATATCCCCAAAGAGTGGCAAATTTTGTCCACTCGGTACGAAGCAAGCTGGCCTCTACAGGATCATACATTCTGTCAATGGCCTTCATGAACCCTTCCTTCACCTCAGCATCCTCTATAGGTGTTATTCTGCCGGGACGTGGCACATACCACTTTGGGTTCAATGCATAGGCAGCCATGTGTAAGGGAGTGTTGAGCTTCTCCCATCTACGCTGAATGATTGGATAAATGTGCTCGGTGTAGAATTGCATTGTGGGGTCCTTCTCTCGCACTTTAGCCTTCATTTGATCAAGCATGGAATCAATGCACTCGTATACCTCTCCAAGGGAAGGTGCATTAGAGTCCCCAAATCTAATAACTTTGAAGACTGGATCAATGATGGAGACAATATATTTGGCATCAACCCAAAAGACATCATTCTTCACCACCTCCTTAACCCTCAACCCCTGCTGTGTCTTCGACTCAGGCCATCGGTTCCACTCTGCTGTCATTACCATTATTTGCAATGGCTCTTGCAACTCAAGCATCCTCTCCAAGAGAATAAAGTATGATGCATACCGAGTCTCTATAGGTTTCAGGAATTCCTTCTTGGAGAAGGTCCTGAAAAGTGCATGCGAAGTATGGTGGTTGCAGATAAACATCTGCACATCTCTAGCATCACTCACAATTGATTTGATCCAGCTGATTTTGCCCATGTCTTTAAGTGCATTATTCATAGCATGCACACAACAAGGAGTCCACCAAATGTGTCTATAGGCTGCCTCAACCAACCTCCCTGCAGCTCTACACACATAGGCTGCATCTGTCACTACCTGCACCACATTTTGTGGCCCAACCTCCTCTATGGCATCCTTGAGGATCTGATACTGATAATGAGCATCCTTGTTATGCCCTGAACAATCAATAGCCCTAAGGAAATAAGGGCCCGCTGTAGATGTGACCATGACGTTGATGAGTGGACGATGCCTAATGTCCGTCCACCCATCCATGACTATGCTGCATCCACTTGTGACCCAGGTTCTCTTCATCTTCTCCATCAAAATATTAATCTTGGAAAAGTTTTGATCCAAGATTGTTGTCCTCAATTTAGTCTCCCCTGGTGGCACATATGATGGTCCTGCTCTTATTACCTTTGACATAGCTTCCTTATAATAAGGAGAGCGAGCCACATGGAATGGAATGCCATTGGCAAAGAAGAATTTGCCAATAGCATCATCTGCCTCATCCTTTGCCTGTGTATTAAATAAATCTACCAATGGTTGTGAACTTGAAGATGCAACTTTACATTTCCCCTTAGGCTCTCTTGCACCTGAACTGAATGGATTTGGTGGCCTTTGACTCTGCAAAGTAGAAGTAGAAACTGCTGCAATCTGATCACTCTGACTCCTTTGTCCCAATGTGGCAGTCAAAGGTGTTGCTTCCTCATTAGTACCCCATAATTTTAGAATTTCAGCTCTATACTTTGCATTTTTTTTCACCTTTTTGCAAACACCTACACCTTTGCCGCGAATAAGTAGTAGATGAGCATTAGTTCTAGTAATGCTCCCTTTCCAGTCAATATGACAAAGGTGGCACTTCCACTTTCTGGTGCCTCCACGTGTCCCAGGCTGTGTTGGCATCTTAGATGCAAATTGTTTTAATGGTGATTTTGGATCGAAGGGGCCCTTGGCATATCTTTGGAGGATTTTTGAAGGGAATTTATCTTTTCTACTCCCACTAGAACCTGTTTCACCTTGAGTCTGAATATTTAAGTCATGTTCACCCTCATCTATTTGAAAATCTGAATCATCAGATTCATTTTCACTTCCACTTCCAATTTCTATTTCAAGTTCAACCTCTTCACCCTCAACCTCATCATCACTTCTATTGACTGGTGAACTCATTATGCATTATGGTAACCACGTAATGTCAAATGATGCTGCAAACAACAATTTCAAAACAAAATCAGACCTTTATAAATTTAAAAAATTTAAAAAGAAAAATAAAATAAACAGTATTATTAAATTAGTACTTCTCATTCATAATAGGATGTATTCATTCAGTCCCATGACCTAATTTGGATGTATGTGGATATTAATACAATTTCTTGTTTTCTTCCTATAAACTAGTATTGTTATTTTGATCAAGTCAAATGATATATATATCAATTTTATCTAAGCTTCCTCCTCTGCCATGGCCCATAAGTCTGTATGCTCTTGGCAGATTCTTAATTTTTATAACTAATGTGAAATTTTATGTCAGAGAACAAACTCCTGATGTGCTTAGAGCTGCAGAATGTTCTCATATTGACATTTCTAACTGCTTTTGGAACAGATAAGTGCATTGTCTTGAACTCGTTTAAACAGTATGTCTTAAATGTTTCTGTCAGAAATAAAACACTTGTGTATAGCCCATGTAGTAAAAGAATTCCCCAAAATAACTTTGCTGCATGAATACCTAGAATGTTTGTGCAAACAACAGTAGTATTGCTACTATTAAGTCTGCATATCAATCTCTTATATATCAGATATTACGGTTGAACAATAAATTAACACTGACTATGTTCATGTTTTTGGCTCACTTTCATTTGAAGATTTAAAAATTATCTATTAGTAACTTGAGTAAGTGCTGACACAATGGCGTCCGCTAAATCAAGCATACTGAAACGATTATAATCAGAAAATTTCACAGGCTGAAATTCAAAAGGTTTTCGTTTTTTTGTTAAGTTCAAGAGGTTTTCGTTTTTTTGTTGGGGTTGGGAATCCACTGCCCGCGCCGGCTCAGGGGAATGCAGCGGCGCTGAGCTTCTACAAAGCAGCCCACAATGCATTCCACAGGCAGTGGGGCCGAGGGGGATTGAAGAAAAACGATTTAAAAATAAATAAAACTTAAAACAAATAAAAAGAAATCAAAGATTCAAAATGATTCAATAAAAACAAAAAAATATAAATGATAAATCTAACCTGGTGGTGGAAAAAGGCCGACGGCGAAAATGCGAAAAAAACCCTGCTCTCCAAGTCCAGTCTCCAGTTCCACTCTCAGACTACAAGCTCTTACGGCAGCTCTTACCCTAGGCGCACAACATAAAAATGACCAAAATAACATATTGTAAAACATTATAGTTTATACCATGTCATTGTTTAGATTTTATTTTTTTAATAAAATTATAAAAATATTATTAAATTGCAAGTTTTAGTTTTGGAGGGGACTTGGGAGACGTTTCCCAGGAGTTTCCCAAGTTTCCCAGGAGTTTCCCAAGTTTCTCAGGCGTCTCCCTTTGAGAAACTTCAGGGAAACGTCTCCCTCATGGAAGGAAACAGCGGGGGGACTTGGGGACGGCGGGGGGACAGCGGAGGGACGTTTCCCAGGCGTCTCCCCGTCTCGGAAATGTCCCCGTCTCGGAAACTCCATGTTTGGGGGGCGTCCCCATGGAACAGTTTTGTTCACTAAAATAAATAACCAATGTCAACAAATTGTAGATTAAACTAACATAGAAATAAATAATATGACTTATGTGAAATAAATGATATAATAATCACAACAAGATATATCTTAGGTGTTAAGATAAAAAGCCACCCATCTCAAAGAATATATAAGCTCTTTTTCAAAATAGCTTACTCAAAATGATTTCTTTGTCTTAGAAATGTGTGGGATACACTATTTAATCAATATATTCTAACATATTGACGCAAACATAAAATAAAGAGCAACCCAATTATATACCTCTATATACAAGATTGCAGTAGGATTCTAGTATCTAGCAAATGTGGGTGGGTACAGTGATATTTCTCAGAGAAACTGATGAATTTAGACTAAAAGGGAAATGAAAGAAGGTGATTCCTCAAGCTACAACTCAATGAGATAGAGTAGTCAACCTAGCCTTGGATGAAATTATTCTTGCAGTTGGTTGTAGATTTTATTTTTATTTTTGTTTGTTAAAGACTGGCAGTTATTCTGTCAATGAAGATTAGTAATTGATAGGGCCCATTATTTCTTATAACAATGACATCCTTTTTTCCAGTTTTAATTTTTAAATTTTAAATTTATTTTAGTTTTATATTTATCAATAATAATACTTGATTTTATATAGAAATTAAAAAAATGTAAAAAAATAATTTTACTTTAATTATTTAATAATTTATATATTTTTTTGGGTTAGACCTTAAAAATCTATAGAAATATGTCAGAGATCTTTTTCAAGCGTCTAATTTTTAAAACCATTTTCTCACATATAAGTGAGATAGACGCTTCAATAAAGATATCATATATTAGAAAAGCAATCATTATGAGGCTGCAACACCTTGTGTTATATTTCGTATATTGCCTTTACATTTTATTTATTTTTTCTTCAGTAAAATAAGTTCAACGAATAGCAGATTCCTTTGCAACGAAGCTGGAAACAGCAATGCAAGAAGATCTGGAGAAGGCTATGAGGGATGCATGATCTCGGGTAGATTTTATCACTAAGCCATATCATGAAGCTGCACAGTCTAAAGCCAACCGCTTAGATGATTTCCTAATGGAGATAAAAGATTTAGAGCAAAAAATGCAAATTTTACAATTCAAAGTTCAAAATCTTGGGGCATCATGACTTAATTTTGCATCATTAATCTAAGGGAATTTGCTAGAGCCTAAAATGTACCTTCTATCATGTAACATATTTTTTGTAGGCTTCCATATTGTGACATGCCAATTTTGATGTTTATACTTACTGTAACATAGCCCTGGATGCATAATATCTTCACATCTACTTGTGGTTTGAATCTGCCACAGTTCATGAAAGAAGCTTGTTTCATGCTTACTCTTTTACTTTGCTTGGAGTAGACCAAGATTTTCAATTTATTAATTAATATTTTCCTTAGTTTCTTTCCAAATTATTGACACTGATATTACACTTTTAACGCCATAATGTTTGCTCAAATTGAACTATATAGTTTTGTAACAAAGCTGCGATTCAATAAGTTCTTATGATTGTAATTATTCTTAATCCTAAAGCTTGCGAATTAATTTATTGTTCTTAACGAAGCAAGATAAAATACTCAATCCTACCATTGATGTTAAAGTCTTTCCTGTTTCCTGCACGAAGTGCAAATTTTCTTTCATGAAATCTAATGTAAACAAGAGCTGCAGAGCAGTAAAGTTCCTGCCAAAGCGTGCAAGAACGATTTGTTTTTGTTTGCAGCTTGTTTGATTGGTTTTATAGTATGTAAGGATTGTGTAATTTGTTGTTGAACATAAGCTTTTAGACCTGCATGCAAAAGTAAAACAAAGCACTCAACTCAAACTTTCCATGTTTGAAGAAACTGCAAGATCTAAAAATTTAGCACAGGCAGCCAGGATGATGGCATTACACTAATTAGGGACACCTCTTGGACCTTGAAAGGGCCTTGATGTTGAAAATGTAAGCTTGCATGTGAAGTGACAGACAGAGATGGAGGCTGGGGACCCAATTGCGCGATTAATTTTTTGGAGCTGGTTAAAGAAAGCAGTGTGTTGCTTCTTGAGAGCATCCTTTCCAGAAGTTTTCTAAAAGTTTATTTATTTATAACAAGTTTTTCTTGAAATAAGACTTCTTATTCTTGTGTCAATGTTTGTCAGGGTAGTTTGATATACAGGAAACTTGAAGTCCTTCTCGTGGTTGTGCATGGTTGTCTATGGATACATGAATATTGATCCCATTAACAGAATGGGGTGTCATCAACTCTCATACCAATGATTGACACAGTTGGGCCCAAGATGGTGGGGTGTAGGACAACCTAATAACTTCTATGATAAATTATTAAGCTATGAAATGAATATACAGTAGTAAACAACATATAAACTATTAGACAGTCAGAATATAAAGAAATTGCAAATAATGCTCTTCTATTCAAAGAAACTGAATATTTAGTACATACGAGAATAAAGGCCCAAAAGGCAGAGAATGAGAGTTACAGTGATAAAAAACTATGGGAATGCTTCCTAGCTGATTTGGTAACTGGATGGAATTGAAACTAACTCTTCAAAATTATTAATGACAAACAATACCAAACCCTTGTATACTTATCATATGACCACAATACACTCAGATCTGAAAATATAAATGATATAACAGCCAATTGAAATCCCCAAATAAATTCAATGCTTCCTAGCTGATTTGGTATCTGGATGGAATTGAAACCAAACTCTTCAAAATTATTAATGACAAACAATACCAAACCCTTATATACTCATCATATGACCACAATACACTCAGATCTGAAAATATAAATGATATAACAGCCAATTGGAATCCCCAAATAAATTCTGAAATTTGATTTCAGCTGCTGAAAATGCAACCCTGGATTTGTAGCTGTTCGGCTTGTTAAAAGGCTGGAAATCAGCATAGAAGCCCTCCAATGAGATTCGCCCTTGCTCAAAAATTAATGGCAAGGCCACCCTAAATGGCATATATTCAAGTTAAATGAAAAACAAAAAGACCTAATACAAAGAAGAGACACTATAATGTCCCCGAGATAACTTGAGTTATTTTGGAGGGAAGCTCATAGCGGTGTTTCTAAACACCAATCTGAATTTAAATAATATTAAATAAATAATAATTAAATATTTAATAATAAATTTAAATTATTAAAATAACATTTAAATTTAAATAAAT
>VDFB02379711.1:137459110-137486862 GCA_007258455.2 Sequoia sempervirens
CTCAATAAAATGTGGTCTCATGGAATTCCATGAAAAGAAACTGCAATTGGAAGTTGCTCCTAGTTATTACTTATGCTATGTGAAGTAATTGCATCATTGCTTATGTTGAATTTCTAAAAGAGTATATTGTAATTGAAAATTTTTCATCTATCAACATCTAGTTATCAGTTATGCAATGTGAAGTAATGCTTTGAGTTTGAAAGATGTGGAATGCAATGCAATCAATGATATGAATATAAACTACACAAATCTATTAAGTACAATTCATTGGTTAAACTCTTTATTCTATTACCTACGTGAAGGTTTGTACTCCACTGGCACTAGGAGGTGTTCCTACAAAACCTCCAATATTAACATATTCAACATCCAAACTAAGATATTAGAATACCATTCATATAAAAATTCTATTCACATGTAATATTTATAATTGTTTACTAGTTACATATCTCGCTAGTAGATGTAGTGGAGTAAAAAACAAGTGGAGGGCCAGTGTATCTAGTATCAACACTGTGACTCTGAAATTTTATTACAATCATTAAACTGAATTAGTTAATCTTGCATTTCAAAAATTAGATTTAATAAATTAAATTCAATGAACATGCTAACATTTACCTGAGTATCGACACTGAAAGCCTCATTCAAAATGTCATATGCCATCACCATCTCCGCAACTGTAGACGTATCCTACACACCAGCCTCCTGACTGTCTGTGGGGTCATATGTATAGGGTAACCCACAAACCTAACAAGAATGGGGTGGAATCCTACCCCTCAAACTCTCCCTTGGTTGGCACTATACTGCAAGACTGGCACATTGGATGATACTCTAGGTTAGATAGCTAATAGACTGCAAATTGTCCACCTTAGCACTCACCTTCATGATGGAAGGGATAGCGACATGCTCATATGCCGGCCTAGCGAGTGTTCATCTCCCTTATTGCTGAGGATCGAGACGTGCACATGGTCTATCCTACGCCAACCTATCACCTCTCTCTTGAAAGTCCCACATATCAAAATAGGTTGGGATTTTGTTGAGGACGAACTCGCAGTAGAGTTTACTTAAGAATTACTGGGGGACCTCGTTATTGTTGCACGGTGGATGGTCAAAAACCATCCACCAACTATTCCAAAAATTGTTCCTAATCCCTTGGTGGTTGCACCAATGGATAGGAAACCTCTTTCTATTAAGGTCAAGAGTTTGATTTGTGTGTGGGTTGGTGAATAGTGAGCACAAATCATATTTTATACTTTTTTTAATCTTTTACTTCTTTATATGATAATTTATCTGCATAAAAATTCCTACACTCCTGCCTCTTATCTACCCAACCACTTAATTATTTGCTAATTGCGTCAACATGTGTTAACATGGCTTGAAGTGAATTTGCAAGTGTGCTTCTTTCCATGATTGAACTTACAAGATCGTTCAACCTTGCGATTAACTCCCCAATCTATTTTTTGTTGTTTTCAATTTCCCCCATTAAATTTTGTTCAGTACTAGGAGGATGTTGTCAAATTGTTGGAGGATTTTGTTGTTGTGGTTGATCAAGAATTTGTTCATGTGCTTGTTCAACCTCCTTGTTCTGATGTGGCAACATCTTGGCATAAATTACAAAAGACCGATGAAGAAATTGCAAGTTTTGATGCTTCCAAAACATGAGCGTGCAATGTCAGGGTTTTCTAGCTATGGGAAAGAAAAAATGACAGTGAAAATGGAAATGAATCAGATTTGCTTTTTTTTTGTTATAATAGGTTATAATGTGCTCATGTTATAACATGAGCGCATTATAGGCTCAGAGTGACTAATCCTTAGGCTCAGTAATACCAATCCACAACGCAAATGTGTTACAACATGCTCGTGCTATGGCCTTTTAATTTTCTTAAAAAAAATTGGCCACTTTTTGGCCCCCCAACTTTTTGTAGCTGCTCGAATGAAGATTTGAAAAAAAACCTAAAGAGGTTAGAAGAAGAAAATAGTTTACAGAAGAACGAAATATCAAAATTAGAAGAGAATGATCAATTAGAAGCATGGAATGAATGCCTAAGGTGAAAGCCATTGTTGTGTGATGCCACATATGATACAAATGATTTATGCTCTTCATTTGATATGGGTGATGTAGTTAAAGCTTCTTCAGGTAAAGAACGTGAAGTTGAAGATGAAGATGTGTTTGAAACTTAATATTTTGTATCTTGTGATGTTAATAACAATGGTTAGTTTGAAGAGAGTGTTGGTTTAAAAATTATGAAGAAAATAGGATATGAAGGAAAAGGTTTAGGAAAACATGAGCAAGTAATGAGTGAGCCCATTTAGCCAGTTGTGAGGCCAAATAATGAAGGCTTGTGATATGGTGAGAGAGATAAAATTATTGTAACAAGTGTTACAGGTTCATACAAATTAGCTTAAGGAATATAGTGTTTGCAATGCTCACATTGTCAAAGAGAATGACATAAAAAGAGAAATGTTGGGATCTTCATCCTTGTACAATTTATGGGTTGAAGAATCACTCTAAAAAACATGTTGGAATAGAAAGTGGAATGGAAAATCTATGAAAGATTGTATGAAGATTGATTATGGATGGATTGATGGATCTAGTTGGAAAAATGTTATAGATATGTTCAAAAGGTTTTACAAGCCTAAATGTTGGTATGCTAAAAGAAATGGTTGTCAAACAAAGTTTGAAGGTTTGAGTCAAGTGGTTTATTAATTCTTGTTATGATTGACACATTGAAAGGTGTCATGTGATTTGAGAGATCGTGAGTTTTCTCTATGTTAGAGAAATGAAGGGAAAACTTTGTAATCTCTCAAGAGGGAGAAAAATGAGTAAATTGGTATTTAGCTTCTACAAGAAAATTACTAAATGGGTCTATAAGACTAGAGTGATGATAATCTTGCACACCTAGTTGCTCAGGTTTAGTTTACAAAACTTCAAGATCATATTATGAGTCTCAACATCAGTGGGGATAGGGAAGTGATGCATGGGCATCACCATCATGCAGTTCATTGAGGATGCTATGGACAATGATAATAACAATTACTTTTAATAATTATTTGTAAGTGCATGTTAACTATAAATATCACGTGTAGTCTTATATTTAGACAAACTATTTTAGTTCAATGTTTGCATGAGCTATGTGTATGAACTATAGTTAGATTTGAGGATGAAAAACCTCTATAAAGAGAGGTCATATGTAATGGATTTATTATTAGAGAAATAATAAAGTTATTGTTTGTTTCTATCAATAGAATTCTCTGTTCTTAGTTTTAGATTTTACAATATCTAATTAATGGAACAATATAACTTTACAAATAGATCCAAATAAATATTTATTGTGACTGAAAATATCTCCAAAGACACAACAAATAAATATTTATTTAAATATACTTTTATATATTTATTAAGTACATAACACCTTTTTCTACTTGCACACAACCCATTGTTTGTAATAGTATCGTAAAATTATTGATTGATTGGGTTGTAATAGGGGAGAGGACCCAATAGTTGAGTGTGTTTCAATAGTTGAGATAGTAGTTGTTTATATAATGTCCAATAGTTGTGATAGTAGTTATTTATATAATGCTCAATAGTTGTGACATGACTACCTTAACTTAAAAAAAATGTATTCCTTTGATCTAAAAAGCAACCAATCATGTGATGCCACATCAATGCTCAACTTCCCATGATGTGAATGCACAAGTATTGGTAACAAGTTTGTTTTGGGCCTTTTTGGACACCTTGACAAAAAGCATGTTGATGTGGCATCATATTTGATGATGTGGCCTTGAAACGAAAGTTATAAGAAGGTGACTTGCCAAGTAAGCTGCTGTAAAAAAAATGGAATGATTTGAAATTTCCAAGTGGGATTTTGAGAAGCATGAAATTAGGGTGCACAACTACTGGGTCCTCTCCTATAGATATTTTTGAGTTAGCTCTATATGTTTCCTATATGTTTGTGTGCAAGCATAGGTTTTCTAGCACATTTTTGTTAAAAATAGTTACGCCAATTGTGATTAAGAATCCTAATTGAGGTACACTACTATCCCTAGAAATTCACAAGAAATCAGACGATCAGGTTCAAAGGTACTTGTCAATGGTTATGAATTCCAAAAAGGCAAGATAATGATTAAAAAGCAGGGAGGTAGATCCATAGGAAGCGTTATATGGAACATGCAATGCAAAAAATTGTGCTTTGAGTATGGTGTACAGTTTGCTTGCTCCCCAATTATCTACACCTATAGTGCATTGATTTATAGACTCTTTGAACACAAATTAGAGGATACATAAATCTCATTTTTAAGGTATTTAAAAGAGGAGGTATTTTGAGAAGGTATGTAAGACTCACGAGGTTCAGCATGCAACAATTGAAAGGATAGGTAATAAACATCCACTACATAAAGTTTGGAGGCACTAGTAAAAATGAAACAACAAAGATCTACATAGCTTGTTTTTATTTGCAAGTGAATAAAATGTTCCATTTGTTCTTCTATTCTCTTCAATGGAAAAAGATTAAATCACTCTCTTAAAGAGTGAAGGGTGTATATTTTTGAAATAAAGAAGCAAGATAAGGTAGTGGCTTCTCAGCCATCCCAAGAGTGGCAACAAGATAAAAATGACATGTGGCCATTGAAATTCGGTGGCTATAAATTTGAATCAAGGTGCTCAAGTAAGGGCGCAACTTGTAGACGGACGAGGAGAGAGCCTTTTGGATGCATTTAGACTTTAGTTCACATGTACAAATAATACAACAAAATTTGAAGCATTAATTTTGAAGTTGCAGTTGGCATTTATAAAAGGAGTAGAAAGGTTGCAAACATTTGAGAATTTTGAGCTGATTATTAAATTGATCAAATCAAAATGTGCCTACCATGATGAGATTTCTTATGCTACCAGCCACAAATGGAATCTAATTGAAGACTTGGAAATATGTGGTATGTAGTCAGTTTCATGAAGATAATCATGTAGCTAATGTCACAGTTGTTATAGAAATTTCTACAATCAATTGAAAATGTCAAATTGAAAAGCTTCATAGTTATCTCATCTATATCAGGTAATGTAAAAGAAAATTAAGTATCGACATACACATAATTGGTTTATAATCAATTCAAGGGCATTTGAGGTCCTCAGATAAAAAGATAAAAAAGTAGGAGAATTTGATGTAGAAAATAAATTAGATTTAAGAGTTAATGCATTCTCTAAAAGGGTCGTTACAATAGAATGTTTAGTTAATCATGGGAGAAACCAATAGTTTTAGTAGACATTGTTGTAATTTCACATGATCTATTAAATATAGGAGAACCATTTGAGAGAAGTTTTGATAAGTGATACATGTCTTACCAATGTAAAATAAAGTATAATTCAAGATCTTAAAGATTTTTAGATGTGTTTTTTTCATATTATGAAGATTTAAAAAGCTTTTCACCTTGTAAAATGATATATACTATTCCTCTTAATCCTAATATTAAGCCCTTCAATCTAAATTAGAGGCTTATAAATATTGATCCCTCTCATCGAAATTAGAGGTCTATAAATACTAAACCCTTTCATATGAATTAGAGTCCTATAACACACTCCTTGAGCTCTTAATTTTTAAAGAATATGTATTGTTAGCTAGTTAGATAGTTTTTATAATTTGTCACTCAACATGGGTGGTTAATTTGGTCCCGGTGGACAGGAAAAATGGAGAAATCAAACTTTATGTGATTTTTTAGAATCTAAATCAAGCTCCAAAAAGGGATAACTATCTAGTTTCATCCTTGGACAAGACTCTACAAATTGTCAATGGTTTTTGAATGATGTCTCTTGTGAAATTTTGATATACCACCAAGATAGACACAAGAATATGTTCACCACAAAGTGGGAAATTTTTGCTCACTATAAAATGCCTTTTGGACTCATCAATGCTAGTACTCTATTCCAAATGGTCATGGAAATAAATTTTAAAGGACTAATTGGGAAATGTATAATCATTTGCTTATTTTATCTCATAATCTATTTCAAGAAGCATTGGGATCACATAGAAGACTTGAGGAAGGTGTTGCAATAATGCAGAGATTGTGATACATCACTCAACATTAGGAAATATTTATTTGGTGTCACGAAGAAAGATTTCTTGGGTGTATTATTTTAGTAAAAGGAATTGTTGATCATGAAAGGCTAGAAGCAATTTTAAAGATCTTGTTGGAACCTAACAGTAAGAAATACCTCGAGTTATTGTTTAGAAAGATTAACTTCATTTATAAATTTGTTCTAAACTTTGTTGAGATCACAAGACCTTCAAAGCTAAGCTCAAAAGGGAAGAAAAAATTTGTTGGTTCATAGAAGTTCATGTAGAATTCAAGAAAATTAAAGAAGCAATTGATCATGTATTTGTATTTGTTATCTCAAAGTATACATTGTCATTTCTATTTTATTCTTTCACCTCTATCCATGGCTACAATTAAAACTTAGAGAAAAGAAATAAGTGAAGAAACTCATGTAGCTTTCATGATCATTCCACTTTATGAATTTGAAATAAAATATCCAACAATTAAAAATTAGGCATTTCCCTTGATTAAGACAATCTAAAAAAATTCTATCACTAATTGTCATGTACTAAAACTTATGTAATTGTCCTTGATTTTATAGTTAAGTGTATGTTGATACAAAATGAGTTAAGTAAAAGTAGAAACATTGAAATCCATAAATATAAATTAATTTGTTTATATTTAATTTATTTATATTGATCCCTTAATGCTTTCAAATCTTTATTTTCATATTTGTTATTTTCATTACATACTATTACATTTGACTATTTATAACTATCAACCATTTAATAATACATTAATAATACTAAATTACATTTTACAATTCAACCAATTCAACCACTTCATTCATTTAGCCCTAAAACATAATATAAAATTATTCATGTTTCTACATCCTTGAACCTTTTCTCCCACCAAGCTCTGACCATGACCACGACAAGAAGACCTTGTAAATATTCTAGTTTATGTTTAGTTGGACATTTGGATAAGTTTTTGGAATTTGGCCATGTGAGGAGGCTCCAAGCCGATGTGCATCCTAATGCCAGCCTCATCCTTTGGATCATCCATCAGTATCACAAGCTGCGCCCTCCCTTCAATCACAGCGTCTCCATGCACTGACTTTATCCCTTTTCCCAATTCCAGGTCTCCTCCCATATGCAACCACGATGTTACAAAAACCCCATTCTCTAAGCACAGCTTTCTATTTTGCAACTCCATACAATCTATTCTCGACCTCACATAGTTGTCAGTCATTCTATCCAGCCCTTACTGCAACTTTTTCACGATCTCACAAAATGGTTCATCTTGCAATTCCTTGGCAGTGGCCTTAGCATAGGCTGTAAGTGCTGCATTACCGGAAAACTCCCGCGGAAGAGGTGGCTTAAACTTTGATCTGATAACAATCCATACATACACAGATTAGTTACGATAATGTTAAATTAAAAATGATACTATTAATTTATACTATATAGACCTTATGTTCACTACAAATTGCACAGTTGAAACGTCATCTGAATTCATGTTTTCAATTGCAGCAGTCCTTGCACGCCACAGGTGCGCTAGTGTTGCCATGAATCGCGTGCAATGGTTGACCCCGCCATTTTTGGCCTTCATCTTGAGAATCTCAACCAATTTTCCTGATAGCGAGATCATCCTAAAATCATAATTATTTGATAGAACGGGCAAGAATGGCTTGTCCGTGTCCTCTTCATGCTCATATTCTATCTGGACAGGAGATCGAGCCATCAAACAAGTTC
The DNA here is from genome assembly GCA_007258455.2 of Sequoia sempervirens. Taxonomy (NCBI): domain Eukaryota; kingdom Viridiplantae; phylum Streptophyta; class Pinopsida; order Cupressales; family Cupressaceae; genus Sequoia; species Sequoia sempervirens. The sequence continues at coordinate 137,466,883 of VDFB02379711.1, forward strand.
GGTCAATAACTGGTAGGATTGCTACTTCTCCCTTTACAGCCAAGTGAGAGAAGTTCTTGAGAAAGTCATCATATGAAACCCTGTCCATAAGGCAGTGACATATAGCGATTCCCACAGCAAAGCCACCACATCTAAAATGAGTTATCTGCAACGAAGCACAGATTGTCTCTGAGTATTATTCATCCTGCATAATAATGTACTCAACAAATACTCCATATTGGTTGGCTTAGTGGTGAAGGGGTTTGTACATCTTAATGAGTAAAATATGTTCTTATTTGAGCTGAACAGTTACAGATGTCTATTTTTATCAAAATCGTCAACAAAATCTTACTTTCATTTCTTATATCATATCTTTACTTTTCATTTTTAATCAATAATAACAAAATATGAAAGCTAAACAAGGAAATTAGTTCTTTTAAACTGAACAATTAAGAGATATCTTTTCTATCAAAGTTTTAAACATAATCCTATGAAAAAAGAAAATCTTTAACATGAACTCTTGGTATAACCTGAAAAGATAGGAGTTGCTGATCTTCTGGTGCTTGTTTTGCAGACTGGGGCAGTAAACAAAGCTGGGTGAGGGCAGGATTTGTATAGTCAATATCTCCCAGCTCTATTAAAGACAGTTGACTTGTACAAATGGCGAAAGGCACTCCTGCAGCATTACAGTCGATCTCGAATCTCCTTTGCTCTGAATTAAACGCGGGTCTCCCGCACATGAAAGTCGTATGGAGTGAGAATCTTAATGAGTGCTTGTGTGGTCAGTGAAAAAATCTGGCTGGAGCTTAAGTATCACACACTAAAGCTTGTGACACAGGTGAGTCAAAAAAAAAAATTATGTTTCCATTTTCCATTTTAGCACATCACTCTCAGGCTGGGTACTGTCACATCACCACTGCACTTATACCATTCACTGCTACCATGCTGCATCGAACATTGTAACTTAAAATGCAAAGTACTTTGAAATGTAAAATATTTTTTTTCGGTGGTAATCACAAATTTCCTATAATTTATTTTAGATTTATGTTAAGGTTATTTATTTATTTTTATTTTTTAAAATTTATATAAAAATGTTTAAGAAGATTAAATAATATAATAAATTAATAAAACAAATTTAAGTAAATCTATTGCATTAAAACAAATAAACATAAATTAGTGAATAGAAATACATATATTAGGATCTTTGTTTAGCGAGCTACGAGGTGCTAACTTCAGGTACTGGAGTGCCCTAGCTTGCTCCGTCTGTCTTCTGCGTGCATTGGTGGCCGTTTTGTGCTCGCGGGTTGGGGGGGGTTTCTATGTTCGCAGGGGTCTGGAGGGGGTTGGACAGGGGTTTGATCTCCTCCTTTCTATGGTTGGGCATTTTTCTGGCCGCTGTTTGGTGCGTGGGTCTCTTGGATGGGGGGTGCGTGATAGTTTGGGCATTTGGGCTGACTGCCTTGCCTCTTTCCCTCTTTTGATTGGCGCTTGGGCTCGTTTAGCCATGGAGAATTAGGGTCTTGCTTCTTCCCTGGATTTGGAGATGGTAGATCCATCCTCTTTGATGATGCTAGTAACAAGGATCAGACTGAGTTTCCTCTTTCTGGGGAGGGTACCTCCTCGTCAAAAGGGTCGTTTCGAATTAGAAAAGTAAATGGATGTTTGGAGAGATCAGAAGATAGACCGGTTTTGGTTATTCAACCTGAGTAGGTTTCAGAGGATGTTGATTATTGGTGCAAGCATGCTCTTATTTGCAAATTTTTGGGCCTTCGTCTTTCTCTTCCTGTGTTGGAGTCCTGGGCACATCGGGTTTGGAACCCTGAAGGAGATATGGAGATTCTTTTAGCAGCTAATAACTATTTCCTGGTTATTTTTTCAAGCATGTCGGACAGGAATAGGGCTTTTGAAGGTGGCCCTTATTTCTTTAACCAGATTGGGCTCTTCATCAAGCCTTGGCATATGGGCTTCAACTCTGCTGAAGAGATCCCTTCGTGGGTGCCTGTGTGGGTTCGTTTGCCAAGGCTTCCGTTGGAATTCTGGAGGGAAGATATCCTCCACTCAATCTCTTTGCTTCTTGGGAAACTTGTTGGATCGGCTTCACAGACTCAAGATCGTAAGGTAATTTCTTTTGCTCGTATTTGTGTCGAAGTTGATTTGAATAATCCATTACCAGACTCTATGGAAATTTGCATGGGTTCTTCCTCCTGGATCCAACAGCTAGATTACGAAACCCTTCCATTCAGATGCAGAATTTGCCATGAATATGGTCATCTACATTGCAGATGTCCCAGATTGAAATCTTCCCCCTTGCCTGCCTCTGGACCTCCTAGGTTGGACAAGGGGAAAGCTCCAGTGTCTGATGGGCCTGTTGATAAGGAGGGATTTATCCCGGTTAAATCCCGTAATAAAGGCAAAGGCAAGAAGAGATCCTAGATGGATAGACAGAATGATGACACATTTAATAGGTTTGAGGTTCTTGATAGCGTAGTCCAAGAAGATGGTATTCCAATTGAGCTTTCTTCTGGGGTTAAGGGTCAGGTAGAGATTCAGGAGGTGGATGCAAGGAAGGAGGAGCTGATTTTATCGTCAGGGGTTCAATAGGTTTGTCAGCCGACTTTGGACTTGCCTTCTCAAGTTCAGAATATTGGTGGCCTCCAGGAGTCACAGATTCTGGTGGGTACTGCTGGTTTGGCTCCTTGTCCCCAAGTTACGAAGGGATCTGCGGATCCTGTGAAGGGTGCTAAGGCTCCTCCTGCCTTAGGCTTGCATCAAAAATCTTTTAAAAAGGGGCCTCTAGATAAACAGTCAAGGAGTGGAAGGAAGACTGATCAAGAGAAGGTTAAGATTATGGGTGATACTTTGGTTGAGTCTGGGTCTGTGAAACCCATTGATTCCCACTTCTCCCACCCCCTAAATGATAGTTTATCATGGAATGTAAGGGGGTTGAACAGCATCCCTAGACAAAAGGTTGTTCGCAGAATAATCGAGTCTCAAGCTCCGGAAGTGGTCTTTATACAGGAAACCAAGCTTACAGTGGATGGTTTGAATAATTGTGCTCTGTGTATCTGGCCCCAAGGCTATTGGCAGGGGGTGGGGGCGTTGGGCAGTTCTGGGGGGGTGGCTTGCTTCTGGAACCCGAGGAAAGTCTCCCCCTTATGGTGGGTTTCTAGTCGGTCTTCCATCTCTATGGTTGCCTCCAATTTTGAAACTGGCGAAAGATGTCTTTTCTCCAATATTTATGCTCCTACTGATCTTCCAGGTAAGACACATCTTTGGGATCATATCAATTTTGTCTGTTCTTTGGACCCATTTCTCCCATGGATTTTGGCTGGTGACTTTAATGTTGTTATTAGTATGGATGAAAAATGAGGAGGGTTAGCTAGGCTTGATCCTTCTTCTCTTTTGCTCAAAGATAATATTGGTTTCCTTAACCTTGTTGACGTGAAGCCAATCAATGGAATTTTTACTTGGAATAATAGGAGGTGTGGTGATGAGGCTATCTCAGAACGACTCGATAGATTTCTGGTTTCCTGTTATTGGATGAGCAACAGGTGGACTACCAGTTCTGAAATCCTGGATTGGAGGGGATCTGATCACTGGCCTATCAAACTCTGTGTCTCCTCTTATGGGGTCACCAAAACTCCTTTCAAATTTCAATTGATGTGGTTACGGGATCAATCTCTTCGGGATCTTGTGCTGGATTGGTGGTACGAAGGGCTTCCTGCCCATGGGAGGGCCATGTACACTTTTAGTAAACGGCTTCAACATGTGAAGTATAGGCTTAAGAGGTGGAATAAACAATGTTTTGGGAACCTGCATGCTCAGAAGCTTGCTGCTCAGTCCAAGCTGGATAGTGTCACTCGTCAGATTCGTGACCATGGGCTGTCCTCTGACCTTTTGAATGCTGAGTCCTTGGCCCTTAAGGGCTTAGATGAGTGGGAGCTTTGGGAGGAGATCTTCTGGAAGCAAAAATCGCGTATTGATTGGCTTCAAGAGGGGGACAGGAACACAACTTTTTTTCATAATTCGGTTAAGGCCCATAGGCAGGGGAACTCTATTTCCACTCTTGTCTCAAGTGATGGGACTCAACTCTCGTCCTGTGGTGAAATTTCCAGGGAAGCTGTCAACCATTTTTCTAATCTTTTTACTAGGGAGGATATTGCTGCTAGATCTGAGGAGAGGGCTATCTTGGATTGTATTCCTTGCTTGGTCTCGGATGAGATGAATGGGGCTCTTTTGTGTCCAATCTTGTTACCTGAATTGGAGAAAGTTGTGTTTAATATGAAAAAAGGAAAAGCTCCTGGCCCAGATGGGTTTCTGATTGAGTTCTTCCAGGAATTTTGGGAAATAATAAAGTCTGATCTCCTTGAGGTGGTTCAGGAATCTCTTAGGAACAAACAAATGCTTAAGTCTTTGAATTCTACTTTTCTAGCTCTCATACCTAAGAAGGAGGGGGCTAATCGGATGGATCATTTCAGGCCTATTGCTTTATGCAATGTTGTCTACAAGATCATCACCAAGTTGATTGCTGAGAGACTCAAACCTCTCCTTAGTGCTTTGATTTCTGCTGAGTAGGGAGGTTTTGTGGAAGGGAGACAAATCTTGGATGGTGTCATGATTGCTACGGAGGTTATTCACTCTATGGCTTCCTCTAAGGAGAAGGCAATGTTCATTAAGCTTGACATGGCTAAAGCTTATGATCGGGTGAGCTGGGAGTTCCTACAGAATATCCTCTTGGCCTTTGGCTTTAAAGAGGAATGGGTGAGTTGGGTTCTCAATTGTGTGACCTCGTCCTCCTTCTCTGTTCTCATTAATGGGGAATCTTCAGATTGGTTTAGTGCTTCTCGGGGACTTCGGCAAGGGGACCCTCTTTCCCCTTACCTTTTCATTATCATGGCAGAAGGTCTTGGTAGATTTATTAAATCTCAGGTGTGACAGGGTCATATTCATGGCTGGTGCTGGAACAATGATCTCCCTCCTTGTTCTCACCTTCAATTTGTGGATGATACTGGACTGATGGGCTTGGCTAGAATTAGCGAGGCTGTGAATTTCAGGAGAACTTTAGACATCTACTTGAAAGCTTCTGGTCAGAGTATTAATGATGATAAATCTTCCATTTATTTCTTTAACACTCCTCGTCTCATTCAGAACAGGATTGCCAGGATTCTAAGATTCCAAATTGGATCTCTTCCCCTGATGTACCTCGGGATTCCTTTGGCTTTGGGACCTCAGCGGAGAAATTTTTGGCAGGGGATTTTGGATAAGTTCCGGAGTAAGGTCAGCCATTGGACTTACAGATGGCTCTCTTCTACTGGTAGGGTGCTTCTCCTAAAAGCTGTGGTGCAGGCTCTCCCTATTTATAGGTGTTGTGTGCAGATTCCTCCTGCCTCCTTTATGAGGGATTTTGATGCTCTTTCCCGACAATTCCTTTGGTCGGGTAACCTTCTGTCCTCGAAGTGGAGTTTAGTCAAGTGGGAGTCTGTCTGTAGGCCGAAGCATGTTGGGGGCCTTGGCCTTAGGTCTATGGCTCTTGTGGTTACGGCTTTGGCGGCTAAGCTGTATTGGAGATGGTGCAACAACCAGGATCAGGATTGGGCCAAGATTCTTGCTTTCAAGTATGTTCCTAGTGTTGAGAGCCAGGATGTGCCGTGAATTGCTTTGTTGGGCAAAGGTTCTTGCATTTGGGATACTCTTAAGAAGGGAGCTCAGCTTGTTAGGAATGGTCTCTTCTGGATCTGTAATAATGGCTCTGATGCTCTACTTTGGCTGGACTCTTGGGATGGTCACCCTCCCATTCTCTCTAGTTTCCCTCAGCTTCTGCCTCTTTGCCATATGTTCTCTGATGCTGGTTGGATTAAGGTGGAGCATTGTAAAATAGTTAAGCGTATTGGTCAATTGGAGGTGTCTTGCTGGAAGGATCCGCAGGAGTGGCCTATGGGTGGTTCTGATGAGGATCGTGTTGCTTTGTGTAAGGTCTTGGAGGGAAGGCTTTGCAACTCTCTGAATGAGAGGGACAAGTTGGCTTAGAGTCCTAGCCCAAAAGGTAATTATACTGTTGCTCAAGGCTATGCTGTGCTTGATAGGAATTTACATGGTCCTGCTGAGGTGCCCTGGTGGAGGAAGGTTTGGAACAACTTTTCTTGGCCCAAGTGTAACTTCTTTTTATGGTTGGTTGCCCATAGGAAATGTCTCACTTGGGAGAATCTTCGCAAACAGGGGTTTCAAGGACCTTCCATTTGTTTTCTTTGTTTGTGCAGTGAAGAATGTTCTTCCCACTTGTTCTTTCACTGCCCCTTTTCTCATGAGATTTGGCACAGATGGTGGGAGGCTTGGTATCATGGTTGCATTCATGCTTCCTCTCTTATTGAATTTTGGGAGAGCTTGGGCAGGCCTCCTACGAAGACTCCTTTTCTTCAGGTGGCCTAGATCATTGGGCCTATTTTCATTCTTTAAAACCTTTGGCTGGAAAGGAACCATAGAGTTTTTTGTGATTCCATATTAGATAGTGGTCAACTGTGGACGAAGATTATCGATAGGTTTCAGGGGACTATTTATGCTAAATGTGATATGTCTGAAAGTATTGATCCTGGGGATGTTGCGGTTGTGCAGGATTTGAGCCTGGGTGTTAATAGTAGGGGTTGCATTGCTGGTATTATGCCCCATCATGTCAAGAAATGGGTCTGTCGTGATGGGAAGTGGGTGCCTCCTTTAGATGGGGTCCTGAAGATTAATACGGATGGATCTTCTCGTGGGAATCCTGGGCATGCTGGTATTGGGGGTATTGGTAGAAGTAAAGATGGTGATGTTTTTTGCTTCTCTGTCTACAAAGGGCATTACTCTAATAACCTGATGGAGGCCCTTGCTATTAAGATTGTTGTTAAGCAGGGTTGCTCTCTTGGTTGGAGGAGGATTATCTGTGAGTTTGACTCTCAGATTGTTGTGGATATGTTGAAAAACTAGAGGTTGGATGGTGTTAGTTGGCATTTAGCTTCGATGGTCAGACATATTTTAAGTGTATGCGGTTCCTTGGAATCTATCTCTTTCTGTCACATCCCTAGAGAATGGAATAGCGTGGCTGACTGCTTGGCGAAGTGGGCCTCGGAGAAAGGGGATGGTTGGGATATCAGTGGTAGGGATGAGTTACCTTCTGATTATCTGGGGATTTTGGAGAGAGTTTTATTGGAAGATAGGACTATGTAGTGTTGTTTGGTTTGTTGGTTGTTCTCCTTTTTATTGAGCCTGTGGCTTTTGCCTTGTATCTCGATTTGGATTGAAAAAATTTTTTTTTCCCCTTCTTTTAAAAATCTATTGCATTCAAACAATTGATATATATTTGAAATGTTTTTATATAAAATTTGTTCATAAAGATTAATAATAAATCAATTATTATATATTACTTATTTATATATTATATTATGTTTTAGATTTAGATTAAAAGTTTAGATTTAGATTATAAATGTAAAAATGTTAGTGGTATATTATAAGATCTAAAATTAAACCTTAATATGATTTCTAAAGGTGGGTGAAAAAAATATAAAATAAAGTTTAAAACCATTGTAAAAGAGATAGTAACAATATAATAGCTATGAAACAAAATGATTTTTAAAGAGTTTTTCTTTTATTAAAAGTAAGATGTATATGTCATAAATATGTTGATATGGAAAACCTAATATGGATAAGAAATCTTAAAAATAAATTAGATTGTGTGAGGTTAGAGAGGTTCACCAAATATAAGCTAATTAAATACAAATTAATTATAAATCATTCTTTTGATGATAGATTATATTATATTATTTATATAATATAGTATATAATATAATATTATGAACAAGTGTCTATCTAGTATTGTAGTAATTGTATGTATTGGTTAATTGATAAACTATTTATGAAATATTAACTTAGAGGCAACTCAAATCATAGTTTGAAATAATAGTTCTCAATAAAAATATTTCTTCAAAATAAAATAATCATACCAGTAAAATAATTATACCATACTAATTATTATTTAAGTGTGCTTATCTATGACTTCTTTATGTTCTTGATTTTTGATTTTTTTAATAAAATTTTAAGTATTTCAACTCATAAATTTGTAGAAAAAGAAAATTTTAAGATATTTTTATAATCAATTATGATTGCAATAATTGATGAAAAAAAAACATAAAAAATGCTATTAATAATTTCATGAATTTATCTATATGCTAGGAGTTATGGAAAAACTTCCATTTAGATTAATCCAATAAGATGCATATAAATAAGTACACATTAGAATATTAACAATTAGTTTGCATATTTTTAGTTCCTATCAGGGAATTATAGCACCACCAAAATTTAACTAGTTATTAATAACTCTCATTTTAACCAATGAGAACTTGAGCAATTTTTCTATTTGAATTTTTTCAATCTATTATCAATGTATAGATGTGAATTATATAACAAAATATATTTCAAAAATCAATTCTCTTGAATCTAATTGGTACACAATTTTCACCCGATATAAGCGATTTTGGCACTTCCATTACTTCCATTAACAATTATTATGGAATGGTGGGTAATCCTGCATAATAACAAATCATACTTAATATTAATTTAAAATATTTGATATTAATATTTTTAATTTTTAAAGAAGATTATAGTTTAATCAACAAATTTATATTTAAATTTTAGTCAATTTTAATGGCAAAATTTTTTAAGATGGTACATTAATCTTATCATTCAACCTATTCATTAAGTTATATTTATATTTTTATGTTTTTGAAATATTTATTTTATATATAATTTAGATATTTTGTTTACATTCTTTAATAATTAATATTTTTTTAACTTGTGAGAAATTTTATCTCCTATGTAGCAATATAAAATTGTTTAACTTGCCTTATCTATTTTAAAATTTTCATTCTATTAAACTCAAATATATGAAAATAATCTAATAACAAAATTTCAAATAAATAATATATTTTTAATATTTTATATTATTAATTTAACAACATATTATAATATTATAATATATACACTATATAATACATATGTAACATATATAATATATAATATAATTTTAATATCATTATAATATTATAATATATATACAATATATAGGTAACATATACCATCTAAAAAATATAATTTAATATATTGGAACTAAAGGATTATAGCAACAAATACAATCCTTAACTTAACTTTTTAGATTCACCCAATTTGTCTTTACTTATTTTACTTTGCTATTCACAATTGATGGTAAACTCTTGTTATGTTTCATAGATAAATATATAGAAACAAAAGAATGACAATAAAAAACATTCTCTAAAAATAAAAAGAAATAATATAAATATATGAATTTTACCATTATTTTTACACATCTATATTTTTAATTAAATTATTTTTTATTAATGTACAATATACTTTATTATATTTTCACATAAAAAAATTTCATATTTATAAGATCTCATTTTGCTCTTATCTCTATTCATCCCTCATCTTTATTTTTATTTTTTGAGTTTGTTATTTTATGTCTAACAATACACATATAAGACCTTTTAGAGTTTTTTAACTTAATATCTCTATATTATAATTTCATTATTTTAATACAAATTAACAATATTCTTATAATATTCTTCCTCTTATATTGTCTTGTATTTGTTAAAAAATTTAATGTCAAATTTATATTATTTTTACATTATAAATCTATATTATATTGTAAAGATTAATATTGGAAAAATGGTAGAGTCTATTTTATTATCTACTAAGTTTATAAGGTAGTGTATTATTGTAATGTAAAGATTAGTATTTATAAAAATTATTAATTTCTTGTTGTAAAATTATTTTTTACTTTTAAAAATTTGTATTATTATATTAATTTTAGATCTTATTTTTTTATTAATAAAAAATTTAAATTAATTAATAAAAAATTCAAATTTCTTTAATATTTTCAACATTATATTACACTTGATTTTTTTTGTTGTAATATTCTTTTAAATGAATGGTGTTGTTTTCTAATTTTGATTAATTGTAATATTTTTTCTAGTTTATTCATTATTGATATTTTCTTTTTATATTATATTTTCTCCTTCTAAATTTCTTCTATTAAGAAAACATCTTGATTCTTATGCAACCTTCCCCTCACCTCTTATATTTATGTTTAATTCATAAACAACAAACTCTTATATCTATACTAGTTTATGTTACAATTTTTAATTAAAATTATTTGTATTTTATGGAGTCTAAAATTATAAATATATATTTATAAATACAAATACAAGTCTATTTGAATATAATGTTTATTAAATGATTAAATATATAGACTATAACTAACATGTAAATGAAATGTATTCAATCCTTATATTTAAGGGAGCTATATGGGAGTAAAATTAAATATCCATTGTGATTAAAATGATAGTAAAGAAGGTAAGTTGTGAGGCATTTGTGGAAAGGAGAGGGTAATTTTTTTTATATTGAATTACACTTTGTGGGTTTTTTTATCATAGGTTTTTCCACATTTTAATTCATGTGTATTATTTCATTTATTCTCTTATAAATATATTTGCATGAAACCATCAAAATAATAGCAAAATTGGAGTAAAATTGATTAAAAGAAATTCCAAAATAATAGTTTACCATCAATTTCCTAAAAATCCACCCATAACACCTCAAATTTTTTAACCAATCACATTCAAGAAAAATATTTTTTCAAATTTCAAAAGTTAAATATTTACATGTTCACTTTACAAATATTAAATTTTATTTAAAAAGTGTATTTTTTTTAGTTTTTAATTGGTTCAAAACCAACTTATTAATAACTAATTAACAAAACTCATTGCAATAATATTACTATGGAAAGTACTAATAATATATTATATAATATAATAGAATAAATAATATGTTATATAAATATATAATAATATGTAATAATAGTATATATTAATAATATATAAGATATTATTATTGTCTTATTATATATTATATTATATATACACATATTATTACACCAAGAGGTGTAACCCTATAATGGCAGCATGACCCTTATAGAGGTCAAAAAAAAAAAAAGTCAAAAATTTTAGGAAAATTTACACTCATTTCGAGGCATATTTTTTAAAATTTGAAATATAAATACATATTATATATATAATAGAATTTTTTTTTTCAATATGAGCATCACAATAGATCTCAGTTTGATTTGTGGTAGTCATGGTAGGGTTTAGATGAGCACTCAAGTGGCTCATGTAATAAAACTTATTGAAAAATAAAGATTAGAAGTTTAGATTTTGATTAAGCCCAGCCAAAAATTACTTTTTATAATCTGACCAACGAGTCTTTGGTCTATGTTGCTTAGGAAAAATGACCGTCTCTCCTTCATCTTCTCTGGACGTACTTCTCTAAAACTCTCCCTTTTAACTCCAAGATCAGAAAGAAGAGGCAACTCCATTGCTGATGCAGATTACATTTCGTCGCTTGAAAGGCGACCTAAATTTATAATGCTCTGAAACGTAAACATGCTTAGCACAGGCTTTTGTCGTTTGCAAGATAGAATATAATGCCGCCAATAACTATCTTACACTATCTTGAATATAAATGCTTTGACTTTAGAGCCAAGATCTGTCTATAGAAGGGGGTAAACAGGAACAGAATCTGGGTCGTTTCTCGTCGTCTTCTGTCTCACCTACTGAATTTTATATGCCTCAAGAAAGTAATGGCTTGTCGTATTATGGTTTCATGTCCTCGTGTACAGCTTTGGGTTCCCCTTTGGTTCTTATGCGATAATTTTGGAAGCTTTTGGACACTTATTTTGCTCTTACTCATGCCCTTGGGGTGACTTAGGGCTCTATAAACGGTTAATGTTGTTTGCATCTAATAATTAGAATGGACCTCACCTTAGACCTTACGGAAACTACGTAGATTCAAGTGATTGGTGCATGGTTTATGTAAGTCACCTACATGAAGCTTTCCAACAATTGTTTTAACTTCTAAGTACTGAACCATAAAATTAGGGATTGTTTATTTATGAAGCTACTTGTTAAATTGATGGAAGGACCTTGATCCTTTCTTGCTCAAGAGACTTTGTGGATGATGGATGGTGGTAAAAAAATAACCATTGTCAAACAATCCAAGACAAATCAACTCCCACTTGAAGTTAAAACCTGGTTATTTAGAAGAGTGACATCATAGCCACAACTAAGAGAGACATTGTAGTTATTCTCAACAATCCAATTTTTTGTCATCAAAATCTAGGTTGTCATATTTTCATTAGGTCATCCCTTGAAAGCACTTACCCTATAGGAGCTCTTGCAACACATCTAGTGATAATAACTTATAATGGGGACAATTTGGTAGCAAGTGGTACTTTATTTCATTCAAAGACTATATTTTTCCAAACTAGTGTTTTTTGCTAGATATCTAATTTGGTGTGTTAGTAAATGATCAACTCTATGGGGTATACCTCCGAGCCTCCATATGAATGTTATTTCATGGAATGTTAATGACCTTATAGAAGCTTTCCACACATTTTCTATTTATGTTGCCCATATAAAAAACTTGGATTCATTTACAAGGATTAAAGTTGTTAGGTTTTTGTTTAAAGCTCCCTTGAGGATGATTTAGCCTTATGATTTCTATCTTGCCACCTTGCATGAAGATGGTTGTGATGGCATATGATGCATGTTGATATCTCTAGGTTTAAGTGAAATATGGAATTACATCTCAAGAAGAGCCAAACCACTATATTGTGTAACACTTGATATCGATGGTGGTCAAATAGGTATCGTCAATATTGACACTCCTAATGATGGTATGAGACGAATGACATTCTAGTGTTTGTGATATAATAGCCTATCATTCTCCAACTAAATTTTTTGTAGTTAGTTTAAAATTGTGGAGTGACTTTAAGATAAAGAAAACATGTTTTCAATACATTCGAGTCTAGAAGAGAATTGAGCTTAGGTTTATTTGAATACTATTTGGGAGTATCTAAACAAAAATCCAAGACATAATTTGAAGTCTTGGATATGCTATTTACACACTCTAATCTATTGGGTGGTGATGAAAAAACATTTATAAGAATCATTGAGGGAGATTCCATAAATACTATTCTCATGTTCTTGGTCACTCTAGAACCCCATGTCATCAGCTCGTAATCTTATGATTTCCCTCAAATATTGTAGAGCTAATCACGTGTTTAGAAATGGCAATAAAGTTGTTGATGTGCTTGCTAACATTGGCACCTTCACCCCAAATTTAGTTGAGCGGGATAATATTTTTTATATCCCTAGTCATGTGTGCAAATTAATTCATCATGTTGTCAAAGTACTATCAAATTGAGATCGAGCTAGATCCACTGTCAGCTCTCTTTGACATTTGCCACAATTTTCACTTATAGCAAATTAAGCCCTTTAAGCAATCTTTTTATAAACACATTTACTTGTGGCTTTGGTGATTCATCTTTTCATTTCTACATACTGGGTTTCTTTGCTTTAAATTTTACAAATTTTTCCATGGGGGGAAATGGTTCAAGAAGAACCTACTAATTTGAGATGTGGAAATAGGACAAGGAAGTTTGGCCCATTATTCAATAGGGCAAGCTTGCCTCGTAGGTGGAAGGCATGCAGAGGTATGACCCCAAGATTTATGTGGCATTTTCTACTTCTTAGGCGAATGGTACTATCACTATTGATAGGTACTCCTTCATGGTGACTACTGAGCTTATTGCTGAGGTGACAGGGATTCCATTAGAGGGTGTGTGCATTCCCCGTAAGCCTAAGGGCCATTATCAGAAAGACATGGACCACTTTTTGAAAGAGGGTGTAAAGGTGAACACGCTACATCATGGCTTCAAACGGGCTGACCTCCCCAACATTTGGAGTAAGGTTATGAAAGTCCTAATGATGTATGTAATGTTTGAGAGATGGTTCTATCACTTTCATGCTCACTTGATTTCAATGCTTAACCATCTCCATTATAATTTAAAGATGAAATTTTCCTTTTGGATTTTTTCATCTTGTGAACAATCTGTCAAAAACGTCTAGGCTAAAATAAAGAATTTTCCTATTAGCCACAGTCTTATCTTCCCTCTCTATCACTACCAAGCTTCTTTGTTACCCTCCCCTGCCACTGTTAAAAAGTACACCTTGGTCATTCGTGACCCCACCAAACCCCCTACAGATCCTAGTCCCTTCATGACCCTAAATGAAACACCATCTGCTACTCAGCATGTAGAGGGGTTTGATGTCCCCAACACCCCCTATCATTAAACCTAGCCTTCATAATTTCCTAATTTCTACATCATTTTGGATGGGACCCATTCTAAACCTAGGGTGGGTTTGAACACTCGTGCCTCTAACGACCCCCTTCATAATAAAATCAATGAAATTTTAGAGATCAATAATGTACATAATGACATCCTCAAGTGGCTCTTGGTTTAGCTTGTTACTACTAAAGAGAGAATCCAGATTTTGGAAAACAAGGTGTTGCAAGAGCAGGGCCCATGGTAGAGGGAGGTGGAGGACAGTGGCCATTGGGATATGCTAGCCTCCTTGGCTAAGTCGTTTGAGTGTTGGGCCAATTCGTATAAGGAGCTGGAAGAGCTAAGAGCTATCGTTGGCATGGAGGATAAACATAATTTACAAATGGAGATTGATGCTATTCACAAGAACCAAGAAAAAACCATGCAGTACCTCTAGGTTATTACTGATTACACCAAGGAGACTGTGAACAACACCGCTCTCACCATTCAGATCTTCTAACAAGAGATAAGGAAAAGCCATGGAAAACAAGAGGTTGAAGAAGGTTGTGATGATATTCACATGTAGAAGAAAGATAAGGTGGCAGACAACTTGAATATGGATGCCACAGTGGACACTCAGGCTATTTAGAAAGTCCCCCTGTCTTTCGAGGAGAAGCTCCAATTCCTAGCTCAGGAGTGGGAGGCTATCAGTGGTCTCAAGTTGCTAAGAGACTTGTAGGTGTTTTGTGTTCCCGTGCTAGTCTTTCGTCTGTGTGTTGTCTTTGTTTCTTTTTGCTAGTCAAACTGTTTAAGTTTTGAGTTTTTGCTTTAGTTTGTTGGGAATTTCACTTCTCATGAGCCCCTTGTTTTCCTTAATGGCTATTTTGCAATGGGTACTGGCCCTTCCAGTATTAATCTAATCAAAACATTTATATGAATCAATAGTATTATGGTCTTTGAGGAAAATGTTTCATCTTGTCAACCATAATTGAAAAGCAATGAAATATCACATAAATATTATTATTTGATCACATGCAATCTTGTTACATTTTAAAGGTTGATTAGAATAATACATCATTGAAATTTTCCATCACTAAGTTATCCTAGAACACATCAATTCATAATCATAAGAGGACTATTCATATTATTACATAATCTTAGAAATGCGGATAATTAGATTGATTGGTGGAACATGATGATCAGTCACACTACCACCATTTTTTGGTATTTTGGCAAGTAGGTTATTAGAGTTCACGAAAAATCCAATATTGCTATACATATAAAGCATAATATATTTTTAAAGAGCTTGAGCATTGCCCTTTTGGCATGCAACATAATGTTTGGGTAGTACATAACTCAAGGACAATCTCAATATCACTCATAACCATATATCCTAGTGAGATTAAATTCAAGAACTTACCTTTATTAGCTCAAGGTGGGTGATAGAGGAACTAATTTTTTTTAATAGTATATGCGTCAACTAGGATTTGTACCAAATCAATGTTATTAAGTTGGTACATGGGAGACTCGATATGATCCTTGAGATCTCTAAAAACTTCTTCAAGCTCTACATGATGGTATATTGAACACATGAAGATATGTTAGAGATGTGAGACATACGTCAATAGTGTTTAAAGGTTTTCCTTAGCAATATTATCCATGTAACTCAAATTTAGTAGAATATTCAACTCACTTTAGAGAACCTCCATTGTGCTCTTATGTATATAGTTAATTATAAAGTGCATGAATTTGACGGGTTTCTGTAATTCTATGAATTAACTTGGAACTTTGTGGGACTTAAAATTATCTAGAAATAAAAGGAAGTAATTAGCAATCATTCTTTAGGGTCAATAATCAATCATGGAAACATCAAGTTTACTCATAAGGTTGAAGATATTGAGATTATCCTAGGTCAGTTTTCCCTCTTTCCAATCAACACTATTATAGTTTTAACTAACTTATAATTGTAAATGCATTGTCCAACACCTATTCTCATTAAAGTGAAATTGGTTCTTAAGATTTGCATTCTATTAGAGTGTTAGAGCATGACATGGAGGTCTCCACATTCTCATAACATTGATAGCCATGCTAGGTGTCAATATTGTGTGGACACTGAAATTGTACTCCCTTCTTGGAGATAGTACAATCCTTGGCCTAATTTGGACCTATCTTGGGCACCCTTGCAATTATTATCCTTTAAATTAGCATTATAGGCCCCTAGGACCCATTATTTTGGATCTTGAGGCTTATTCCACTAAAAAATCATATAAAATCCTGACAAAAAGCATTTAAGACATTCAAATCCTGAAAACCCACCTCAAAAGTCTTAGGTGGGACTCATTCGCCACCTTGGCCGAATTAGTCCCCTTTGGTGGGACCCATTCACCAAGGGTGGAAAATGAGTCCCTTTCGGGGCATTTTTCAAGTTTAAGCAGGAAATTCATCAATTTAATTCAAATTTCCAATGGATGTCAGCCTTTGACGTCTAAATAAAGGTTAATTAGGTGTCAATGCCTATAAATACAAGTTTCTAAATCATTTTCATAAGAATCTAAGCAATTCAAGCATATTGAGCAAATATCTTTCAAGGGAAAATTCAAGGATCAAGTTCACAAGAGTATATTGGCAGCAAAGTTGAAGCTTGGGAGTAGAAATTCAAGTGTTTTTGTAGGTCTTCAAGCTCACTTTTGTTCAAGATCTAGCATTATCAAGGGTTGATCATGAATGTTTATGGTGAATCGTGAGGAATTCTAGGTTCCTAAGGAGATGTGACTAGCCATCAAGCCGAGCCTAAGGACTTGTTTTCTAAGCGATTACATATTCCATTGTCTCTCTACTTTCAGCCTAAGGGTTGCATACCATTGAGATTCATTTGAGGTGATTTAGGATCTCCTAAAGTGAGTCTTGGATCATTCAAGTTTCATTTATATATCTTGTTCTTGCATATTAGAATATGATTGCATCGTGTTTCGGATTTCCTAGTCTTAGACACACTTAAGGCTAGGGTTTTCATGCATGTTTCATTATCTCTTTCAAGGTTTAATTACCAAACTAGGGGTTTGACCAAGGAAAACCTCCCATTAGCAAATCAAACTATATTTTGTTTTGTAGGTGTTTTTCGTAGATCCGGATTTGGGATTTAGTTTGCGAAGAAAGTTCAGGTGTTAGAGTGCAGATCAGTTATTTCAATTCCTAAAAAAATGGGGTAGGACTAAATTTTCCATTAGTGGCGAATGAGTCCCACTGAAAGTATTTTCCAGATCAGTTTGCATATTCTAGTACCCTTTTCCCCGAAATAGCTTTTAAGGCAGAAACCTTGATTTGGGACTAATTCGCCCAGGTTAGAGAATGAGTCCCAGTAGGCCAAAAAGCTAGATTTTTTAGAATTTCAGAGACATTTCCAGTCTTCACTCCGACCTCTACAAGTTTCTAGGTGCACACTGTCTATTTGGCTTCTCTATTTTATTTTATTTTGTATTCAATCTATCTTTTTGCATATCACACTGTGTTTTCAAACATCTTGCATTTTCCAAGTTTACACTTGGTTGTGAACTTTCTTGTCTTCATTCACCCCCAAGGATATTTTACAATCAGATCTCTCATATTCGTCATTGGGTTGAGATCTCTAAGATATTCTTGAATGTGAGCATTGCGAAATCAGATCCCTCTTCCTTCATTCCCCTTTTGTGTGAACAAGGAAGTGAAGCATCCATTTCTAGTGTCCACATATTAAAACTCCACTATCTTGTGGCACTTTTAATATTATCAATTTTAAAAAATCCATTGTCATTTTAAAACGATAGAATACATAATACATTGGTCAAAATATTTCATAGAATCCATAAGGGTTAGGGTAGTTTTAATTTAGCTTAATATTCATCTAGCACTCAAGTTTATTGCCTCCTTTTATGGAATATAGTTTGGCTAATGTTTTTATGCAATTTTCATTTATTAATATTTTTTATTAATCCATTGCTTTTTTAATTTTGTTTCAATCCAAAAATTGTAAAAATCCATAACGATTTTGAAGTTTTTTTTGAATCCATTAGTTCTAGTTTTGATAAATATATTGAGGAAGGTTTGCATCTCCAAGTACTTTTTCTCTCTTAATAAATTTTATGGGAATATAATAAGTGTATTTATTCATCTTTTAGATTTTTCTTAATCTAGAATAGTTTAAGTTCCATATTAATTTCATAAAACTTAACCCTTCTAGCTCCTAGTCCTACGGGTATTAAGGACATAGTTGTTGCCAAGAAGGGGGGAGTTATTTCTAGCACTCCTTCCCTTAAGAAAACCAAGTGTTTAGTAGTGGATCATGTAGGTAATGTGAGACTACCCCAAAAGGAGATTACAATTCACTCCTCTTCTTTCCAATTTTCCAAAATATCATACTCTATTCAACTAGACATATTTTTTTTCATTTTTTTTTTGGGTTAGTTTTATAATTTTTGTAGGTGTTGGATTGCTAGATCAGAGATCTATATAGTGGATTAGGTTTTTCTTTCTTTCAAGAATTCACAATAAAAATTAGGTATAACCTTTGAAACTTATTGTTTGTGTTAAACATTATTCACTTTCTTAGCTTTTTTATTAAAAGTCTTTTTTATTGTGATTTTGAAAAACAATATTATCCAAAAATTATAGAAACATGTTGGTAATGTTTATTTTTCATTTGGAATAACTCATTTTATTTTTTTGATCTAACATAAAATTGGGATGTGGCATTGCTCATCTTTCAGAGACTTAAATGTTTAGATTGCTAACTTGGTAGATTTTATAAGATGATTTGTAGAAGACATTAGTTATATACATTTTCTATTTGGTATGCCCTATATTCTTTTCTTAAATTTTGACATTATAAATTGGGATTAGAGTTTACCTTCACATTTGTATTTTGATTAATTAATGAACCATTTCCTTTATATCAAAATGATATGTTTTGTATGCTCTCCTCGTGTGTTGGGCAACCTTAGGCATGCAAAGTATCTTCTTGCCAAATTTATTTTTAGGAGGCATGCCTTATATTTTATCGCCAAGGGGAGGACCTAAATTTTTTTTGATGGAGC
The DNA here is from genome assembly GCA_007258455.2 of Sequoia sempervirens. Lineage (NCBI taxonomy): Eukaryota > Viridiplantae > Streptophyta > Pinopsida > Cupressales > Cupressaceae > Sequoia > Sequoia sempervirens. The sequence goes on from VDFB02379711.1 coordinate 137,486,137, forward strand.
ATAAATAATGAGAGTTTAATTGAAAGACACACCTCTTGGTAGAAAATTTGTCATTTGGGCTAAGATCCCAAAAAACTTATACCTTGGGGAGTGAAGAAGAAGAGTGGATTACCCTCTCCTCTTGTATGTTTGAGATTTTAAACATTCATTGTGTGGATTAGGACTAATAATACCATTATGGTATACCAAGGACACACTTAGAAACCTTAATGTAGCATAGATCAAGACCATTATCCATCCTTCATTGTTGTGCATGAAATGTCACTTAGGCCTGAGAACTTACCAACATTCTACATTCAAGTCACGGAGATAGAGCTAACTTTGGGAAATTATTTGGCCTCAAAGTTAAGGGGTGCATACTTGCTATGTGATATTGTATTACCTAGACCCATACATCAATTGATAGATAGTATGTTTGTGAGTATGTAAGGATTGACACTCCCTTCTAGAATAAATTAGGCTTTTTGTCATGTCTTCTTGATTGGGTGTTGTGATTACAAAGTGCAAGTTTGCGAACCTTGAAAGAAAGTCAATCAAGAATGGAGATATATCGAGAGATGGGGGGATGCGGGAAAAAATGTGTGGATTTAAGGGGGGCCTCTTGGAGGGAAAAAAAAGAAAAAGGAAAAAGGGAGGAATCTTTCTTTCTAGAAGCATTCACTCAAATGTGTCTCTCTAGCTTGACCATACTAGTATGCAAATGGATTCAATGCATCACAAGATGGT
>VDFB02379711.1:137486962-137523409 GCA_007258455.2 Sequoia sempervirens
CTCATGGTTTGTTGGTCTCTAGGAAAATAGACCAAATTTCCATGGTCCCATGCCTTGGATTGAAACCTAACCCAAAGTAGAGGGCATCAACTTGCATCTCTGAATTAAAAACTGGGTCTTCTCCTCCATGTCTCTTCATGGTGTCAAATACAATAGTGGATGACATGTCCCATCCTAGTAAGTGAAGGCATCTTACACTCCTAACCAATTCTCTACCCCTCTGATGGGTCATAGATTTCATTTACTTCTTCACATTGTCCCAAAATTCTACAATTATTTCCTTCTGCTCCTTCTCTATGAGGCTTTTGTATGTTACCCTCTATTGCAATTCTTCTCCTTTATTCTTCAGGAAAAATTCCTTGAATTCCTTCGTGACCTAATAAATTGGTCATCTTCCATAAATTTAGTGCAATCTTGGGCCCTGATATCATCTACAATTTGTCCACCAATCTCAAAATTTATAAGAAATCTATCATTAGTGGGTCTTTCAATAATGACCCTAGGTGGAGGATACATTATCTGTACTATATTTGTATCATCAAAAATTTCATCTAGGCCTATGGGATAATCAATTAAAGGTGCAGATGAGGTGTCTATCTACTATAGGGAGGTTACTTTTTATGGAATTTATGGTATAACCCCCTAAGAAGTGGAAGGGCCAAGGGTGTTTGATGTTGGAGCAAACATATTTGAAAGTAGACTATTGGCATTATCTAGCATTTTCATTGTTCTAATTATGGGGAAATCGATCTAAAAGTATGATCCTTCAAATGAGGGATCTACCTTCTTCCTCTTTGTCTTGACCATATGACTCTTCACCCATAAAGTTCTTCTTTTTGTAACTTCTTTCTCTATGGAACAATTTTTGTTCAAATCCTTCACATTGTTATACTCATGTGAGAAGGATGCCAATTTGAAAATGATTCTCTAATCATTGATGAAATGTTCTAGATCACACCTCCTAATCATGTCCACCTTCATTTTGTAAGGTAGTAACTTTCCTAACAACTCCATTCCCTCCCTTGATGTCACTGGAAAATTGAAAAATACTAATGTAGAAAGGAGAATGGCATGTTTCTTGTTATTCCTAAAATGATACTTTTCAAACTCATTTAATTGCCATATAATTTCTAAGAGGGCAATTTGATATGGTACATTTTTGGGAAGAGCATGATGTGCAACCGAGGACCCATACACTTTGATTATACTAGCATTTATGTAGAAAAAAAATTGCCCCAGTTCTGATTGATCCCCTTCTTTGGGAGGTCCTTTGGCCTCAAAAAATGGCTCACCTCATTTGATAACCTCTAATTCACCTGAAAGCCAAAAAATTTAAGGATTGTTTTAACAAAAAATGTTCAAAAATAGAATAGTTAGACTTCTCACACTACTTATCCCATATGTAAATCCATTCCTAGACTGGTAGTATTCTTTCTTGATCATCCATGGCTCTAATTTGCATATATGGGGACCATATACCATCCTCATTGTACAAAATGATGTTACACAAAAGAGAGTACCATTTGAAATGTACTATGTTGTTGTCCTTCTTGAGTGCACTCAAGGATTTATGTATTTCTTAAATATAGCCAACATAGTCATATGGTTCAAGTTCACATCTCTACTCTGAATATCCACAAGCAATACCATCAAACTCACTAGCATTTGAATCTTGTTGTCTAATTCCAAAACTTGACATAACAAAAATTATATCTTCACAAAGTAGTCCTCAAAGATATCATAACCAAAAGGCTCTAGTTCTCCATTGGAAAATCTTCTTAATTATTTGTTAGGCCCTCTAGTCCTTAAACATGGTAGTCACTTTACCCTATAACTATCCCTGTGCCTCTGGTATTATCTGGTGAGGACATCCAAGTCTACAAGTAACTAAGCATTAGGTTTTAGATTTAAAACCTTGAAAATGTAAGCTCTATCCAAGGGCATTAAGAATTTTCCACTTTATTAAAAGAATTCCCTCTTATCAAGGTTTTACACCATTGCAATTTCCCTAATTAGGTCAACATTGACAAATACATTGGTCACCACCAACCTTCCTAGCCCTAATATCCATATATTGTAGATAGGCCTATTTTCTAGGGCTTTTATGAAGGTGTACTTAAATAGAGCATAACCCTAGGCTGGAATTATAAGGTCTCTACAATTCTCGTTCTTATCAAATATTTTGTCAGCTAAAATCCAAGACCCATGTGCCATTCTAGGCCTTTTAGAAAATCCTTGAAATTGAGCCATTATATCATCATCAAGTCCCTTCTTGACACCCTTTCAATTTCTAGATGTAATTTTACTCTTAGGGTTTTAATACTTTCAAAACTAGGGTTTTGGAATTTTACACTTTGTAGAAGAATTTTGTAAAATTTTATACAATGCCACCCTTCTAGAGCCCTAAATTTCTTTTTGAACCAATGAAACCAAATAAAAACACCCCTATTATGCTCAAAATGTACATAGATGGTCAAATTTACTTTACTTGTTCACTGCTGACAAAAATCTCTAATTTCATTGTGAAAACCCTTGTTCGCTTGGAATTCTATAGAAATTCTTTTTTAGTGTCTTTGCCTTGTGTTTTGAGTAATGATAAATGAGGCAATTAAGGCTATACCCTTGAGAATTTGGTAGATACATATTGCATCAACCATTAGTGTTCTCACATGCTTGAATGTGTGACCAATGATAGCCATTCTCCATTTTTTAGTATGGTACATTGATCTTGAAGATCAACTGTTATCAAAATAATTTGAAATCATCTTCGTGATGAGAAATATTTCCTTTCTTTCGCACAACACTAGGACATGTGTCATTATTTCGAGGACTCGTGGGAACAAAAGAAAAAGAAAAAGGAGGCTTCCTCGACAATTCTTTTCTCCATGAAACATTAAAATTAATAAGACCAAAAACATGGCACAATTTTGAGAGTTTCAGGGAATAAAAGCTTGGTTCAATATAGATCTATGAAGGTTATACCTAGCACGACATAATCATAAGCCAACATCTAGAGCTATCTAGGAGAAAAGTGGGATCCTCAGCAAGCTCTTCTTCACCAACTTAAAATACATTTAAAACATGTACACAAAAGAAAAATTTAAATCACTAGGGAAGAAGGGGGTCAACGAAGAACGATAAAACGGGAGCTTCACCAAAAGACTTAAGTTACTTGCATGAAAACAAAGCTAGGGATTTGATTGGTCAGAGACCCAGACACCTCGACATTGTATGGAGGAAAAAAGGGATTTCATAGGTTCACGAGGAGAATAATAGCATAGAAAGAGATTCAGTGAACCAAGGAGACTACGTGAAATACCGAAACATGTCCTATGGGACTCGATGAAGTGCAAAGCCTTAAGTGGTTTATTAAAAGAAAGGAGGAAGGCAAGAGTAGGAGTAGAAATTAGAAAAGGACTTGGATATTTGGACTTTTTCCAAATTTCCTTCCAGGATCTAAAAGTCTAAAAGTCTAAAAGAAGAAATGGGACTAGGAACGAAAATGGATTTAGACATTTGGGACACTATCCAAATATCCATTTGAGACTCAAAGTCCCGAAAGGATCCAAAGAATAAAAAGAAGAGGGGAAAGAAAAAGAAAATTTGGACACTTGATCCAAATGTCCCTTTGGGACCCAGAATATTAAGGGGATCAAAAAGGAAACAAAGGGAGAGGGAACTCAAAAGGAACATGGACTTTTGGATTTGATCCAAAATTCCATTTGGAACCTGAAGTTCTGAAACGATAAGACTAAAGAAAGGAAAGAATAAATAACGAAGATGAGGATAGATTTGGACCTTGGTCCAAATATCTATTCGAGATCAAAAACCCCAAAAGGACTCTGAGGAGTAAAGGAAGAAGGGGATAACCATCCCTTATACATTTTTTGCAAATGGGGTACTAGAAAGCTACTTTGGAAAAAGGGGAATTCAACTACCAGAGGCACAAAAAGTATAATACACTAGATTAAGATTTTTGATATCAGTTGTAACTAAAGGGGATCACAAAGAGAGGGAAAAAATGACAATAGTTCCAACAAGAAACATGGTTGAACATATAGTTAGCTAAGAGAAAGAGATGCCTATTGCTATACACTTAGCCTATAGTATGCATAGGGATATGAATAGTCAAATCATGGATATCATAACTCTTATATTATCCCATTCTAGGTGTCCACATGTGTGGAAAACAATATTAAATATCTATGTCCACAAGTCACCTTTATTGCTATTAGTGGAACCCAACACCCCTTATGAATGTAGTACAAACAATGGTGAGTATAAATATTACAAAATATTTTCCATTTAAACCCTAAGTTCCTAAGGACATTTTCCAAGGATGTTGGAACCATGAAATAGGATTTACAAGGTAGATGGCACCTTAATCCTAACATTCTCCCAATTGACATCATACATTTTAAATACACCCATTAGAATCAAAAATAAGGAAAAAAATCCATTAGCCAAACATGTACCATTTGAATCTTCACCATGCTTTCATGCTCCAACAAGATTCCTACAAAAGCAACCATGATAACCACCATCAATAAAAAAAATACTTACATCCTCCAACATGCCACCTATGGAAGAAAAAGGAACATGCCAAGGTGAAACGTATCAACTATCATTGAACCTGCACCAATCTTTACATGAACACAAGAATCAAATTTAAATGATAACAAAGGCTCTAAGTAGTTTCCTTACTCATACCAACTGGAATACCAGCTACAACAAATTGAAACTCATACAAGCTAACCATACCTCTAACTAGGGTATACAAAACATAGATAGAACTTCATGCCATCAACATACCAACCCAAAATTTATAATCAAGTCTCTGTACATCCATCCTCATGTATTAATGCAACATTCTAATGAAAAAATGACTATAGACAAGGCCAACTAACAAGTTTGCATTAACACTAAAAAAATATTGTGGATATAGATAGTCCACATTTGAGTCATGCCACTACAATCAAATGGGTGATTAGCCCATACAACTACATAACTCATAGATCCAAATCTAATGAAACATTCAAACTCAAAATCACATTAGTAACTAGCAAACCAAGATATCAAAGAAGATAACTAGACATATATCTAGAAACTCCCACTACATGAGTACAAATCTGAGAATAGATCAAGGCATACCAAGTCTACCTATAGTACTTCACATAGAGGATGTGGCTAATTCCTCTATTGCATAGTGTTAAGAAAATATACAATAATATGCAAATCCTACAAAAAAATATGCCACAATACCTCTCTCACCACTAGTCTCCATAGCTATCCCAAATTCTTTGCACTCAACCAATGAATATAAACATCCAGGAAGAATACCATGATCAAAGAGAGAACCTAAAAATAAAACCATATCCTTGTTCCACACTAACATGTACCAAGCTATGCAATTTAAGATCTCCTTCACCATTCCCATAATGAAAGGATATCAACAACTAACATTTAAATTAAATGAAAACATGGCCGAAATAGATTTAAACCTATCATACCAAAGGTACATTAAACAATAAAATATTCCCACAATAAAGGGAATATGCCTAAAGCCACAAACCATTTCATGTACCTCTCCAAATAAGACCTCGGAACTAGATCCATAGCTCAAGACCAAAACAAGGATAATGACGAAAAATCCATTAACCATGCATCTTCTTCTTAACAAGTCTTAATAATGTTTATATTCAAGATTGAAATGAAGAAAAAGTGAAACCCTAGGACTTCATGTATGATTTCAATGGTGCTTTTCCATAATATTTCATTTAGAATTTGAGGTAGAGGGGGTTTCATTGATTTGGACAAGGTATGAGCCTGACTTACAACCTAAAAGGTGACTCAACCTATCCTTGACCAAATTTGGAATGGATCTTGGAATGGATCTTGGAATGAAATGCAATGATTTTACTAAGCTAATGATGTGAATAACTATTCTATTGTAAAAACAATAGATCTGGAAATTAACAGACAAATTCAAAATTCAAAAATAGACAAAGTAGAGTTTTGTGCACCTGTGGTATGAATTTACGATTGAAAATGGAGGACTAAGTCACCTAGGGAGACTATATACTTGTTGACCAATTTTAGATATGTTTTCACAGTCCTCTAGGGCCATATCAGAGCTTTCTTTTTCTAGGTGTCACACTATTGAATTTTTCTCGAGTGTTGAGATAACTAAGTTTATGTATGTTATCAAGGTGTAGGGTTTGAATGCAAGAATGAATAATTGACCTTCGAGCTTCTCCCAATGTTCTTTAGATCTGAAACATGCACATTCAACGAGAGGAGAAAATTTGTGTTCTATAGGGGCTTGCCTCAGTCAAACCCCATGTTGGTGTTCCCACCTCCACAATGGAGATTTTGAATGTTATTGAGCTTATCTATTTGAGGGATAGAAGCTAAATGATAAGTGAATGATGAATCAACAATGGACTAAAACTCACCACTCAAAAATGGATTCCTTGAAGGACTAAAATCATGCATATCTCCTCAAGGCTTGATTGTTGTTTTCTTGATTTGCTTGAAGACCTATAAGGGTTAGATATCAAAAACAATATGATAACATAAACATGAACAAACTCACATACACTTTGACATGATGCTTTAATATTGAATTTTTGTAATAATCTTTCTCTTGAATGCTCTTGATTTGATCTTGATTGCTTGATAGTTCTCTTGATTTCTAATATTTTCCAATTAGTTTTCAAATGATGAAATGACTAGGTATTTATAGGCATTTAATCCAATTTCCCAAAAACTAAATCCTGATAGCCGACATTTGACATTTGAAATTCAAATAACAAAATGCCACCTCTAACATATTAAATTTTGGAGGAAAAATAGGGGGACTAATTCACCTATGGTGACTTAGTCCTTGCCCTATTCTGTAAAGTGGGGTAAACCCACAAAACTGGTTTACAATTCCAGTGAGGAAGGAAAAGTTGCAAAAAACAACCCCATGCAAAAAAAATTGGGTTTTGGGGGTTTGAACAAACTTTTGATTCGAGCGAACCAAAAGTGGGTTTGATAGAACCCCCCTTCGAGTGAACCCATTTAATGATGGGGTCCACCATTCCCGGCAAAAAGCCAAAAGTGAAGGCTTGTGGAAAGGGGGTTCGCTCAAACCCTAGTTCGAGTGAACCCCCTAGTTCCCTTGAACCCCCCTTTTCCCCCCTTCTCCCCCTCAAGCACCAAAAAAGTCCATAATTTTATGCTTCGAAGCTTGGGTTGAGGATGAAAATGGAGGAGACTTCACAAACCCAACTGGATGATGGTAGTCCTTAGAACGAGCTATCCAATGAATATAATTTTAATATGTTTTGGTTTTATTATGTATTTGCGTTTTTTAGTTTTATTAAACATACATTTTTCACCTAAAATAAAGCTCTTTGTTCTGCACATGTGGAAAAATATCAAATCATCAATTTTTTATTTTGAAAAATATGAGTGCACCAAATATTGAAGTCCTTGATCCAAAAAATGAATTTCAATACATAAAAAAAAGTTACCGTTATCGGTCCGCTTATGTCCGATTGTAATTGGTTTGACTTTGAAACTTGATTAAGGAAAAAAATATTCAATAAAACACTATGAAACCAATTGGAAGCACAAATATCATAGTTACAAATCTAAATTTGAAAAAATTAGAATTTTATCCTTCATGGAAAAAGAGTTATGCGTTATACGATGAGCGTCACTCCTTAAAAATGTTGTTTATTGAAAAAAAAAACTAGTTTTCAAAGGAGATGGAAAAAGAAGTGCAATCTAATTCCAAAAATTTTGAAAAAAATATATTTAGAATCTAAAAACAAAATGTCACAAATCACTAGTTTGCATCATCTTTAAATTCCTCACGGTTTAGCTGCTATAGGTGCCCAAAAGTGAAGATTTAGTTAGAAAAAATTATTTCAATGTCTAGTTTGGCCAAAAATTGTAAGCCAATATTATGGGATCACCTAGTGTAAAATGTTGGGAGCAAAATATTAAATGTTTGCATTGGTTTTCCACATGGGTTTTATTGATAATTATCCAAATGGGCTATAGAATGCATAATTTAGGAAATTAGGTGTGCAATTACATGCATGCACTTAAGGGGAGCAAAACATAGTGTGAAATTTTTAAGGGTGATAATTTGTGACGCTACAAAGACTAACTTATATGAGAAGAAAAGATACAAAATAAAGAATTCATATGATAATCAGACGGGAAATACCTCTTAGATCATTCACCTTTCGAGAAGACCAAGAGTGGGATACAATATTATATTGTGCCCACAACACCAAGCAATTACAATCTTCTCTTCAAGTCCATAATGGACTCACATCCATAACTAGTTGTAGGCTCCTCGATCTTTCTACTGAAATCCTCATCAAAGAGTAACCATATCAACATGTGATCCCTTAAAATAAGAGATATCTTAGTTGTTAGTGTAATTAATATTTAATTACACTTGCATAACTTTACATAGGTATATTTTAATTCCTGGGTTAGTTATTCTCATCCTTATCTTGTTGAGCTATCTTGTTGCTCAAGATAAGATTAGGGTTATGCATACTTTTCTTTTATAAAGCAAATCATCTCATGTAATTAATTTTTCCTGAATAATAATATTTTGCACATCTTATTGTAAAGCTCTTGCTTTTTCTGATTTTCTCTTTTGTGGAAGGTTTTTTGGTTTGCATGTCTGATCTTTGTTTCTAACATGGTATCAAAGCGCTAGAAAAAGTCAGGATTGACTTTTATTTTGCAGATTTTGGTCATCGTTTGCAAGATCTGTGAGGGTTTCAAGCTTGGAGATTTTTTGCAAGCTCTAGAGGTAGTCAAATATTTGGAGCATTTTGAGCACAAACGGAGGTCACCATCGTGTTCACAGCAGCCAAAAACCCTAAGAACGCCTTTTGTTTCATCAATTTTGGAGAAAGTTGATTCTGAGGCAAAAAACTTTCCCAGGGAGGTCATATGACCTCCCTAGCTCGCTTCCCGAGGCACGCAAATCGAAAAATTAAAAAATCAAAAATAGTGGTTGGAAATTGTGCCTCTAGTTCAAAAGGTAGCCACTGTCAGGTGGCCACCCATTGGCCGCTCAGACGAGCGGTGCCGCCCAAGCTCCGCCGACAAGCTTCAGCCCCCATGGGCCAACTTCACAGGGTCGAGGTCGTATGGGGGACTGGGCGCTATGTGCCCAGCCCCCAACCGACCTCTTCTACACTCCACCAGCCCTATGGAGGACCAGGGGCTCTACCCCAGCCCCCAGACTGCCAGCCCCTGGTCGTGCACAGGACCAGGGGCAGATTTTTTTTAGCCCCCTGGGCAGCCTATAGGCCATATTGGCCTTTCTGGAGCACTTTTACAAAATCAGGCGTAACTTTTGTGTACGGTGTCCTTTTTTCGTAAACGAGATACCATTGGAAAGATGATTCCAACACCAATCCAGTGGTGAAGGTAGCTTCTTTTGAGTTTTCTTTAGATTTATTTTGAAGGTCGTTGAACTCAGATGAATTTTTTTTGCTTCTGAGGGCATATCTTTTGACTCGATGATCATTTTTTTGCCATTCTTGTGGCGTTGGAAAGCTAGTTCAGTCCTATACACAAATATGAGGTCTATTTTTATTTTCTATTTATGCATGTTTTCATTCTCTCCTTTTACAATCTTTGGGTTATTGTAATAGATGAACTGAGATAAAGTTCCATCAGGGGGGTTTCTTGCATAATAATCTAATTAGAGTGTGCATGCACACTTTGATCTTAATCTTATTATTGATGATAGCTCGCATGGGTTATATTTGGTTTCTTAGTTTCTTTTGGCCACATCTTGTCTTAGCTTGACACATATCATATTCACATCAGTTCACACTTCAAATTGGGAGTTTATGGTTATTGATCTACATTGGTTTAGATCCTTCTCAGTTTGAGGGTCATGTTTTTATGGTTAATGTTCCAGAGTCTTTATGGTACTTGTTCCCATGGAAGATTTTTAGTCACAGTTTGGCATCGGCATCGAGATACATGGCTTCCAAATTTTTTCATCATCTCATCTACTGTTGCTTCACAGATTCCAAGGTTGTTCCAGTTTGTGAGTTTTCTAGTGTTCCGTGGCATCGGGTCTGTTGTTGCATTATTATGATTCCGCTTTGGTTTCTTGTAAGAAAAATTATCTTTCCTTTCTTGTCAGATTATGGTTCTAGTGTTACTCCACAGTGTTCTTCCAGTGCTTTTTTACAGCAGTCATCTCATTGTAGGGGGTTTTGTCCCACTGGGTTTTCCTTCTCTACCTCATTATTGCATTTGTACTTGGGTACCTGATCAGGCCTTGTTATCGGAACCCATTCATGCTTTCTTGCATTCATCTTAGTTTCAGGTGCATGATTTTCTAGTCTCCCTAAGTTGCACTTATGGGGGGGTGTTAGTGTAGTTAATATTTAATTACACTTGCATAACTTTACTTAGGTATAGTTTAATTCCTAGGTTAATTATTCTCATCCTTATCTTGTTGAGCTATCTTGTTGCTCAAGATAAGATTAGGGTTATGCATACTTTGCTTTTATAAATAAAATCATCTCATGTAATTAATTTTTCCTAAATAATAATATTTTGCACATCTTTTTGCAAAGCTCTTGCTTTTTCTAATTTTCTCTTGTGTGGAAGGTTTTTTGGTTTGCATGTCTGATCTTGGTTTCTAACATTATCCTCACCCAAGTCTCTCTAGTCTCCATGAGAATCCACAAATAAATTCATGCCAACTTTAAATGCAACCTTACAAAATCATGAAGCTCCAAGGAAATGATTAATGCCCAAAACCAAAGAGAACAAACAAGACCATTGTCAAAATTTCAACTAAAGAATCAAGAACATATCATGACATCATGATCAAAGATCCCCTCCTAGGATATCACATAATAAATAACAATTCATCATCAAATGATGAATGCACATCATTGTCAAAGCTCCCATTGAATTGTATAACCAATCTCTCTAGGCATCGTGATAACCAACTCCTAACTGAAGATCCTTCATGGCCCCAACACAATCAAATAACTCAACACCATGAGCTCCCAAAAAGTAAAGTACAACCCCAATCTCCAAACCAAGAAGATACAATTATCACCCATCCTTTGTCAATAGAACCAAAGATGTCATTAAAGTATCACTGCTATCTAAAGATAAAATTCAAGAACTCCATATGACACCAACAACTATTACAAAATATCATCCATCTTCTAATAAAAGATTATACATGGATCACTACACACTGTAACAAAAATAGCTTCAAATCAAAATCTTGAAACAAAGAAGATAGAACACATTATGTAACTACATAAAGCTCCCATTGAAAGTAATACTAAGTTATGCATGACATAATGACTAGTATCATTGCTAACACTCTACTAAAAGTGAATAAAGCTTCCCATGCACTATAAATTACTATTAAAGATTCAAATGAACAACTATATCAATTTAGTTCTCAATAACCATCACTCACTATAATAAGCATACCAATGTAATAATGGTGACCAAGAATATTTCCTACCAAACAAAATCCACATCAGAAAACTTTACAATATCTACACATATGCAACATCTCAAACGAGAATAACATAATATGTGCTCCAATCTCAAATATTCAACTCCATAAATATTCATAATCATGAGCTTCTAATGCCCAACATAGATCACATTGACAATATCCATGGATTCTAATTTCACAAATTTTCAAAACAAAGTTAACTCACATAACATTCATTGTAGCCCCATAAGCCTTCCAATAACCTTCAATTCCTTCTAACAAATTCCCACAAGCTTTCCAAGCTAAGAAATCAAACAGAAAGAATGCCTAGAACCTAGTTAACCTTCAACTCTAATACCAAATGATGAGAAATAAACATGCTCTAATAACAATTGTTGGGAAATTCAATCTCTATCCAAATATGACTTCAATGGATGAGATACAAGGATTTTTTTTGTATTCATGATAGTTTACAAAAATTTTGATCATAGAGATCAATTTTACAGTGTCAAGTTATATAACAGTATTGCTATCAAAAACTCTAATTTGAAGATTAGTATCCATTCTATAATGCATACCTCACAAGGTAGTTGTATATATTATTTCATTTTTAATTATAAAACAAATATATACATATTTTTCACTGTATAGACAAGAAATTTAATTTGTTTTCTATTTTGGTTTCTTGATTAGATTTCCTTTGTTGTTACTTGGGATCTCCTTCATGAACTCTTTTAGTCCAGGCTTGCAGTATAACCATTGTTTTGTGTTGATTAGTTCATCTTTTATTATTTCAATCTTGTCATTCTTCATCAGCTTATGGAATTTATCTTTAGCAACCTCTACCATGATGGAGACTTGCATGAAAAAATTATGGATTATGATTTGTCTGTTAAACTCAGTAAGTTCCCTCCTAGTGCCTTGGTAATTTTTTGTATTTCTAGCTTTCCAAAGAAACCAAAGAATTTTAGTAGTAAGAATCAGCCAATAAAGATTAATTCATTTTCCTAAGCCATCAATTTTCCCTAATAAAATTTTATTTTTCCTTTTTTCCATTATTTCCCCTCCCCTATTAAGTCAATTGCAAATAAGTTCTATATTTCCGTAGCAAAGAAAAAATTAAAGAATATACTAGAAATGGATTCATATTTCTTACAAATTTCACAAATAATTGGATTGCCTTTAGGATAAAGATTTGGAAATTTTTGTAATAACAACATCCATCTGAAGCCAACTTTCTTTGGTTCTAATACATTGTTCCATAAACTAGTGAATGTTTTCTTCCATTGGTTTGGACTCAAGTTTAACTTCTAGATTTTATTCAACTGATCAGATATATTAGGGGGATCTACAAGAAAGAAAAAAATTCTTTTTCTTTTAAGTTATTTTTTCATTTTCTAGCCAGAAGAAATCTTGGTTGTGCTCAATGTTGTAGTTATATTGTTTTTCCAGTTACATTTAATGATTTTTGAATCTTTTATAAGTTATTTTATGAGAACGAGGAAGATTAAATTCTTAGCAGAGTAAATCCCAACTTTTTAATTTACCATTGATCATTATATTTTTGAAACATGAAATACCTTATATGTTCCAATCTTTCATCGAGCACCCTTGGAGTAGGGCCAACGACTTATTGTTATGATAAATATTCCACCATATTGATCTTATAGGGGTAATATTATTTAGGTCTTTATTAATTCAAATTTTATTTAGAATAACTTTTTTGGTAAGCTCCCAGGATTTCCACAAACTTTTAAGAACATTGGTTATGGCCAGAGATATAGTAAAATTGCCAAAGAAGAGATCATGGAGAGGTAGGTTCCTCCAAGCTTTGAATCTTTTGGGTACAACATTCTTTATGTTATTTCTAATCAGAATCTTTCATGGTTCATTCCCTTTTATACTTTTGCATATCCATTTTACAGCGAGGGAAATACCTTTTTTTTTAGTTGCTTTAACCCTAAACCCCCCTTCTATTTTTCAACATAGCACCATTCCAATTTAACAACATGCTTTTTATTTTTACCTTTCCCATCTAACCATAAAAACTACCTTATTCTCTTCTAGATTTCATCTATTTGGTAGTTGTTAAACATCCATACCAAGGCATAATAGATATTTTTTTGGCACAGTCATGCTTTTCCAGTAATAGAAAGATATTGTTTGTTCCAAGCTTCCATTTTTTTATAATTTTACTCTTTATCCAATACCACATATCTTTCAGATTAGGATTAACTATGAAGGGGATTCCTAGGTACCTCACTATCTTGTTTGGTCCTCCCCACTAGAATTCATGCTCTTTAAACCACTCAGGTTGTTGGCTTTCCTAGCTTGGTAGTTTGGTTTTCCCATTAGAGATCTTGGCCCCTGAGGATTTAGCATATATGTCCATTTTCTTCATCAAATTTTCAAAAATTTCTTTTTCCATTTGGACAAAGAGTGTTGTATCATCAACAAACTAGATATTAATTATTTTTTCCTCATTTGGGAGAGTAATTTCATGTATGCTCGAGATTAGCACAAGGTCTCTTAGAATGTAATGTAGAGCATTTACAACTATAAAAAATAAGGAGGGGGCAAGGGGAAAACATTTCCTTATGGATCTCTATAGTTGGAACTCCTTTGTGAGCTCCCCATTAACTTCAACCCTAACGTATGCATCCTTCATTAAAGTTCTTACCATTTGACAGAGCATATTTGGAAACTTGAATGATTTCAGTGACATTAGTATGAAGGGCCATTCAACTCTATCATATGCCTTCTCGAAGTCTAAAAGCAACATTCCAATGTTTTGATTTGTGGTCCTAGCCCATTCCATAGCTTCCCAACTGGTGACCAAGTTCTCAAGGATATATCTACCTTTTATAAACCTAATTTGGGTATTATTAATGAATTTAGGGAGCACTTCAGTTAACCTTCTAGAGATGGCTTTAGCAAGGATCTTATAAGATACATTCAAGAGTGTAATTGGTCTCCATTTTTTTACCAAAATTTTATCCCCCTCTTTCAGAATTATTTTGATGATGCCTTGGTTAATATCCTTTCCCAATTAACCTTTATCAATTCCTTCCTTATACACATTTAAGAGATCTTCACTAATCCACTCTATGTTCTTTTTTATAAAACTCCACTAGTAAGCTATATGCCCCTAAAGACTTGTTATTCAGAGAGAGAATTGTATTTTTAATTTCTTCCTTTATTAGTTGTTGGCTCAATTTCTTTGAATCTTCTTTGGAGACCTTTTTTGGAATTAAATTCCTACATTTGTTCCTCATATCCTTGCATTTTGAGTTGTTACATTTAGCAGTGAAAAAATCTTTGTATAATGTAAATAATTTTTCCTTGATTTGATCTGGGTCTTTGATCATGCTATCTTCATCCCTTAAGGACCCAATAGATTATTTTTCTTCTTTCTCCATTAGCATTTTGAAAACGTATTTGGATCCCATGTCTCCTTAAGTTACCCAATTTATCCTTTCTCTTTTTTTCAGACCTTGATCTATAATTTTGTGTTTTCCTTAGATTCCCTTTTATGTCAATAACATTCTTATTCAATTCATAGTTTTGAGGTTCATCTTGGAGATTCCCTTCAGTTTTTAGGAGGTTTTCTTGCAGGAGGTTTTATGTTCTTCTTAGATCTTTAGCTCTTTGTTCCCCAATGGTTTGAAATATTTTCTACCAGCTTTTAATATTAATGTTCCACCTTTCAATAGTTGATTTAAACTACATTGACCATTTATTTATTTTCTTGAGGGTAAATATTACATCATTACAATCTTTCATTTTTAAAAGGCTTGAGTTTAGAATGAATTTTTTATCTCTCTTATTGAATTTCTCAATGTTGTTTCCAACTATTATTTTAACCATAATGGGGTGGTGATTTGATAAGGTCCAAGGGCTAACCTTGAACCTGCTATTAGCTCCCTTAATTTGGTCAAATAAGAAGTTATCTTTGTTTGCATTAAACCTATCTAACCTATAGTAGATCCTCTTACTACCACATTGAGAGTTGCACCATGTATACCATATGGCTTTATTTTCTTTTTTAGCACCCTCCAGGGGATCTAGGAGCTTGAGTTTATTCTTCTTTTTAAACCAGAAGAATTTTTCATTCCCCTTCCACCCCATTTCATTACCTCTTGATTTATCTTTTGTCCTCTTTACCATATTGAAAACCCCTCCAACAATCCAAGGGATCTCATGTAATTTTATCAACCAATCCCAAAGCTCACTCCTTTCCTTGTATTCATTTGGTGCATAGATAGAATAGATAACAAACACGTGGTTATCCTTTTCTATACATATCCATACTACCCTATTGTAGGGAGATGTCCCATGGGCCTTAACCCACTTGGTCCACCTGTTAGACAAGAGCATAGCAACACCTCCTTTTCCTCTACCATTATTGGTAACATAGATGGATGAGTCTTTCCATATGAATTTTAGGTTAGTACCAAGAGTGTAGTTGATTACTTTGATTTCTTGCAACATTACCACATCTTTGGATTTCTCTTGATTTAAAAATATCCTCTTGATTTCTGTCAAGGGATTATACTCCCCTAACATTCCTTGAGATACATTTAAGACTCATTTGCATCCATTTATTGGGTTCCCTTAAATCTACATTCCTAAATCCATCAAAGCATTTAGGAAGACTTACATTTTTATGTTTTTTCTCAATTACGGTATAGATTTTTCTTTTTGGATCTATCTCCTCTTTTCTCTTTTTTGACCTAACCATTAATTTATAAAGCATATTTTTCTTTTGTCTAGTTGCTAGCCACTTTTTGGGTATCATACCTCTCTGTGATTTTTTTCTCTCCAATTTCCTATAATCATCTATGGGATCCACACTGTTTTCCAAAGATTGCTTATGTTGGAAATGATTTGGTAAGCTTGAAGGATTTCCCTTCTTATAGTTTGAGTTTTTTTAAATAAATTAGTAGAGTTTTTATCATTTTTTCTAAGACAAAAATTTAAACCTTTGAGGTTGTGATTATCAAGGGCTTGTTTCAGGTCTTTTCCATTTTCCCCCGATCAAGTCAATACCAATGCACAAACCTCCTTTGGATTTTTATTTCATTCTTCTCTACCTATCTACAGGTCCAAACCATCCCCAAAAGCATCCTTAAATGCACAAGACTCTTTGTTGTTATTCTCCATCCCTTGTTTTTTATCTAAGACTAGAATTTTGAGTTTCGAATCTTGGTGTAGGGCTCTTGAGGGATTTGGATCCAAGACAGAGAGGTCTCTATTTTTAGCCATTTTTCTAGCCACAGTGGTTTGATTATCTAAAGTAATTTTAGATGGGGTATTCATCTTTATTTCTTGCTTTATACTACCAACTCTTATTCTATTAATGATCTTGTTATTTATCACTATTTGTTGTTTTTATCTTATCAAGCACTAGTTCATAGGAATTTTTCTTATGGCTCGAGGGATTGGAATTAGATCCAGTTGAGGGAAGGTGCATCTTGATCAGTGTCACATTTTCTATTTTCTTTCTCTTTATATTAGAATGAGGAGGATTCATCATTGTATTGCTAGGGTCATCATTTGACATTCTCTCCTCATTGTAAATCATCACTTTTGCGAACACTAAATCTTCCTCCTTAGGTGAAAGTTCCAAGTCACTATTTATTTCATTGACTTTATTCTTAGGGGACATATTTTTATTAGCATTCATATATTTATCTAGGATGTTTTCATCCACCACCTAGGAATCCATGAAATGGCCATCACCTCCCCAAGAATCCCAAGCCTCTATTTCCCCTACCATAGTTGGCAGATAAGAATTAGTTTTTACAATTCTTTTTCTTTGCAAACCCTCTTAGTTTTTTTTAAATAGGGAAATTTCTCCTCACATGCCCCTCTTTTTTCAGAGGAAGTATGCATTGATACCACCCAAAAGCTCAATCATATAACTTAAATTGGTTCTTTCCATTTCAATTTTGACTTATTCAAGGATTTGATGCCAGGGGTGATAGACATTAGAACCATAGCATCTAAATGAGGCAACACATTCTTGGTACATCCTCAACCCTAAGCACCTTTGTGTAGGGAGCCAAAATCTGCAAGATAAAGGACCAAAGTAATAATGATTTTTTTTTAAGTATTCCATCTCAAATAAGATAAAGAAAGCACCTCTTCATTAAGTAGATCAAGGGACCAAGAAATCACCCTAATGACTAAATTGCCAATAGACCAAAATTCCTTATTTATAACCCTTTCTTGCATTTCTTTGTTTATAAATAAAATTAAAAATGATCCTTTTTGAATCATTCTAAAAAATGAATGAAATGAATACCTATTTTTTTATTCCACACATTAGCCACCCGCTGGTTGAGGTATTTCCTTCCTAGATTTTTAGAACAATCTAATGCAAAAAAAAATGCCAATATTTTTTAATCTAAATTACTTTTTGTCAAGGGTCGAGGTTCTTAATTTGGAATGAAAATAGATTTCCTAGGGCCTTAGGCAAGGCACTTACCATATCTACTTCCAGATTGATGGGATACTGTGTCATCTCCATCATTGACATTAATTAACTTAGCCAACTCTGGAATGGTGTCTCTTTTGGAATCAATATTAATATCATTGAAGGAACGAGCGCCATCACCCAGTCTACTTGGAGGATTTAACCCACCATTAAACACCCATCATTCGAGGGGTTGTTTGAATGATAGACCATATTGTCCATTGATTTTCCTGTACCAGAGCAATGAGCACCAAGCGCATAGCAGGGTTTACATTAGGATGAATCATGTAAAGTCAGGGAAAAAATGGGGTGAGGGAGAACAACGAAAAGAAAGCATACAAAATAATAATATTTAAGTGGCTACTAAAACAAAGAAAAGAAGCAAGGTACTAGAAGACGTAGGGATTAGAAAACCAAACCCTCAATGGCTTACAACCATCCTGAGGAGCCCTCTCTAGTGTATACCACCATCATCACTCTGTGCTCCCAACCTCAATCTCCTATGACTTCATCCTCTGAGATACAAGGCTTGTACTACAACAAAATGAAAATATAAAACTTATAGACAAATCTAAAAATTAAGTTTCCTTAATATGGAATTACCATGATTAGATTCATCTTCTTTTTTATGCCAAAAAAAACAACCAACATAGCATGCTTATAAAGACTACCTTATGTGAACTTATAATAGAAATATATAAAGAATAACATCACCATAATATAGTAGCAATGAGGCAAAAATAAACAACACAAGAGCATCACATTGTTGAACAACCAGAATACTGAGAGGGGGTGGGTGAATCAGTATTCTATTAAATCATTTAATAATAATCCATCCAACAATCAAATCATATCTAACTGTAACTATAAATGAAAGCATGAAAGGAATCACAAGATCACATAACATATGAACACCAGGATTTTTACGTGGAAAACCCAAAAAGGGAAAAACCACGGTGAGGATTAGCTCATAATATATTATAACCAGTTATAAGATATTACAGGGGGCTCACTTCTAGGACACACTGTCCTTATAAGGCTCATAGCCAGAAATAGATACAAAACGAAAATGGCTATACAACCAAAATGTGAGTTGATACAAAGTGCACCTTCCTTGTGTTGAATTCAGTTCCTTTGAAGCTCTAAATACAAAATACTACTCTGCTTAGTAGTCACTCAACAATTCACAACTCTGCACTTATTCGGATCACACACATGCAAATTCACAAGTTCAAACTACATCACATCACATCTTGTATCACATATTATGTCTTTTTTTTCTTACACAACTCAAAAATATCTCACATATATACCTAATTACATCTGCATACATCAACTAGGTTGGCCTAATTAGATGTAGCCCTATTTTAATTCAAAATTACCTTGTCGACGCCATACTTGATTCAAAAACATCTTTGTAGTCAAATAAACCATGCAACACTTAATTCAAGTCGACGTGAACCTAAAATAGATCCCCTTAACATCCACAATACATATTTAATCTTCTCAACACATATCAAGTATTAGGTCGGCCAAGAATTAGATCTAATCACAAAATAAGCCAAATGATCACACACCAACGATCCATCTGATCACATAATCACTTTTCATCTGGAATATATAGTGTACTAACATCTATAAACCTTCTCCCAAAATTGTAAAGATTGATTCCAAACACCAAAGGAATGCATACCAAATTACTCAGTACCCATTTACACTATATAAAGCAAAAATTGTATGTCGAACTTATGTTACTTGTAACATTCAACCTGTTCATCCAAAATCATTGAAATCTTGAACATAGGTACATTTAGTAGTCCTGAATAACATACTATAATATCATAAGTTGATCTTATTACACGAGGAATTTCGAACCAGAAAATTGGATTAAGTTGTCTTCATTTTGTTTACTGGATTAGACAAACTATCGATAATTAATGTTGCCATCAATGATAACACATCAAAGGGTTCCATATTCATTATTTCAAAAATACCCCCCTTTGTCATTGATGGCAATATGTACAAAAAATGAATTTCCAAAATTTATCATCAAAAACTGTCTTGAAAACTTCTAACTTGCATGAACTCCCCCATACATCAAACTAAAACATTTCTTATCATTTTTCAACTTCTTTATCACCAAAAAATCTACCCAATTATTCTCCCCCTTTGAAATCAAGGAAATAGTGTGTGCCAGTAACACACATGTAAGCTCTAAAACTTGATGTAAATGTACAAAAAAAATAACTAAAATGAGTTGAATTGACTCCCCCTGGGGGAGTTATCCCAAAAATTGGATTTGATCAAATGTACACTGGAAAAGTTGAAAAGAACTAAAATAATATACAAGTGAAATATGTTCACCTGAAGGAGGAGGCACCTACAAGCTCCTTAGGGATTGATTGCCATACATATTTTCCTTCATTCTAGATCTTTTTGGTAGCACCAAGTGATTTGTACATAGACTCCAATTCTACTAAGCTCTCCTCTCCTTCTTACAGAGTACTTGGATCCGAATTTATCTTCTCAATCCTTTTTGCATCAGCAAGGGCCCTTGACAACGGAATGTGCTTGGTCTTCACCAAGTCCCCAACCTGTCCAAATCTCCTTATTATGTCTTTTTTTGTCGTTGAAGAGTGAAAACCTTATTTTGTAGATCAGAAATGGTAGTCCAAGAGGTATAATGTATGTCATGTACGAGGTCATATGTTTTGGATGCATTAGTTATTTATGACTCAATTGAGACCATTAAGTCCTTAATTCCTTAAGTGGCTTCTGACCACCTCATGTAATACAAAATAAGGTTCTAGCCTCATCTTCACACTCCACTTCTTTTAGACATTCTTTTACTTTCTCATGTGTAGATGCACATCTATCCTGCAACTCAAGTAACCTCTTCCCTAAAAATCTTGATTCCACTTCTTTCTCAATCTGCTCCTTTAGACCAGAGGCATATTCCTTAAGAGAATCAATCACTAGAAACTTCACACTCCAAAACAAGGTTCTAGCCTCATCTTCACACTCCACTTCTTTTAGACATTCTTTTACTTTCCCATGTGTAGATGCACATCTATCCTACAACTCAAGTAACCTCTTCACTAAAAATCTTGATTCCACTTCTTTCTCAATCTGCTCCTTCAGACCAGAGGCATATTCCTTAAGAGAATCAATCACTAGAAACTTTAAATTTTTAACGGGTGTCAATGAATTATCAATTGTGGCACTAGGGGTAGCATCCTGTAGAGACTTGATTGCATCATTAATTAGTTCAATCCCCTTCTGATGAGTCTTAATGATCTCCTTTCTTCTAGAGGAATGAAAAGTATCTTCGAGCTCCAACCTTTGAATTAGTGGGATCTTATTCAGATCTATACTGCCTTGGTGCGATGGGAGCTGTATTAACTGGGGAGGAATAGCCAGTGGAAACTTCATCTATCTTGTCAAAGACCCTTAAGAGTATTACCGGAGGATTCTTTGGATGGCTTTGTAATTATCTCCATAGTCTTTTTAGACTCTTCTTCATTCTTTCCAACCTTGGCTTCTTCTTTATTCTTCTCTTTCTCTTCTTCATCTTCCTTCTCGGAGGGATTTTCCTTTTGTTTATCTCTATTTTCATCTACCTTCTCTTCCTTATCATCTTTCTTAATATTATTGTCCTTTTCTTCTTGACCTTCTCCTTCTTCTCCATTTTTATTTTCTTCACCTTTATTTTCATTACCAACATCCTCATTCTTCTTGTTAGGGTGGTCTTTAGCACCATCATTAGCATCATTCTTATCATGTTCCTATTCTTGCTCTGCATTTTGATCTTCGTTATTAACATCAGTGACATTTTTAGTATCTTCCAAAGGAGAAGATGTCTTCGGGGAAGAATTTATATCATCCACCGGTGGTGTCAAGGACACCACATTCCCTAAAACATCAAAAGATGGAATTTCTTCTGCAATATGATCATCCACCTCTTCTAAAACTTCTTTGAAAATAGGTAAATTGGTAATCGAAGGGATATTTTCCTTTGCATCAATGACCTTATCTTTATCAAGCTCCTTATCTTGAGTTGTACTAGATGATGAAGCAAAAATCATCCCAAATTTCTCTACTATGTCTCTCACTATATTCACTATTTCTTGTTTTAACTTTTCTACACTATCCTTTTCTCTACTCATTAAAATTGTGACCCTTTGTTTCACTCTGAACTCTTTTGTATACACTTCATTAATGCAGCTTTGTCATTTTCAGATTTAAAGAGGATCCAATTTCCTCTAGAGCATTATGTTTCATCTTGTCATCCGCTTCAACTGCTTCACGCCTTCTTTCCACTAAGGCTTCCCATACCACACTAGGCACCTTTTCCTAATGTTATTCATGTCTGCATCTAAAATGATGATGTATTGTATGATGGCTTCAATTATTATTTTCTTATCTTCCTCATCTACTTCATCATACAATTTTTTAGTTCCTTCTAATAGACCATCATGCTCTAACATACTATTAACCAAAGCATCTAACTTTATTGGTGAATGGGATCTTACCAGAGGAGTTTTTGTCTTCTTTTTTTCAGGCTTCGAAGTTCCTTCCTCTGATTTCTTCTCCTTCTTCTTCTCAAGCTTCTTGTGGATGTGAATAGTGAAAGAATCATTTTCCTTTTCTATCTTCTCTTCTTCAGAAGTGTCCACAATATCAATCTTGTGCTTCTTTGCTTCAGTGCTAGCCTCTTGTGAGGCACCTTCACCACTTATGGAGACACTACTTCTTTTCCTTTTTAGATGTTCTTCTTCCTCTAATCCAAGCTCAATTTCTTCTTCTACAACAACACTCAAATGCTTCTCTCTAAATTCTTTTTGTTTCTTCCTCCTTCCAGAGGTAGCAGGGGGTGCTATCGGAGGTATATTCTTCATTTTGCTAGTCAGGGTGTTGGGTTTGGAGGGTGCAGTTGCTTCATCTAATATTGGAGCACTACACTCCACCTTCTTTCCTTTAAAAGATGCAATACCAAATGGTTTTGGAAATGTAGAGACAGGGGTGGAAGTTGTTCTTCCTGATCTTTGTGGTCCAGAGGATTCACCAACTGCTTTGGCATCCCTTTTTGCTGCAATTTCCCTTAGCCTATCTACTTCACATTTTGAAAGTCCATGCAATGCAAAGTATTGATTTACTTGTTTTGTTACTCTTTGTTCCTTGTAGGCGCTAAATTTTTCAAGTGTACTTTAGATGATTTTTCTCCATATGTACCATGTCTTAGCAAGGAATATTCCTTAGGACTCTTTAGCAACAATTTAATGTATCCTTCAACATCTTTCTCTATAACCTCATATCCAAGAGGCTCAATCCATATTGTCCTCGGTTTAATAGCCTCTATTATGCATTTTTCATTAGATACAAGTAAAGTTAATTCCTTTGCATACTTGTCCACTAGATTCTGGGAAATCCTCTCCCTATAATACATGTTTTGAAATATTGCAAAGAATGCAACCAATGCATTATCCTAAGCTTTGAAGTCACCAATATTATGCATATAATAAAAAAATTAATGTCCTACCAATCTGATTTTATCCCAAACAATGTCTCTTCTTCCAGGTAGCTCCCTCCAAAATTAAAACAGTAAGCACACAATTAGGGTTCCAAACTTAAATGTGTACTTCTCTCTAGTTTGTTTTGGATTCTCCAAAATTTGTTGTTAGAGCAACCCACATAAGTCATAATCCTTCCCATTCACCACCATATCATAAGCAACATAAATTGCAGTTGTAGACATTGAATTATCTCAATTTGAGAAATAAATCTTATGACCTATCATAATTGAGGCATATCTCATGGAAATATTTGTGATAGGTTTATTTTTCAATGCTCTTATGTCAAAGGTTGCACCAGTTAGCTTCATAACCACTTCCTTTTTCATAGATTTTAGTACTAGTACAAGTCTGGTATCACACAATCTAGTCACAGCTTTGATCACTTCCTTAGAGATTATTCTAGGTGGGTTTTTCCACATAAACTTATCATCCATTCTATAGGCAATCCTCACATACTTCACATCTAATTCACTACTATAGTTGGGGAACCAACTCCAAACATCCAGTTTCTTTCACACTAGGTTTTTGTATTTTGGTTTCAATAAGAAATCATCTCCATTCAACTCATTAGACCATAGATCCTTAATCTTCTGGTGATCATATTCATCCAATTTGTCATGTATGTAAATCCTTGTGTCCTCAATGGGTAAAACCCTAGAAGGAATCTTTGAAAAAGTGTCGTTGGTGTCATTATCAAATACTTTCCATGAATACCTCTTAAACTTAGGTCTAGGTCTCTGAGTGATGTTAAAAATAGTTGGTGTAGCCATTATGACTTCTATTCAATATCAAATGCTTATAAAGTCACTTTAATTTCAAACCCACAAAGCATAGATAGTTGTAAATAACTTATATACACATGACAGGATCAAGGGTTTGATTGTTCTACACCAAATTGCTTTGAATCGCCTTCAACAATCTTTCAATTCTCTCTAATTTTCTCCAAGTGCGAAAAGTGATTAGAATCAACTCAAAAACTCACTTTATGCCTTTTTTATTTTCCCTAATTTTGCATTAATTATAGTTGAAGTTCCAAAAAGCTGGTAAACACTTCACTAATACACTGTAAACCCTAAAATTCTCTACAATACTTCAAATTTGCATATTTTCTATTGGTTTCTTTCCAAAAGCTTAAGCTTGTCATCTTACACCATATATCTTTGTGTCACTCCTTGAAACCTCATATTTAAAAGGGGTTGTCATATTTCTCTATTATTGCTTCCCCTAAACTCATGCTAGGTTTAGTTTCCAAGGGAATTATTTGCACCAGAGGCAGGTACAAATGCATATGATTCATCTTTGTTCTCAGGTTCCTCTTTCTTTCTCCAAATCTTCTCCATTTCCTTCTTTATGTTAGTAGGATCAATTTTCTTCACTGGTTCATTCCTGTTTCCTGGATTAGTGTATCTTCCATTCTCACTTCTACAAAATCTTGAAATGTGTCCAGGTTTGTTGCAATTGTAGCATACAACATTTCTCTAACCAAGCTGGCTTCCATTCATTCTTGATCTACACTAGTTAGCCTTATGTCCAAATACATTGCATGTATAACAGTAACCATTGAAGGATTGAAGCATTCTATCTATATTAAATCTATCCATCATCTGACTCCTGCACTCAACAGCTCTATGTCCAAATTTCTTGCATGCAAAACATTGTCCAGAAAAGGATCCACAATTTTGATTCATTTTACTTCTACATTCTATAGCCTTATGTCCAAATTTATTGCATGAAAAGAAAATACCATTGAAAGATGGGTACCTTTGAGCATTTGGTTGTCTGATAGGAGGTCTTCCAGCATTGCTTCTTTGATTTCTGATCTGTTTGCCATTGCCTTGAGTCTACTTTTGATTTTTAGCCTTGTTAGGAGTTTGATTAGCCTTTGAGCTTTCTCCTTCTTCAAGTCCCAAACCACCTTTATATTTAGATGGCTTCTACCCTAAAATTAGTTCATCATGCATTGTAGTACTTGTTTTGAATTTATCCTCATGAGCTCTTGCTTTCTCTAGATCTGATCTGAAAGTTACCACCTCTTGTTCAAGTTTTGTGCATTCATCAGTCTTGCTTTGTATAGTTGCATTCAGACAATCCTCAATTCTTTTCTTTTCTTCCACTTGTACTTTCAATTCAGTGATATCTTCATTTTCCTTCTTCAATTGTTCATTAACTTCTTTATTTCTTTCTCTAAACATCTTAATTTGTTCTCTCAACTTTTTGATACATTCATTTGCTTCCTCTATGATTTCCTTCAAACTTTTGTTCTCACCTTCAACTCTATCAAGATCTTCAAGAGAAACTTTAAGTTCTTCTTTATCAAACATGCAGTCATCTTCTATGCAATCAATTGTAGAAATTTATTCCAGAGGAATAGGACACTTTTTATCAACCATGTGTTCAATATCCAAGATCTTCCTTAAGTCATTAGGCTTCTCAAAAAGAACTAGGCTTTGATACCAATTGTTGAACACATAGAATACTAAGAGGGGGGTGAATTAGTATTCTATGAACCAAATTAATAATAATCCATCCAATAATCAAAACTTATCTAACTGCAATTATGAATGAAAGCATGAAAGGAATCACAAGATCACATAACACATGAACTCTAGGATATTTATGTGGAAAACCCAAAAAGGAAAAAACCACGGTGAGGATTAGCTCACAATATATTACAACCAGTTATAAGATATTACAGGGGTTCACTGCTAGGAAACACTATCCTTACAAGGCTCACAACCTAAAATAGTACCAGAAATAGAAGTAAACATACAATAAAATGCCGGTGATACGAAGTGAACCTTCCTTATATGTGAATTTAAGTTCCTTTGAATGCGATACAAATACTATACCTTTAGCGGGTAAACTCAGCGGAAACAGTTTCACAACAACTCGCTTATTTGGTCACATTTTTAATTCACAAAGGTTTTGCACTATATCGTAAAATAATACGTATTATATTTTGCCGTTATACACAACTCAAAATGTCTCGTAGCCGTACTGGTGAATCCATGCATCAGCCTTCAAATTCAGAATCGTCGAACGGCTATTTTAATTCAAAGTACCCTTTTGGCAGTCCATCGCGATTCAAAGATGTGTTTTTACTCAAATCAGCCATGCAACGCTAATTCAAATTCGACGGACCACAAAATAGATCCTAAATATAAAATACATGGTTTAATCTTCTCAACATATATCGAAGTATTAAGATTGACTAGGAATTGAGAGCCTAATCCACAAATAAAACCCAGTGCGATTGCTTTTCAAGGTCATGCGGTTTACATGATAACTCACCATCTGGAATACTCAATTATTACACCAGGCATCTGCCAAACCTTCCATACTCAGGAATTATCAGGGCCAGTTCCGGGCAGGAGAATGCGGATACGATTACTCATACCGTTTCGCTGGCGTAAAAGCAAAAAGCGTAATGTCAAACTTCAGTAAGTTGCCGGGAATTTCAAGTTGCAAATTCTAAAGTGTTGAAATATTGATCATAGGTGCATTTAGTGATCACGAATAACGCTATGAAATCTCATAATTTGATCTTACGTTGCAGAGCAATTCAGGGCCGATTTTGGTTAGGTCATGTATGTTTGTTTCTGGGGTTAAAACAAACTATCAATAATTAATGTTGAAAGCATCGGCGACAACTATCGAGGGTTCCTTCTTCATTGTTTACCAACACACATAACGCAGGAATTTAATAATGGAGAGCCGCCTGCAAAAAAAAAAACTCCACCAAGAAGAGAGGCCAAGTATGCATTACCTTCAAATAATGAGATTACAATACAACTACTTCCATTCTCCTCTTTTCCTACAACATGGTAGCACCTACGCACCTATGAACAACCTTTTTATGCCTCAACTTCTCCTTGTACCTACAATGAATCTCTACATTCAACCATTTCTCATCATTTCTACATCAAAGAGGATAATTTTATAGACTTGTGAAGACATCTAATGCACCAAACATGGCACCCAATATCCTTCATTCCAAACACCCCCATCCCTTGATATAACTTCTCAAAAAGGACATCAATTTTGGTTCTTTCCCTCCAACTTGGCCACCCAAACTTGGAATATAAACATTACATTAAGTGCAATAAATGATGGAATACCAAGAGATACATGTTTCCTTTTTCCAAGCTCCCACTTGGAGAATACCACGAGAGACTCATTTTTCCTTTCCTTATCTTTTATTATCCCATTATAGATGTCCATGTGTGGGGAAAATAATATTAAATATAGTCCAAAATATCTTGAAATTAGTGCCTACACATGGAAAGGATATTATGATACCACTATGTACAAGAATATGAAAATAACAAAAATAAAGAAATTATACTATGAAACTTAAACCACATTAACCAAATAAAATCACTGGAAGATAAAATATGTCACTAAAGTTGTTATTTTCTTTCAACCTAAAGAACCTACACACAACGAGAGAAGGGATAAAATGTTTGGTTGGGTTGTTTAAGGGCTTGCATTAGTTAAGCCCTCATTTTGGTATTTCTACCTCCATGAACAACTAGGATTTTGATAATATGAAAGAAATGACATAAGTGATTTCTTTGAAGCAAGATATAATGCCAAAGATATTCAAATTTCTTAAATATATTATATTAACACAAGACATATCTAAATAATAGTGTAAAGAAATTATATACAATAGGACGAAGACAGCATAATGGACTGCGATCACCTAGAAGTTGTCAAAAACCCCACAGACTAATGAAAAAACTTCCACAATGTTACCTTATTCAACCCCACCTCAAAATATAACATGTAATATTCTAAAGAGCTTGTTATTTGTTCCAAACTTGAGATATTCTTCAATAAATTGTAAATTTCAATGTGAGAGTGTTGAGTGTGAGTGTGAACATATTAGAAAAATCAAACAATCCATTATTTTTCTTCTTTTTTTCAAAATAGAAAGTGAGTTCATTTTTGTTCAACACCAATATCATGCAAAGGTAAATTTTCTTTCAATTTTCTTTTAATTGGTAGTAGAGTGAGTTTTTTTGTGCAGAAGTTGTGTTTTTGAGAAGTAAACAATGACATGAAGCATGATTACTAGATTTGAGGTGCAAAAGTTTAATGGTTCTAATTTTCTTTATGGAAGCTAAAGATTCAAACTTTATTGGTGAAGTATGGATGTGCCTTATCTCTCAAAGGGGTAGCATCAAAACCCGTTGCCATTATCGAGGTAGGTTAGAATAAAAAGGATAGCATGGTTAGAGCAACAATCCAATTATTTCTAGCAGATTTAGTACTATTCAATTTTGTAGAGGAGAAAACTACACATGACTTGTGGGCTAAGCTCAAAAAGATGTATGAGACGAAGTCATTGGAAAATAAAATTATGTTATGTTGGCAGTTGTATAATTTGAGAATGTGTGACAATTCATCATAGATCATCTGAATGATTTCAACACACTGACAAGCAAGTTGGATTCAGTGGGGGTGAAAATTGAAGAAGAGGATACAACATCAATTTTATTATGCTCATAACCTAAAACTTGGGATTAGTTGGTTATGGATCTTAGTAACTCAATACCGAGTGGGAAACTAGTCTTTGAAGATGTGGTGGCCATTGTAATTTCTAAAGATTCAAGGCAAAAGACATCTCAAGGATCTTCTTCTAATGAAGCCCCAATTGCAAGATGCAGAACTTGGGAAAGAGGAAATACTGAGCATCGACAAACCAAGTCCAAATCCAAGG
Organism: Sequoia sempervirens; assembly: GCA_007258455.2. Classification (NCBI taxonomy): domain Eukaryota; kingdom Viridiplantae; phylum Streptophyta; class Pinopsida; order Cupressales; family Cupressaceae; genus Sequoia; species Sequoia sempervirens. The sequence continues at coordinate 137,516,254 of VDFB02379711.1, forward strand.
GGAAAAAAAGAGTAAAATGTTGGAACCATGGAAAAAATGGACATGTCAAAAAGGATTGCAGGCTGCCAAGACTAAACAAAGAAAATTATAGTTCACAAGCATCTAAGGCAAAAATAGTAGAAGTTCAAACACTGTTGGAAGATGGTCAGGTATTAATTGCTAATCTAAGAGGCTCTTTACTTCAAGTTTAGATTATTGATTCTAGTGCCTCATTTCACATGACTCCACACAGAGAGTGGTTTTCTACTTATCGGTCATGTGATAGAAGTATGGTTTTCATGGGAAATTACAACCCTTGTGAAGCTATTGGTGAAGGTGACGTAATAATCAAGATGCTTGATGGAATCATAAGGACTATTCAACATGTCAGACATGTACTAGGATTAAAGAAAACTTTGTTATCACTTGGAGTTTTTGATGAACAAGGTTATCGATTTAGTGGTGAAAATTGTTGTCTCAAGGTAACAAAGGGTGTGTTGATTGTGCTAAAGGGATAAAAAGTAGGCAATCTCTACATGTTACTTGGGGAAACTAGTAGTGGTGAGCTACAGTGGCATCTGATATAGAAATGGACTCAGTATCAACCTAGAATCAATGAATAGGCCATATGAGTGAATGTGGTCTCAAGGTACTACTAGATAGAAATATTCTCACAGGTGCCAAAGGTAGAGATTTAAATTTTTGTGAACATTGTTTGTTTGGAAACTAGAATAGATTGAGTTTTTCTAGAAGTACTACCAGAAGTAAAGATGTTTCATAATTAATTCATTTAGATACTTGGGAAGCTCCTGTAACATTTATTAGGGGTTCATCATATTTTGTTTCATTTATAGATGGTTATTCTTGTAAGGTTTGGATTTATCTCATCAAGAAGTATGAAGGTTTTTCTTTTTTTAAGAAGTTTAAAGCTTTGGTAGAGAATCAGAAGGGTAAGAATATAATATGTCTGAGAAAAAATAATGAAGGAGAATTGTGTTCAAGTGACTTTAACTAGTTTTGAAGTGAGTATGTCATTGCAAGAAAATTGACGGTTGCTAGGAAACTACAAAAAATGGTGTTGCTAAATGAATAAACCATACAATTATGGAGCAAGTGAGATGCATGTTGAGCACTACTGGTCCAGAGCAGAAATGTTGGGTTGAGGTTGTTTCTATAGCCCTTTTCTTGATCAATAGATCACCCACTACAACTCTTGATAATAAAATCCCTAGAGAAGTATGGACAAGTAAAACTGTTGATTATTCCTTTCTTCATGTATTTTATTCTAATCTTTATGCTCATATTCCTAAAGAGAATAGAAATAAGTTAGATGTGAATTCCACAAAATGTATTTTTCTTGGCTAGGTAGAAGGTACAAGGGGGTACAGGTTGTGGTGTACTACAACCCACAAGGTTATAGTTAGTCGAGATGTTTATTTTAATAAAAATCAATGCAAATAGGTAAAGAAGAACAAAGTACTAAATTTATTCGAGTTGAGGTGGAAAGTTATGATGATAATTTACATGTACTAGATGAAAATCAGCAAGATGAAAAACTACAAAATGATCCACAGGGTGATATATTACCCCTTGTAAAAATATCCACTGGAGTATCTAAATTACCTGAAAGGTACTCCTCTAATTTATTTATTTTTTAATTTTGCTTATTCATTACTAACTGATGTTGATGAACCTAGTTCATATCAGGAGGCTTTTGAAGTTGACTGTGCAATAAAGTTGAGAGTTTCCATGGAAGAGGAGATGGAAGCTCTTCGTAAGAACAAGATGTGGGAGCTTGTGCCATTACCTAAGGGGTGAAAAGCTATTGCAAACAAGTGAGTCTTCAAATTGAAAATGAATATAAATGATAATTTGGAGAGGTATAAATCTTGATTGGTGGCTAAGGTTTATGCATAAAAGTCTAGTATTGGTTTCAATGAGATTTTTTCACCTATTGTATGGTTAAGTACTATTAGAGTTGTTTTAGCTCTTGTTGCTAGTCTTGATTTGGAGTTAGAATAGTTAGATGTAAAAACAACCTTCTTGCATGGTAATCTCTCAGAGGAGATTTATATGTAGCAACCAAAAGGTTTTGAGGAAAGAGATGAGGATAATCTTGTTTGTATGTTTAGAAAATTATTGCATGGTTTGAAACAGGCATCAAGGTGTTGGTATAAGTTATTTGATTCCTTCATGATGAATTTTGGTTTTAGCAGATGTGAGGTTGTTCATTATGCCTAATTTCAAAGGTATGATGATGATTTTTTGGTAACAAGTCCCAGAATGTGTATAAAATCATCCATTTGAAAGCTCATCTTGCTAGGGAGTTTGAGATGAAGGAATTAGGTAGAGAAAATCAAATTCTTGGTATGAGAATACATAGAGATAGAAATAATAGGAAAATATGGTTGCCACATAAAAATTATGTGGAGAAGATTTTGTAGTGCGTCAATATGCAAAATTCACAACCAATTAGTATTCCATTTCCTATTAATATTAAATTATCTTCTGAACAATTCCCTAGCACAGAAGCAGGGAAGACACAAATGTCTCATGTATCGTACTCATCAACAATTGGTAGTCTTATGTTTTCCATGGTGTGCACTAGACCATACATTGCACAAGCAATGGGAGTATTCAATCATTACATGGAAAATCCAAGTAGTGATAACTGGATGGTTGTGAAGTGGATTCTTAGGTGTTTGAGGGGCACTTCTAATGCTACTATTTGTTATAGTGGGAGTATTCTTTAGGTCAATGGGCATGTGGATGCAAATTTTGGTGGAGACAAAGATAAGAGAAAGTCCACTACATGTTGTGTTTTCTCCTTAGCTAAAGGTGAAGTTAGTTGGGTATCAAAGTTGTAGATGGTGGTGGAATTTTCTACTACTAAAGATGAATATATGGCAGCAACATTGGCTAGCAAAGAGACAATCTACCTTCATAGAATTTTAGGTGAATTGCAGGTAAAGAAGGACAACAAGGTGTTGCATTGTGACAACCAAAGTTCTTTACACTTAGCATGGAACTTAACATATCTAGCCAAAACAAAGCATATTGATATTCAATATCACTTTGTACATGAGGTGGTGGAAGGAGGATAGATATCTTTGGCCAAGATACACATTGATATAAACCTAGCAAATATTTTGGCAAAGCCCATTGGTAGAGAGAAGTTCATCTGGTACAAAATTTCTCTAGGCTTGCATATTACTTGATGTTTGGTAGCATTGGCATTAGTCTTTCAGTATGAGGGTTTATTTGCAAGAGAGAAATTTGACTTCAAGTGGGGGATTTTTGGAATATGAAGTCAATTTTTTTGTTATTCAAGCGGTGATGAATAGTCGAGATCGATATCTAGCTAGTGCTTTAGGTATGTGCTTGATGCAATTGAAGGCCTACTATTCAACCAAAGGTTGAAATATTCTACCGAAGATTGAAATGACAAGGGGTCCTAAGGGACTGTCGTAGCCCCCCTTAGACGCCAAAGGAATTTTCTATGAATCCAAAAAGAAATTTAGTTTGGGCCTCCTTATTTTTGGTAATTTTGACAAATGTTTGACATGTAGTTGCATGAGTCACACTTTCTATTTTTGGAAATTTTTCTTCGACAAGGACTCTACAAATCATATTTCTTATACCCTTTCAAAGCCATTTTTTCTATAACTTTTGAAGGTTGTTGTAATTATGAATTTATTGAGAAATAAAATACGGAAGATCTTTACCCGTGGTATTTTCTTGGTATAATTTTACCAAGTTTTTCATGTAAATATTGTATTAAATTTGTGCTTATTGTTTTTCTTTGTTATTCTACACTGTAAAAAAAAATCATTACCTACAAAATATTCGCGAGAAGGCAATCTTCAACAACCATTGGAATCACATTTTTGTGGGATATTAATTTGTCGCATGGAGGTCTGCACATAGTGTTCCCATCTAAGAAAAATGAACTCAAAAAGCTAGAATTATTATAAAAATACTAGATAAATGATATCATAGTATTAACACTTTACATTTAAAATATTTTTATATCATGAGCTAAAAGAGGGGGACATTGTGTAGTGTGAAACTACAAGGGTATGCAATTTATGACACTACACCAAGATTCTCATGGAATTTTCTACACTCTTAATCTTAGAGTATACATAGGGTTATGAGTAGTTAGCTTGTGGCTACCTTAACTCTTAATTAAGTAATATTTCCATTACTATATTTTTATTGTTATTTAGGTCATCCTAATGCTTACATATGGATATTTAGGTCAACCTGAGTGATATCTTAGGCATAAGTAAGGTATATATATAGGAGGTAGTGAGTCTTATTTGTTCATCAGATTGTGAATTGTGTTCTCATTGGAGATGTTTGGAGGTTTTCTCCCTTGAAATGGCTTTTTATTCTCAATTATTAATAATTTTTTTCAACATATATTTCACATCATATTCTTCTCTTGTGCAATCCATTCATTACAAGTGGTATCAAAGCATTATCTTGGTACTATGAAGGCAAGGCATTATTCCAATTTTTGAGATCATTTTAGAAAGTGCATTATTTTAGATCTTGGAAAAAATATTTTTAATGGTTTTTTTTTTAAATATTGAAGCATATAAAATCTAAATTTTAGGGGAATTGGAGCATAATAAGCTATTTATTGTAGAATTAGGGTTTCTGCCAAAATTATTTAGGAAGTGCATATATTTCAAATCTTGGAGTTTTTTTCCTAATTTTTGGAGGAATTTTCAAGAACTCGTTGAGGAGCCTAAAATATATATTTTAGAGGAATTAGAGTATAATTGAGCCATTTATATAAAAATTACGGTTTCTAATAAATTCGTTATCAAGGATGAAAATCAAATAATTTCTAAGAGATTTTTTGGGAAAGTGTGACTTAGACCTTATTAAGTTACAATTAAAAATTTAGAGTATTTTGACTTTATTTGTGTGATTTATTGTAAAGTTGTTTTTTTCCATCGTTGCATGGCCTACAACAAGAAGCAAAACAAATGCTACCACATCTAGGAATCTCCAACTAAGGATGATGTATAAATTGAGGATATTAACCCTAATGAGAAAATAAATGAGATCAAGGGTGAAATTTCTTCAATGAAGAAGGAGATGATGAAAGGAATTTTATCAATGAAGAAGGAGATGATGAAAGGAATTTTATCAATGAAAAAGGAGATGACTAAGCTGAGGAAGGAGATGCATAAGGAGATGAATGACTTCTCTGGGAAGTTCAAAATGCTTATTCAAGGGATGAAGTATAAGAGAGAAGATTCACCTATAAGGTGGAAGATAATTCTCTTATTGGACATGAATTTTTTGAGCTTGACTCAAAGCTTAAGAATTATCAACTCTTTAATAACCTTATTCCTAGGAAATTCATATCCAAGTTGGATATGAGAAAGTTTGATGTTAGAGATCCAATCAATTAGATTTTCCAAATGGATTAGTTATTTGTTCTTCACCATGTTCCAAATCAACAAAAGGTGGCTATGCAATTATTATACTTAGAAGTCGACCAATTTATTCATTATTGTTGGTTATGTGATGAGAAGAGAAATAAGGGTGGTGTGGTCATGTTGTCAAATTTTCAAGAGGAACTTGTTGCCCATTATGGAGATAATTTTATAGATATCTACTTCTTCCAACTCATTAAATTAAAGAAAAAAGGTATGGTCAAGGAATATATTAATCAATTTAAAACTCTTTGTCTAAGAGTGGAGAGTGTTGCAGAATAAAATGTGAAGGAATTATTTCTAGGGGATTTATAGGACCCAAAAAATTATGAAGTACATTTGTTCCATCCAAAATCCTTGTCACAGGAGATAATTATGGCAAGATAAGTTGAGGAGATGTTTTTGGCCAATAGGTAATAAGGTATTGTAAACATTATAGAAAGGATCTCTCCTACATAGCTTTTTCCTCAACCTACTAGCTTGACTCAACAAAAATTTGAGGAGAAGATAGAAAAAGGGATATATTTCAATTGTGAGAAAATATAGTTGAGGACATAAAATTAGTGAAAAAAAAAAATTTATATTGAAGGTTTGAGTGAGGAAGAAGATGAGGAACCAATATTAGTGGATGATAGGGAGTCAAATGAGGAATCACAAGATCCCCAACCAATCATTTATTTTTATGTACTCTCTAGTTTTAGTGCCCCAAAAAATCTCAAGGAAATAGGTTTCATAAAGAAGGGGAGAGAAACAATGTTGATTAAATCAAGTAGTTATCATAATTTCATGAATAAAAATTTGGCTACTCGTCTAAATTATTTTATATATCCAACTCTATATTTTCAGGTCTTGATAGAAAATGGTGGTATTGTTAGTTTTTTATGGAAATTCCATAACATTAAATTATCCATGGGAGATTATCATCTTGATTTCCTAATATTTTTATCTTTATGGGTGCAACAAATATTGTTTTGGGAGTACATTTTCTTGCTACATTGGAAACAATTAAGATGAATCTCCAAGAACTATTTGTGATATTTCATTCAAATGGAAAGATAGTGGAGCTAAGAGGGTTGCATACAAAGTCTAAACATATGGTATGCTCTCATAAAATGCAAAATTTTATTAAGAAATGAGTTGATATATTTTTGGCCTAATTATTTTCATTAGAAGCCTATCAATAAAATGCTCCTACCTATCCAAAGTTACAAGAAATTATATATCATCACTCAGTGGTTTTTGGAGATATGCCCAAAGGACTTCTTACTAAGAAGGATCATGATCATGTCATACAGCTCATGTTAGGGAGACATCCACCCAACATCAAGCATAGCTAGAGTGCTTACTCCTTGCCTATAGTCATGGCACATAAGAAAGATCAAACTTGGTGCATGTACCTAGACTACAAAGTTCTCAACATGTATAAAATCAAAGATAAGTTTCTTGTTCCAATCATTGATGATTTATGATATTAATTGAATGGAGCTATCTTTTTTACAAATATATATCTTAGATCAGGATATCACCAAATTCGAATTAAGGAAAAAGATATTCCCAAGTTAGTATTTAGGAATCATGAGGTCATTATGAGTTTTTGGTGATGTCAATTAATCTTACTAATGTACCATATACATTTCAAAGTTTGATGAATTCCATATTTAGAAAAAGAAATAGGAAGTTTGTATTAGTGTACTTTGATGATAATGATTTATAGCAAGACA
>VDFB02379711.1:137523509-137669503 GCA_007258455.2 Sequoia sempervirens
GATCAAAACAGTGGTGATCAAAGAGGTAGAGGACAAGGGAGATATGGACAAGGATTTGGAAGAGGTGGTTTCAGAGGAACGTGTTTCCAGTGTGGTGAAGAAGGGCATCGAGCCTATGAATGTCCACAACACCAAGGAAGAGTAGACGAAAGGCCAGAAGGTCATGAAAGGTTTGTGCATGGAGATGACGAGGCCCAATCTGAACATTCAGATGATGCTAAAAGGGGAGAAACCCTAGTGATTAGGAGAACCCTAGTGACTGAAGAAAAAGAACCAGAACATAGGAAGTATCTATTTTGCACAAGGTGCAAGTGTGAAGGAAAATGTTGGGATGTCATTATTGACAGTGGGAGCACTAATAATTTCGTGTCAGAGGAGATGGTCACAAAGTTGAAGTTGAAGAGGGATAGGTACCCGCATCTATATCAGATTGCCTAGTTGCAAAAAGACCACAAAGTTTTGGTCAATGAGCAGTGCCTAGTAAAGTTCAAGATTGGGAGCTACCATGATGAGGTACTTTGTGATATCATCCCCATGGATGCACATGTCGTTGGGGAGGTAGTGGCAGTTCAATAGGTGAGCTATACATGATGGCCATGCAAACACTTATTCCTTGACAAAGGATGGGGTTCGTCATAAGTTGAAACCCCTGAAGGAGACCAAAGAAAAGGTATGCAATAGTGCTAGAATTTGTTATGTAAATGGAAGAAATTTTTTAGAAGGTATGAAACATGAGTGTGTGTGTTATGGATTGATTCCTAGAGTGAGTAAGGAGGATAGTGAGAAGGTTCCAGAAGAAGTTTCTGGGATGTTGGATGAGTTTCAAGATATTGTTTCTGACAATGAACCTGAGGGTTTACCACCCATAAGGAAGATCAATCATCAAATTGACTTGATTCCTGGAGCCAGTTTGCCAAATAAGGCAGCTCATAGAATGACTCTAGAAGAAAATGAGGAGTTGAACAGACAAGTTCAAGAGTTGTTGAGAAAGGGTTTGATACGGGAGAGTTTGAGTCCATGTGCAGTACCTCTAGTACTAGCACCAAAGAAGGATGGGGAGTGGAGGATGTGTACAAATTCTCGAGCCATAAACAAGATAACAATTAAGTACATATTTCCCCTGCCAAGGATGGATGACCTGATGGATTGTTTGAGTGGAGCTCAGTACTTCACAAAGATTGATCTAAAGAGTGGATATCACTAGATCTAGATTCGAGAGGGAGATGAATGGAAGAATGCCTTCAAGACCAAAGAGGGCATGTACGAGTGGTTAGTCATGACTTTTGAGCTAACCAATGCACTGAGCACATTCATGCGGCTCATGAATGAGGTACTAAAAGAATTTCTGGGAAGTTTTTTTATTGTGTATTTAGATGATATTTTGATTTTCAGTAAGACATTGGATGAGCATCTGATGCATATTCGGAAAGCCTTTGAGAAGTTAAGAGAAGAGAAATTTTTGATTAATTTGAAGAAGTGCAGTTTTGTGAAGAGGGAGTTAGTGTACTTAGGGTTTGTTGTCTCAACAGAAGGTCTCAAGATGGACCCAAAGAAGGTGAAGGCTATTATAGAATGGCCTACCCCAATAACTCCTACTGAGGTGAGATCTTTCCATGGTTTGGCTAGTTTTTATAGAAAGTTCATTAGAAACTTTAGTAGTATTTGTGGACCCCTGACTGAAACAATGAGAGGGGATAGAAAAGAATTCAAGTGGAGCACTGGAGCAGCAAAACATTTTGAACTGTTGAAGCAGAAGGTGATAGAGCAACCTGTTCTAGCTCTCTCATATTTCAACAAGGTGTTTTAGGTGAATTGTGATGCTAGTGGTTGTGCCATTAGAGCAGTGTTGAGCCAAGAAGGTAAGCCCATTGCCTATTTCAGTGAAAACTTAAATGATGCCAAGAGAAAGTATTCTATATATGATCAGGAATTTTATGCAATAGTTCAAGCATTAAAGAAATGGAGACATTATTTGTTGCTAAAGGAATTTGTTCTATATACTGATCATCAGGCCTTGTAGTACCTAAATAGTCAAGGAAAATTAAATCAGAGGCATATGAAATGGGTAGAGTTTTTGCAGAGTTATACCTTTGTTTTGAAACATATGAGTGGGGAGTCAAATAGGGTTGTAGATGCCTTAAGTAGGAGGCATACATTGATGAAAAAGATGCAGATTGAAGTGGTTGGGTTCAATGAACTCAAGACACTGTATGCCGAAGATCCTAATTTTGCAGAGGCTTCGAAAGCTTGCAAGGAACCTATTACAGTGGATAGGACAAGGTGGCTGGATTTCATAATCCAGGATGGCATGTTATTTAAGGGAAGTCAATTGTGTATCCTGAGGAGTTCTATGAGGGAGAACCTGATAAAGGAGAAGCATAGTGGAGGAATGGCAGGACATTTTGGTCGGGATAAAATCATTGCCATTATCAATGATCATTATTATTGGCCTCAATTGTCACATGATGTAAAAAAGTTTGTACAAAGCTGCAGAGTATGTCAGATGGCTAAAGGAGTGAGCCAGAATACAGGCTTATATCAGCCCTTACCTGTACCAGAGAGGCCATGGGAGGACATTAGTATGGACTTTGTTCTTGGTTTGCCAAGGACACAATGAGGGAATGATTCAGTCTTTGTTGTGGTTGATAGGTTTTTGAAGATGGCACATTTCATTCCATGTCAGAAGACCCATGATGTAGTCCACATTGCTAACTTGTTCTTGAAAGATGTGGTGAGGCTACATGGTCTGCCAAAGAGTATTTGATTGTGACACCAAATTTGTGGGGTACTTTTGGAGGACCTTTGTGGAAGCAGTTTCCAAGACAGAAGTTGAATTTAGTTCTCGCACACCATCTGGCAAATAGATGGGGCGCATATAGGTTGCTGGTCACGAACCGGGTAACCTCCCAGATGTTTGGTAGGAGATAAACTTAAGGATGGACTTGATCTTTACCCCTGCAAAATTTTCTACAAAAATTCCTCACAATCGTAAGCACCGGTAGATCACCATCTCGAGATTGTGTGTATGGAGGTAGCCCTAACGTACTCCAGAATTGAGGAAGATGGACCAAGAGAAAAAAATAAGTGTTGAAGCTGAAGATTTTGCAGAACACATCAAGGATATACATGAGAAGATAAGAGAACATATTAACAAGATGAATATGCAGTATAAGGCTAAGGCAGATCAGAAGAGGAGGTATAAGGAGTTTCAGATTGGCGATGAAGTAATGGTCCACTTGAGGAAAGAAAGGTTTCCCATGGGAACCTATAATAAATTGAAGATGAAGAAATTCGTTCCCTGTAATATTTTGAAGAAGCATGATCCGTGGAATGCATAAGGAGGTAGCTGTTCGATGGAATCAACATTTCCCCATGTTCAACATTTTAGATTTGACAAAGCATCATGAAGGTGGAATGGAGGAAGCACCAGCAATAGGTTAGTATGGCATTCCAGCACCTACTTCAGAAAGGGAGGAGATTGAAGCAATCTTGGATAGTCGTGTGAGAAGGAGTACCAGAAATAGGCAATATGAAGAATATCTGGTGAAATAGAGAGGAAGGCTCATGGAAGATTCATCCCGGCTAATAAGGTAGTGGTTGACCTGGGCTGGGTTTTCCCTCAACCATCCGGGATAATGCGGATAGGTCACTACCCTAGTTGGGTTCGATGCAAGAGCATCCAATGGTGTGTAAGGGCATCTTACATCACCCAAAAAAATAGTTAAATTTCAAGTTTCTTGATTTTTAGATATTTTTACATTTTGGATACCCTTTTCGTCATAATGAAATTCCCAATTTACGGTTTTTATTTTCTATTCCTGGGTTGAAAGATATTGTAGTTTTAGTTTCCCAGATATGCACCTAAAAATATTTTAAGTTGGATTTGAGGCACTTAGAACTCGACATTCCCGTAAAACTCAAGCCAAAATCGTAGAAAATTTTGGACACGCTCTTGACTTCGACCTTCCAATGGCTAAATCAGTCAGGAATCTGAGTCCCGTGATCAAAAAAGTTAAGTGGCCATTCCGAAGTTATAATACATTTTCTAGAATATATCATTGCAAATGCTCTTTTGAAATTTGAACTTCATGTTGTAAATTTTCAGTGCCAAACCACCTAAACTCAATTTGAATGTTGTTTTGGCTCCAAACTAATGAAGAGCTCTATTTATGGGTGCATTTTCTAATTTTGGGGTAACTTTTTGGGGACAAGCTCGCATATTGCGAAAGGGTTATTCTGTAGCTTTCTGTTACTTGCATGTGTTGTAGAACTTGGGGATTTGAGATCCTCTGCATGTAAGAAGCTCCATTCTCTGAATAATAAAATTATTCTCTTTTTTGTGGGTTATTTTTTTGTGTCTCGAGTTGCGCCCTTATCAACCATTGTGGTTTAATTGATGTTTCTACATTCTCATAGGAAACTTCTTTTGATTTTGAATCTATTTCAATTGAAACATACCTTCTTCTTTTTTCCTACCTCTACCTCTCATTACCCCTTTCCCTCTTAAGTGATGATGTTTCCTTGTGGGTGTTTTTTCCCTGATGTAGGAACAAAATAAGAAGGCCTATTTTTCCTCTTCTTGGCTCTTGATGTCTTTTTAGCATTAATGGGTTTCTTTCTTGTCCTTTGTTGTGGTTTGTCCTATAGTGGCTATAGGTTGAGTATCCTATATACACTACTTTTCTCACTCACTCTTGCTATAGGTATGTGAAGTAGGGGGTTCAAGGGATCCTTCCCTTTTTGACATAGCAGGTTCTTCTAAAATACTATCAGTGTGGTTACAATTGACAAAGCTTTCCCATAAAATTTATGGATGTTTAACTCTCATACTCCTTTTAACCAATAGGGTTACCAAAAAATAATGTGACAAGGGAGTGTTATTCATTTTTCTTTTGTATTCAGAGCCCAGTCTTTTCAACAAAATATAGATAAAATTTGGAACATTAACTCTTTTTTTATGATGATGATGACTTAGGAGTTTGAAATGAATTATGTATAATAAAGACTTCCTAGCATCACATGTAAGATACTTAATGATATATGAAGTAAAAGAATACCAAACCCATGGAAAGGATAATATTTTAGTACCTTGGGAGAAACTATCTAGGTTTTCTCTATAATTTCTACATTCATTCTTGGTAGCAACAACATTTGTGGTAGTTGGAAACTCCTCTCTTCCCATGGCTAGTCAGACACTTTTACAATTTCATACTTTGATGCATCAACCTTCATACCCTTGACTATTGCTTCATCATGTTGTAGTGTAGCTGAAAATTGATTTGACATATTATCATTATATTTTGTCAACTTCAAGAAAATTCCATCCATCCAACATGTTGGAAAATAGGTGAAACCAATCTATGTTCCAACAATTGATTGTGTGTAGATGGATCTCTCCAGATTATATCACAACCCATGGTCAAAATTTACTTTTTTATTCTCAAATTTCCTCATTTCTTTTTGTTTTTCACTCTTCTTGTGTGGATGTGTTTACCAAATGTGGTTGTTATACCCATTCTCTTTCCTTACGAACTTGAATTATGGCCAAATTTTATTGAAAAATGGGGAAAATAGAAAATAGAATGGAAAAGGAATTTGCAAAAATTATTTGGGTTTATGAAAATCAAGAAAATGTAAATGAAAGGTACTTCTTCCCCCAACCTAAAGGTTTTAAGTGTCCTCACTTAATTCTAGGTATTTTGGGGAGGGGTGAAATGATGTAATGGAAATAATAAAGATGATACAAAGAATGTAAAATTCATTATGAAAGAATACAAAAACATAACTGGCATTTATGATAATTATGAAAAATTAATATGTGTACTTATAGATGTGTAGTGAACAAAAATTAAGCTCAAGTGAATTTAATTTGAACTACCCACATCGAGATATGATTTGATTGTTTGTAATTGCAATTGGTAAGAAATGATGGCTATGAAATGTTATGTGATTTATGGTGATGGGATATGAAATGAACTACATATTGCATGGATATCAAGAAAAGTGATATGAATGGTATGTGGGATGATGTGGATGAAGTTGCATATAGTGAAATGATAGTTATGAGGTGGAATATACTAAGGAATAAAGTTTACTTGTGAATATCATTGAATTAATACAAAATTAAAAAAATAAAATTGAATAGGTAAGTGCTATAGGTGCTTACATCAATAGGTCCTTTCAGAATTTTGTCTTATGTAGTTGTGAAGCTACAAGTACCTACTGCACAAAGGACTGTGCTTGAAAATTATTGTTAGATTTTGTCACCTATGGTATGTGTGCAATGGATATGTGGTGGGAAATTATACCTAATTCACTTTAGTAGGTGAGTTTTGTAGCTCATCTGGTAAGTTAATTGAAGCAATTGTTGTATTTTTTGTTGAATCTTTGATGTGTATTACAATGTCTTTATCAGAATCATTGTTAGGTCCATATTGGTGCATCAATAAATGAATTCATCCTTATGTACTAGAATTTTATAAAGTTTCAATCTATCGTCATTAAATAGTAGTGAAAATTTTACTTCATCAATAGTCTATAAGTGCATTGCTCCATTTGGGAATACTTGTTGTATCTCATATGAGACTAATCATCTTGTCTCTAATTTTATTTTGTATTCCTTGTGCCTTTAAAGTCATAGAGAAAATCTTGATCACACACACTAAACTCCTTTTTTTGATGAACTGATCATGCCATCTAATTCTTTATTTTTCAACAACCTTAGTGTGGTACATAGCTTCCATCCTTATTTTATCTAATGCATTCAAATTTTGTAATCTCTCCTTTTGTGCTATTAATTCCATATCTAGTTCAATGATTGTCCTAGTGTCTTGGATTCAAATTCAATAGGAAGCACTACTATTTTTCCATACACCAATTCATATGATGTGAACCCTGTTGTAGTGTTATAAATTTTTTCCTATGGCCCAAACTTCCTCAGACAACCTCATTTCCCAATCCTTCATGTGAATCTACATTGTCTTGGCTAGAATTTTTTCAATCTCCCTATTTGTATTGCCACCTACCCATTGGCTTGAGCGTGGTAGGGTTTTGATTTTCTATTCCTTATCTCATATTCTTGGACCAATTTGGTAATTAACTCTAATGTAAAATAGGGACCTTGATCTATTAAAATTTCTGTTGGCACTACATACCTTGTAAATATATCTTCATAGAGAAATTCAGCCACATTTCCATCTCTAGAAAATTGTAATGCTTTACTTCTAACAACTTTCTTAGATAATCTGTGTAGACTAAGATATAATCCTTTTTTTTTTATGTTGGTGATATTGGACTAGTAAATTCTAGCCCCTATTTATAAAATGGTGTAAATGCTAATTGTGGTTGCAAAGGCATCTCATCTATTTTAGTTGTCCTACCCATCCTCTAACACCTATTAGAACTCCTTGTATATTTCACTTCATCGTTATGAAGAGTTCAGATGAAAATAGCAGGGTGCGTTTGAATCTTGATTTTTTCTCCTCTTTTGTCGAGTTTTACCACAAGGTTCATTATGGAATGCTTTGAGGATGTCTGAACCTCATCTCCTCCTTATGAGATCTTACCTCATAATTATTGTCTATGCACCGCCAGCAGAATAAACCCTTCCTTATCGAGGGGTAAGGAAAACGCGTATTCAATTATCTCTTTCTCTAGGAATGGTGGTATATGTCTCACCACTGCGATGGTCAATATTAGAAGGCCAATAGCCTTCGGGGAATGAGAAAATGTATGCCAGAAAAAAATCATCAGCATGCTGCATTGAGTTGGTACCGGATAAAAATATCTGCTACGTTTTGCCAAGGATTATCACTATAGTTATAAAGATTTCACAAAAGCAATGGCAACCATCTGACAGTCTACGCAAACCACCGGGTTTGACATTAAGCCCTTATTGCAGTACCTTGTCAATGTAGTGAGACTTCTTATCTATGATATAGTAGCAGAGTGGTGCGGAAAACTACCAACATATCTTATTCTATTACTATGTAGTTGAGTTATGCTCCTTGCAAATTATTGTTGATGTAGTAGATAGTATACTCTTTATTGCCTTCCTTTTTTTCCAAGCATTTCTACTACAACAAAATCATAATCATTTGTGTGGACGTTGAAAGGAAAGGTTCAATTTTTTCCACTCAAAACATGTGCTTTGGTAAATTCTTTCTTGAGTGCTTCAAAAGAGTGTTGAAATTCTATGGTGCACTCAAATTCTAAATCCTTTGTGAGTAAAAAATATAGAAGTGCTGCAATTTTGATAAAGTCCTGAATAAATATTCTATAGTATCCAACATGCCCTACAAATCTCTTGAAATATCTTTGTTTTGTGGAATAGGGAGTGTGGAGATTATCTCAATTTTATTTGGATCCAGATGAATCCCTTCACTTGATATAAAATGTCCCAATACAATTCCTTCGGTCATCATCATGAAAAATTTCTCATGACTCAGTGATAGATTGTGTTCTTGAAATATTTTAAGACCTTCTCTAGGTTATTAAATGCTTCATCGTATGTTTCTCCATAAGTTGTGAAATCATACATGTAGATTTCCATGGAGTCATGTGAAAAATATGAGAATATGCTTAGCACTACCCTTTCAAAAATGGCTGGAGCATTACATAGCCCAAAGGGAGGGACAAAATAAGCATATGTACTGCAAGGGCACAGGAAGGTTGTTTTATCCTAGTCCTCTAGAGCTATTTTTATGTGGTTATATCCACTAGATCCATCTATACATGAGTACTTTTTACCTGCTAGGGATTTAAGCACTTGGTCAATGAATGGTAATGGAAAGTGGTCTTTTTCTAGTGGTTGCATTTAATTCTCTATAATCCACACACACTCTCCACTTTCATCCTTTCTTACTAGCAACCAAAAAAATGGCAACATGTACAGTCTAAGGGTATTTTCTCATTCTTCCTAAATTTTCAAGGAAATTTTCTCTCATTGTTTTGGTGTAGATGGTAATCTCCTTGATGGCTTGGATGAGGGGTATCTTTATACACACATCCTTACACTTTCCTAATATGTTATTTCAACTTGGGTTTGATGTATTTGCACAACTAATCTTTTAGGGAAAGTAGAATCTAGACTTGTATTAGTTGGGTGATCTTTGATTTGAGGGGATGAAGGTCCAACCAACTGTTTCCCTAATCTAAGGTGGACATCACTCACCTCTACCCCATAAGTAGTGTATTGAATAGCCTCATTATAATAGGCTTGTTGAACAAGCTTTTTATTTGGGTTAGGAGCAATTTAGGTTGGAAATTAAGGTGCTCTAGGTGGATGAGGTGATAGATTTGTTGGACTAGGAATAATGGATTGTTGTTGTGGTTGATGATAATTCATATTTTGTTTTTGCTATTTCTATCCTTTTTTCCATTGAAGTTGTCATTAGTTTTGCTATGGTGGCCATTGAGGGTTGTAGTTGGATCCTCGATATTTTTTTTGTGGCTATATATTTTGTTGTTGTTGGTTCCAATTTGGTTGAGGACTTTTCCATTGTGTATTTGGCCAAGGCTGAGGGTTCCAACTAGAGAAATTTTTATTTTGATTGGAAATGGCATATAATTCAAAGGATGTTGAGGCATACCTTGTCTTGGATTCCATGGTTTCCTTGGAGAAACATGGAAAAATTATCCATATTTAACCTCCAGTTCTTGAAAGTCTATTTTCCCTAGTTTATCCTCATAAATACTTGTTGCTCTTTTGCACTTGCAATTATCTTTTCTTTGTTTGAAGTTAGGGTAGTATTTAGTAAGCATTTCCTTTTCCTCTTCTTTCTTCTTATTCACATGTAATGTGTCTAATTGGGTAGAAAAATGGCTTATGATGTATTATTTCATGTTTGACATTAGGTTACTTATCTCCACTATAGAGACACCATTTGATACCTTGTTGACAAAAGGTGTTCTATCTCCTTTGATCTTCTTTGTGAAATACATTGAGTAGTTCCTGCATGCCTTGAAAATATCCTCAAATGGTGCTTGAGAAATATCTCATGCTCTAATGAGGTTAACTACATCTATATAGTCCCCACTAATTCCCCTTAAGAATGTTAGCTTTAGGGACTCATCAGAGAGCCTATTTTGGTGGGACTTCTTAAGAAAAACTAGAATCTCTCCATTTAATCTTCCAAAGATTCAATAGTATAGAAACAACTGTAATGCCCCATCTTGTAACCTAAGGAATGATGCATTGACTACGAAAGTGTAATATTTTTTTTTTTAAAGTGTAATCATTTATTTAACTAATTGCAAACATTCCCTAAGTAACGCGATGACACACTATCTAAGAAATTCCCATAGACAACAATAGTATTTAACATTGCATATATTTATTATCACATTAACTTAGAAGCATACATTGAATAACATTTGAATTCCATAAATGAAGGTATAAAGTACAAATAAGATTCTTATATTGCATTTGAAATAACATTAAAATACTCATTTTCCAAATGAGGTAGATCAAATAATAGTTTACAATTACATATTACAAATTTTCACCTCATTAACAACTGAGGAGTGTTACACAAATATAGTTTGCACTGTTACAAATAAGGAAGTACATATATCCACATACCAGATGAGCTAAAAATTGGAGTAAGTTGTGTAGCTCATTTGGTAAGTTAATTGAGGAGTGTAGCCTTTTCAAATCACCACTTTACAGAAGAATACAAATTTCTATCCTAGAAACAATCCCAAAGGCTTTAGCACAGAGAAGCATTAAGAAAAACCAAAATCTCACCAGTGCTAATTCCAATTTTTCATGAGCTCTATTCTTTTGCTGCATTGAGTGATTTCTTTGTTTCCACAGGCTCACCTCACTTGTCTTGGGAAAGTCATAATAAGAGTGCAATAAATTCATTAGCACCACACATATCCAGGAAAGAAAATATCTTTCTTAGGATTCCATTCCTTTCTTTCCTCCTTATCAAGAATTTAATTAATTTAAAAGAATTAAAGAATTCAAAATTCAAAAATCTAATTTTCCTTTTCAATTTATTTCATAATTATATCTCCATTTCCCACAAAGCAATTAATTTAAATTTAATCTATTCTCACAAATAAAGTAACTTTATTACAATTAATTAGTTTATTTAATTAAATGATTTTAATTTGAATGATTAAATTACTTAACCAAATAAACTAATTTAATTAATTAAATAAAATATGAAGCTATTAATTACTTTATTTAAAATTAATTTAAATAAGCATTAAATTAAAGAACATTAATTTAACACTAAATTCAAAAAATAAACTTTATATAGCAAATAATTGAAACAGACCAAACAAGACAACCAAAAACACCAAACCTAAACTAACGACATACTTTGGCTAGGTTTGAGACTATACTAGGAAAAACCTTGTTACTACCTCCCAATCAACAATTTCGTTGAGTCTTGACACGCTCAAACCTGAGAAACCAGGTGGAGTCGATGTCATGTACCTGCAATCCTGCAATCAAACAAATAACATACATACATATAATCCATTATTCAAACACACCGTACAAAGAAAATCACAGAAATCATAGGGCACTTCAGCAATGCAGTGATGTAACCTGGGCCTACACCAATACATATCACATCAAACTGACAAATTAAATAACAATTAATTTACCATAAACATATATATAGCAGTAACATCTGAAGTAAACATCTATGTTAACATAAAGCATGTCAAAAATAATTACCACCATACAATGTATCATCACATCACAAAATAAATCCACCATCGCTCTACAGTCAGTGATCAATACATCAAAACAAAGTACCAAGGTCTATCAAAGTGAAAACATGCTAATAGAAAACATAAGCAAAGTGGAGGGGTACTACATCCTCCCCCCTAGGATCAGGCTTGCTCTGGAAAGCCTGTGAATAGATAGGGATAAAGTTCCCTCATGCGTGTCGCATCCTTCCAAGTACCAGAAGCCTCATGACTAGGATCCCATTGGATCCTCACCTGGTCAACGTCTCGACCCCTGAGAACGAGTCTCCAGTGCTGAAGAATGGCCACGGGCTCCAAAGCTAGCTTCCCGTCCTCTACCTGTAACGCATTCCAATCAAGTACATGAGAAATGTCGGGATGATATGGTCTAAGAACTGACACATGAAAGACATCATGGATACGTGACAAACTAGGTGGTAAGGTGAGTCAATACGCCACAGGACCAATCCTCTCTAGGATCTCAAATGGCCCAACGAAACGAGGTGCAAGCTTAGAGCCTTTTCCATAACGGATTGGACTCTTTCGCGGTCGCACCCAAAGAAATACTCTATCACCAACTGTAAACTATCGGTCTACTCTATGTGTATCAGCATACTTTTTTTGTCTATCCTATGCTGCTATCAAATGTTCTCTAATACGTTCAACTTGTTGCTCCATATCATGAAGCATCTCAAGTCCAAGTAACACTCTATCCTCAAGTCGATCCCAACTTAATGGAGTTCGACAAGGATGTCCATATAATGCTTGAAATGGTGGCATACCTATGGAACTTTGATATCCGTTATTGTAAGAAAATTCTACTAAGTACAGATAATCCTCCCAACATGATTGTTGGTCCATTACGTACATTCTAAGCATATCCTCAAGTATTTGATTAACTCTCTCTGTTTGTCCATCTGTTTGAGGATGATACGCTGAACTGAAGTTCAACTGTGGACCTAGAGCATGTTGTAATGAAGTCCATAGGGCTGAAGTAAATATGGGATCTCTATTGGATATAATCCTACGAGGAATCCCATGCAATCTAACTATGTCCTCCATGAATATCCTAGCTACCGAGGAAGCATTATAAGATGATCGTACTGGTGAAAAATGAGCTACCTTAGTCAATCTATCAACAGTTACCATAATGGAATCATGTCAATGTGACGACATAGGTAATCCTACAATGAAATCAACTGGTATAATATCCCATTTCCATTCAGGAATGAGATGTGGCTGTAATAATCCAGCGGGATGTTGATGCTCAACTTTGACTCTTTGGCACTCAAGACATCTCGATACATAATTAGCGATATCATGTTTCATACCAGGCCAAAAATATAGTTGTCGAAGATCCGCATGCATTTTCTTAACTCCAGGATGAGCTGAGTAAGGAGCTTGATGAGCTTCAGTCATTATTAATGTGCGTAGACCTTCTGAATGTGGTACATAGATATGTTCTAAATATCACAATAAACCATCTAGTTCAGGGGAGTATCCTATAAATCGACCCTCTAAGGTCTACCAGATTCAATCTCTGACTTCACTTCCTGATACAATCTATCAATAGGAAGTGCTACTAAAATTTGACCCCTCAAATCTACTTCAAGAGTAATAGCAGTAATCTCATGTCGACAACGACTAAGAGCGTTAGCCACTACGTTCTCTTTTCCCTATACAAATATCACCTCAAAATCATATTCACATAAGAACTCCATCCACCGTCTCTGTCTAACATTCAAGTTAGGTTGCGTAAAAATGTATTGCAGACTACGGTGATCACAATGAAGTTCGAAGCGGTGACCCAATAAGAAATGCCTCCATCGAGCTAATGAATACACAACTGCAGCAAGCTCTAAATCATGACTAGGATAATTTAGTTCATGATCTTTGAGTTTACGAGACTCATAAGTGACCACACGCCCATCTTGCATCAGTGCAAACTACAAAATCCTTAGTAGGATAAGAAACAATCAATATAGGCGCATTAGTCAACTTTTCTTTAAGTGTATGAAATGCCAACTGACACTGCTCTGTCCAGACAAATTTCTTCCCCTTCCTCTGAAGAGAAGTAATAGGGTGCCCAATCCTAGAAAACCCCTGAACAAACCGTCTATAGTACCCATCTAGACCCATGAAACTATGAACCTCCACTATGTTGGTAGGCGTGGGCCAATCAACAATAGCTTGTATCTTCGAAGGATCCACCGCAATACCCTTTCTAGAAATCACATGACCAAGGTATTTCACCTCAGTTTGAAAGAAGTCACACTTCTTCAGGTTCGCATACAATTGATTTTCCCTTAAGTATTGCAATACCTGTCTCAAGTGCTCTTCATGCTCCTTCATATTTCTCGAATAGATCAAAATATCATTGAGAAACACAAGGACAAAGTGATCAAGGTATGTACGAGAGACACCATTCATTAAACTCATGAATACTGATGGTGCGTTCGTTAACCCAAATGGTACTACTATGAATTCGTAGTGACCATATCGAGTCCGGAAAGAAGTTTTATGAATATCTGCTTTAGCAATGCGTAATTGATGGTAACCAGATTTCAAATCAATCTTAGAGAACACATTAGCTCCCTTGATCTGATCGAAAAGATCATCGATTCTAGGCAAAGGATATCAATTCTTTATCGTTACTTTGTTCAATTGACGATAGTCAATGCACAATCTAAGTGATCCTTCTTCTTTATGAAGATGACAGGTGCTCCCCATGGAGAAACACTTGGCCGAATAAAGACCTTTTCTAAAAGTTCCTCTAACTAGATACGAAGCTCCTCTAGTTCGTGAGTAGTCATTCTATATGGAGCTCAAGAAATAGGCTCAGCTCCAGGAACTAGGTCAACTCTAAAATCAATATCTCATTTCGGTGGCATTCTGGGTATATCATCAGGAAACACATTAGCAAATTCCCTAAGGATAGGATGATCATCAAGAGATATCTCTTGACTCTCTCCTTCCTCCAAATCAGTAACTGTTGTTGCAAACAGTTGACAACCCTGACGAAGACATCTCTTCAATTGCATAGCAGAAATCATCCGCAAAGAGATAGGCCTTTGAACACCTATGATTTCAACTTTCACACCTAAATCATTAATACAACTCACTGTCTTAAGTGGACAGTCAATTACAACATGATGATATTCTAACCAATCCATACCTAAAACTATGTCATACGATCCTAAATGTGTAACATGAAGATCCACTAAGGTAGATAACGTACCAATTCTAAGTTCACAATTTCATACAAGGTTCTCTACCACTACTTTCACCCCAAAGGAAAATTCTACCTGCCACTTACCGCCTTGCTTTACCGCCACAAGACCACATTGCTCAACTATGGTAGGTGAAATAAAAGAATCAGTAGCTCTTGAATCAAAAATAATAGTAACACTAACACCCTGTAACTTACCTGAAGTCTCAACCACTATGTTCTAATGATCGGCTTGGCGGTTATTAATTGCAACATAAACTATATGAGATCATCCTGCATCACCGACTATAGGCTCAGAAGCTGTAGGTCATGGCCCAAATCCTGAAGAACCTCTCATAGGACACTGCCTAGCAATGTGTCCCTGCTGACCACACGAATAACAACCAGTGCCTCTACCAAATCCTCTGCCACCCAAAGGTGCATTGGACTGCTGAAAACTACCTCTACTAATGGTAGACTGTGCACTTTGAGTTGGATGATCTTGTCGATTGAGCTTGTTGCGCCACCAGTTGTGGTTCTTTCCTGACTAAGGACTATTTCCTTGCTGAGGTTATGAATTATTATTCTTCTGAGGAGTACGCTGCTGCTATTGATGCCCACCCTTAGTGGGTGTCTGTTGGTTCCTAGAGGAACCTCCTATCTGTATCTGACCTCCATGTGGACCAAAACCTGCTATAGGAACACTACCTATCTGGACACCTGTATGTCCACCCAATGCTAGAGCCAGATTCTCTTCCACAATGTGTGCTTTCTCAACTGCCACTTCCATGGTCTTTGGTTCGAAGACACTAACTCCTCCACTAATGTGGGCATTCAGACCCATGATAAATTTTTGTACTAGCATCACCTCATCATCTCCAATTCTTGCATATTGTTTGAGTTCATAAAATCTACGTTCATACTACTCAATAGATAGAGCCATCTGACGTAAATCATGAAACTCATCAACTCGTCGTTGCCTCCAATGTTCAGATAAGAACTGTGCTCTAAACCTCTCCAAGAACATTTCCCAAGAAATAGACCCAATCTCTAGATGGAGCTTCTGCTCCTCCAATTGCCACCAAGTAGAGGCAAATCCTCTCAGATGCATGATAGCGCATCTAGCTCGGGTATTGCTACGGTATGGGTGCATAGCAAAACATCTACCCAAGTCTAATAACCAAGTCTCTGCCTCTAAACCACCACCTGTGCCATCAAAAGTAGGGGGACGTGCTCTCAACAAATCCCTCATATGACCTGCCACTATGGCATCCTGCTCTGCAGTACTAACAATCCTCTTAGGAGATCTATCACGTTCCCTAACCACCTCGTGATCAACTTCCTGCCTCAGACCAAGTCTAGCAAGTACCTCTTCTAATAGGGGACGCAACTGAGTTCCCTCAACCTTTGGTTGTATCGAAATCTGTTCCTCACTTGTCTGTTCCAATTGAGGACCCAACTATTTGGCATGTTCACTCTCGTGGGAGCTCTGAGGGGGAGTAACTTGAGGGATTGGCCCACGGCCTCCTCCTCGACCTCTACCATGACCTCTAGTATGACGCCTAGGCATGATCCTGCACATAAAACAAAAATGAGTCTCAGATACAAAATAGACAAGGCTAACATAAAATGATGCTACGTACTAGGTCAACCTAATGGGCTCACAATTACCCAGAGCATCCAGTGTTAGAACCTTTGCTCTGATACCAATCTGTAATGCCCTGTCTTGTAACCTAAGGAATGATGCATTGACTATGAAAGTGTAATAATTTTTTTTTAAAGTATAATCATTTACTTAACTAATTGCAAACATTCCCTAAGTAACGTGACGACACACTATTTGAAAATACCATAGATGACAATAGTATTAATCATTGCATGTATTTAATTAACATAAACTTAAAAGCATACATTGTATAACATTTGAGTTTCATCAATGAAGGTATAAAGTACAAATAAGATTCTTATTTTGCATTAGAAATAACATTACAATACTCATTTTCCAAATGAGGTAGATAAAATAATAGTTTACAATTACATATTACAAATGTTCACCTAATTAACAATTGAGGAGTGTTACACAAATATAGTTTCCACTATTACAAATAAGGAAGTACACATATATCCACATACGAGCTCTCCATCCATGAAGCACCCGTTGCCACAATCAAGAATATGGGGACCCAATGGAGTAAGGTGCACGTTCCACCCAACCATGTGGTACCCATAGGTCCACCCCCCGTGCTAGGAGATAGTAATAAGGTTCCCTAGACATAATCCTACAAACCCTAAACACAAGTAAAACCAAAGACATACCACACAAGTACAAACTTAACTTATTGGTTACATTGCTTCTAGAAATAGGATAATCAAATATTCTAAGTTCACAAGGTCACTGCTATTTTAGGTGGAGTGTCATCACAATGTTGCATAGGTTACCCTAGTGTTTCTTCCTAGGTTTCGGCCCCCAACTTGGGTTACCCTAGTAACCTCTTACGAAACCCGGCCCCTCATGTAAACTGTTGCAGAATCAAATATCTTTTAAAATAACAAGATATCGATTTGCCATTCCAGGCCTTCTCAATTTATTCTCAAGACTAAACTAGCCCCTTGAGTCTATAAGTGAGGCTTATTAATCTAGTTAAAGAGTTTAAACTAACTAATGTGTTGTTTTTAATTTTCACTGGTTAGCTAACTCTTCATGACTTACCCAGGCACCACTTTGTGTGCTGGCCCTCACAAAGAGCCACTCCCCTAAAATAACTCAAGAATTTAAGTTCACTAACTAAGGTAGACAAAGTGCACATAAAACATCTAGTACTATACAACTCACAACAGACATCATAACCTGTTCATAGAATCCAGGTATCTATAAACCATACAAAACCATGTGCACTACCCTAGTTTGTTCAAAGATATGAAGCCATTGAAAAATTTAACTCCCTTTAAGAGATTACATCTGGAAGACTTGAAATCACATGAAAACCCCAATTTTCCCAATTTAAAGTTAAAACAATTTAAAACTAAACATACATAATAAACATCTAATTTTAGGATTTACTAAATCCAATCAAATGATTAACTTAAACATAAAATTATTCAATTTAATATAACTCATCTTTCATTCAATAAGAAAATCAGAACTAATGTTTACCCAATTTCATAATCTTACATTATAATGAAAACTAATTTCTCTATTTAATGCATTTCTTCATAGCAATAACCAACTATAATCTCCATTTCACTATTAAACAATATAATATATATATATATATATATTCAAATAAATAAACATTCAAATCATAATATTTGATTATTTATTTAGATATATATATATAATTATATTAACCATTTTTTTTTAAATATTGGAATAAATATATTCATTATTAATATTTTGTAATAGATAAAAACCTGCGACAATGAGAGAGTAACGTGGTCGCACGGGCGGCGTGGTGGCACGGTTGGCGGCAGCGGTTTGCACCAACAGAATGGCGATCTGATCTGAAGGAACGCCGTTACTGTCCCCATCAGGAAACGTCGATGTCAGATGCCCGCACCCCCTCCTGCGTCCCAGCCGGTTCCATCTTTTGACTTCCGCCCAGATCCCGTGGAACCGATCCAGCATTGCCTCAAAAACCTGACGTCTCCTGGAAACAACTCTTTCAATAATACAATTTGAGAGCATGTATTGTAATTATATATATAAATATATATAAATAACATATATATATATATATATATATATATATATATATATATATATATATATATATATATATATTTATATTTATATAAGTACATTCACAGATAAAAGATAGATAGAATGTTGAAATCAGGCAATTACTTTCAACAGGTTTTTTTTTTAATCAGGAAATTGACAAATTTAACAACATACACAATTTTTTTTTTTTCCTTCATCAAATTCTAAATCAATCACAAAGGGTTTTTATTTTATTTTTCCATAATGGATAATTTCCTTCACAATATAATTACTCAAAATACTTTCTATAGGAAATTTTTAACAGAGATTGTAACAGAGGTTTCCAATTCCTTAATTTTATCTACAGAGTTTTCTCCTGAAACTTTTCAATTGATTTAACAAAAATCTACAGGGTTGCTCTCTAATTTCACTATAA
Organism: Sequoia sempervirens; assembly: GCA_007258455.2. Classification (NCBI taxonomy): domain Eukaryota; kingdom Viridiplantae; phylum Streptophyta; class Pinopsida; order Cupressales; family Cupressaceae; genus Sequoia; species Sequoia sempervirens. The sequence continues at coordinate 137,542,563 of VDFB02379711.1, forward strand.
AATCTTGTTTTCCTGAAGCTCTCATAGAAGAACAACAAATTTCTACAAAATGATTTACCGAGAAGAACAAAAGCTTTTAATAAGAAATTCCTTCTATAGGCAATCATTTAAATTCACAATTTTAATTAAACTTGCACAAATCTAATTTCTTTACACAGGCAATCTTTTCAAAAGAAAATAAACAAATTAATTAAACAGAGAAATACTTGTAGCTTGAAGAATTTATCTATTGAAGAGAAGCTTTTCCTGTTGGGTGCAACTTCCAAAGCTTTTTCAAACCACCACTTTCTAGAAGAACACAAATACTGAACAAAATTCTATCTGAGAACCTCTTCCAGAAAATTATATCAAAAACCCAAATAAAATCACAATAATTTTAATAGAGCTCAGTTCTTTCTCATTTCCCATGAAGTGTTTTTTTCCTGTTTTCCCCAAATCACCTCATATCTTCTCTAAGAGAATCCTCAACAAGAAATTGCAATAAATTTAACTAACACACATGTCAAGAAGAAAATATCTTCTAACAACCTCACGGATGATTCTTTCTTTCCTCACTTATCAAGAATTTAATTAATTTTAAAGAATTAAAGAATTCAAAATTCAAAAATCTAATTTCCTTTTAAATTTATTTGATAATTAAATCTCCATTTCCCACAAAGCAATTAATTTAAATTTAATCTATTCTCACAAATAAAGTAACTTTATTGCAATTAATTAATTTATTTAATTAAATAATTTTAATCTGAATGATTAAATCACTTAACCAAATAAACTAATTTAATTAATTAAATAAAATAAGAAAGCTATTAATTAATTTATTTAAAATTAATTTAAATAAGCATTAAATTAAAGAACATTAATTTAACATTAAATTCACAAAATAAACTTATATAGCAAATAATCTAAACAGACCAAACAAGACAACCAAAAACACCAAACCTAAATTGACGACATATTGTGGCTGGGTTTGAGACTAGTCTAGGAAAAACCTTGTTATTACCTCCCAATCAACAATTCCGTTGAGTCTTGACACGCTCAGACATGAGTAACCAGGTGGAGTCGGTGTCATGTACTTGCAATTCTGCAATCAAACAAATAACATACATACATATAATCCATTATTCAAACACACCGTGCGGAGAAAATCACGAAAATCACAGGGCACTCGCAAGCGAGTGATGCAACTCCGTTCTCCACACCAATACACATCACATCAAATTGACAAATTAAATAACAGTTAATCTACCATAAACATATATATAGCAATAACATCTGAAGTAAACATCTATGCTAACATAAAGCATGTCAGAATAATTACCACCATACAATGTATCATCACATCACAAAATAAATCCACCATCGCTCTAATGTCAGAGATCAAAATATCCAAAACAAAGTACCAAGTTCTATCAAAGTGAAAACATGCTAACAAAAAACATAACCAAAGTGGAGGGGTACTACAAAGACCCTCATCGCTGAAAGTAGTGAGCCTCCAGAACAAAGGTGTGACGTTTACCAAAGTTGCAGGTATTGCTAATGAAAGCGTTGCTTTAATTAAGATCCCATTGCTAGTAGATACATCCTCAACATAAATCTGTTTTCCCAACTTTAATCCTATATGACTATCTCCCCCACTGCCTGAACCAACTACAACTGTGAGGGAAGCATTGGTTTTGTTGACTTTATCTAGATCCTTCCCTACAAAACTCTGTTGTGAGTCTTGTTGTTCTCTAATGCAAAACCCATTAAGCTCTACATTAGGCTTTATTTCAAAAGCCTTCCCATTCTCTAGCCCAGTTGTCCTAGAATCAATTTGGCTTCTCAAGTCAAGAAAGCCAACATTTTTGTTCTCGACATAGCTAGACTCTATAGACTCCACTCTGATTTTGTAGAGATCTAGTTCAACCTCGGTGGAAAACTCCATTGATGGAGAAATTTTTGAAGATGACCCATATGCAAGGGTTGATCTAGAGCCACAACCAAGAGAGTAGATAGATCCATTCTGCATTGAACTATTGTCCATATTTGTGTGCCCACTAACAAAGACTGTGTCATTCTCCCATTAAGCCTTCTTTCCAATTTCTGCTCCCCTATTAGTAAATAGCATAAGATTATCCCAATCCCAATGGGGCGAGGAAGCTTTATTGTTAAGATTTGAATGTTGTAGCCTTGCTATAGTCAATTCTAAATGCTCCTCATAAGACCAAAAGTCCATAAAGATGACATCGCATCTCTTGGCCCATTCTGTTAATCAGTTCATGTGCCTTGTCTATGCCGGCGCATTTACATACATATTACTAGAGTTTTTTTTTTAAGACAAATCATTCACTTAATTCAAAGAATTCAAACATTCCTTGTTGGCCATTCAAGAAGAAGTGAAATGTGCATTTTCCAATCCTAAGTCTGTGTTTATCACACATGTATATTGCTTATGCTAGGAGGATGTTGGTCATAGGTTGTGTTCGTTGGCTTTACACCTGCCAATTGCATTAACTCGAAAGTTTCTAGAAAACCATTTAGTTTCCAAAAGGATGTGGAATTCAGTTTTATATCTTTGATGCGATGTCTTCTGAGGGAGGTCAAATGAAGTAGAAAGGTGAGTCATGGTGATGATGTAGCGAAAGTTTTTACTCAAGTTTAGTGGCGCCTAAAAAATGCTTAGCCAATGCTTCCACCATTGGCTGCCTTTATTTTTTCCTTTGATTTCTATAAAATTTTCGGCTTTGTTTGAGAGTGCAAGGGTATAGGTGATGCTATTATTCTTCAAAATGCATTGGAAATAGAGTGATAATTGTCAAGCGTCATAGAGATTTGTAAATCTATCAACATTCGGTGATCTCACATCATGTTTTAGCGTAAAGCTTGCAGGAATTAAATGATATACAGAGGCTCGATTTAAAATCACTTCCTCACAGGTAAATGTTGACATAGGTTAAGTGCAGGATAAATGTTCACTTTTAATGTGACAGGGGGAGACTGGTAGTGACTTCAACGAATCATTATTGGAGTAGCTGGGTGAATGGGCGTCCCATTAACTGACTTCATTTCTAATGATCCTATTCTTATTGTTCTTATTAAATAAGATTGAAGCATAAAAAATCAAAGTAGTATGGTATTTGTATTGCTATGTGCATCCCCAGGCATTCACTATTTTCAAGGTTTTGCTTTTAACAAATACTTACACTGCAACTTGTGATAGCTATTTCTGTCATTAATATTTTTGTTTTTATCATTAACAAATGGGATGCATAGGTAAAGGTGTGAAGAAGTTCTAACCATTTCAAAAGTGCAAACAAACCATTAAAGATTCGTGCACCCAAGTCAAACGGAAATTAAATATTAGATAAAACATTAATATTAACACGAAGGTGGTATTTAATGTGGTCTTCAAAGGTCTGATTCAAGGTTGATGTTGGAATCAAGCATTGGAATCGAGCGAAATCAAGTAGATTATAGTTAAAGAAAATCAAGCATTAAAACTTGAAATCAACAAAGCGTTTTTAAATGCTTAGAGCTTCTATTTTCTGTTATCGTTTTCTGTTTTACACCAACTCACTTCTTTTTGGGCTCTAAAAATAACACTACAAAAGCTTTCATTTTTTCTACAAAGGGTTAAAAAGAATATTAGACACTTACTAAATTTCAAATTGGGTTCTAAAAATTTGACAAACAAATCTCACACTTCAAAGTTGGTGCTTAAAAAGAACTCAATTTTGGATTTTGGATTTTAAAATGAACATATGAATTTGGTGTTTTGTAATCCTTTTCACAAAGTAATATCATTTAAAAAGGAATATGCACTTCTCTTGCTCTTCACAATGATCTTGAGAATCAAAAGTCTTTTTGTGATATTAAGTTGTCAAAAAAATTGCCTCTACATTTTGATTTGTGTTTAAAATTGAACAAGTATTGCGAGTGTGAGTGGAACATATCATATGTGTTCTCTCTTTGTTTCTAAATGAAGATTGATCAAACTACGGATGTGTTTTCTCACTTTTGTGTTATCTTAGAGGGCCTGCCTTGTGGGAAAAAGTAATCACCCAAGGGAACGACCCGGAACATGCTAAAGCCAAGCGATTTCCACCCGAGATATAAGTGTGGGTAGTTGAGGAAAGGAAAGTATCATGAGGATTATTCTGACAAGAAGGGAAGCAATGGTCTCTCGCCACACGGATGGTCCCCCACAAATGGGATGCCTGCATTAAAACCTATTTTTTAGAAAGGCCAAAATCCTTATCTATATGTTGGTGCAAGAACGGTCATTCTGAAGCCACCCCACACTTTTACGGATTTTAGTAGAGATGGAAAGTACGCCATGGGATATTCATAGGTCTTGATGCTTGGATGACCTGAGAAGCAAGTGCACTGTAAGGGGGAGCTTGTGTGGTCAAGCATCTAACCATCCGCTAAAAGTAGGCGTAGTTGGACTTGTCCAAGTGGGGACTCAATAAATATTGTCTCAAATATCCATAGGGTTGTGCATGTTCTTGAAATTAAAACACTTTGCTTGATCGAAAACATTGGAAAAATAAACATTCAACATGGACATCAAATCTTAAACCCTTTAGGAGAAGCAAATATCCTTGAAAAAATTCACGTGCTATTGCTTGCCCTTGGGAGTCATATCCTTAGAGGCTTCTAATCATTTGGATTTCATCTCAATTTTCTCCTACTAAGGTCAACATTAGGTAACCTTTTCCTTGATTTCGTTGATTTCCACATAATGCACTTTATGGGATGAAAGAAAATTAGAACATTGGACATCTAGTTTTAAAAGCTAATCAATAGAGTGTTTGTGGTAAAAATAACTCATTAAGCAAAGTTAAAGAAAAATTGGACCCCACACATGTGCTTGGCATCTTTTGGTCATATGGTTTTCATGCAAACATTGGTATTTTGGTTTGAACTACTCTTAGGGAAAAGCATGTTCTTCACTATCTTGGTCTTGTAAACAAGGTTCTCCTTAGGTTAATTTAGAATCAAATCAAACACTTCATCCATCCCAAAAATTTATCATCTCATACCACAAACAACTTTAGAGCTTTGAAAACATCATTCTAGACTTGGGTAAATCATCAAAAATAAAATCATCTTGTTTAGTTAGGAGTGTGAGAATGCATCCTTTCTCATACCTCTAGTTAAATTAGTTTCTCTTGAACAAGTTCATCCTAAGGTCACATCCAACATCTTGGGATCTACAAATTCATTATCCAAATAAAATCAATCAAAATCAAATTCTAAAGTCTAGCATTGATCAAAAGTTTCTAAAAGTTCAACACCCATATCATTCACCCCTTTCATCCTTCATCTTATCATTGGTTCTCATCATTGGTCGTAAACGGTTCACTTTTGCAACAAGATCAAAAATAGGAATAACATGGAATATAAACTTGATTCATACATCAAGATTAATCTAAATCAACTGAACTATCAAAGCCTTACAATGCTGATTGATTATCAAAACTCACGTTTATACAATCCGTACATGGGATCATTATCTCCTACAAACTTCAATGATACAACAAGTGTGAGTATGCCCAATCAAAAGTTTGGAACACCTTACCCGATGGTAGATTTAAATCCAAGTCCAAACCTACAAATCTATCAACCAAACACTCAATGCATGAGTCTTCCACAAAACATCATCCCACCAAATCCATACATGCCAAATGTGAATATATCAAGTACAAGTTTACCAAATATGAACATTTCAAATCCACACTTGGTAAACTTTGGGATAGGTATGTTTGTGAATCATACAAATATTTTTCAAAGTCCAAACAAGATGATAAAGACTCCATGTATTGATCCAAGTCAAGGTAACACCATGCAAAATCAAAGTTACCTAAATCAAGGAAATGTGATTCCCAACCACAACAATGTTCAATTTCAATCTATAATGCCAAATTTGAACATCATCCCAAATCAGAACTTTGTCCAAAATTAATTTTTCCATGATCCCATGCAAACACCACAAGTGTACATTCCAAATCCACTTGAACAAAATCCAAATCAACTATATCAAGGGATTCAAAATGAAAATCAAGATCAAAATTCGCTAGATCAACTTGCTTCACTTGCCAAACTAATTGACTTATTGAGCCAAGAGACATCTTCACTCCAAAATCAATACACTCTTCCACAACCACATCAAGAACAATATCTACAATGTCAAGAGGCTGGATATCAAGATCAACAACAAACCCAATCACCCCATATTGAAGATCAATCACCACATCTCAAAGATCAATCACCACATCTCCAAAATCAATCACTACAAGGTCAATTTAACGTACAAATATCACAAGGTAACAAACAAAAATACACCACTTGGGGGACCCATCAAATTGTTCATGCAATAGTTGGTACAAGAAAATCTCATCAAAATCCTCGTTTATGACAACTATTAGGAGCCCCTAGTGAAACCACCATGGTACAATGAGAATCACCTTTGTGATTTTCACAAAATAAAGGGACACACAACATTGGATTGTATTTGACTCAAAAATCTCATCCAAGACCTTATTGATCAAAATATAATCACTATTGGGGATAAGGACAAAGATTCAACCACTAGCGATAGCATTGACAATCTATCCACCACAATTGTTGAAAACAGTGATCAAGACCTATCCATCAATGAGCACATTAAAGATGTTTCCACCTCATTTGATGACCAACTCACCATACATCAAGAGCCACTTTTTAGTCATCTATTTCAAGGAGTGTTAGATTTATTTGATCCTATTGGCATAATCCATGATCCATCAACCAATGATCATGTTGAAAATGTCTTTGCATCACCTAATGAGTTAGATAACATATCTCAAGGATTTATTCCAAATCATGATCAACATCTTTCACCAAATTCTAGAATGATCCTTTCCAATACATTTTGAAATCCTTTGACCTCATGGTTACACATACTAAAGGGATCCTCAACTCAACATTTGATCCAAGCCCACTCAAAGATCAAGATGATATGGAGCCACTTCCCATTCCTAATGAAGATATCCAAGAAACCTTTATAAGCAATCCATCCTTTGAAACTGACCCATGTCAAGAACTTGATCCAAAGCATGCCAAAAAAAATTCCAAAATCAATCAAGATCAAGAATTTATATCTCCAAGATACTACAATGATCTAATGAGTACTCTCCTATCTATACAAGATAACACAAATGATGATCACATCCATATAGCACATATTCCTCCATCTACCCATGAGATGCTTTCTTTGGATGGACACGTAGATGATCTTTATTCAGAACAAGATTCATTTTCTCTTGACATTATTACACAAAGAGAGTAGATTATTGATTCCTACAATCAAACTCAGTTGTCAACGTCAAGATCAAATATATCCCAAATTCAGACTGAGGACATCATGTATGAAGATATCCAACATTATCCACTCAAGGAAACAAGTCAGACAGAACATGATATTCAAGAGTCAGCGGAGCAGAAAATTGAAATAACACCATCTACAATGGTCATTTATCAGAGAAGGCTTACTGAACAAGACATCTCAAAATAAGTAGAATCAAGGAAAAAAGGTGCTACTACCACCATACTGGGGGAATCTATGTCTCAAGCAAATGTCAACATAGAGGGCACAAAGAATCCTTATGATGAAATCGACTAGTACTACAACCAGCCATGTCACGAATCTTCATCCACCCATCACCCCATCCAAAAATTGGGACCAACATCAAAAGAAATATTTTAATCAAAGTAAAAATAATGTCATCAAAGAAAAAGAAGCTAAGAAGCATATCAGACAAATCAAATACAAGTTCCTACCAAAGAATACAAAAAAAGATTATCCCTATCAAACTCCATTAGTCAAAGAAACTATGGGGAAAAATAAAAAAGGGAAATGTATCCATCAAAGATGTCCACAAAAGCAAAAGCAGGCTTCCAAAGTGATGTACAAAGTATATCAAGCAATTGGTCCTAATTCCATGCACACTTTTGTATCTACCCATCATTGCTCATCTTCCCAAGTTTGGAGAGTCAAAGGTTCCAAACTATCAACCAATCAATCTTTTATTCCTAAACACACTCCATCCACACCTCCATGCATGATATCCAATTATCACATTGACCATGTATTGGCAACGCACCTTCATCATAAGGATTTAGAAGGCACTCTATTGCGATGTGCATAAAAAGACAAAGTTAACCCTGGTATCAACAAAGCATATTAGAAATCCAAAAAGTTGCATTCAAGTGCACATATCTTAGCAAAGCAGATTCTTCAAGCTAGATATCGATGGAAAATTATGACAGAAGCATCTACATCGACACCAACAAGTGGTTCAACATGAGCTTTAAATATTTCATAGAAAAATACAAAAAAAAAATGAAAAAAAATAAAAATAAAAAAAAGGATTGAAAACAGTAAAGAAAAAAATCATCCTCCAGTGAAAACCACTACGGTGGCACTTTGGACATGTACCATGATGAAAACCTGGCAAAAAGGCATCATGCGTAGAATCAAGCATCTATGTGTACCACTTCAGGTGGAAGCATCTCATCCCATCCACAATAAAATCTAGCATTGCATCCATCTTATCTATAATAAATTCATTCATCCTGATGAGCCCAAAATATGCTCACAATTTGGATATCTTGGTGTACTTTTACTACTCTCACTTTTATTGTTTATGGTTGTTTAACTCTTTTGAAAATTTTTATTGGGGAATATCCTGTAGCAATACACTTTCATGTTCCTGCAGCCTATCATGTTGACATGTCTACATTTATTACCCCGTTTGACTCCCTAAATGACTGGTATAACGCATATAGTTTTTGAATGATGAAATAGATTTAAATATGTGATTAATGAACGGATATTGTGCATGTTCCATGCGCCTTTTCTTTTGCATCTGTTACCTTGTGTTTCACAGGTTGTTGAAGAAAGTATGATCGAGTCAAGCGCAACCAATCTCGGCCCTGCAGTAAAGTCTATTTCCTACACGACTTTGAGGAAGCTCTGGTGAGGACTCTTTGACCGAAACTATTGGGAAGGATTTTAAATGTCAATCAATCTGAAAGAGTGGAGTGCTAGATTCTCTCTGGATCGGGTTGAACGGATAAGCTCATTTATGAATCATGTTCCTCGATTTCAGGATACATTTTACATCCACGTCTTTCTCTGATTGGGTTAGTTAGTTAGTTGTTTTCCTGATTTTAAATAAAGTGCTCCTCCTGTGTGAGTGGGCAAGCATAGAAGCATAGGGAGATAGAAAGATATTATGTAAGAGTCAGTATGATAATAAAAATCAAAATCTGTATGACAAGAGAAAGAGTTTGTTGTTAGTTTTCATATGAACAGAACAATGTATACCATTTTGAGTTTATGAATAAAGTTTGATGAAGTTTTGAGTTCAGTACTTGTGTAATTAGTTGATGCTTGCTAAGGGGGCCCACTTAGTAAGTATCTGTAGTTAGTTAGTTAGTTGTTCCTTTTCTGTTGATCATCAGTTAGATTTCATCTTTGAAGTTTCTGTGCAAACTCAGTCTTATATTGTTCCTGCAGCATCGGGAATCCATCCCTGTGTCTGTTCCTGCAGCATAAGGCCAATTCATAGTTTGTTTTTCAGTCATAGCTGTTATGATTTCTGCTTTGGTTAAATTATGGTTGAGTTAAGAGAACTTTGTATTACCTTCCTGTAGCGTAGGTAGAATTCTTTCCAAGTATTTATTTCCATTAAGTTGTGATTCAAAGTATACGTTCCCTGGTTTGACAAGTAAATGAACGTCCATGAAGAGATATTAGTCACCTGCTGGAATGTCCAATTCCTAGGATACGTTTTGCCGTGATTTTCATATCCTTTTGTGGGCGCGACCATTTTTGGCGCCGTTGTCGGGGATGGTGTCAAGCTAAGAACCTGTTAGAAGTCATTTTTAGCATTAGTTTAGTTTGTTAATCAAGAATTTTCAAAATCCTTCAAATCACCATTCATTCTATTGCATGCATAGAAGAAGAGACGCGCTGGGAAGGTTCCTCCCTAAAAACCTATTTGTTGAATTTCCATTTGGCCTAGCTAACGAAGAACCTAAGGAAAATCCATTTGCTCTGATACTCCAGCAAACAAATATGGCACAAAATCCACCTAATCCACCTCCTGCTTTTGAGTTTCCCATTGTTTCCCAGCAAGATACTAATAACCTTAAAAATATTCCTTCTTCATTACTTCCCAAGTTCTATGGCCTAGTTGCGGAGGACCCAGAAACTTTCCTATTTGAGTTTGATATCCTTTGTCGTAGTTATGACTACACTACAAATGCTCACAAACTGAAGTTGTTTCTTGCTACCTTGAAAGAGGGAGCTCTCAGATGGTTCATGAGTTTGGGAAGGGGTGTTGTTGATAGTTGGGCAGTCATGCAAACAAAATTTCTTGAAAAATATAAGGAATATTGTAAGAGTGGTAGTAAAGGTGATGATATATTCATAATTCAACAAAAGGAGGATGAAAGTCTAGAGGATTATATCTCAAGATTCTTGTTTTCCCTGAAAAATAATTCAAACCATACTCTCAACGAAGAATCTCAGAAACTACTTTTTCTAAGGGGAATCAATGATACCTGTATAGAAGCCCTGGACCTGATAGGAGGAGGCGATATAACCCAAGCATCTTGGGATGATATCAAGCAGATATGTCTCAATTACTCCCAAGCAAATGTGAAGAAGGGTAGAGGTCATCAAGCTACAGTGGGCAAGTCTTCTTCTAGTGGAGTTTCCTGGATGGAGATCACAAATTTGTTGTCTGATTTCAAGCAGAAAATCATAAACAACATGGCTACACAACTGGATACCATGCAAGCTCGCAAGAAACATGCAGAGGCTGAGGCAATCTTGGCTGAGTTCTGTCCACATTGTAGATAGAAGAAACGTGACTGCAGATGCAAGATGGTGGCCAACATGAAGGCTAAACAGTTACCTATTGATTTTAAGATGATAGAGGGTGATGATGACCAAGTCTTCTTTGTTGCACAAAGGTGACCATGGGATCCAAGACAAGGTATGCCTCAAGATCCTTTGACTTTTGGTAATCCTTACTCTAATTATAATAACCAATGGCAACCTACATATGGCCCATCTCCACCTTGGAATGCTCCTCAACCATACTGGCCTAACTATCAGACCCCTCAATGGCAACCCCCTCAAGGAGGTTGGCAGCAACCACAAGGACAATGGACTCCACCTCCAGGTAACTGGCAGTAGAACCCTCAATGGAGAAGCCCTTAGCAATGGAAAAACTACCACCCTGGATTCCTGCAGTCTCAACAACCGCAACCTCCGGCCCTTATGCCTCCTCCTGCAGCACCTGCAACAAATACTGGCCCTCCAAAACAAATGCCTATGCCTACTCAACCACTGCCAAATCCTAATAATAAGCAGCAACAACAACAACAACCTATGTATTCTGCGGACGCCAACCAGTATCCAACTTATGCCCTGGATATCAATGATATCCATCTCGAGTCTAGAACCACTCTCCCTGCTCCACAGCCACCTGTAATTACAGAGATTCTAGACTCTGCCACTGAACAACCTACTGATCATCCAGAAGATATTCCTGTACTAGCTACTGCCTCTAAGGAACCTATCCTACAGCCTCAGGCTACACCACCTTTTCCTCAGAGATTGCAAATGACTACACCCAAGACCATTGAAGAGCCTACCTTTGATATTCTAGAGCAGTTGAAGAATGTACAAGTTCAAATTCTTCTTTTTCAAGCTATTAAAGATGTTTCAGTCTATGGAAAAGCCATTAAAGAGGCCTGTCTAAAGAAACAAGGAAGAAAGAAAAAGGATCCCCAAACTATCCATGTTCTAGGACAGTTAGCTGATATTATGTTGGGGAAGGTTGTCATTCCAAAATATACTGATCTTGGAAGTCTTGTAGTCAAAATAAATATCAATGGTCAGGTAGTAAGAAATGTTTTGGTTGACCTTGGTGCAACCATTAATATGATGACCAAGCACACTATGGAGTGTTTGAGTATCCCAAACATTCGGTCTACACCGATTGTCCTGCAACTTGCTGATAGTTCCACGGTTACACCTGATGGAGTGATTGAAGATGTCATTGTCACCCTTGAATCTTGGGAATACTATGCTGATTTCACCATATTGTCCACTAAGGAAACCTTAGGAGGATATGCTATTATCCTAGGCAGACCTTGGTTAGCTACAGTTGATGCCCTTATAGGATGTTGTTCAGGAGACATGACAATTTTTGATGGTCAGTCAAGGAAGAAATTGGCTTTATACCCACCTGCACAACCTCTGCCAGATTTGTCTCAATCAATTTGGCCAGATCTAGGAGAAGAAACTGAAGAAGTCAATTCATTAGCTCAGTTAATGATGCTACAAACTGATCCATTTTCCCAGCTCCAGAGTGAAGATAACCTGCTTCTACACATTTTGCAGTTTAGTTCTGGTTTGAATAGCCCATCTATTTTGGACAGTTGTTCTCAACAATGTTTCCTGTAGCAACTGAATCCTGAAAGCCATCATGATTTGCTATTATGTGATATACAGGCACCACCTTTATCAGCAACCTCAAAAGTGATCTCACCAAACAGATAGAAGTATCTCCAGGCCGCTGTCTGCATATTAATAATAAGTTGCCTCTGTCTCAACAAACTGCCCTAGCCTCAATGTTGCAAGCCCACCATAGAGCTTTTGCATGGGACTATGGGGATATGAAAGGTTTAGACCCAAAACTCTGTACACATCGCATATATATTAACAGTGACTTCAAACCTATCAGGCAGCCTCAAAGAAGAATCAATCTAGTTTTGAGAGAATTGTTAAAGAAGAATTGCAGAAAATATTAACAGCTAGCTTTATCTACCCAATCTCCGATAGTCAGTGGGTTTCCCCATTGGTCATTGTTCCTAAGAAAAGAGGAAAATGGAGGGTATGTGTAGATTACAGAGAACTCAACTTGGCAACAAAGAAAGATTACTTTCCTCTTCCATTCATTGATCAAGTTCTAGATAATTTAGCTGGAAAAAGTACTTCTCATTTTTGGATGGCTTCAGTGGGTACAATCAAATCAAGATTGCTCCTGAGGATCAGGAAAATACTACTTTTACATGCCCTTGGGGAATGTTTTCCTATTCAGTTTTTCCTTTTGGTCTTTGTAATGCTCCTGCAACTTTCCAGAGGGCAGTCATAAGTATCTTCTCAGACATCTCAAATGATTGCATGGAAATATACATTGATGACTTTACTGTTTATGGTACGACATTTGAGGAAGCTCAAGCCAACTTGGAGAAAGTACTACAGAGATGTGAAGATCACAACCTATCGCTGAATAGTCAAAAGTGCTTCATGATGATGCAGGAGGGAATAGTGCTCGGTCACTATATTTCTGCAGAAGGAATTCAGGTTGATCCTACTAAAATTGAGGTCATCTCTGAGCTACCCTCTCCTGCTAAGCAGAAAGAGGTACAAAGTTTTCTAGGCTATGCTGGATACTATAGGAGATTCATCAAGAACTTCAGCCAAATAGCAGGCCCCTTATATAGTCTGTTGAAGAAAGATGCAGAGTTTTCTTGGATAGAGGAATGTGAAAAAGCATTTCTTGACTTGAAAGTCGCCCTTATACAGGCACCTGTTCTGAAAGGACCTGATTGGTCACTTCCATTTCATATTCATACTGATGCATCAAATTATGCAATTGGAGCAGTGTTAGGGCAGAAAGTTGGTTCGACAGAACATGCACTCTACTACATAAGCAAAAATCTGCAAGGGGCTGAATTAAACTACACTATTATAGAAAATGAAATGTTGGCAGTCATCTATGCCCTCAATAAATTTAGGCATTACATCACTGGTTATCAGATATTTGTGCACACTGATCATGCAACAATTCGGTATCTCATGAACAAAGCCTCAATATCTGGGAGACTAGCAAGATGGTTATTGCTGATGTAGAAATTTGACATTACAATTGTGGACAAGCCAAGTAAAGCCAACGTAGTTGCTGATTTCCTTTCTAGAATTCAAAGGCACAATGACTCTGCACTTATTGAAGACTCCTTTCCTGATAAGCACCTATTTGCAATCAAGGTTATTCATCTATGGTATGTTGATATAGCAAATTATCTAGCAACAGGAAGAACTCCTCAATTCTCCCCTAAGGAAAAGAGATTATTGGTAGAGAAAAGCTTTAACTTTTCTTGGATTGCAGATTGCATGTTTTATACAGGACCATATCACGTTATGAGGAGATGTGTACCAGAGGAGGACACTCATGATATACTGCATGCAAGCCATGATGAGCCGTGTGGTAGAAATTTTGCTGCCAAAAGGACAACAATGAAAATTTTAAATACTGGTTACTATTGGCCAACCTTGCATAGAGATGCAGCCAAGTATACCAGGAGATGTGACAGATGCCAACGGATGGGAAGACCAACTCGCTCTGATGAGATACCTCTATTTCCACAAGTTTTAGTTACACCCTTCGACAAATGGGGACTGGATTTTGTGGGACCAATTGATCCACCTTCCAATGGTAAGTCCTACATCCTTGTATGCACAAATTATGTCACAAAATGGGTAGAGGCTAAACCTATGAAACATGCTAGGGATCATAAAGTGGCTGAATTCCTCTATGAGGAAATATTTACTAGGTTTGGTGTCCCTAGGGAGATAGTGATAGATCAAGGAGCACAATTTACTTCTACACTTATCACAACTTTAGTCAATGAATACAATATACGACACAGGAAATCAACTCCTTAACACCCCTAGGCCAATGGCCAGGTTGAGGTCACCAATAGGGATATAAATGCTATTTTGACTAAAGCTGTAGATTTGCATAGGAAGGACTGGGCCACAAGGTTACCAAAAGCTATATGGGTCTACCATACTACCTAGAAAACTGCTACAGGATATACACCTTTTGAAATGGTGTATGGTAAAAAAACTATGATGCCAATAGAATTTGAACACAAGACTCTAAGAATAGAATTAGAGATGGACATGGATTTAACAAATGCACAAAAAGATAGAATCATGCAGCTCAATGCTCTGGATGAACTCCGAAAGAATGCCCTGTAGCACACTGAAATAATACAGAATTAGCGAATGAGGTGGAATGATAAATACATTAAGGAAAATAAATTCAAAGTAGGAGATTGGGCTCTACTTTATGACTCACGATACAAGGACAGTCCAGGGAAATTACAGACCAGATGGTTGGGCCCGTATGAAATTGAGAATGTATTTGCTAATGGATCAGTCGAACTTGTTACAATTGATCCTGTTCAATTCAAGTTGTTAGTTAATGGACACCGCCTCCGGTTGTACCATAAACCAGTCTCAAAAGAAGAATTCATGCAGCAGTTCATTCAGGATCCTGCTGCCAATCTTCCTGCAGCTGAAGGCTTTAGCCTTTCTCCTGCAGCTTCACCATAATTTTGAAATGCATGCTCATAATAAAGGTTTCCTTTTTAAGGAAACCCTTTTTCTTCATTTCCACTTGTCGCCACATCTCACTTCTTTATCTTCTGTTCCTTCCATCCATTCCATCCATTCATCTCATCTGCCCAAGTCACCCATCCACTTCATTCATCTGCACCACCCTTAATTATGATATCATTCCCAACTGTCACCTCATGCTGAAGCCGTCATCTTTCTCAACACGTAGAAGCATTTATTGAAAGCTATGACATATCTTTTGTTATCACATATTTGATTTATTTCATTTTATTCATTTACTACTATGTCTGTATCAGTCATTATTACCCAATCTCCACCTATTCTTTAGTACATGTGAGGACACATGTTATACTCTAAGTAGGGGGCGGGATAATCCACTTTTTAAACCTATCTTTTCACCGTTGCCACAACTGCTTAGATAACCTTTCTTTATTATTTTTTCTGGTACTTTCCAAATATGATTGCATATATTTTTTATTGCATATTTTTCATTGTAAATTACAATTAAAACTACTTGTTCAAAAATTTTATTTTTGGAAAAGGAGAGAAAAGTGACGACAGGACAGAAAAGAACCAGAACAGAAAGGGAAACAGAAGGGGAATTTTTTGGATTTTCAGCGAAGAGTTGAGTTCAGCTAAGGAAAAACTGTGAACATGGGTAGTCAGCTGGTGTGACATGAGCCTGTAGCTCATGAGTTATTATTGCAAAATCCTCAAACAGTCCAGGCATTTAGCCTCTGTGGATGGTTGAATTACTTTTTGAGTTTAAATGCTTTCAATGAGGAGGCTGCAGGCGAATTTTTGAGAACCCTTTCTAAAGGGGAGACTACTGTATGGGGTCTAACAGTTGTTGTAACTGAAGAAAGAATTGCAGAGGTAACCGGGCTTCTAGCCATTGGAGAGAATTTTTCTTCGGATGCTGTCTCTGCAAGGGCAGAATTTACAATACCCACTGACGGACCCTTGGAAGTCTCCAAGCAGGGATGCAAGCGAGTGTCGTTGCCTCCTCTATATCCAGAATACGCTGCTTTCATAATCAGGTATTTAATATGTGAAGGTCGTTTCTCTTACCTGCATTCTTACCATTTCAAATTGTTAAGTCATATGAGGCATGGGTTAGCTGTAAATGTTCCAAACTTTTTGTTAAAACTTCTGGAACAATGTGCCCACGGAACCCAATAGGGGAAGGATAATTCTATTGCTCACCATGGCTTTATAAAATTGTTGATTGAACGCTCTTTGAGAGATGTATCACCTCTTTCCTGGCAACAATTTGTTGCCCAAAAGAGCCTGCAACTTCTAGAACCCCCTAGGGCACTTACCCCATGACCTTAGAAAAAGAAAGAAGAAATAGCATCTACCAGTAGAAGAATAGGGCAAGGGTCATCTGCTCCTGCAACACCTAGTTCTGCAACTCACACACCAGAGTCCTTTGCTCGGGTACAAACTAGGTCTGCCACTAGGAAAGAGAAGGGAAAAACAAAGGCAGGAGAGTCATCTGGGGTGGAACAAACCCCAGAATCTGACCCTTGTTCTCAGAAAAGGCAACACTCTTCTCCTGCAGCATCTTCCCCTACAATAATTTCTCCTATAGTAACACCTATTGCCATCACCAGTTCACCATCATCCTCTGACAAGGCATAACCCTCTAGACAGTTCAGAAAGAGGAAGGCTACGAGAGCACCTCCTACAGCCGCACCAGTGCCAAAAAGAGTTTCCACAAGGAAACAATGTAAAACCTCCCTTGCTTCACCTCAACCTGAGATTATTATAATTTCAGAAGAATTTGTAGAGTCTGAATATGATGTTTCTCAAAATGTGTCTAAGAGTGCTGCACAGAATTCATTCATTCTTGAAGAGGAACAAATTGAGACAAGAGAAATTGAGCATAATGAAAGGGGGGTACCAAGTCTTGATGACTTGGCTGCTGCTGCTATGTAGATTTCGAAGGAAGCATAGTCTTCTCCACTGCAGCAACAAGAATTCATCCTGCAGCAAGAGGAGGAACAAACTGAACAATTGGAAGTAGCCAATGAAGCCACATTTCCCCCTGCAACCTGTCAAGCCATTGTTGTCTACAAAAAGACATTTTTGATTGAGTTTTTGGAATATGTCAAAGCTACATGGAGACCAGTTACATTGCAAACCTTAACTTTCCGCCACCTAGCCTAGACTGAAATGAAACAAAGTCTATGGGAGGAAGAAAAGAAGAAACTAAAAAAAGAAATTGAAAGTCAGAAACAAGAAATTCTGGAGTTAAAGGAGAAAATGGATGAAATGTTGAAGGTCACTAGTCAGATTATGGAATGCAAACCACCACCCAAAGTTTATGCTCTATGCCTCAAGGAACAATTCTTGTGGTTCCAACTAATGAGAATTTCTAGAAATCAAGATCCTATTATTCACACTGCTAAATAATTCTACGATGCATACCAGGCAGCTCCTAATTGGCTAAGGAATTCTTTGTGTGAATTTTATTTACATGGCTTTATAATTCCATTTGAAATAGAGTGGAATCCCCTTCTGTACATTGGCGACATCCATTTGAGATCACTTATGTCTTGGGTGGAAAACGAAGCAAATTATGGCAGGCAATGGGAAGCATATGAAGAAGCCGAAAGAATGAGCCTATTCCATTGCACCCTGAGAGTTCAGACCCCCATGCAATGTTGAAAACCTGGCTTACTCTGGCATATGGCTTTAATAATGATACAACCAGGATGAAAATATTTGATCTCAGAAAACAGGTATATGATGAGTTTTAGGAACAATCATACTCGTTTTGGAGGCTGTCATACTCCAGAATTGAGAAGAGGTGGGAGAGATTAACTGTTGGGTTAAGAAGATTTGAGCCTCACAGTCCTCTGAATTTTACAGCAACTCTCAAACGATCAAGTAGATACATACAATTGGGTCTTCAAAAGAGGTTTGAATTGTATTTTCCATTGACATTTAGACCTCCTGTGCTAATGTGGCCCCTTTATCCTTACCAAGCTACTAATATTAATGAAGATACATAAGCTCGTAGGTATGAAAGGTGGCAGAGTTTAAGAGGCTTTTATTACAAATTTGGAACTCTATTTCAGAGTCATGCCGCAACCACTGATTTCAGAGAGACCACCAGAAAGTTTAATGTTGGAGGACCAACATTGGGTTAAGTAGGGGGCAAATGATGAGCCCAAAATATGCTCACAATTTGGATATCTTGGTGTACTTTTACTACTCTCACTTTTATTGTTTATGGTTGTTTAACTCTTTTGAAACCTTTTATTGGGGAATATCCTGTAGCAATACACTTTCATGTTCAGGTGCAGCCTATCATGTTGACATGTCTACATTTATTACCCCGTTTGACTCCCTAAATGACTGGTATAACGCATATAGTTTTTGAATGATGAAATAGATTTAAATATGTGATTAATGAACATATATTGTGCATGTGCCATGCGCCTTTTCTTTCGCATCTATTACCTTGTGTTTCGCAGGTTGTTGAAGAAAGTATGATTGAGTCAAGTGCAGCTGATCTTGACCCTGCAGTAAAGTCCATTTCCTACACCACTTCGAGGAAGCTCTGGCAAGGACTCTTTGACCGAAACTGTTGGGAAGGATTTTAAATGTCAGTCAATCTGAAAGAGTGGAGTGCTAGATTCTCTCTGGATTGGGTTGAACAGATAAACTCATTTATGAAGCCTGTTCCTCGATTTCAGGATACATTTTACATCCACGTCTTTCTCTGATTGGGTTAGTTAGTTAGTTGTTTTCCTGATTTTAAATAAAGTGCTCCTCCTGCACGAGTGGGAAAGCATAGAAGCATAGGGAGATAGAAAGATATCATGTAAGAGTCAGTATAATAATAAAAATCAGAATCTGTATGAAAAGAGACATAGTTTGTTGTTAGTTTTCATATGAACAGAACAATGTATACCATTCTGAGTTTATGAATAAAGTTTGATGAAGTTCTGAGTTCAGTACTTGCGTAATTAGTTGATGCTTGCTAAGGGGGCCCACTTAGTAAGTATCTGTAGTTAGTTAGTTAGCTGTTCCTTTTCTATTGATCATCAGTTAGATTTCATCTTTGAAGTTTATTGGCAAACTCAGTCTTATATTGTTCCCGCAGCATCGAAAATCCATCCTTGTGTCTGTTCCTGCAGCATAAGGCCAGTTCATAGTTTGTTTTTCAGTCATAGCTGTTATGATTTCTGCTTTGGTTAAATTATGGTTGAGTTAAGAGAACTTTGTATTACCTTCCTGTAGCGTAGGTAGAATTCTTTCCAAGTATTTATTTTCGTTAAGTTGTGACTGAAACTAGTTCTTAGTGCACATATAGCGTTGCTCCATTCAAAGTATATGTTCCCTAGTTTGACAAGTAAATGAACATCCATGAAGAGATATTAGTCACCTGCTGGAATGTCCAATTCCCAGGATAGGTTTTGCCGTGATTTTCATATCCTTTTGTGGGCGCGACCACATCCATGAACCATTTATCCAATCCATTTGCATATATCTGCATCCATCGTCCAAATTATCTTGATCTTGATGAAAGTTTGGTGTGCACTTTACACTTGCTTATGATGAACATCTTGACATGGGTCAATTTCATTGACCCTATCCTACCCAACATTATCTGAGCCATGAAACATTATCCAAATGAGCTTTCTTTATCTGAACACCTTATCTTATCACAAGATAATATGGGTCCATCCATCCATACACCTATCCAAGCATCCACCCATGGCATTTCAAACATTGCTAGACACTAGGGGTAGATATTTACATCTTGCTTCAGGAATAAATCTTGATCTATATCCTCCAACTTATGTGGTGATCCAAACATTGGAAAACATGAAATCAAATTGGTCAAGCATTTGTGAGCCAAAATCCAAATCACTAGTCCATGGCATTATTTTGATGAGAAGATGTTCCTTATCAAGCTTTATCTTTCATTGAACATCAATCCAAACAATCAATATCAGTTGCATCTAATTTGCACGTCAACATCATATCAAATCATTTAAACAATTTTTTTTCCAAAACCGAGCTTTATCAATCTTGATCAATCAAATCCAATAAATTCAATCATTCATCATTTTGGGATATCCCTCCTAATCCTTGTGTTGCTTAACACTATCCTTGCATTGTTGTGTATCTTCAACAATGTTATCATCATCAATCCATTAATTTGATCAATCAACCCTAGCTTGGTTTTCAACAAAATCCCAAAATAGAGCATTGATATCGTCATACATCCATATTTCCAAATTGTGAAATTCATGTGAAAAATCCATAAACATTCAATAAACCAAGAAAATCCAAAAACATTCATAAAAAAATAGAAAACATCACAAACATGGTCATCTGAACTACGTTGTCTCTGAGCTTAAACGTAGGAAATGCTAATCTTTGATCAACCCTTGAGACACAAAAACACAAAAACATTAAAAAAAAACCAAAATCCAAAAACTTCCAAAATCATATCAAAATCCAAAAACAGGTCAAAAATCAGAAAACGTCAAAAACATGGTATTTGAACTATGTCGTCTTTGAGCTTAAATGTAGGAAAGGCTAATCTTTGATCAACCCCCAAGACACAAAAACACAAAAAACATTAAAAAAAACAAAGAAAATCCAAAAACATTCAAAAAACCAAGAAAATCCAAAAAAATCCAAAACCATATCAAAATCCAAAAACATTCATAAAAACAGAAAATGCCATCAACATGGTATTTGAACTACATCGTCTCTGAGCTTAAACGTAGGCAAGGCTAATCTTTGATCACCCCCCAAGACATCAAAATCCAATTTTTTTTATAAAATCTCATAAAATCCAAAAACATTCAAATAACCCAAAAATATCAAAAACAACCTCAAAACATTTAAAAACATCAAAAACATCCAAATATTTGAAAAATCCATCCATCCCCATCTTTTTTTCACCCGCAATAATCAATCATCCATAATAAAACAATCGTCACCTTCATCCTTTGGCAATACAAACAAAAAAATGCACAACAATCAACAAAAGCAAACTTCAAACGCAAAATCAAAATCAAAACAACAAACCTTTAAACATAAAATCAAACTCTTGATTATTCGCAAACATGTCAATCGACCTTATATCAACAACCTTTCAAACAACCTATCAACTTGCCACCATCCAATAACATGTCCTAGGATGCATCCTTCCTACAATGGGCATTATCTATTGGAAAAACACTTTGGATAAACAAAACGACGTGCCTCCATCCACTAACATGTCCTAGGATGTATCCTTCCTACAATGGGAATTATCTATTGGCAATCATTTCGATTCTTATCTTAAACAAAACAAATCCCTTTGGTTGGAGGTATGAAGAACATTGGCTTGTTTGTGTACTTAAGATGAATCTTTTCTTTTTATTTATCTTATTGCGCTCATTCCAATGACCTCTCGATGATGTCTAATCAAAATGATTTATAGAGAAAGAAATGGGGAATCAATCATTATCTTTTTTTCTATTGTGCTTGTTGGATGTTCTTGTAATATAACTTGGCGAATACTTTCTTTGTTAGGTGCATCCTAGCAAGGTTTCTGTATGTCAAGTGTGAACAAGAATACTCTTATCTGTTTGTTGAGTCAAAGTCCATCACACTAGGTACAATGCCATCTTGGTTCTTTATACCTTGATGCATCATATCTATGTGTGTTATCAAACATAAGGTAAGTAGCCCTTTTAAAGTCCCAATTCCTGATAATAAAATCATCCATCTCTCATCATAAAGTTGGCTTGTTGAATCCTCTTGTCATCATCTCATTTCTTCCTTTTTCTCATCATGCTAACATTTAATCATCACCACCAATGCATCCATCCCAAATCACAAAACATTAGCATACATAAATCTCATAATCATAGCATATCACATCATCCATCTCATTCATCTCAAATGTAGTGCATCATCATTTTAAGTTGTTTAGGATAATATAGATTGGATATTCTAAGCATCTTAAAACTATCTCATTTGCATCATTATCATAACCATCCCTACGTCTATCTTGAACCTCTTTATCGTGAGATCGGCCCTCAAATCTAATCTTTTCGCTCGATCTCTCAAGGGGACAATGTACCAGTATACTTCTTTTCGCTAGGGCATCCGAAAAAATTAGAAATTTTTTGAATTTTGATCGTGGCAAGTTTATTCTTTGAACCAATGCAGCAAGTACATTGCTTCAAAGAGAGAAAAAATGTAGACATGCAAAATTGACTTCATGCATTCCTCATATTTAATTAAATCATATTTTCCCATTAATTAAATAAATCAAGTTTATTTGATTAATCTACTAAGGTTATCTCTTTAATTAAATAAATCATTTTATTTAATTATCTCCCAAATTTTCTTCATTTAATTAAATCAAATGCATTTAATTAAATGGCTAATGTCCATTATTTCCTCCCATTTGATTTAAAATCTAAATCAAATGTCATGTCAAATAATCTCTATCTAAAATTAATTAAGTCATCATTAAATTCTAACACTAATCATCTTTTCTCTAGCTTTTGCCACTTGCACAATAAATCATTTACTTTGATTTATTAATTCTTCTAATTTCCCTCAACATGGCATCTTTAGAGAATATTCTTCCAAATTTGAAAATCCCTCCAAAAGGGATGTGTCCCTCCAACAAAGCATTTAACTTCTCTCTTACATGTCTCCCACTTGGCATTTAAGACCCTTTCCTCTCCCTCCAACAACCAACTTTCAAATTTGAAAAACCACATAATGTCATTTATTGGAACATTTTTCAAAATATGCACAACCTTCATCCTCTCACATCTTGAAAAGTGGCATATTGTCATTGGCTCATGTATTGTCCCACATCCTCCATGTTTTACATTCTTCCATCCTTCTTTGTTATAAATAGAGGCCTCCTCTATTGTATTAATCCTCCACAATCTTCTCCACAATCTTAGGGATTTGATCCACAACTCATCCAAGTTAGCATTTCATCACAACTCATAGCATCTTCAAGGAATCTCCATCATCAAGAGCTTATCAAGGGATTGGAAAAGCGATTCTTTCCACATCAAAGAAGCACCACTCCCCCTATAAAATGCTAGTTTGATAATTAGAATAATGTTTTATTGTCTTTTTCTTTCTTTTTTGCTTTGTTTCCATTGTTCTTGTGTTCAAATGAATTTTATAGGGAGTGGTTTATTTGAGTTCTAACAATGGCTAATTTGGAATATTTTATCTATTGTTAGTGACTGCAAATTCTCTTGCTCACAGATTTTATAGGTGCCATTAACCCACCTTCAAGTGCAAGCCATAGGTGGGTACTTGCTGCAACTGATTACTTCACAAGATGGACATAAGTAGTAGCCTTGAAAGAAGCCAACGAAAGTGTTGTTTTGAATTTTTATGATGATCTAGTAACTAGATTTGGGGTACCTCAATCAATCATTTCTGATAATTCTTTGGCATTTGTTAGATTAAGAGTAAGTGATTGGGTTGTAAAGAACAATATTAACTTGAATACCTCATCAAATTATTACCCTCAAGGTAATGGTTTGGCTGAATCAACTAATAAGAACCCGATCAGATTCATCAAAAGGATTTTGGAGGATAACCAGAGAACTTGGCACAAGTTAAAATCTGCCTTGTGGGCAGATAGAATAACTCCAAAAAGATCCATTGGAAATTCCCCTTATGTGCTGATATATGGTAAAGAGGCAGGGTTGCATTTATCTATTGAGCTTCCAACTCTTCACATAATGAACTAGCTTGAAATGTTTGAAGAGGAACATCCAATGGTTGTTAGATATGCACAACTCATGGAGCTGGATGAAACAAGAGATAGAGCCATGAAAACAATGGAGTTGCATCAACTCCAAACAAAGAAAGTGTTTGATAAAAGAGCAACACCTAGGGTGTTCAGAGAGGGAGATGTTGTCCTTAAGTGGGATGAATTTAAGAGCAAGCCTAGAAAGCACACTAAATTTGATAGCATGTGGAGTGGCTCGTTTGTCATTACTGAGTGCAAAGAGCACAATGATTTTCAACTATCATCAATAGATGGAGAAGCTCTGCCTATCCTAGTCAATGGGATACACGTCAATTTTTTTTTTGAGGTATGATCTAAAATATGCCTTGTACAAATTAGAGTAGGTTTTGTTTCCTCTAAGTGTTGATGCATATTAGTTAGATGCTTTTCTAGTTTTTCCTACGTGTTGTTTTGCACAGTTAGGTGGTAGTTTTCTTTGTTTTCTGGTGTGTTTGAATAATTTTTCAAAGTGTCTCTTTTTGGTTTAGTGAGTTACAACAACATACAATGTTGTTTTCAAGTGGTGATAGCCTTTAGATGACTCTGTTCCCAATGGATAAGCTTTAGGAAACTAGTCAAGATTTTTTGTAGGAAAACATATAGTAGATGTCGCCAAAAATGTTACCTGATTTTTAGCTTTCAGCTTAAATTAGGTAACTTAGTGTTTATTCTTTTGTGTTTTCATTTAAACATTAAAAGATACATTATATTCTACTAAGTTCATTAATATGCATAAAAGAGAGTGTCAAAAATATTTCATTTTATTCCAGTGTTGCAATTACAGACAAATAAGAAAGAGAACCAATATGTATTGCAAATGTAATCTTTATTGATAATCATGAGCGTATAAATGTCCCTCACAAGCCAAGGGGCTAGCTATCCTAATGCTTATAAAGAAGAGATTATACACATATAGACAACAAGAAATAAATTGCATATAACATGAAAAGGGACCTGTCATTTCCTGGTGGAATGACGAATTCCCATTGGTTTGGTTCGCATCATCTCAACCCTTCCCGTTGCTCTACTTCCATTTGACACCCTCCTCACTACTCCTAGATTTCCTACATTGGATAAAAACAGTATTGTTAGAGCAATGAAAGATCCCTGATCAAAATTATATGCAAAACATCCATAAACGTGTAATCTAATGTCTACAAGCATTAGAATAGCAGCATACCATAAGTGTCCTTGAAAACAAGAAAGGAGTGATCAAACACACCTATGATATGCTTTGATTATCTAACTATTTGTTCCTTGTGTAGATTTAGGACAAGTCTTGTTATTATTCTGATTCAACTAATTACAACTTGTGGGGTAAATGTGGCTCCCAAGAGGGTAGAGCTCAACATGCTTCCCTCTGATGTTTTAAGAAGGATAGGAAATTGAGAAACTTGATCAAATCAATGATAGACATGCTATTAATACATTAAATCAATATGGAATCACACCAGTTGATCAACTTTCATTATCAGATTCAAAAGATGCAACACATAATGTGATCTATCATTAGATTCATACTTCATCTTTTCATAATGAATAAGTCATATTGTTGCCATCATGTCAAAAGGAAGGTACATTTTGCTTGACATGTCTTTCAATCATCTTAAGTGGATCCACGATCCATTTTATTAAATGAAGTAAATGATTTCAAAGATGCATCAAGTTCAATTATGCATCTCTTAAAATAATGAAGGAGAAATCAAGACATGTCTAAAACCATCATGAGGCATATGGGGTAGCAAGAAGGAACAGTTCAAGGCACTATCCAACTCATCTCACCTCAATCCTATTGGACAACCACACATCACATAGGATGGTGAGCTTTCAGGTCACCAACATAGGTGACATGTATCTGTCCACTAAGATTAAAGTGAGGAGATGGTGTTGGTTTATTGTGCACATGATCAAAAAGACTTAAATGTTGTAAGGAACAAGTAACAAACTTGTGGGACAATAAGCAATTGTTGGGGAAATCATGAAGATTGGGGTAATCCTAAAATAAAATACATGCTACATCTCATAGAGGGACAAAAAAAATGATCTACATTAAAAGGACAACAAGAATCAATGAGCATTAAAAATATTGTGTGCCAAGAGTCAATGACAGAGTAAAGAAAAGAACATGGTGTTAAGATACAACAGGTCTACATGAACTCAAAGAACCATACACTGTTCACATGGAGCAAATCAATGATCATTCACTCAATGAAGGCATGAAACAACCACTTCATGCTATAGGACAACAAGGTCCAAAAGAAAAGGTATTTAAAAATGCAATGAACAACATGGAAGAAAATCACTTCACAATATCAATGCACTCCAAGCAACAATGTATTTCAATGGAGTAGCCCCTAAACACAATCATAAAAGAAGGCTATATAAAGAAAATGTGTTTCATAGATGAGGCCAACATATGAACATTTAAAAGCATTTGGAAAGAGACAACAATAGTCAAAGAAGTTGTGTTGATATTCAAAGATGACAGTTCTCATGACAGTGATCAACAAGTTAGGGATTTGATGGAAAAAATTATAAGGATGAAAGCTGACCTTCAAGCTATAGAGGTTATGAAACTTGATTTGCAACATGCTAGTATTGATGCACATAGTTTGATGGAAATGAAGATGGATCTATGCAATGACCAGGAGCAGATTTTGACTGTGAATAAGAAGCCCGTGTTTGCAAGAAAAGAATACAAAAACTCTTGATTTGAGAATGGGAGAAAAAAATCAATGACAATTGATGTTATTGATGAAATGTTGAGGAGTGACAATCATGATTTAAGTAGTTGTGTGTAATGTTAGGAATCCAAGTTACAGGACAACCTGAAGATAGAGGTTGCATGTCTATAGAAAGAGAGTTTTGTGACTGTTAAGTATCATGTCAATCCTTTATTGTCATTATGTCAGTAAGAACGAGGTTTGGCATTCATACTAACCTTCATCATTTTGAGATTTATAGAGCACAGTGGTATAGATTGTAAACATTGCAAAGGGGCCTGGTAAAAGTGATATTTCTACAGAAGTAGCATAAAACAACATTAGTTAAATAGCTATGAAGGAATTTTATGATTTTCCTATGAATAACCATCATGAGAAGTCAATGAAAGTGATAAAAGATCTTCAATGGACATCATGACAGTCCTACAAAGGATAGTGCTTGGAAATAAAGTCAATAATCCAAGAAGACAATGCTACAACTACTAAAACATGAGGCAATCTATAAGACTGAGGGAAGCAAACTATGATAGTGCATAGGGGTAGTGCTATTAAGACAAATGAGGTGTAATGGAAATGAAGAGCACAGTCACAGTGATGAAAGGGAATTCTATTCCATGACATGAGCATTCACAACTACTACTTTTGCAAAAAAGCAAGAAAGGACAGTTTTAAGACCATCATATGGAGTATGTAGGGATGGTGGATGAAAGACATAAGAATTACAAGAGGTCATAAAGCATATTCAAGCATTATCAATTCTCTAGAATGATCATGATAGTGGAGACAATGAAAGCATTTTTTAAGCAAACATGCATCACAACCCTACTGATCTCACAAAAGCATATGCATATGAAGCTACTATTGATTACAAGTAAGACTATTATTCCCATGTTGAATTTGAAAAAATACAATCACTTTGTCATGATAGCAACCTTTCACTGAACTAATCAATATTCATGCATGTGTAACACAATGTAGCAACAATGGTGCTTCAGATGAAACAATGCATAATCATGATTGAAGTATAGAAGTAGAGGAAATTGTAAGAGATAATTTAGTTATGAGCAAGTTTCAGTCTATGTTTCCTTGATAGCCATATCAATTTTTCTAATAGTTAGATACCTTTCAATAAGGTAGAAGTAGTATGGATAGAAATGAAACAATAAATTAAGGTCATTTTCTTCATGAAGTTAGGAAACCCACTTGTGTTTTGTTCAAAATGCAAAAGGCAGAGTTTTTGAAAGATGGATTTCATAAAATATTCATTCTATAGAGAAATGTAAATCAAAACCCATTTCATTCCATTTGGAGGCCATGGCTAGGAGAAACCTTTTCTTCATGGAGTGAAGGAACCCACTTAGGGTTTTATAAGAAAATGCTAGAATTCAATGAAATATAGCAAATTTGGGTTGTTATTCTTGGCCACAACATAAAATGCAAAACTCTAAAGTACCCAGATTGCATCATGAAATTATTTTACAAAGTGAATTGAAGATGGTAAGACATTTTTGACTTCTCATAGCTGTGGCCTAAAAGAAAGGATTTCTTCACAAAATCAAAGAACCCACTTGGGGTTTCTGGTGGGATGCAGAGTACAAGTCAAGTTTCTTCTCTGAATGCAAAACCCATCTGGGTTTTGTTAAAAAAATTGCAAAATGTAGAAGCTTTAAAGGATATTTCATGAAATTATTCGAAGCAACAAGTGTATGCAACAAAAACCCATTCCACTTCTTATAGCTACAACCAAAATCCAATTTTTTCTTTTGAAAGTCAAAAACCCATATGGGTTGGTGCAAGAATTGCAAATATAGAGGAACATTGAAAAGCTATCATGGAGTTTTGAAGCAAAACAAAATTATATGAAAACCATTATCAATTCTTCATGGCCGTGGCCAAAGGGGCGTTTTTTCTTCACAAAACAATGAACCCACTTGGGGTTTCTTTATTTCAACTTCAATACAGAAGAAAATAAACATGTTTTTATTTATTTTCAAGTATGGAGGCTCAAATGAGCTTTATTTTCCAAAAAGCCAAAGATATGGGTTGATTGGAAGCTTACCTAAGCTTTCTTTTGCTCATATTCTTGCAATATGTAAAGTTTTTTTTTTTTTTTTAATACAGAGAGCTTCCTTTTAATCTTCAGAGAGTCACCAATGGTGGCTAAAGAAGCATGAATAACCACAAAGAAAAGTAAAACAACAAAATTATTAGGAAAATGCTCATGGCCACAGCTTTAACTCATAAGATGGCTATCAAAACATGGAAAAAATACAGATTTTGTACACAAAACAACAATTACTTGTTATTTTTTGTGGTTTTCATTAGAAAAATGCCAAGAAATTAGTCAAAGAAACTATTTTCCAGTGCTATTTCCAAAACCCAAAGGTAGAAGAAGTTTTCTCTAGAAGGCTTGATGGAAAATGAGTGTTTTTTTTCACTTTTCCCCATGTTTTATGTTTAGTGTTTGAACCCTATTGGAGGCCGATGGGATTTTTTTCCCATTGTTTTAAAAATGCAAACACATTTTTATGTGTTACATGTCTTTAAGTGAAGTTCATAACTTAGGCATATCTTTTACCTTATTTTCATATTAAACACATGTGCTTTGCTTTTAAAATGTGCCAAGTCCCAAACAATGTGCCTTTGACCTTTGAGACATATATGCCTTGAAGAATTTTTATGATGACTTCCAAAGTTTGTGGAGTCCTTTATGATCATATGGGATGAATTATTGGGCCTTTGTTTGTCTTTGAAAATCAGGAGTTGTTGACTAAGTCATGGTCATGTTCTTTTTGGCCTTGAAATGCAAAAGTAGAGGTAAGTAGAATTGATCAAATACCTTGGAGGAGTTGGGTTTTTTCCTAATGATTTTACACGCATTTAAGTATAATCATTATTTTTGCATTTTGCTAATTGAAAAAAATTACTCATGTGATTTGTAAATCACTATTATTTAATGTTGTTTATTTGATGCAAAATATTGATGTAATCCAAAAGGTGGTGGGGCCCCTTTTTGCATTCTTTTGAAATGTAAAGTAATTTTTTTAAGTGATGTATTATAAATCACTTAAGCAGATTATTATTGTTTTTGAATGCAAAATAGAGTCTTGTATTATGCAAAGGCACTAAAGGTGTGAGTCAAGAGTGGGTCAATACTTGTGTGAAGACCAATGATGACTTGCAGACATGAAGGGTGTGTGAGGGGTTGTTTTGACTGATTTTAGAGGAAGAGGGGTTGTTTGGAGGCATTTTTGTCACATTTTTAGTGTGACTATTGACTTGGCTTAACTTTGCTTCATGTGGAGGATAGTTTGGAGGATTTCTAGAAGGTTCTTTTTGGCATTTTTTGTTGCATCTGACTAGAACCTTATAGATGGACATGTGTGAGAGGAGTTGGTTGTTTTTTTCATAAGTAACTTCAATCTTTGTATTTGAAGTTAGTTCTTTCTTTCCAATAGAGTGATAGCTTGGTTTTGGGAGTTATCTTTTTTCAGCAGGAGCACTATTGTAACTCAGATGGACTTGTGATATAGTTGAGTACTTTGAATCAATAAATATAACATTTTTCCTTCTCATTTCATGTTTTATTGTGTGTTGTTAGTGATTGACCAGATTATTTGTGGAAATTTTCCTTTCCTTGTAATCTTATCTCATGGTTAAGCACCTATTTAGCAGAAAATGCATTGTTACAGGTTATAAGTTGTGTTAGTTCATGCAAGTCCTGTTAGTTGTGAGATTTTGTTTTCCTTCTAAGAGTCTTGTTAAAAAACCTCCTTATAAATTACTTATATGAAATGCTTGTGAAAATGAGTTGTGTGAACAAGGTTTTATGGCATTGTTTTGAATGTGAATAGGTTGTTTATAAGTCTTAGTCAATTTTTTGGTGTATCACCCTTAACAGTTTCAATTAATGTTCATTTTATACATCCTTTTATCATTTTCCTCAGAAATAATTAGTTAGGTGACATAAAAAGAGGAGCTAGCCCATAATCTGGAGGTCTACTTTCAAAACAGGACACCCACAACCTGAAAGTAGTCCCATGTTACATCCAAACCTGCTGAGTTCTTTCACAACTTGGCATATAGGGTGTAGATTTGGATCACTAACAGGGTGAAAGGGATCAAATGCACAAAATGGGAGAAAAAACATAGAGAAAAATGATCATTAAAATGAGGTTCCTTGATAGGTAGTCTAAATTTTCTCTTAATATGGGAACTATGGAAAGGTTACGAATGTTCAACCTCCAACTTCTTCAAGTAGGGATGCATTTCACATGGCCATTCTTAGAAATAAATAAAATTTGATATCAATTGTGAATCCCAAGGATATTTGTAGCAACATGACAAGAAGAATCCTCTCTTATAAAAGCATGTACATGATTTTTACATTTGGTATGAAAATTAATATGATTGAGTTTCTCAACATAGTCCACAAAACCATCTTCTACTAAGATTGCATGTGTTTCCCATAAACAAGGGTAATCTAAAATGGAGTGATGCAGCATTAAGTTTCTTTGGTTACCATAACATGGATTCCAAGTATCAAAATAAGTGTTAGTATATTTTACAACACTTCTTACAACATCCCGTTTCATCTAATCAATGTTCTCAATGCTAGGTTCTTAATAGGGCTAAAGAAAGTCATAAGTATAGCGATAACCTCTATATGTTTCCTTTTATACCTAGAAAAAGAGAGAATAAAAAAGAAAAAATAAAAAAAAGATACACAAATGTCAAAACAAGATGGTATGAAGAATCTCACATATAATAGTATCCCTTTATGGCCATAATCATCTTAAGGTCTTCTTTAAAGAAATAGTGACCCTTTATGCATGTGCATTGCAATCAATATGGATTGTGAATAATATTTTGGAACCACCATTACTAGGAACTTTTTGAATTAGAAGATGGAATACCAAGCATGAATCTATGTAAGTTGCACCACTTTGTATTAGTTTCACTCAAAATAAAGAACACAACATGGCAACCAATTAGTATATGATCATATTAAAAATATATCCTCAAAACTTTCTCTAAAATGACTATGTTCCACATAATGATGGGCCAAAACATGTGTTCTATAATTTTTTCATCAATAAATTATTGTAGGCATTATTGAGGCACAACAATAGTATCTAGATGTCTATGATCTAAGTTATTATTGATATAAACTACAAACATGTCCTAACTCTAGTGTTGAATCATTAGATTATAGAAAAAGTAGAAAAACCATAGTGATATTCAAATCCTTTATCATGGTATCTCCTCAAATGCAGACCATATATACATGTATTTTAATCTCTTTGATGTATCACAACAACACAACAGGAAATTAGCGCCAGATTTTAGTGTATTTTGAGTACATGAATTAAACAATTTGGCTGGCGCTAAACTCGGTGCAACCAGGCATGGTTAGCTCGGTGTCGTATTTTGCGTCGATGTTTCCATCAGATTTAGTGCCCATTTTAGCACCAGAAAATCAAAGCACCTCTGTTAGTACCCAAAATAGTGCCAGGAAGTAATGATGGAAATTGCACCGAAATTGGCGCCTAATTTGGCTTCCGATTTTGCTTGCATGTCTACTCCCATTTTTTCTTCTAGTTTTGCTTCCAATTTTGCATCTAGTTTTACTTCCAATTTTGCCTCCAGGTTTGCTTCTAATTTTGCTTCCAAGTTTTCTTCCAATTTTGCTTCCAGGTTTGCTTCAGGTTTTGCTTCTAGTTTTTGCTTCCAGTTTTCCTTCCAATTTTGCTTCTGGTTTTTCTTCCAATTTTGCTTCCAAGTTTGCTTCCAGTTTTGCTTCTAGTTTTGCTTCCAATTTTGCTTCTGGTTTTTCTTCCAATTTTGTTTCCGATTTTGCTTCTAGGTTTGCTTCCAGCTTTGCTTCCGGTTTTTCTTCTAGTTTTGCTTCTAGGTTTGCTTCTAGGTTTGCTTCCAGGTTTTCTTCCAGTTTTTCTTCCAATTTTGCTTCCAGTTTTGCTTATGGTTTTTCTTCTAGTTTTGCTTCCAATTTTGCTTCTAGGTTTGCTTCCAAATTTGCTTCCAAATTTTCTTCTAGATTTGCTTCCAGGTTTGCTTCGAGGTTTTCTTCCAATTTTGCTTCCAACTTTGCTTCAAAGATTGCTTTTGGTTTGCTTCTAGTTTGGCTTCCATTGTTGGTTCTAAAAATGCTTCTTGTTTTGCTTCCATTTATTAATTTAATATGTTTTATTTCAATTTAATTAGTTAAATATAAAATACCTCTTAAATAACTCATATGATTATAGAGTAAGTAATTTAATTATTTAACTCACATGATTAAATAACAATATAATTATTTTAACACATGTGATCATCATCTATAATTAAAACAAGTGAGTCAAATATCTATAGTTTAATTGAATTTGACAACATCCATCCTGAGCAGTAAATTAAAATCATCATACTTAATAAATATTCATCCAAAAATCATCAACAACTTTTAATATATATAAATTGACAACTCAATACTGATATGACCATCATCATATATAACTAAAACAAGTGAAAGTCAAATATGCTAGTACATCAAAAACATGTAAAAATGATACATGTCCAACAACCGACATAAGTGAAAATGATACATGTACAAATCATATAAATAAAATTGATAAATTATGTAACTCAAATTGATATGACTCAAGATGATGCATGTCCAAATGATATAGTGAAAATGATACATATGATAGTAACCATGAAAAGAGTCAACATAACGATATATCAACAATGATCCATGATGTAGTCTTTATGATCATGAATGTCACTAGTTACTATCACCAATTGTCTCATCATAATCATCACCATCATGATCATGATCATGATCATCATTGTCATCATCATCATCATCATCATCATCATCATCATTGTCGTCGTCGTCATCATCATTGTCATTGGCCTCGGTGTCTTTTGTATCTGTGTCATCATCATCCTCTGCCATGTGATTTGTACTAGCAGAACCAATATTTTATGGATCTATATCATGTTGAGGATCATCTTGATCTTCTAGAAGACCCGTGTTTTGCAAAAAAAAAATTTAAAATGAAAAGTTATTATTTATTTCATGCAATAATTTATTTTTCTGTTATATATCTAATATTACAACATATGAGACGAAACCATAATCATATCACATCATATCAAAGTGCACATACCATAATAAAATTTCAAAAAATTTACAACTAATACTAGTGAGTTAGGAGAAACTTTAGCTTTCAAAAATAAAGCCATTTAGGCTGGTAGACTTGTGGATCAGGCCAACATTTGGAGGAAGAGGAAGAAAGATGACTAGAAATATGGAGGCCCACCATAATGGATTTCAGTATTCAACCATGTGAGCAAAAGAGAGCTGATATCATGTATCAAAACATTAAGCATGCATTCTTCCAACCAACACAGAAGGAGATGATTACTTTTCTTCATTTTCATTTGTATAACCATATCACGACATGGGAACCAAGAAGACCAAGGATGTTCAGTTTTATGTGGAGGTAATGGATGTGGTCCAAAATTTAGGAGGGGAAAGAAGGTCAATGTATGATCCTGATGAAATTGAGGAAGAACAACAAGAGAGGGACAGGAAAAATAAAATCAATACAGAGTTTCAAGGATTTTTCAAGCGAGTAAGAGAGCTATGGGAGTGACCTCATCTAAAATATTTTGAACTAGAGTTTGATATACCATTTAGAGAGCTTGGTTTTCATGGAGTTCCTTTCAAAGCCTTTGCTTTTATTGTTCCTACGACAAACTATTTTGTAGAGTTGGTGGAATTACCTTTCTTAGTAATCACTATTAGTGAGATTGAGATTGTTACCCTTGAGAGAGTAGGACTTGGGAAAAATGAATTTGATATGGCTATTGTTTTCAAAGACTTCAAGCGGGATGTACTCTGCATTGATGCCATTCCTCAATCTTCACTTGATGGCATCAAGAAATGGCCGAACTCCATGGATATAAAGTATTATGAAAGCATAATGAACTTGAACTAGCGGCCAATTTTGAAGAGTATTACTGATGATCCAGATAAATTTATTGAAGATGGTGGTTGGTAATTTTTGAATATGGAAGCTAGTGATTCTGATTATGATAATTCAGAAAAGTAAGATCAAGGATATGAACCCTCTGTGTAGCCACCATCAAGAGTGTTACAAGCCAACAAGATGGAGGGAATTATTATATAAGGATAATTTTCAATGTTGCAGGTACCGACTTTAATGCCAACTATAATGGAAACATTGAAATTCCGTAGCAATATTTATGTTTAAAAGGAAATTTCCTTTAGATGCAAGGATTCAAAGAAAATCAACCATGTGGTACAAATGATTAAATACCAGAGATGATTTGTAGCAATGAAAGAGTCTAAAAAGGAAGATAGAGCTACACTAGTGACTTAGGAGAAACTTCATCTTTCAAAAACAAAGCCAGTTAGGATGGTAGATGTGTGGATCAGGCCAACATTTGGTGGAAGAGGACAAAAGATGACTGGAACTCTGGAGGCCCACCATAATGGATTTTGGTATTCAACCATGAGAGTAGAAGAGATAGATGATATCATGTATCAAAACATTAAGCATGCATTCTTGCAGCCAGTGGAGAAGGAGATGATTAACTTGCTTCATTTTCATTTGCATAGCCATATCATGGCATGGGAACCAAGAAGACCAAGGATGCCCAGTTTTACATGGAGGTAATGGATGTGGTCCAAAATTCAGGAGGGGAGATCCTGATGTCTACCAAGAGGCATAAAGTCAGATGAATTAAGTTCACCTACATGTCTGCTAAATTTTACTTCCAATTTTTATGACTATTTTTCTTGATTGTTAGAGTTTACTTAAAAATTTCAAATTTATTTCTGGTCATTTTGATGAGAATATATTCAGCCAATGTGTAAGAACCTTTTATTTTTATCACAAGCATTTGTGCATTGCAAGAATTCTAATTATCTATGGTCTACAACTATGTCATCTCACTTATTGGATCTTCTATTTCAATGTTTTCTATGGCCTTCTCTGTGTGAGGTAGCACCTGACAATCCTACCTCCTTTCCTTAGCTGAGAAGTGGATTTGAATTTGGAAATCCTGCACTTTAAAACTAGCTATGGTTTAAGGAGAGCTATTGTAGCTTTTTTGTTGATACCCTCAATCTTCAACAAGGACT
Source organism: Sequoia sempervirens (assembly GCA_007258455.2). NCBI lineage: Eukaryota > Viridiplantae > Streptophyta > Pinopsida > Cupressales > Cupressaceae > Sequoia > Sequoia sempervirens. The sequence continues at coordinate 137,578,727 of VDFB02379711.1, forward strand.
TAGATGCATGGATTGAAATGCAAGCTTTCAAACTTAGATTTGAATGTGCATAATTTGATTGATTATGGTTTTCACAGGTAGTTGTCTTTACATGACTATTCTGGATTGTCAATATATGTAATAGTGATTGCATCCTTATCAAGTTTGGCTACCCTTATTCATAATTCCTTGGCCTTTGGACTCGATACAAAGTTGTGCATTGTTATTCCATATTTGTAACATGTAGGACATTTAAGGGGTACAACATATAGAGATTCGGTACTGTCATCCAAGGAAAACTTACATATGGTGTATCAAGAACAACTTAAAATGCTTTTATTAGGGTTAATTATTTCTTCCCCTACGCTACTGATATTTTCCCCAAAACATGTTTTTTTATTATTTCAACACATCTCAAAATTCAATGTATTGATTAACATTTGTTACGGATTTCAGCTGTTTATGCAAATGATGCATCTATGTTAACTCGATTAGTATGGTTACTTCAGTAGTTTGACTTCTATGACAACCAGCCATTAGGCCATTATGTGTGGAATCATGTTTGTGTTTTTAGTTAGCTTTTTTGGATAACTCTATTGGGTGTTGAGCACATTCCATAATTTATCTTTTGAATGTTAAGAAGTCAGAGTTTCAAGGATTTGTCAAGGGAGTAAGAGAGCTATGGGAGCAGCCTCATCTAAAATATTTTTGAACTAGAGTTTGATATACTATTTAGAGAGCTTGGTTTTCATGGAGTTCCTTTCAAAGCCTCTTCTTTTATTGTTCCTACAGTAAACTGTTTGGTAGAGTTGGTGGAATTACCTTTCTTAGTAATTGCTATTAGTGAGATTGAGAATTGTTAACCTTGAGAGAGTAGGACTTGGGAAAAAGGCATTTCATATGGCTATTGTTTTCAAAGATTTCAAGTGGGATGTACTCCGCATGTATGTCGTTCCTCAATCTTCGCTTGATGGAATCAAGGAATGGTTGAACTCCATGGATATAAAGTATTATGAAAGCAGAATGAACTTGAATTGGCGGCCAATTTTGAAGACTTTTACTGATGATCCAAATAAATTTATTGAAGATGGTGGTTGGGAATTTTTGAATATGGAAGCTAGTGATTCTAATTTTGATAATTCAGAAGAGTCAGATCAAGGATACAAACCCTCTGATGTAGAAGAGGAATAAAAATCAGATGAGGAAGGTTCAAAAGATGAATCTCTTGTGGAGTCAAAGGAGGACGAAGAAGAAGAAGAAGATTCTGAAGAGGAGGAAGGTAAAACATGGGATGAATTAGAAGATGAAGCCAGAAATGCAGATAAGGAAAAAGGAGACGAGTTTGACAGTGAAGAGGAAAGGTGACAGCAAAAGGTAAAAGCTACAAGGAAGTCTCAGGCACCTAATATTAGAGATTCAAGAGGAATGTCTAACAAGAGGCATAAAGTAAGATGAATTGAGTTCATGTACATCCTTCTACTATTTATTCATGCACATAAATGGTCATCTTGTAATCATAAGATTTTAGCTCTATTTACTCATCCTACACATCAATAAACAACTCAACACAAGAGATGAAAATTGACATATTAACACAACAATATCCAACTAAGTTATTGAAACTCAACTATTGATACCTCATTCTCCATCCAAATTAAAAAATTATTCCACTTTTTGTTTTGTAGCATATTCTTTTCAAATTGATTTCGATGGCGGCCATATTTCTCCTCCTGTCAAAACATGGCACATGGACTAGTTAAACTAATTAATATGCAATCATTTAATTTTTCCAAGGAAATAAAAAATAATAATTTAACATATTAAATATACTTACAAATGTATAGATCAAGGCCTATAAACCTTTCTGGCCACTGTAATGCATGTCACAAAGTTTCTCAAGCCTAGCCTTGGAGGCCTTGTCCTAAAACATATACTAATTCAATTTAACTATGCACAATTAATATTTAAATATCGTTTAATAAATTTGATATAATCTTATGAGAAAATTTAAATACCTGCGTACTCTCCTCACTAGACTTCCTCCATGCATCGGACTTCTCATATGCTTTTACAAGCTCTTTCCATACTTTCACACTTACATCAATTGGCCTTCTTTTCTGCCTTAGCTCAGGAGGGATTTTTTTTATCTTCTTTGTTTGGTTGCACTGAAATCTCTTGTAGTTTTGAGACATTCATAGCTTTATCTTCTTTATAGACCAACCTGTGCAAAAATTAGTCTCCATGTCATGGATAGCTACTTTTTTTAGATGCATGGGTATCTGTGAGAATGAAAAATGTAGATGGTCTTTGAACTATTGAAGGAATGATTCCTTCTATCTATTCACAAATTTTTTCCCAACATTTGTCATTCAGAATTCCCCTGAAACCACCTCGTATTCTATCTTCGTATTGTAGCTACCAATGCAAGATTGATAAAATGGAGTGGTGGAAGAAGTCTATGTCCCTGAAGTGGTTGGGACATTGGAAGTCTTTGCTCCCTATTCCACTCTTAGAGTTTACTACCACTGATTTCCTCCTAGATCTTTTGCTCGATCCAGGACTGGTTGGGGAATCAATTGATTCCCTTTGACACAATTGATTTGTTTACAATGTTTGAGGGGCGTTAAAAGATTATTTTTCTATGTATTTGGCAAGCGTTGTCCAATCCACATTAACCAATTTTTTCACTACCTCTACCCCCAATATGGAAGCCAATTCCTCTTTATCTTTGTCAGTCTCATGTCCCTATATATATGTATATTTTAAATTATATTTCTTCTTTTAAATTTAGAAATAAAAAACTAAAAAGTCAAAGTCAAAGAAACAATGGGAACATTTACAAATCTATAAATTGACAATGAATTACCTCATTGTGGCCAGAGTCTACTGACAATGCTCCCCTCCTTCTATTGCTTGAAATTTTGAGGCGATCTAGGGAAAATTATTTTTGTCCAGTCTGTGGAGGCAAACGAAGTACACACTGTTAGGTATGAAAGTTTTCGTCTAGTTTGTGGTATGAAAGTTTTGTTTTGTGGGAAAATATGTTCATTGGGTTTTCTTAGTGTTGATAACCTAGGGAAAATATGTTGGCTGGGTTTACTTAGTGTTGATAAACTTATCATGAAAACTCTTTCATAATGAAATCTTTCACAAATTTGTCATGGCATCGGTGACTATGGTGCGACTAGGAAAAACCAATCAGTTTCTGCATTTATTTTCAGTAGTTGCTCAACAGTGACCGACACAATTCCCATATTTTCCAAGCAATTCACTATTTCCTTGATACCTAGGTTAGGGAAAGAATACAGAGGCATCTTGGCTTTGTGCTATAATATTTTGAGCCAAAGATCAAATGGGTAGGGTAAAATTTTTTGTTGGTTTCTCAAAGGTTTTACAATTTATAATGATGGTACAATTTAGAGGTTTCCTAGATAGGTTAGGCCACGAACCAATAAAAAATAATGAATTCAAATGCAATACAAAGAGCAGTAAACAATCACGAATTCAACCAAGAAAAAAAAAATTGTAACCTTACCTATGGTGTTGCAAACTAAATCAAATTTCTTATCAGTTGTTGTTAGTGCCTTGCTCTCTTCCTTTGCATCACATTTTTCCCTTTTTTGTCATCTAATTTCTTCCTTCACGTGAGAAATTTTAAATTTTTGATTTTGATCCAGTAGTTGGTGCTTTAGTTGATGTTAGTTAATGCCAACTTTAGCACCAACTTTTGGCTGTTAATGCAATCTGTTTGGGGTGCCTAAGGTAGTGCCAGGTGCGCCTAATTGGGTACCTATCATTGTTGTATCGTGACTATTCTCATTGTTGTGTATCATAGGATCTAGAGTGTTGGAAATAATTCCAACTCCTGCCTTGTTTTTGTGACCACCTCTGTCCTGCGGCTCCTTCATCAACTTAGTGCAGTAGAATAATTTTTACTGCAGTCCCGCAAGGTGCTTCATCCTTCTCGGCGGTAGTGCGGTGAAAGCTTCTGTGGTGGCACACAAGTATTTATTTTGTTCCTGGTGATGTTGCGGTGACTCCCAAAAGTCTTCTACCATTGGCATGCGGTGACCATTGCTGTCCTACGACTCCTTCATCAGCTCGGTGTGGTAGAGCGGTTTTTACCACGGTCCCACAAGTTGCTTCTTCCTTCTCAATGGTAGTGCAATGACGGATTTTGTGGCAAAAATTTTATTCATAGAGGAGGCCATCGAGAGAGGACATGGATGACGTAGAAATACTAAATTGTTTAGAGGAAAGTGGGTGGAAATAGATGAGACATCAAAATCTATAGATACAATAGAGGTAATAAGAGAAAGCAACCTCAACCAAAGGAGGAAGGTGTTTATGAATTCAAAAATGCTACAACATAGAGGAGATATCAATATGTCAAATATATGACTAAAGTGAGGTTTTGTGTTGGATAGCATACTCATTGAAATGATATAATTGGTGTACTAAACATTATTTACTATGTTGTGTATTATAGGGGTGAGACGAGGCCATGGCAACAAATCGTGTCATATCAAATCAAGTACTCAAATTTTGACTTAACTTAGGAAAAAATGATTTGATGAAATTTTATGATACGTCCATCTTTTTTCATAGTATTATTGAAATTTATAATGTATTATCCAATCTTGACATAAATTAATGCATGTTGTTGATTATTTTAGATGGAGATTGGAGCAAATGCAGAGCCTAAGTGTTCAACTAGCAAAATAAGAAGATATGTACATGGATGTGGACCTAAAACTGTTAAATCATGTAGATGACAGTGGGTGGAAGAGGATATGACAATGGATATTGCAAACATAGCAAATGATTGCAATGAAGAAAAGGTAGGTCAGGACTATAGTACATGGGATGAATACTTTGAGAAAATTGTTGTTTGTGGATGTTCTATATGTCATGGAAAGAAACAATTAAAATGAGCGATTGTACAAAGACATTACATATATGATGAGCTTCTAGTCGGTAGTATGCCTCCTACAATCGATTAAAACCAAAAAATAATAAATGAGTGTGGATTGATGTTTTATAAACTATGTCGTCAAAATTATGTTTTATTTAAATTATTGTATAAAAAAAGTAGTCTATAAAATAATGTTCCATTATTCAATTGATGTATATATGTTCATACAATTTATATTTATATTTTTAATCCATATTTGATTATATTTCTTTGAAATTGATACATTTATGATTTATCCAATTGTTGCCAAACATTAAATAATGCTTGCGTTTGTTGATAGGTAGAAGATTTTGATGAAACACATTATACTAATACCCAAGATCCAACTGGGTTATTAATATTTGGACGGGATGATCCAAACCATCCTTTAAACCATACCGAGGCGAGAATATCAAGATTGAAGAGAACACTACCACCTGAGAAATTTGAAGAGCTGATGAGAGTCACATACACTGATGACATGCCACCTAGCCTTAATGTGATGATCATGATAATGAAAATGAAGTGCATGAAGAAGGATTGAATGAAATGCTTACAATTTTTTTTGGGGATGGAAACAATGATGACAATAATGATGATATGGTTGACAATAACGATGATAGCAGGGGTAATTAACACCAACGTAATGTTGATGATAACAACATCAAAGAATCCATCAAGCAAGCAACAAAGACACCCATGTTCAAATCAAGTACAAGTAGAACCTCAAAACTGGCATGCACATTAATATTATTAGAAATCAAGTCACTATTTGGTTGGTCAGACAAAGGATTCACTACCCTATTGAAGTGAGTTGAAATCTATTTATTACTTTGCATTGTCAATTGGTGTACATAATTCATAAACATTCAATTGATTTAATCTCATATCAAACATGTTCATAATAAGTCAAACATTCAATTGATTTAATCTGTAACAATCTTACAAGGCACTAGAAACTAAAATATTCCCTGAAGAGAATGTGTTTCCATCAACTTGCAGAGAGGCATGTTTGTTGTTGGTTGAGTTGGGGATTGAATATAAGCAAATTCATTCATGTAAAAATGATTGCATTTTATAAAGAGATGAATATCAAAACAAGGTAGAATGCCTTGTATGCAAAGAGAAGAGATATCATACACATGTACAAGGTCCTACAGTTCCAAAGAGGTTTTATGTCACATGCCAATTATACCTAGACTTCAACAAATGTTTCGTTGCAATTCACTAGCACAATTGATGGAATGAAATGCAAAGAACATGAGTAAAGATGGATTGATGCGAATTCCGGCCGACTCCAAAGTAATGAAACAAATAGAGGAAAAATGGACAACAAAATTCAAAGATGAACCTCGTAGTATCAGGTTTGGTCTTGCAATTGATGGAGTGTGCCCATTCTCTTTCTTGAGCTCAAATTATAGTGTTTGGCTAGTCAGATTGATAGTATACAATATTCCCCCATGGATGAGTGTTAGAAAGGAGCACCTTATGCTGACTCTCATTGTTCTAGGAAAACATCAAGTTAAAAACATGGATGTTTATCTTGCGCCTTTTATTGATGAGATGCAACTGCTATGGAAAAGCATAAGAATGTATGAAATATCACGTCCTCCATCAAATAGGTCCTTCATTTTGTATGGTGTGCTATGCCAAGGACTATTCATGATTTCCCAGGACTTGGTGTTTGTTCTAGTAAGATAAAATATTTATGTATTTACACTCATAATTTATTTTCATCACAACTTTCATACTTAGTTTTATACTATTTTTTTTATGTTATTAACATTACTTATTGAATTGTAGGGCTTCAAATAAATGGGATGTTTGCATGTCCAAGATGTGCAGAACAATTTCAAGGGTGGCATTCTAAAGATATACATAAATTTATTTACGCAAACAACAGGGTTTTTCTACCACTTGATCATAGGTTTAGAAATCACTTAAAGAATCAATTTTATGGAAAAGTTGAAAATAGAGGCCCTCCCATGATTATGGGTCCAGGCGATTGGCTTAAGAATTATGAAGATGCTGAATTGAAAGCTTGGGATAATTTTTTTGATTGGGGCGATTCAATTGAAGAACCAAAACAAGTTGTAGTTAATATACCAGAAGGAATGAAAAGGAAATCCATATTTTATGAGCTCCCTTACTAGAAGGATCTATTAATATATCACCTATTATATCCTATGCACATCTTAAAAAATGTATCAGATTCTATATTTCGACATATACTAAGAAAAGAGGACACCTTGTCTTCGAGGAGAGACATTGCTCTTTCGCATACCAAATTTGATAGAAAAGATTTGTGGCCAAACAGGGAAAATGAAAAATATGCAGAAGCTCCATGAATTTTGAAAAACAAAGAGCTAGATCAACTAAAAAATGTCATCCGTTCAATAAGGACACCTACTAGCTATGGGTCATCATTGGCTAAAGATTTTACAATTGATGGAAATATCATAGGATTTAAAACACATGATTTTCATAATTTACTGAAGGTATTATATATCGACATTTAACATTTACTGGTAACATTGATTAAGCACTAAATTTATTTTGATATTTTGTTGTGTGAGAAAAAATTATGAATGACCTTTTCATAAATGTGTTTGATAACATATCATGCCATTGGCAATTAGGGGGGATTCTTGTCTTACAGTTGACTTAAGGAATGCCACAAGTCGATTGTCAACATTTACAAGGTATGTGGTTATATGAAATGTTCATGTGTGAGAGACATAGAGATATTATATTGCATTTTAATTTATGACTAAAGGTTCATACTAATTTACTATTCAAGTATATTAGGTGGGTGACCTCCAAGGAGATCCATGAATTTGAAGTACCAAAGTGGAAGAAGGAAATTGAAGAAATTGTATGTGTATTTGAGGAGATCCCTACAAGTTTCATGGACCTACAAGTCCATTTACTTATACACCTAGTCGATGACATTGAATTGGCAGGTATCGTATCAATGAGGTGGATGTTTTTATTTGAGAGGTATATGAAAACTCTTAAAAGATATGTCTGACAAAAGGAACATCCAGAGGGTTGCATGGCTGAAGGGTATGTATTGAATGAAGCATTTTTCTTCCTGTGTGAATTCCTTGGTAAGGATTTTGAAGATGGCCCACGCATCTAGGATGAAGAATGAGCATCAGATATTATTAATGGAGAAAAACCACAATCTAATGGTGTTGAAGTAGAAATTAGTAAGTAAATTCAGGTTCAATGTGGTTTTTTTTCTTGCAATCATTAATTTACTCTATAATTTATTTGTCAAATTAACAGCATGACATTTGGATTTTGAAATAAACATGTTGACATGTAATAGGTGTAGATGAAAGTTCTATACTCGACAAGTTCATTCTGTACCACATGGACTTTATGAAGAAATGGATTGATCTATATGAAAAAGAAAGAAGTGTTAGAAGCAAGGAGACAATTTAAGAGATCGAACCCAAGTAATACTCCACTTCCCACTCATCTGCTTGGGGAATGGGGCAAAGATTGCACACTAGAATGGGTTACTGAACAAATTCAAAATCAAATAGAAGATGCAGGTACAAATTTAAACATAACAAAATATGAAATCAACATGTCTAGAGGATGTGAAAGAAAGGTACAGTTGGAATTTTACAAAATGTTGTTTCCTTACAGTTTTAACATTATTAACTATTTTAATATTCGTCATTATATTTGTTTTCACTTAAATAATGGTCTTTCACAAGTGAGGAAATATCCATCAATGTGGGCATATGGTCGACATTATTGTGTAGAAAGTGTAGATGTAAAGAGACGATCCTTCGATTGTGGCATCATGGTTGACTTCAAGCAATCCAGTCGATCAAGCTCAAAAGATAAGAATATAATTGAAGGGAATCTACAATATGTTGGGAAAATACAAGAAATTATTGAGTTCGATTACCGCTATCTTCAATGTTGTATTTTTAAGTGTAGATGGTATGAAGCATTTGAGAGGACACAAAGACATGATACCCATAGTGGATTGTTTTTTATAGATTCCTCATCGTTCCTACTAGAGGATAAGGAGCCTTATGTTCTACCAATTCATTGTGAGCAGGTATTTCTTTAACTCAAACAAGAAGTGGTAGTGATCATTAATCTATTAATTCATAGCTTATTGTGAATATATACATGTGTTTATTAATCAATAATATTGTTATAACATATGTCTAATATATGTATGTTGTTCATGTGCAGGTATTTTTCTATGAAGATATTTTGGATCCGTAATGGATATTTGTCATACATTATGATCCAAGATTAAGGCATGTATTTGACAATGCATTAGTGGATACTGAGAAAAACAATGATGGCCAAAAAAATGAGAGAGAGGGATTAGAGAACATCAAAGAAATTGACATCCATGATGATGTTGAAGATGGTTATGTTCAGGCACAAGAAGACAACAATACAAAGTTATATGATGTTATAGAAGACAACAATATAGATGGTATAGAAAATGATGATCCAAATACATCTAGTAACAATATAGATGGTCTACAATCAAATTTCAATGATGATGAAGATGATGTAGGTCAAGATGAGGATGATGACAATATTAAATACTTGAAATAACATATGAACATTGACAATGATACACTGGATGCCATTGTAGTAGAAAATAATGTTAATGACCCAGACTTCTAAATTTTCAAAATTATTTCCAATCCATGTTTAAAAAGGGATGATTCTTATGGCCTAAACTTTCAAATGCTTCAGTAATATTATGTTGTACTTGGACAATTGAAAACCTGCTTTATTCTCCTAGCAAGCTTTTTTATTTTCCATTATAATTCTAGACCAAACAACATTTGCGGGGAGACCAAACAACATTTGCGGGGATGGCCTTTTACACCAATCTTAATTTGTATGAAGTTCATGAACTTGTTGTCAAGCAGTAAATTCCTTTTGTAGACAAGAAATGTAAAGGCTTCATTTAAGAAAAGATAAGTAGTCTCTTTCTGAGGGTAATCCACATGCAAAAAGTAAAAAGCACATAAAAAAACAATTGTATAGTAGAAAATCAGATTCAATCAGTTATGTCTTATTTCACTTGCACACTTATTTGAAAGACATAGGGTATTCACCATACATTTCCCTTGACAAAGCAAACATGTGCTTTCATTTATTTTTACTGTATATCTTAGAAGTGAAATTGTTGGTACATAATGATGCACTGAGAAAATAATATATACAAAAAAATGAAAAGATTTTTTTTGAAATTTAACATGCAACCTACTATGTTGTGTTGAAAGGAATCAAGATTAACTGGGACAAGAAACAAAAATAAAAATTTGACGATTTTAATTAAAAGTGAACAGGATATGAAAAGTGTGGACAATGATGGTGTTGAAATTGAAAACCCTGATTATGATGACATCACTATTTTATGTCATTAGAGATAAAGAGCACATATAATTTTATATACATAGCAAATAAAGATTTGAAACTAGTAAACTGAAAAATGTAAACATTGTAAGAATTTTCCTTAAACAATAATTCACATACTCACTTACAAAAAAGGGTGAAGCATTTTTTATTCAAACTTTGTTTTCTTTAATAGACATAACAATAAAATAATATTTACAAGTACAAGAATATATACACTATTTCATAGAAAATAAGAAATGTTTCATAGAATATATACGCACAAGAGTATATACAAGAATATTTACAAGTACAAGAATATATACACTGTTTCATAGACTTCTAAATTTTTAGAGTTATTTGCAATTAGTTCGGTCTCAAAAATGTAGGTTTTTAGACCATAAGAGGGTACCAATATCTAAGAGGACTTTAATCCTTAATACAAACCATTTAAAGTAAATTATTTGAAAGGTCTTTAATTCACACCTAACCAGAAACCAATCAAAGCATCCACATAGTAACAACAAATGTTCCCTAATAAATCTTGTAGATTTAAACAACTTGAAAAGACCACTTTGGAGACAACAAAGCAATAAATAAGCATGAAAATTCACACAACAATTGAACACTGAAAATGGATTACGAGTTATAATGTATATGCTCCATTATATTTCTCAAAATATAAACATGCATAACACGAGTTCTTTTTATATGAATAAGTGGATGAGATGGTCTAGTATCTATTCTAATGGATTGAAATGATGATGATATGATGATCAAAATCAAACCTTGGTTTCCCTATTTGTACGAGTAGCAACAAGCTTCAGGTCCATTCACAAAAGTTACATTGTTTCTTAACTAAAGAATAATTAACATAAAATATAAACTTAAAAAGGGTTTATTGTTGGATACACCATAGTCCGTTAATCATCAACAAGTTCTAGTGACCACCTAAGATCTATTCAAGGCTCAAGCACCATGTTAATGCGTCCACAACAACCAAAATATAACTAGCTCCTCATACAACTCATGCAAGGAACAAATTAACCTTTGACATGTGATCAATGTATTTCTCCTAGGCATAAGTGTTTGCATTATGTAGAGTGTATGTCATTGCATTCTCCAATCCAACAATCCTCCTGAGCTACTTATTCATTTTCTTGAGTACCTCATCCTTATCATTGATGTCACCAAGGATGCCTAGAAAATATTTTGATATCTCATTTTTCCAAGTTTCCCGATCCTTCAAATCTGTTTCTTCAAAGAAATCTAGCATGGCCATACATAGTGGCTAGATGAAGTCATTCAATTCTTGTGTCAAGATATTATAGAATTTTTCATGTGTATTCATGAGGCTTTGAAATTCTTGGAGCAAAGCATTATTATCTCCATATTTTTCCTTGATATGGGATTCCATTTCGTTCATCCCATCAAGCAATCTTCCATGCTCCACGAGGGCCTTGTATGTTCCACTGTGAGCATGCCATACACCATCTACATGTTGGCACATATCTTTGAATTTCATACAAATTATCCCTGATGCTACTTCAAAAGTAGTAGCCTTCAATTTTTATTTTAGTTCTTCATGTTCCTTTTGAACCTTTTCAAATTTATGCTTCCATTGAGCAGTCTCAGACATGGCCTCTAACACATTTCTTTCATGTTCAATTAAAGGAGAGTAAATCCTTGGAGAAGCAAGCAGCCTATCTTTGTAGTTGGTTAATTCTTGTTTAAACCTATCATTTTCCTCTATCAGCCACTGGTTATCTCTTACTAGCTTTTGGATCTAGGCTTTGGTGAATTTGGCTACATTCACATTCAAGTCAGTAGTCTCCAAGGGATCTATCTCCCCTACTCTTTGCACCAAGAGATGTCCAAAAATTTGATCATGGTCAATGAGAGAAGGCTTCTTGCCTGGGGGGTAAAGAGCCCAAATTTGCAAAGTGGTATTATCAGACCCTGTATAGACCCTGTCACCTGCTTCATCCGTTATTTGCAAAGTTTTATTATTCCTCTTCAAAAATCTATCAAACACAATGGTTGAACTAATATCCCACCTAGGAAGGAGCATAACTCCAACTTCTTGCATTAATGCTCTTCCTCTCTCAGCAATCATGTTTCTCATTTCCCTATCAACTTCATGTTGCAACTCTTTCAAGGCATCAGACTCTTTCTTAGGGTCAATGTCCTTTAACCTTTCTCTTATTAGTCTTCCTTTATACTCATATATAAAGGACTTAAATTTAGGGGTCTACACTTATACAAATGCATATAATATAGGAAAGATTGCACAATCCTTTCAAAAATATAGTCTTTACTGATAATGTAAATGTAGTTCCACACAAGCTGTGGAACTAACTATTTGAATATAATTGAAAAACTATACATTTATAGATACAAAAGAGAAAAATGCACATAAAGAGAAAGGGGACCCGTCATTGCCTCAATGACGAATCCCAGTTGCTTTGTTCTGCATCATCTTCAGTCTCCCTGCTTGTCTAAGCCTCCAAGTTGATGTCTTCCTTGCTTCTCCTAGGTTCCCTACATTTGAGTGAGAAGAGCGTTGTTAGAGAAATGAAGGATCACTAGTCAAAATATGTGCATACATCTATAAACATATAATTTGATCATCATGTCCATTCAAATAACTTGCATACCATAGACGTCCAGGAAAACAAGAAAGTTATCAAACATATCTATCATATTCTTAGTTTTATCTAACATGTTTTCTCATTGTCCAGGTATAGATAAAATTAGGTTGTTTTGTTTATCTAGTTACAACATGTGGGGTAAAATGTGGTTCCCACAAGGGCTGAGCCCAACCTGTTGCCCTATTGTTTCATTTGAGAAGGATAATCACAAGTAAACCATCCATGAAGCATTAAAGATCAATCTTTGCAAGGATAGTGGAGTATGTTGGTAATGAGCAATCTCCTTATTGATAATGATTTATCCTTATTAATAAGAACATTGACTATCAACATAGCCATGATTTTGACAAAACTGATCATCAAGGATTCCAGGATAGTTTTCATTAATAGTCTAGTTAAAATTAAGAAGCCCCAAGCATCACAATAGTCACAAGAATTGAACATGAGGCGCAGTCATCACTTGCAAAGATAGAGACAACATATTTCCACATAAAAAATTAAATCAAATGCATGAAAGGTACAATGATGAAGTCCATAATAGTGAATGTTGCTTAAGATGGATTTTAGGACAACATTTTGTATCAAGGAGAACAAGGTAACCTCAAACTCTATTGTACCTAAGTATGATAGTACCTAAGCTTTTGGTGTTTCTAGATGGAACATATAGCGGAAAAGTGTAATCTTCATCTGAAGGAACCATCTTCGGAGCTCTTCCCTAAAATGAGGGTTGAAAAAATTAGAAGAAAAGAAATACCATAGTTCTAAAGTAACAATTTGTATCAAGACAAATGTCAGAAAGTATAATTAAAAAGACAAATCCTTACAATTGGACAAACAGATTTATGATTTTATCTTTAGAATGTAGGAATTTTCTCTATTGGAGCTTCATGACCTGAAATTGAATCTCCAATTAGACCGATAAAATTTATGATTTTATCTTTAGAATATAGGAACTTTCTCTGTTCAGTATTCATGACCTCAAATTAGATCAGAAGTTGGATAAGTAGATTTTTTATTTTATCTTTAAAATGTACAAACTTTCTCTATCGGATATTAAAGATCCTAGGTTGGATTAGAAACTGGATAAGTAGATTTATGATTTTATCTTTAAAATGTAGGAACTTCCTCTGTCGGATATTTGAAAATTCCTACACACAAGTTCTGCTTCAGAGTGAAAACACCCGAAAGTGTTTCACACCAGCTCAAGGTACAATCCAACCTAGTTATGACACCGATAGCAATCCAATTTTTCCTGAACCATCCATACCTAAACATTGCATCACAATCTACTCTTCCTGCACATAAAAATGCCACATATTAACCCCTTCTAAATAAAACTCAAAATACCATGAAACAATGAGTCCCCTATATTAGTAAGTAGGTAGTCTATAGGGCATAGTTTGATTTTATACAAGGATGCTCATGAAAGGAATCTTCAAGTGATAGTGAGTGAGTTGTTTGAGATTGCACCTAATGGTGCAATATCCAATCTTAAAGGTAATTAGCAAAGAAGTAAATGTGCAAGAAAATCAAATTGTACACAACAAACAATTCACAATGTTATATTGCATAATGCCTTAAGTTGGAAGAAAAAAATCTCATTGTATCTTGATGAAAGTAGCGACCTTAATGGTCAATCACTGACAACCATGATTTTAAAACATGTTATTGTACTTATGGAGGCAACATTTTAAGCAAGACGATGAGTGGTGGTTTGGAACAATGGCAGGTATGAAGGACTTGCTTTATATGCATACTATGTAGTCTAGCTTAAGACAACATTCTTAGAAGAGATTGAAGGTGGATTATGGAACTCAAGGGTTACCATGATAAAGATTAAAGTAAAGACTGAGAATATTTAAAAGCCACTATCATGAAGATATTAAAGATGTCAAATGCAAAACCCTAGTAGTTGGAGTAATGAACAAAGTGCGAAAGAGGACAATGTGCTAGGGTAGATTTAGGAGATCTCCACATTATCTAATCACATGAAAATACATCATTTATTTATTTTTTAAAATTAAAATAAATTATTCTAAACCCTATATAGGACACATTGATACTTCAAAAGCATCTGATTTATTTATTTTAATTAAAAGAAGTCATTCTAAACCCTATATAGGATACATTAATACTTCAAAAGCATCTGAAGGAATTTGAGATTATGCAAACATATGTCAATTAAATACCTAGATTACAAACAGTAGCACGAACATTGTAACCCTTGTTGATCAAACCGGGAATGAGATAAACAACAATGAATCCTATGCCTCCTATCATTCACATCTCCTTACCATTCTCTATCATTCTTTACTGAAACAATTCTCCATTTTGGTAGGCTATGCTTGAAAAATAAGGTTTCAACAAAGGTTTTATTGTATGTTTATTAAAATGAAAACTCCATTCTGGCGGGCTATGCCTGAAAATAAGATTTCGACAAAAAATTTCGAGTATGTTTATTAGAGTTCTAAAGTATTTTGGCAGGCTACATTCTTGATTCCTTAAATAATTTATTCAAATGGATTGTGACTAGTGTGATTTGCTGCATTTAGTGCTACAAATTGTAATGATACCATGATTACCATACTAATGCCATCTCTTATTATACCCACTACGGTATGGCAGTGTTTTTCCCTTCCCTTCTGTTGTTTATCGTACTACCTCCTTGCTCAAGGGTTCTTGCTATGGGGTTGTAGTGTATACTGCTCTACTGCATATGTTGCTCACCTTCTCGGTGGTGTAGCGGTGTATGCTTTTGATCATTACTTGAAGAGTGTTGATGAGACAATCTTATTTTTCTTATCGATATCTCAATGTCTCATCGACATTACTTTGTTATATCCAAGAGTTGTGTTTGGTCGAGCACTTGTAGATATACCTTGGTGATGTGACGTAAGTGATTCTCTCCTTGATATGTTCGTACCTTGTTGAAATTTCACTATTTTACATCGTCGATGAGACATATAAATAAGTCTTCGACATAGGGGTGTCTAAATCGATGCTAAACTCAAAGCTAAAATTGAAGCTAAAGTCAGAACTAAAAGTGGCACTAAAATCGAAGCTAAACTCAGAGCCAAAGGCAGTGCTAACGGCGGTGCCACACTCGAAGCTAATATTAGCACTAAAAGTGGCACTAATTTCGGTGCAAATTAGCGCTGAAACTAGTGCCAACTTGTCCTGATTGGGGCAAATAAACGCCAAAAATAGTGCCATCCCGATAAATAGCATCGACATTTTCAAAAAATTGCAAAACAAAAAATGGAGCAAATCACAAGGATTTGTTGTAGTGCATGGCTACTAAAAATTTTAATGCCTTTAGGGAATAGACCTATAAATACCATTGCAAATAGGTTGCATGTGTTGTTATCTTTTATTGATGACAAAGAAATAAAGGGCCAATCAACACATAATTATTTGAATAGGTCCCAATTATAAGAAATTTTGATTCTCTTTCATCTCCCTTTATCTAGGGGTATAGCCACAAAAAGAGATTGCTCACCAATCTCTTGTTTAATGGTTCTTGGAACCTCTTCACCCATCAAAAAAGGTTGAAGGGTTGAATTAGAAGATTTCTAGAGGTGTGGTGAACCATGAAAAATACATCAAAAGGGATTGAGGGAAAAGATGAAAGTGCACATTCATCAAATTGTACATCCTCATAGTATTAATCATTAAAAATTTTGTACTACAAGGCTTCATGTACATGGATTTTGTTAATATAGAATTCATAGATTTAAATTTGTATCAAACTATGTTTTCTTATAGTTATGATGTGTAACATGTCAACATTCCTTGACATTTTTTTGATGATAGTAGTAATGCCATGCAAAAATAAATAAATATGTGGCAACTATATTTTATTTTTGCATCTCATGTATGAAACATGTGTAAAACTAGATTTATTTTATAATTAGTAGATATCTAATTTTGCATGAGCACCTACAAAAATAATGACTAGATTAAAAATCCATATTATTCCACTTGAATAACTTCTTGTGATTTTTCTCAACAAGACATTGGTAGCAATCATTGGCACTACATGGCTACGTAATCTAAGTTCCTAGATAGCATTCCATGTATACTAAACAAGATGTAATACTTAAAAAAAACTAATATATCCTTGCATGAAATTATCGACCTCTACATCAAAAAGAGAAATCAATGATGACTGTGATGTTGATGAAATAAATAGAAGACATCAATGACTTGTGCTACCAAGGATATAGGGTTTTGTATTGAACCATGAGATGAAAATCTTGAATATTTTATTTATGTAAAATACCATGTATTATTAAAGATAAAGATCCCACCTTTATCTTGTATACCATATAGCATCCCTTTTTTCTTTCCAAAGAATATAAAATAAGCCATTTAAATTGAGTTTGTACTCTATTTTTTTAAGAATCTAAATTTGGAGGGGATGGCCACACTGTACACTTTTGATTTCTTGTAAATAAAATTAAAATAATTCATATTCTCATGTAACACTATTCATTATAAAAATTTAAAAGAAAATTACAAATTTACACACGGGAGGTGATCCCACAATACTGGTTTACAACTTTTGGCCAAACTGGACATTGAATTGATTTTTTCTAACTAAATCTTCACTTTCGGACACCTATAGTGGCTAAACTGTGAGGAATTTGAAGATGATGCAAACTAGTGATTTGTGAAATTTTGTTTATAGATTCTAAATATATTTTTTTCATTTTTTTTGGAATCAGATTGCACTTCTCTTTCCATTTCCTTCGAAAACTAGTTTTTTTCAGTAAACACCATTTTTAAGGAGTGATGCTCACCGTATAACACAAATTTTTTCCATGAAGGAAAAATATATAATTTTTTTGAATTTAGATTTGTAACTACGATATCCAGTGCTTCCAATTGGGTTCATAGTGTTTTATTGAATATTTTTTCCTTAATCAAGTTTCGAAGTCAAACCAATTACAATTCAGACATAGGTGGACTGTATAACACAACTTTTTTTGTATGTATCAAAATTCTTTTTTTTGTTGGATCAAGGACTTCAATATCTATTGCACTCATATTTTTCAATTTTTT
Source organism: Sequoia sempervirens (assembly GCA_007258455.2). Classification (NCBI taxonomy): domain Eukaryota; kingdom Viridiplantae; phylum Streptophyta; class Pinopsida; order Cupressales; family Cupressaceae; genus Sequoia; species Sequoia sempervirens. Next base: position 137,596,769 of record VDFB02379711.1, read on the forward strand.
TTTGATAATCCTCTATTTTTCCACATCTACAGAACATAGAGTTGGATTTTCAGTGAAAAACCTACATTCACAAGAAATAAAAAATAAATATAATAATAAAATTAAATTTATTTAAAATTATACTTTTTGGGAAGCTTATAATAAGGACTACATATAAAAAAAAATTAAAATGAATTTATTTGATCCCCCAAAGGTAAATCAAAAGTGGGTTTTTATCAACATTTTGATAGGTGTAAAGGAGACTCCATTATAGGTATGGTTTAAAACTAGTGGGGTTCTATCCAAGAGGGTTTGATCTAAGGTAGCTTGATCAAACCCTCTTCAATTGGAATGCTTTAAATGGAAATTTTTAAGGCTTCAATAATTATATTTTCTAAAAATATGTGATTTTAGCAAAAATCAGAATCTCCCAGAAATTGTAAACCAACTTTGTGGGATCACCCGGGGAGTATGTTTGTTTTCAAAAAAATAGTGAGACAACCATTGTAAGAAACCAAATAATGAAAGTTTTTGAATGGATTAAATACCACTTGTCATAAGAGTGAAAATTATCTTGGAAAGTAAAAATTAGAAGAATTTTGTTGTGTTGCAAACATAATAAAGATGATGGCAACATGGGGCATGATTACTGTAACGCCCCGCCGTGTGAACCCCAAAGGACAAATACATAATAATTACAGCACAATTTTTTTTTTTAAGTAAACATAACATACATGTATTACACACTAAGTCATGACATGAATTCCATTTAAGCAGATTCACTAACACATACATCCCTTAGGGTACACGAAGAGTCATTACGAGACCGAGATCCACACAACAACAATAAAGAATAAAATCCAAAGATATAATCCATAGCAAATTAAACATTAACAAATATAACACATATATGAAAATCATTGATAAGAAACCATTTGAGTATATAAATACAACATATACATGATTAACTTAACACATTGAATAACAACTGCCATGGCCAATAACCACACCAAGTTAACATTACATTACAGTACAATGTTTTAAAGGTACAATGATACAAGAGTGTTTCCAAACATAAATGGAAACCATACATAAGATAACATAATACAAATAAATAGAAGAAAACTAGCTCCAAGATGGATACAACTCTGGAGTCGCTGCAACCGCACCAATCCGCACCTCTCGATCCTCGACTGGGGACCCAATGGGGTGCTTAGCATGTTCCACCCGACCATGTGAGTCCGAAGACCCAACCCCCGTGCTAGGAGCTGACAATAAGAGTCCTCAACCAAGAACATCCAAACACGGAACCACAAGACTCAACAACATACAAAAGAATCATAAAACTCAAGAATTACAAAGACATAATCAACAACATCCAAGAGTCATTAAAATAACTTAAAATCATAAATCTCATCACATAAATCAAAGTAATGACCAGTAACAAGGAACCAAAGGATGATCATGAAACACTTCCAAATCAACTGAATTAATAAACATAATACAATTCCAAATGCAATTAAACAATATAATAACATCATATCACAGTACCATAAAAGTACAAGGTCATAAGTCAAATATCAATGAGATCATACAAGTCCACAAAGTACACCAAAGATGTATCAAGGCAATACTCCATAAATCAATATAAGTCCAATCAACAACAATCTAAACCAACTCCCACAACCTACTTCCAGAGGAACACAATAAAGTAAAACACATGGGCAACTAGGGGAGAGTGTCATCGCATAGTCCTACATGGGCTGTCCTGTGCTCTTCCTCCCAACCGAGGCAGGTCCCATCTATGGCTGTCCTGCTCTTCCTCCCAACCGGTCCATAGGGTGACTCATGTGGAGCCGTAGACCTCTCGTGAAGACGAGGTCACGACCTTGCCAACCACGGCCTTCTCAGCCTTCCATTAGTCTGTGAAAGCACTAATGAAGATGAGGCATCCATTTTATTAATCTTATAATGATATTACTACCCAACCCTCCTAAGTTAATTATTAGGTTTTCACTTGTTTACTAACTCACTCGTGGGTTATCCTGAGCCCTTCCCCTTAAACGGGGTGCCGGCCCCCACGAGGAGCCACTCTCCCTAGAGACCCAACAACATAAAAACCAAGGGTTGTACCATCAAAAAAAAGAATATTAGATCACAACCGAGAAGCATGCGAGGCATTACCCATCTTGCTATAAATACAATTTCCAAGTCTCAACAAATTCCGTACAACCCTTTTAAAATCATGAAACCAAAACACTTGCCACATCAAGGGCCCATAAAGAGAGAGAACATCAATTATCAATCATCTCAAGCCTCTGGAAGCCAAAAGAATGAAAACCCACAACAAGGGTAAAGTGAAGCAACAAGAGTTTTTCCTCCAATAATTCCAACACCAGGATAAAATCTCCTCAAATGAGAGTAACACAGAAAAGCCATAAAAAGAGAAGATTCATCAAGACCCATCCACAAATTAACAATGGCGTCACCTCAAATAGGAAAACGCAAAAGAAAATCAACCTTTAATTCACGAAATCACTAAATGAAACCAAAAGCCACCAACTAGGCATTCCATGGGAGACCTCAATTTTCTCCTCACAAGAACCCCCTTATGATGGTACGCAAATCACTTTCATAAAAACAACAACATAGCAATGACAACAATAATTGCAAGGCCACCAGATCTAATTTCAATTCAAAAATAATGAGTGAATACATTAAAATAAGATCAACCACCCCATCCAAACCACATAAACAACTTTGATACAAAATAAATCAGAAATCCAAGAAGATCAACCTCCCACAACTCATCAACAAAATACAAATTCCCAAATACATTGCAACATAAATTTAAAAGGACAAAGGATTCCTTGAATCAAAACTAACCTCCAAAGGCATTCACACCAACATGGAACAATCCTTCAACAACAGAGGTAAAAGCATGCAACCAGACATCCAAGGCACCAAATTTAAGAACACCTTAAATACTCAATCACTCACAACTCCACAAAAACACTTATATAATAAACATCAACCAGCAATTCAATCGAGAACAATTTTTATTAACCAATCAATTAATGACCAGAACTAAATAACTTTACAACTTCCCCATACTAAAACAATTCATGATAACCATCACAAGTATTCTAAAAGTCTTATCCATAAAGAGAACTTACAAATCAACCATTAAATGAATATAAAGGAAATCAGTTTTCAAAAGATTACAATCCTATTTCATCAATAAAACTACCCATTTCAAGATTACCCTAATCAAACACTAATCATACCCATACATTTAAATTTCCTCCTTCACCATACTAACTTAACATTCACTTCCAATATTTGAATTAATTGTGAAAACCATTTAAGACCAATTGTCTATACTTTAAAATGGCAATAATAACAATATTCTAAATTCTTAAACCACATATTAAAACTTACTACCTTAAAATCTTAGATCTATCTAAATAAATTTACACACACAATTACGTTTGAAAACTACTACGCATTTATATTTATTTAATTCTTTTTGAGGAGGAAATGTAAAAAGAAAAGATCTGTTCTACGAATCCAACAATACTACAAGATGAAATATAAAAAGAACAACTTATTTAATCCCATAATAAATTCTATTCCCAAAAATATTCACATTTAAACAAGAATTAAATAAACAATGTTGTTTTACTTTCGTAAACAATATCCACTCAAAGTTATAATTTAACAAATCCATAAGACAGATTTTTTTTCTATTTTACTATTATTTTCATTGTAACAAATTCTGCTTTATTTTTAATCAGAAAAGAAACAGAATCTAAATGTGAATATCTATTTTCTAAATAACAGTTAAATTAGAGAAAATATAATTTTAATCAGAAAAGAAACAGAAATAGAATATATTTATACATTTGTTTAACTAACAGTTAAATTAACAGAATATTTATTACACAGAAATAAAACATTATATATATATATTCTTCCTAAATAACAATGAAATTAATTAAATAATACTGCAATCAGAGTAAATAAATTAATCTATATATAAACATAAATATATATCCACAAATATATATATATATATACATACATATATATATACATATATATATATCTAAATAAAAATCCGCACATAATTTAATATATAGAAATCGCGTATTAAAATTTATATTCAAAAATATTAAAATTTAAATGGGGATTTAATCCCAAAACAAATGCATAGAGACCCCGCCGGCCGTGGGCAGTCTACGGACTGCACACGGCAGTCCGAAGGACTACCGTGGACAGTCCAGACTGTCCATGGTACCGACGGTACCGACGGCCGATGATGGCAGTGTGGTGGGTATGGCCGAAGCCGTCCCCCACACAACCATAATATACATAACATAAATTTAATACTGAATTCCGCGCACAGGGCGATGGAAAGAAATACACGGGTTTCAATAATTTTGAATTTCCATTCAAGTTTCATTTGATTAAAAATATACATATATATTTATATATATATATGTATATATATATATATATATTTATATATATATATATATATATATATATCTAATATATATATATATATATTAGATATATATATATATCTATATATATATATATATATCTAATATATATATATATCTAATATATACATATATATATGAATATATGTATATATATACACAGAGGTTCAAAAATTACAATAACAGAGAACAGAGAATTACTGTACACATGCAATTCACTGTGCATGTTTGAAATAAAAACAAGATTGTTTTATAAGGTATATATATATGAACCAACAATTCGTGGAAAGGTAATTGTTCTCAAAAACAATAATAATTTTTTTATTTTTTTTAAAACAAAATGAAATAACAGAATGCTGTTCATTTCCCAGATTGCAATAAAAACCCCCTTTTTCTTTTTTTTTAAATAAACAACCACAACCCAGAAACCCCAGAAAATTCATTAATCAAATAACAATCCCCAATTCCCTGCTAAAATTTCCTTTGATTAAACTGTAACCCCAATAGATTTTTTTCCTATCATTATCTAATTTTCAACCCTAAATACAAATTTCATTTACAAGCACCAATTCCTATTTTAACAGAAGATAAATAAATTAAAAGAAGGAACCTGGCGTCCTTCGCTTGCAGAAAATTGAAGAAGCTTTGATCCTCTTGCTGTACTAATTCCTTTGCTGCAAATCTTCCAGCAACAGATCCAAATCTTCCTTCCTCTTCACCAATTTCTCCAAAAACAGAAAAGAACTAAGGGCAGAAAAATGATTGGAAATAAAATTTCTCCAGCATTCCAAAAACCATCCCTCCAACAAGGAAAAACCCTTATTAAATTCTATGCCCAAGAATCCTTTCAATTCCTCTTCCCGCGAATACCAAAAGTCACTTCTCCAAAAATGAAATTTAATTACATTCAAATCCACAAAAGATGGAGTTTTATATTTGTTTATTCTTCATATTCTCCAGTGAAAACCAAAAGTCACAACTCAAGAAATAAATCCAAATAATATTTAATCCCTTTAATTCCTTTTGTTGCCTTTTCAAGTATTTATATTTCATTTTCTTTTATCAAGCATTTTGATTAAACTAAATAAATTTAACTCCACAAAAATGAACTTCTATTTGAATATGTATTCATTATCTTTACAATACACTATTTGTTAATTACTTCCACATTAGAATAATTAAAATCAACCATTTGCAAGATTCTAAATAAGTATCCATTAAATTTCTTATTATAATAATTATCTTTTCAAGATTACTTGTTCATAACAATTTAAATCAATTTATCTAATAATATCACTTTTACTTTTAACGAATTAGTTTGATTGATCATTTGTTCTAAATCATTTGATTTGATTTAATTGATTATTATTTTAATTCCTAATTATATTTTAAATAACCTTGCAATTTCATTTATGATTTAATTAATTATTTAAACATGATTACTAACATATTATATTTTCCACACAATCAAATAACTCAGTAACCAATGAAACACACACACACACAAGTCCAAAACAACCGACACGGAGGGGTATTACAATTACTATTGAATGGGTGATACCAAAGTTTATGGTTGAGCCTTTTATTTTAGGTGTGATATATTTACCTAGATTTTATGGCCATGGTAGGTGCTCTTGCTATCCTCATCATTGATAGTATTGTTGCACATGATGGAAAAATGAGATCTTCTATTTAAATTGCATATAGATGTTACATAAGAAAATTTTGGTGCCATTGAGTTTTTGTACATGGGTAATTGTCACAAATGTAAATGCAAGGTATTGTTCTTTTATTGACAGCAAGCTATGCTAGAATTAATTTTGTTAGAGATTATTTTCTTTCTTAATGAGAGATTTGATATTTTGGTAAAGTTTGTTTGTTAGTTGAGTTAAAATATAATTTATTTCATTTTTGTTGTAATACAAAATAGTTTTAGCATGTTTAGAAAAAAATAGTTTGGTCTATTAGATGATTTTTTTTTTGACTAAATACTTGGAATATCAATTACTTCAATTGATGAAATTAAGGAATATGTTGTGGATTAAGAAAAACTAAAATAATTAAGATAATTATATTAGCATATTTATCATTGATTGCCAAGCTAATAGTCTCTTTGTAGGAGGAAAATTTTGAAGCAATGGATAAATTGTATTTGTAGTGAGTGATGAAAAATTAAGGTAGATTATTGTTGAGCTTTGACAATTCCTACAAGACTTGCTTAATGAAACTCTTGCAAACCACTTGATGTTCTTTGGCTCATCTTTGCATTGTACTGTGAGTGTTTTGAAAAAGAGTATTTGTTTGATAGTATTATATAGCCTGCTTGCACTAATTTTTTCTTCACTTTAAGCACAATTGATACAAAGTGGTTGAACTTTCATATAGTCATGTCAAGACTACCATATTATGAGTCTCCTTGTATTTTGATCAAAAGACATTACTAGTATTTTTTCTTGATCTATGTTTAGGTCCATTTTTATTAGCAGGTTCATATTATTTTGACCATTCAAAATATTGGCCTAGAATGCATATACATTATTTTGTATATTTTAAACTTAAAATATTTACCTATAGTAGATATTTTCATATTTTTTAGAACTAAAGAAATTCATCTACATTTTTTTTTTTTTTTTTTTGTATTTTTCAAATCGTAGTCAAGCTTTAGAAACACTTTCAAGACTTGTTTGATGACAAGATCGAACACCACTTGATGTGTTTTGGCTAATGTTTGCATGACACACAAATGTTTTGGACAAAGCCTTCAAGAGAGCTTTTTGATATGACTATACAACTCAGATTTCTTACTTTTTTCTTCATTTTGAACACAATTGATACAAAGTGATCATGGAACTTGTATAGTATCATGCATGACCTATCATCTTATGAATCTCCTCATATTTTAGTAAAAATGAAACAAATAATACACTAAAAATCAGATCAATTCTTTTTCATAATATATCTGAAATCACTTTTATAAATAAATTTATAATAATTAGTTGATAGGCTATTTGTGTCAACTTTGCTCAGAATTTTCATCGGCCTCACCATTTTTTGACTTTTTCGGCATTGGGGAAAACTTGGCGGATGGGTTATAGTTTGGTCAAAATTTTCCTCAGCCCTACCGATTTTAGGTCTTCATTGTCGTGTAAAAGGTGGCAGAGATTTTAAAAATTGTTTGGCGTGATGATAGAGGAGGCTGGTGAAATGATGCGGCTATAGAGGAGGCCAAGGAAATTTCATTAGCATTGATTGTTGTATGGTTTCTGTGTAGTGGTGATGGCACAAGTAACATATGTTTTAAAGTCCTTAGAAAACAAAATGAATGTCTTTGTAGTTATCGATAACGTATTGTTGGGTGTCATTCTTTGGGTTTATGTTGTTGTTGAAGGTAGTTGTGAGCATAGAGGGCAAGATTCTGTGAAGGTGCAAGTGCATTGAATGACTGTGAAATTTTTGTGAAGGTGGTTGGAGGTTATCTTGTGTTTTTTACATGCGTCGATGGATGCAAAAGGTGTGAGTTGTGATAATTCTGTTGTCTTTTTTTGCAGGCCATGGAGAAAAAATGGAGGGAAGAGAAAGCAAGCGGGAAGAGGTGTTATTGAAGGAAGTAGGAAGAGGTTCATATTAGAAAAAACTGTTTGTCGAGTATTTCTAAAACAATTTATGTTATTTTCGAAAGAGGATTGTTGATTGTTGCTCTGTAGCTTAGTCTAAATTGTTTGGTTTATGGTTTCTGTGTACCCGCCATTGTCAGAAGGCAATACTGTTTGTTTTTTGCATTTCATGTGTTGTATTTGTGGGTTTTTCATCTGGGTTACTCTTGAAACCAATATTGTTTCATTATGTCAATTGTTGTTGAAAAGACTGTATAGTTTTGTGGGTTTTGGTATGTAGGTGACTATTGGCTATATTGTTCCATTTATGGCTTCGGTTTTGTGTGAATGGTTGGAAAATAGTTAATTTGGTGTGTTTTTGGTGAATCTTGAAATCAAGATTTCTTGTGTTTTGTGGGTTTTGGCATGTGGGTGACTGTTGGAAATATTGTTTCATTTATGGCTTCTGTTTTGTGTGAATGGCTACAAAATAGTTAATCTATTGTGTTTTTGGTGAGTTTTCCCATTTGGGTTACCGTTGAAACCAATAGTGATTCATTTAGGGTTTGCATTTTCTTGGTGAAGGTTTTGAGTCAGTCTGTTACTGGGAGATTTCTTTGTTTTGTGGGTTTTCTAGGTGAGCCACTGTTGGAAGCCATGTTTTTGTCTGTGATGGTTGCAACCCAATGAAATAATTAATGTTATATAGGTTACGCTGTTTTATGGTATATTGTTGCATTTTTGATAGGGTTCTGCTGGAAAAAGAGTATATAGTTTGTTCACAGCGATATTGTTTGATTTATGGTTTGACTTTTATGCGCATGTTTTTGTATGTATTTGTCACTATGATTTTTAGTGTTTTGCGCGTTTGGCCATCTGGGTGAGTGTTGATAACAATTATTTTTTGTTCACGTCTTTTGTTTTGAGGCGATGGTTGGAATGCAGTAAAATATTTATTGTTATGTAGTTCATGTTGTTTTGCATAAGGAATTGTTCACTGTTGTTGTGTGCGTTAGGCTATATTGTTTCATTTATGGCTTCCATTTATCGTTGTTGTTATTACGACCATGGCCACTACATGCTCAAAGAATACAACAATTAATGTTGATATGAACCAATGTTTAATTTCCACAGCCTTCTCTATCCACGTGATCGAGAAAAAGCCACCCTATTCCCAAAGCATCCAACAACTTCTTGCACCACCTTTTTCATGGCAATTGGAAGGCCAAAAGTCTGGGAGGTTGACCAAAATTCTGACCAAACTTATAAGCCATCCACCACTATATTTGTATATGTATATATATATATATTTGTATATATATGTATATATGTATACAAATGTGTATGTATATGTATATATGTATATATGTATATATGTATATATATATATGTGTGTGTATATATGTATGTATGCGTATATATATAGATGTGTGTATATATCCCTTTTTCCACCATATCAACTAAATGCAAGCCATAAAGAGAGAGACACGAGAAATTGAAATATATATAAATATATGTATATATGTACACATATATACGTATATATATATATATATATATATATATATATATGTGTGTGTGTGTGTGTGTGTGTGTGTGTGTGTGTGTGTGTGTACACATACATATATATTATATTGATATTAAAATATACCCACTATATCCAAAGGTAGAGAACAATAATCAATAATACCTAATGTAACCAAACATTGAATCAACAACATTAATTGTCTTATTCTGTTCCAAAAATGAAACGATATAGCCTAAGGCACAACATTAACTATTTTTATTTTGTTCTAACCATAACCACAAAACATAAGCCATATATTAAGCAAACATTGAATCAACATAATTAATTGTTTTATTCCGTTCCAAAAATAAAATGATATAGCATGAGGCACAACATTGACTATTTTTTATTCTGTTCCAACCATAGCCACAAAACAAAAGCGATAAATTAAATATTGGTTTAGACAACAACCCAGATGGAGAAATGCTCTACATATATATATATAATACATATATATACATATATACATATACATACAAATATATATATATATATACATATACATACATATATATATATACATATACATACATATATATATATATATATATACATATACATACATATATATATACATATACATACATATATATATATATATATTAATAAAGAGGAAGCCAAAAAGATTCACAGTGGGAAATGAAAGTAAAAATATACTCATTTCTCAACACAACCTTATCAAAAATTGAAAGAATGCCTTATTGAAAAATTTCCAGATATTTGTTTTGTTCCATTAGGCATTAAACAGTTGCTAAATTATTATGACCATCACCACTACATGCAAAGCATAGAACAATTAATGTTGATGTGAGCAACCCTATTCCCAAAGCAACCAACATCCGCTACTGCCAGCTTTCCACGACCATCAGAAGGCCAAAAATCTGGGAGGTTGGCAAAAATTCTGAGCAGACTTATAAGCCATCTGCCACTATATGTGGATATGTATATATATATGTGTGTGTGTATGTAAATATATATGTATACAAATGTGTATATGTATGTATATATGTATATATATATATATATGATATATATATGTATATATATATATATATGATATATATATGTATATATATATATATATATATATATGATATATATATATATATATATATATATATATATATATATATATATATATATATGATATATATATGTATATATATGTGTGTGTGTGTGTATAGATATGTATATATATATGTATCTATCGGTGTAATTAAAAGTATTGTACCTTCTCCTAGGTCATGATTACACCTTAGTTAAGTTTACTTAGGGACCACATAGGAGGTAGTTGGAGAATTTTTACTTTTGGTGGACTTGACATGTCATTACTTTATCACTTCCACCTTTTGTGGACATATCATGTGATTATCTCTCCACCATTTTTGGGTGATCCACCATTTGTGGTGATTATCACATTATCACTTTTCCACTTTAAGTGGAGTGGTAGCTTTTCATAGTTGTCTCATGTCATAAGATTACGACACTTGCCATAATCTTATGCCCTTCTATGTTCTCACCTTGGCTATATAACCAAGGGGTCTCCCATGTACTTTTGCATAGAATAACACATTACATTCTATTTTATTGGTAGAATACAGTTTATTCTTGTCATCTTGTTTCTATCTCTCTTATGCTTGTGCTTTCTATTAGGCCTCTAGATCTTGGGTGGCTACCTTCATAACCAATTCTTACAGTATCTGTATATATGTATGTATATGTATATCTATAGATATACATATATATGTATATATACATGTATATATATCTAGATGTATATATGTATGTGTATATATGTATATGTGTATTTGAAATGTAGCCTTTCGTGGATGGAGCCTTGACAAAGATTGATAGACCCTAGCATTTAGAACAAGATGCTATAAAAAATTAAACACTATAGCCTGTTCAAAATGTAACATAAAGAATATACATTATTGACTACTCTAGCCAAGTGTGAAATGAATATTGCTTATTATGATCAATATAGAGTACATTAGGATCTGATTGTCAATTTGACCATTGTTATTGGTTTTGTAGTCACTATCATTATTTTGAAAGGTTGTTTGTAACACATTAGTTTATCAGATATCGCATTATGGTTGGGCTATGGTCTACAAGAATAACAAAAAAGTGTGGAGTTTAGTGTGGTGATTATGCAAAAATAGAATGAACTGCATAACATTAAGTATTTTATTCCATTGCAGCCATTGCAACAAAAAGCTAAAACTCACACCTACTATCCTATGTAAAAAATTTATTGGAAAGGCCAGACCATATACATCTTTTGTGTATACAGAGTGTGAATTTTATAGTAGTGATCATATCTAATTCATAGACAATATGTAAACTAGGAGATATCAAAGTTCTAAATTTTATAATACATAATTTGCTCTGTAGTTGCAATGGGACGCATGACATAATTATAATTTAGCCATACCTAGTGCATGAGGTAGAATGCAGTATGTACAAAAAAAAAGGCCATATTTCCATCCTACCATATTGGCTCATGGAGCGTTGTGTTCTCTTATAAAACCCCCGAGCAAGAAAATAAATTGTCCACCACTGTGACCAATGGTGAAAATATCTATTTAGTGGAAATCAATGTTATACATTTTTTTAATTTTATGGTAGGGTGGAGAGAAGGCCTTATTGTGTTGAGTTCTATTTTATATTTTTTATGTGCATATCACTATATTTCCATAACCAAAAAACCAAAGACATAAATCAAACAACATTGGTTTTAACAGTGACCCAGATGGAGAAAGCCACAATATAGCCCGAGCTATACAATAACAATCGATAAAAACTGCATAAATTCAACAATTTTATCCCGTTGCAAACATGCCCACAAAACACTTTGATATACATAGAAATATATGGACAGGAAAATCTAATATTGTCTCATTTATGGCTTTCATTCTGTGCAAATGGTTGCGATATATTAAAATAGTCTATGTTGTTTTCTATAATGCAATGAAATTTGTTGTTCTATAGCTTTGGCTATATACTTTCATTTGCAATGCATAATAAAATAGTTAATACTATAGAGTTAATGTTGTTACCCAAAAGGCATTCTTGACAATCATACCAACTGATTTCATTTGGACTATCTGCAAAAATCTACATGTATGGTATTAGATGCATAAAATATTGTTATAAAGTAGTCATAATCAACGATGTCCAATGGAATCTACCACAATGTGTATAAGATTAACTGTTCTACTCCATTACAAGCATAATTTGAAAGTAAGCCCCTAAGCAACAAGATATATTGTCCCCCGCTTTCATCAATGGTAAAACAGATCCGGGTATGTATAGGATCATGATGGGCCAAAAAGTGGCAATATGATAGGTATGTGTAGGGTATGTGGCTGACGACTTTTTTTTACCCAAAATTGGTGAAATGAAAAGGGTTTTTAAAGGAGATTCTCAGCTTTCCACCAATATAAATTATGCTTTACTTTGAATTTAATAAATAATTATTATTCATTTTCTATTTGAATTATGACCAAAGTCCTAATTGATAGGCTGATTGAAAAACATCTATAGCTTTCAAATAGTATCACATTTTTGAATCTAAAACATGCGTCACATTCTATGCTTCACATACTATGGGATTTTAAAAAAAATGAATTTCATGAAGTTTTGATCAAGTTAAGGTGGTCAAACATATGAGTTTTTATATTTTTAAAAAATTGTAATAAAAAATTCATAAATTAATTATTACTTAAAAATTACAAAAAAATATGTATCACATCCGGACTGAGTCCTCTACTTATATCTAAAATCTAATAAAAAAATATTATCATTTTATTGTGGTTAGGGTGGTCAGACAGACACCTACTTCTTATTTTTTCCCTAAAATTTAAGTACTATTGCATTGAAATTTCAAACTTTCACCATTTAATAGATTTCTTTTCTTTTTAAATAAACCTAGTAGTTTAGAAACTACATTCAATTTGCTACAAATTCTATTCTTACATATTTTTGAAATAATATATATAACTTATTCAAATTTTTACATCAAGTTGCGTAACTCTGATTTTTTTGAATTTTTTGCCACTTAAGGGCCTATTTTTTCCATGATGATCCTGCACATACCCATCCTCCTTGTCACACTTAAGATGCATGCCATCATTCTAACAATTCATTCTTGAGTTTGGCAACAATATTGATATTAACAAAGAATACAACCTTTTCTGAAATTGAAACAATATAGCATTCTCATAGTACCTTGTTGAAAATGATATGATGTAGCCTAGGCTAGAGTATAAGAATGAAGAATGCCATATTGGAATGATGGTCAGAAAACAAAGGGCATGAATCAAAAATTCGTTCCTCGTAGATGTGCAAACAATACAGCCTTTTTTGAATAACACCTTATCTGAAATTAAAACAATATAGCATTCTCATGGCACCTTGTTCAAAATGATATGATGTAGCCTAGGCTAGAGTATAACAATGAAGAATGCCATATTGGAATGATGGTCAGAAAATAAAGGGCATGAATCAGAAATTCATTCCTCCCCTATGTACATAGATATGTTTGTATGTCATAGTGGATGCAAACAACATTGATATATAGTGATTGCTATTTTACTTTTTGTTGGGTCATTCTTGGAATGATAAGTTTTATTTTTGTTGATATATGGAAGGTTGATGCTGCTATTGATCGCATTGGTGAACAATGTATGGTTTAGGTTGGTTGTGTTGGAGGAACATAGATTGTTTTTGAAATTATTTATGGAGAGATTTGTAAATGTGCATTTTTTATATTATTTATTTCGATCATATTCTAGATGTGCCAACAAAAAAAATTGAAATGTACAAAGGTTTCCAATTTAAAAATTGAGAATGGACCTTGTTAGCTTTTGATGGTTTAATTGAATCTTTGGTTGGTGTATTCTTGTCACAATAGAACTTGTGGCCAGCTGCCGACATTGTAACTCTGTCTTTTACAAAGAGTAGCTCCAACAATGTCAGTGGACTCTAACTCTCCCCAGGATGCTCAACAACTATCAGGCACCAATCCTGTAAGTTTTTTCCTTGTTTATTCTTTGTTCCTACCACTTGTATTCATTGTTTCCCATGTGCATTGAGAAAAACTGCAAACATGCTTTGCTTGCATTTGCAGCCTTTCTAGTGTATAGTCTGAAGGCCATGTCTTTGTTTGCTGGCTATTGGGGAGTAGCCTATGTTTAGCTATTTATGTGTCTTCCTTTTTAGTGGAGTTGCATATAACTTTCTTTTTGTTGCAATATTTCCTATAAAACGTCTAGTGGTAATTATAGACTTGTTGATAATCGTTGCATCTATTGATTGGTGACAGATTGCATAATTACTTTATATGTCTTTGTTGAAATCATGATTGTGTCATTAAATTCTTTGGCTTTGTGTTCATGGTTGCACCACTATAAAGTTTATGTTGTTTTCTACAAGGCATTGTTGACAATTGTTTTATATCTTCCCAACATGCGCTAGCCACCTTTGCCACCTTTCCCCTGGCCGTCGAAAAAGTTGTGATATGAAAAGGCTACTAGCTAGCCAAGAGGCTGTTGGCCTTAATTGTACTCTGCAAGGTGTTGTTGGCTATCACCCTCTATCTTTGGTTATAATTTGGGGCTATAGACCTATAGTCAAAAATGCCCTTTTGTAAATGGCATAGAATGTTCAGTTGCTTTGCTGACTTTAGAATGCTAATTTTTTAAATGTCCATATATGTTGATGCAACTAACTTTTGAGATGTATACATTAATGTGGAATTTTTTTTGCAACCCCAAATACATATATTCCAACTATTGGATGTATATGTATGGTTGTGCTCCTTAGAGATATATGTATCGAAAAAAGTACATGTTTCTCTTTTGTAGTGTCTTATTCATGTTTCCTCCACTGTGAATATGTGTGTGTCAAATTAGATGTAGACACCATCTGCATGTATTGCAAATATGTATGTTTGTGAAATTAGAGACACACATTATTCATTTGTATGTGTAGAGACGTATGTATGTGAAATCATATGCAAACAATATTCATATTTCCTGCTTGATATGTTTGTTCTTTTCATATGTTAATGATGATTCCTATTTGATTTGTGGTTCCTGTCTCGTGGGGATGGTTGCAAAGTGATAAAATAGTTCATGTCCTTCACAATGGACTGTTGCTAGCTATTTTTGTATGATTTCAAGGGTGGTTGATATACAACCTTCTATTGTAACAAACCCTTATTGAGGTTTAAACAGGTAACAACTATCCTTCAACGAGAACATTGACTATTTTATTTCTCTTGAACCATAGCGATTGAACAAGAACCATATGAAAATTAGTCCTCATCTCAACTAGTGTTTAATTTTGTTGTCCTTCTCTATTGGTGCACCAAATTCTTTTCATTTAAAAATGAAAAGATATCAACTAGCTCTATTCCGACCATACCCCCTGCATGAGAAGGTTCAGAAGATGGCAATGCTAACGAAAATTCTAACCAAAGTTCACACAAATAGGGGATATCCACCCATCTTGCATGTGACTTGTTAGAGTTACACGAAGAGTGTCATAAATCTTGCATATGGGACTTGTAATACACCTTGCCATTTAGAAAATGTAGCAATACCAATAAACATAGGTATCAGTGTGTATGAATATTGTCTACACCCACAATGACAAATATATGTATCTACACAGGGAAAATATATTGTCCACAATTGTAATTAATGGTAGTGTCAAATGAAATATCATACTAGGAAACCTATGCCTAGTTGTTGATTCGATCAAACATAAACTGTATAGCATTAACTATTTCACTCTATTGCAACCATAACCACACAACAAAAGTGATAAATCATACGTTGCTGGATTGAACACTGGCCCCTCTCAGAAACTTGCAAAACACAAAAAATATACTGTTGTCTCGACAGAACCTCATTGAATATTGAAATAATAGAGCCTTTTCAACAACAAATTCTTGAAAATGAAACCATATAGCTAAAGCAAGAGAGAAATAATGAACAATGCCCAATGGAATTTAACACAAATTCTATAGGATTAACTATTTTATTCCATTGCAACCATAACCATAAAACAAAAGCCAACAAATATAGCGTCTTAAGGAGAATTGGAAGACTTCTCAACAACACCTTTTTTGAGCATGAGATAATATACCCCAAGATACAAAAGAGCAACCAAAAAACACTGCATAACATGGAAAAATAAATGAGTTAATATTTTGTACTTAGAAAGTATATAGTATTTTGTGAACAACTTATAAGATTTCAAACAATCAACAATACCTTCTCGCAAATCAAGCAATATAGCTTGGCATAGACTGTGAACCATAAATTAAAGAATGTTGGTAAGGTTGTATATAGATATATATACACACATATACATATATATACAAGAATTGTCACAACCCACACCTTTTGTGACCATCGACACATGCAAAAAGCACAAGATTGCCTCCAACTAGCTTCACAAAAATTTCATAGCTGATTAATGCACCTGCACCTTCATAGAAGCATGCCCTCCACACTCATTTATGATATCCATGTAGCGGTGAGAGTTGCACATATATATATACATATATCTATATATATATACATATATATACATATATATACATATATATATATATATGTATATATATATATGTATATATATATATGTATATGTATATATGTATATATATATATATATGTATATGTATATATATATATATATATATCTACATATACACACACACACATATATATATATATGTACATATATATGAAACCCACGAAAAATCACAGTATCAAATCCATGCAAAATGATACACACAAAACCAAAATGATAGATGTGACAAGATATTTGAAAAAATCAACAATACCTTATGGAAAATCATGCAATATAGCCTAGGATAGTGTACGAACCAAAAATCAAACAAAATCACCAAGGGTTTCTTCAACATGGATCTCTTCCCACTTGCTTCAAACACACCTCTTCTTGCTAACTTTCTTGCACAAAAACGGGAAAAATATTATCACAGGTGACACTTTTCTTTTGCATTTGCAACCATCTGCCCATTCAAAAAACACAAAATAACCTACAACCACCTTTGTAGAAGCTGCATAGAGCTTAATCCATCTTGCATCCTCATAGAATCTTACCCTCATCATTCATGGCTCTCATATCAGGTATAGCAATAAAATGACACCAAACAATGCCTTGCTGAAGATTTCCCAGTATATGTATATATATATATGTATATGTATATATATATGTATATGTATATATATATGTATATATATATGTATATATATATATATGTATATATATATATATATGTATATATATATATATGTATATATATGTATGTATGTATATATGTGTATTTTTGTATGTAAATATGTATATATATATATCACTGTATTTTTGGATGGGTTTGCTACTATTAATTTCCAAGAAGGTGTTATTGGGAATGCTATGTTGTTTCATTTTTCCATAAGGTTTTGTTGAGAAAGAGGTGTGTTATCACAAGCAACACTTTTCTTTTGCTTTGTAACCATCGCCCCATGCAGAAAACACAAAATGACCTCTACCCAGCTTTGCAGGAGCTACACAAAGGTTGATCAAGCTTACACTCTACCAAAAGCTTGACACACTTGCTCACGGCTCTGATTGCGTGTATAGCAACAAAATGATACCAAACAATGCCTTGTGGATATTTTACCGGTCATTTGTTTTGTTCCCCGAGTCATTAAATGGCAGGTGTTGTTAGAACCATTCCCAGTGCATGCACAAAATAGAATACTTAATCTTGATACGAACCAGCTTTCAATTTCACTAGCCTCCTCTACCCATGCGGCAGGGAATGTACCACCCTATTCCAAAGGCATCCAATAACTACCTCCGCCTCCTTTTGTACATCCATTGGAAGGAAAAAAATGGGAAGTTCATGAAATATGTTGGCCAAAGTTATAAGCCATCTGCCACCTACTACCCAAATTAGCATGCCACATGCTACACACCGTAAATGAAACAATGTCGTAGAGGTTTCATGTATGTGTTGCATACATTGGGAATGGTTGCAATAATACTTTGCATTTAAAACTCACCAAACTACTTGAGCAATTTAGGGTATTCTCAATAAATCATTGTTTAGTGGTGGTTTTTGGATTGAGCTGCATGGCATACATAACAAACATTAATGCCACGTACCATATGACATCCATATCCAGCATGCAACTATCATTAGAGATTGCAAAGCAGTAGCAAGAACACTTGGTAAGTATTAGATGGATACCCAGACATATATACTTACATACACAAATACATGATAGACATATATATCTACACAGAACTCTTTTGCATATACGCATAGATATCCAATACACATACATATATCTACACATATCTATAGCAGAAACTTCTATACCCATAGAGATTTCAATTGCATACATGTATATTTATCTATATGCATACATAAATGTACACATACATACAACTATGTCCACAAGTAGATATATTAATAGGTGTAGATGGTGTGGGTCGTCTACCTTGCCATATGGAAATCATAAATGAGATAATATGTTGAAATCTTATTGGCTATTTGTATGAAATCTGGTCAGAATTCTCGTGTGTCTATGTGTTTTTCTACCCCTCTGGCGGTGGGGAAAAAGTGGCAGGTTGTCCTCCCATTTTGGTGAACTTTGGTTGGAATTTTTGTTAGCCTTCCTGACTTTTAGGTCTCTAGTGCCATCAAGAATCTGGCCTATTGTCTTTTAAAAAAAAAAAAAAGTGTTCAACACAATGATAGAGGAGGCCAATGAAAAGGCATAACATTAATTGTTGTATGGTTTCCTTGTAGTGGTTATGGTGCAAGTATCATCTATCTTAAAAGTCCTCGGATAACAAAGTGAATGTCTGTGCAATTTTTGAAAATGCATTGTTGAGTGTCATTGTCTGGGTTTATGTTGATCTTCAAGGTGGTTGTGAGTGAGGAGGGAAAGCTTGTGTGAAGGTGCAAGTGCATTTATCGGCTATGGAATTTTTGTGAATGTGCTTGCTATATTGTATTATCTATGATAAAGTGTTGTTGAAAGGGTTGTATTGTTTCAATTTGCGAAAAGGTTTTGTTCATAAACGAGCATATTTTTTGATTCGTTTGTCACTACTAATTTTCAACAGGTTGCTCTTGAGAGGGTTTTATTGTTTCTATTTGTGATGGGATTTTGTTGAGAATCAATTTTGAATAAGCTTTTGTTCACAAACAAGTATACTTTTTCATGGGCTTGTGACTGCCAATTTTCCAGAGCGTGCTATTAAGAAGGCTATATTGTTGTAACTATTTGTTATAAGCTTTTGTTCAGAAAGTAGTATATTTTTAGTTGGGAGACCACCCTAGACAGAGAAACCCATGAAACACAAAAAAATGATAGCTAGGAACCCATGCAAAACCATACACACAAAGTGCGAACCTTAAACCAAATAATAGTCATTTTCACATACAATATAGTCTTTTCTCAACAACACCTTCTCAAAATTAGAATAGCTAGAAAATTTCAAGCATAAATGAAATAATATTGTTTTTAACAAACAATATAGCCTTTTGCATACAATGTCTTGAGGGAAATTTAAACAATATATATATATATGTGTGTGTGTGTGTATATTTATGTGTATATATATGTATGTATATATATGTATGCATATATATGTATATATATGTGTGTGTGTGTGTGTGTGTATGTGTAAATATATGTATGTGTATATATATAGATATATGTGTGTATATATATATGTATATGTATTTATGTATGTATGTGCATATATATATGTGTGTGTGTGTGTATATGGAGATTTTTGTATGTATGTATGTATATATATGGATGTGTGTGTGTGTGTATTTATGTGTATATATATGTATGTATATATATGTATGCATATATATGTATATATATATGTGTGTGTGTATGTGTATATATATGTATGTGTATATACATATGTATCTATATATATGTATATATGTGCATATATATATGTGTGTGTGTATATATGGATATTTTTGTATGTATATATGTATATATATGGATGTGTATAGAATCAACATCATTAATTATTTTATTATGTTCCAACCATAACCAGAAAATGAAAGCCATAAATCAAACAATATTGGTTTCAAGAATGACCCAAATGGAGAAAGCCACAATATAGCTCAAGCTATACAATAACAATTGACAAAAATTGGATAACCTCAACAGTTTTATTCTATTGCAAACATACCCACACAACGCAAACATTAAAGAGAAACCCATCGAAAATTGACAATAACAAACCCATACAAAAAAACACTTCTTTCTCAACATAACCTACTCGAAAATTGAAAGAATATAGCCTTTCGAACAACAACTTCTCCAAAATGAAACAATTTAGCTTAAGCAACATAATTATAATCAACAACTCCCAATGGAAGCTAACACAAAGCATATAGGATTGACTATTTTATTCCATTGCAAAGAATAGTAATCAACAATACCTAATGCAATGAGATGTAACCCAGGTATATCATTAACTATTTTGTTGCATTGCAGGAATAGCCAGAAAACAGATGCCATAAATCAAACAATATTTGTTTCAACAACAAGCCATACATAAAAAACTATTAAATACAAAGAATCGCAGTAACATATCCTTGCAAAATGATACGCATAAGACGTCGACCATAGATTAAACAATATTTTTTCTTCCAAAAAAATTATAGTCTTCTCTCAATATCACCCTATCAAAATTTGGAACAATCAATAGTATGTTAACAGAGATCAAGCAATATAGCCTGTAGCAACCTGCAAACTACAAGTGAAATAATATTCAAAAGAGTTCTCCTTGTATGCACGTCTCTGTGCTTCCTTTGCATAGATAGATATCTATACATATGATACATACATTGTGCATCACTCTAATTATTAGTGCCATTTCCAAAACTTTTGTATTGCTTTTGGAGTCATTGGCCCATGCAAAAAATGGAAAATATGTTGTTGTCAGCTTTAGAAAAAATTGTACAGCAGGCGGTTGGACTTGCACCTTCACAAAAGCTTATCCTCTTGGCATCAAAATTTACTATTGTATGGTGTCCATGTAGTGGTAATGGTTGTGAGAATATCTTCTATTAAAAAATGTGAGCATAGATGGTGAAAGCGTTTACAAATTTCAATAAGGCATTGTTGGGTGTTCTTCTTTAACTTTAGCTCCTTTGACAGCTGTGAGCCAAGATTGCGAGCTTCTTTGAAGGTTGAAGTTCGTCCGCCCTTTCCAACAAATGTATCATTGTGTGTCTATATCTATAAGTTCTCATTCATCTATGTATCCATATTGTCTACATGTAATGCCATGCACATACATTTCTACATGTACTTGTTTAGTATGTATATTTCCAAACAACAAGTCCCTCTATATGCATCTAATCAATGACGTTGGATTGTATTTGTTGGCATATTTGTTAAGCTTGTCTTTTAGGTTCTTATTTTTTAGAGGATCACAAAAGGAGTTGTTTCTTGTGTGATGAGAGATATTGCTTCCACCATAGATAGAAGTGATGGACAATCTATGTTCTTTCTTGGGGGTTTGGTGAAAGCCCATGGGGCTTCATGACCCAATATGGTAGGGTGGAGAGCAAGCCTTCTTTTGTTGTTTTTCATTTCATATTTGTTATTTGTTGTTCATTATTTCTTAAAGGCTCATGAAAGGAATTGTTGCAATCATAGGATGTTTGGTATGTGTGATTAGAAGGATTGCTCCACCATTGATAAAAGTGATGGACAATCTATATTCTTGCTTGAGGGTTTGGTGAGAGCCCATGGGGCTTCATCGCCCAATATGGTAGGGTGGAGAGTAGGCCTTGTTTTGTTGTTTTCCACTTTATATTTTCTATTTGTTATTTGGCTGTGTTGTGGGTAGTTCTGGACATGGTTGTATGCATGTATACATTTGTGTATGCTTATATGTAAATAAAAAAATAACCCACGACCCTCTCCCCGGCTCTTGAGGGCTCAAAAAATTGGGAACGCTGATGAAAATCCCAACCAAACTTCCCAAAAAACCAAATAGCAGCTTGCCGCCCTCCCCATGCTGCCAAAAACTCTAAAACTGGTATATATGTATATTTGTTTGTATATATAAATGTTCACTCAAAAGATTGTGTTCCCAATATGGTAGGGTGGATAGTACATCTTCTTTTCTTTTTTTTGGGGTGTTTGTAAGCACGTTTTGTCTTCATTGTAATATTTGTATATGTATATGTGTATGTATATATGCATGTGCAATGGAAAATGCGAAGCTTTTATGGATGGAGATTGGAATGAATCAAGGTATGATGCACAACCATGGGAGCAACGACATTACACTCTTCTTTAAAGTGTACATTGTACTTTCCATTCGTTACACTCTCCATTGAAAACATTTTGTATGTATAGCTGCATTTGCAAATACATTTACATATGCACATGCTTTGGTTATTGTCGATGGATCACTATTGTAGAAAGTATTTGTGAATGTACAAATTTGTAATTTTCAAATTTTTAACTTTTCTACAATGTTTTAGATTTTACAACTAGCAAATCACTAGGTATGCATCCAAATTGTTGATTGTTATGTCTTAGTAATAACAGTATGGTGGAGAGTGAGTATTTCTTTGGTTTGTTTCATTTTGCATTTCCTGACTGTTGATTGATTGTATTGTTTCTTTCTTAGTTGGCGTAGACATCCACTTATATTTCCAGGTAGCAAAACCCGCAAATTATTGGAAATTTTTGTCTTCATTCTACTATATGTATATGTATATTTATATGTATATATGCATGTCCAATGAAAAATGTGAAGTTATTTTGGATGGAGAGTGTTATGAAGGAAGAGACGATGCACAACGATAGGTAGCAATAGTAGCATAGTCTTCTTTAAAGAGTGCATTGTACTTTCCATTCATGACACTCTACATTGAACACAGATTGCATATGCATATATACATTTGCAGACACATTTCCATATATGTTTATTTTTCTTATTGTCAATAAGTGACTAAAGAGAAAAGTTTTTGTCTTCATCCAGATTTTTTATTTTCTAATTTTTCCCTCCCTTGCACCATGGTTTTGCATCTGTAGGTAGGAAATTTCCATATATTCATGTAATGCATATTGTCAATTCTCATGCCCTGGGTATTATTCCTTGTAGGCACCATGGTTTGATCGCATGACAAAAAATTGTGGAGATAGTTGACCTAATACTATTGAGGAGACTTCTTTTTCATAAGAGTATTTAAGTATTAAACTATGTATCATATTATACTTGAGAAATTACTAGTATATGCGACATGGTTTAACACTAATAATGCTCTCCTGAAAAGAAGTCTTCTCAATGCATGGTGTTACCATTAATTCCATGCACAAATTTAGTAATGCAATCAATGCATTTCCTTTTGAGTTAGCCATTGCCCCAATGAGATTGATTGGTTGAATTCTTGTTTTTTTATTTGGATTTTGAAAGCACTTTTAAATACAATGTATATGAATACATACAATTATGTATACATTATGTTGCTATCTGCCTTTAGCTACTTTGTTGCATATTCAATTAGGTTGACCACTATAGTTATGACATTTCCCTTTAACTTGGTGTTTGCAACCATTTTATTGTGTTGTTAATATTATTACTGTAGGAATCATAGCCTTCTTCAAGTATCAACACCACATCAAGTGTGGATCGTAGAAAGGAAACAAAGCACGAAAGAAACCAACTTTATTATGCACGCCACAAAGATTGGATTTGCGCAAGTCAGCGAGCTAAGTACTTGCAATAGAGATGTGGTCTAGGCCCAGCTGGCTTACCGGCCCATGCCCAACTAGGCACACCACCATTGTAAACAAGCTCACTAGTAACATTTTCTCACTATTGCTCCCCCTCAACTTCCACCCCTTCACAGTTGAACCATACCCATCACTACGGATCTGCTTTTGCAATTCCTAGTTGTACACTACCACAAGCCCTTGTTGGGAATGCCTTGCCAACCACATCTTCGGTAGCCCAACCCTTAGGCAACATTTTTGGTAAACCTTTCTAGATAGCAATGCAATCCTTCCACTGGTGCATTGATGCTTTGTTTGAATTGAATTTTTTTTCTATTTGCAATGAGAGCTATGCTGACATGAGAGTCCAAGCATCCAGTGCTGGTGTTACCTATTTTCATTGTACTTCTAAAAAAGGTGTCCATAGATATAGTTTGGAAAACAAAATGGATCCAGAGCCACAACCGGCCGTCCTTGTAAAGCTTACTCAAGTTGAAGAAATGCTTATAGCCAGAGTTGCTCCCATTTTACAAGTAACCCATTCTAGAGGAGGAAAATACAAATATAGTGGCCATACTATAAGCTTCCCACAAGACATCACGAGCATTGCAACTTTGTTGCCGCATCGGCTGCATGATCTTGAAGTTATGATTGTACGAAGAATTGGCATGTAGGGGACAAACTATGATTGCTATGTTGACAAACATAATGTGATGGCTGCATTAATTTATAAAATTGAGAATGACCCATACTATAGTGATGTTGCAATAGATTGTGATGATTTAAATTTGTTGCCTTCTACAAGTACTAACATCTCTGATCTATTGCACATAATGGAAGAACCAAGGCATGACCCAAATGAACCAATGGAAACTGTAGTTCAAGTGTTGTTGATGAGGAAGCTGAACTTCAAGAATCGTCATCATTTATTCCGTTGATTCCCAACCCTCCTCGAGAATTGTAGGAAATTAGAGATGCCTTACAAATTAAAGACACTACTCAAAATACCTTGCCTTGGCCTAAAATAAATTCTAGCCCTATCAAAGAATATAATACATAAGGGTTATTAAGTATGGCTTTTCCAATGTTTTTCCCCACTGGCATGGCAATGCTGCTACAATCAAGAACAATACAAATTCACTTACACGAATATGCCTTACACTTGATGAGATACTGTGATAATAGATTTGGGGGGCATGGCATATTTATATATTACATTTATAATTTGATAATGATACATCGAAGCAAACAATTAGCATAAGTTTTTATGCAAACAAACTTGGAGGAAAGAATCCCAAAGCCAGTTCTTGCTTTGCGGAAATTACTTCGGGATGCACCAGATACCCGGATAGTGAACTAGCTTGTTTGATTTGGTGTAACCTTGTGAGGAACCTACTCATATTGGGCCAAGAGCCAACAATAGCTTGCAACAATGATCCACCAGCTTGGTACATCGACTCTTTTCTTCACTTTGCGCTCTATAGATACAAAATGGCCTGATCTACATAGGGTGATTGAACCTCATACCCAATCTATTTTCCATACTCCTGAACACACTTCACATAGAACATTGTGCAAAACCCACACATACTAGCCTTGTACATGCACCTGCAATTCACTATTTTTTGTGAAGAGATTATTGAGAAACTTTTCCACACAAAGGACTATTGGTATAGGTATGAGTGGCAACATCGTGGGTCAGCACATGTACATGGTTTCTTGTGGCTCCCAGATGCCCCAAACATGGACATGCTTGATTGGTCCAACCCACATGAGATTCAACAAGAAAAAAAATTATTTAATCACTATGTTTCAACATGGAGCCCTCACGCCCTAGAGAAGCTAATATCAAGGGTCCACCACTTAGCCTTGGATGACCCATGCTTGTTTAATACTACACAAATTTCTTCTATGGATCCAATGGTGGAATATGAACAGTTGCTAAACACGGTTCAAAGGAATACCAAGTGCACTCAATACACTTTCCTGAGGAAAAAAGGCTAGCAATTACAATGTTGCTACAAAGCTCCATGAAATACATAGCCATCTTTGACATTAACAATTGATAGTGAATTAAACAAATTGTATAAACCAACAAGAAACGATGAGCGTGTTAATATCCACAACGCTGAGATCCTTGCAATGTGGCGAGCAAATGTTGATTGCCAGCCAGTATTGTCTAGATAAATTGTCCTAAACTATATTTCCAAATATGCATCAAAGTATGAGAAAAAATCTGAATGCTACATTGATATCTTGCAAAGGCTTGCAAATACAAATTCATCTAGGGATAAAGCGTTGCTTGCATACCAAAAATTCATGATGAATTTGGTTGTTGACCATGACATTGGTGTACGAGAAACATGCCATATGCTGCAAAAGTTCCCCCTTGTCATCTCAAGTCGACATTTCTTATCTTTGAATGTTAGTGGGCAAACATTCCATTGGTTGAAAATAGTTGACAGTGGTGATGAGCTTTCCAGTGCTTATATTCATTCCTACATGCAAATACCACCTGAAATGGAGGCAATATCCCTTATTCATTCTGCACAACTCTATACATATTAGAAAAACCACAAAGGCCTAGCTTGGCGTGCTCGACCACAACCTGCAATCATCATTATTTAACCACTTTTCAAGACCATACCCCTAGAACAAAGTGATGCCTATGAAAAATTTTGTTGGTCAGAATTATTACTATACAAACCTTTTCAAAATGTTGAGGCTAACATAGGGCTTACAAGAGAAACCATAATACAAAATTAGAGGCTACTTTATGTTGTTGGCTATGTCGCTTGGAAAGTGAATAGACTTACTAACCCCCTTGCTGATGGGGAGGGTAGTGATAGTGACACCGATGATGCACAGTCTCTGCCGCATACAAATCAATATGAATGGGAGTTTCTCTCTCGATTTGGTGCCACAAACTATGTTTTGACCAGCTACAACTCTTAGGTCGGCGAGACTTTGACCTACACCATAGGTGATACAACCACCATGTTCTAGAGAATCTTCATAGCATTGTTGAATAGTTTGTTTCAACATGTAAATTGCATACAACTGAAGGCACCCTTTGCTCCTTTGCAACACCAACCCTTTGCCATCGACTATCTCCTAAACAAGAGCTTGCTCTGAGAATCATTGAACAACACCACCTTGGCCCGCCCTCATCGCCTCCACTTTGTATGATCATTCAAGGAACCGTTGTCATAGGTAAATCATTCTTGATTGAAAAGATACGAAGAGCACTAAATCGATTGTTGAGTAAAAAAATGAACCCTTTGCTTTTTTTGGTACCAATGGGTGTTGCTTCTTACAATGTTCGTGCCTCCACAATGCATACTGCTCTTTGAATACCAATAAAATATATGAATCCCTTGAAAGGACAACCATTGACCATATTTCAAGAAGACTTCAAACATATTAAGTACATACTAATTGATGAAATGAGTTTCTTGGGTTCCAAGTTGTTGCTAAAAATAGATAGTTGATTGCGGCAAGCATTCCCTGGAAGACATCTATAGCCATTTGGTGGTGTCTCTATTATACTCGTGCGTGACTTGGCATGAATGCACCCTATTATGGATAGGCCTATCTATAGTTCTCAATCCATAGCACTAGCACTTTTGTACAGTTTTAATATTGTTGTTATGCTTGACACTATCTTTCACCAGGATGGATAGTCTGAATCACAACAATAGTTTCGTACGCTTCTTATGAATATTAGAAATTTCCAAGCATCCCTGATTGATTGGAAACTTCTTATGAATCGAACAAAAGCCATGCTTGCATCTAAGAAAAACTAGGAGTTTGATGAGGCTATCCACTTTTTCCCAACAAATAGCTTGGTTTCTTTGCACAATATGAAAATGCTACAACAATTAAATGTTCGAATTGCAATTAGTGCTGCTAAATGTTCCCAACAAAACACACTTGATTATGGTGATGATGAACAACTTCAAGTTGAACTCTTGCTTGCAATTGGTCAACAATTAATGTTGACAACTAATCTTTGGGTGGCAGTTGGCTTGGTCAATGGATCATTGGGTTTAGTGAAGGCTCTTGTATATGCTAGGGGTGCTAAACCACCTCAATTGCTTGAATATGTTGTTGAATTCCATAACTACATTTGGCCAGGATGGGATCAGGACAATCCAAGATTCATCCTGATTATCCCAATCACACAAGTCAACCGAAGACAACTCCTGTTGATAATGGCCTAGGCTATAACAATCCATAAATCTCAAGCCTTAACACTAGAGAAAGCTACAATAGATATTGGAACTAAAGAAAGGCAGGGACTAACATTTGTAGCTCTCTCTTGTGTTAAATCACTAGTAGGAATACGCATAAGATCCACCTTTCTCTTTTGACTGGTATTCTAGGCTACATTCCAACAAATACAATGCACTTCGAATCAAAGAAGAGGATTGTCTCCAACAATTGTCTGCACTTCCACCATCATGAAATATTTTTGTTTTTCATGGTAACTACACCAATTCTCCTTTTCCTTTTCATCTCAATTCTTTCACAATAACCTTCATTCCCACTTCTATTCAGTTTACCCAACATTTCAAAGGTTTTATTTATAAAGCATCACTACGAGAAGTTGCTACTCAATTGTTGCTTTATGTTTCCCCTTCTTTCCAGCAACAAACATCAATTATGTAAATTTAACTTTTCTCTCAATACCTTCCTGCACTTTACCGAATAGTGTCACTTCCATAGCTATCGCACTTGAATCATTTCTTTCTAACAATTTCATATTCTAACAAATTTAGATTGGGAACATTTCCAGTTGTTACTGCAGATCTTCATAATTGTTAATTCCTTTACGCTCACAAGTTTCCCACTTTGTTCAAGTTGGAATTGTATTCTATTTGTATAGAAGGTAAGGCTGTATCTCATTCTTTCCATCTCTTCTTTTGTAATTACATTCAAAATTATTTGTGACAAATGCCACAACTCTAAATAATTTTTTTAAAAGATAATAGTGATTTCACCTTAATAATATTACCAGGTTCCATAAGACAATTATATTCAATTTTCTACATATTGTTTGTTTCTCTTTGCAAAAGGTATGCCTGCATCCTGTTTATATGATGTATTTTATTCCATATACATTAGATATTATTTATTACTAACTATACAACTGTTTATATTTTTTCATCTAAATATTTTGTAGTAATGACACATGGTTGTTGTACTAAACATCTATTTTCCCTTGTGTCTAATGATATTTCGTTGACAACATTTTAGATTGCAAATGTATGTACTAAGATATTGATTAAACTCATGGACAAAAAATTTCCCTGCTCAGGGGTTTGGTGAGAATCCATGACGCTTGATGCCATAATGTGGAAGGGTGCAAAGCATTCCTCCCTTGTTCTCTCAATCTTCCAATTGATTCCCTACACAAGGTATGCCTACATTTTATTTGCTTGCACTCTTCTACTCCACCTTCATTGTATACAATTTGTTATGAATTATATAAGTCTTTATATTTTCTGATTGATTTATCGTCTACCAATGGTATGTGTTTAGTAGACTAAATTTTTCATTATTCTTTCATGTTTGCAACCATACTCAACCTAAACAATCATCATACATGGACCTTTCAACACTTTTAGAGATTGTATTAAGTAAGCAGTGGCCTAGAAATTGCTTTCACCATTGATGCCAATGGTGGGAAATTTATTTTTCCTTGCTTGGGGGTTTGGTGAGAGTGCATGACGCTCCATGACCTAATATGGTAGGGTGGACATCAGGTGTTTCTTTCTTATGTTTACAATGCATTATGTGACATACACTAGGTATGTCTAAGTTTTGTTTAGTTCATTCTTCGCATTACAAGTACATAGAAAATTGTATGTTATAAAATAATCATCTTTGATATCTCTTGGTTTACATGTTGTCTATGAATTAGAGATGACCACTGGACTAATATTCACACTTTTTTCTTACTCTTCCAAATCATACTTGAGCCATAATGTGGATTCCAATGATTTTACTTATACTCATTAGTGGCCAAAACATTTCTTATACCATTGATCAAAGTGGTAGGGTGCACATCATCCCCCGTTTTCTTGTCTACCTGCTAGAATGTAGCGCATGCACAAGTATGCTTAAATTTTACTTATTTCATGCCTTACATTACATGTGTATTGTGTATTTCATACTATACATTATAGAGCTCTTTAAATTTGCTGATTTACATATTCTTTGTCAAATACAAATGTTCACCATACTAAACTTCACATTTTTTGTTATTTTCCCAAACCATACTCCAGTTATAATGCTCAATTTGATAAACTAATTGAAAAATTAGTTGCAATGGTCATATGAAAGTTAGATCCTAATATACTCTATGTTTATTGTGATAAGCAAAATCCATTCCAACCTTCATCAGAGTGGTCGAGAACGTATATTCTTGCTCGGGGGTTTGGTGACAGTCCATGAGGCTGCATGGCCCAATATGGAAGGGTGGAAACCAAGTCTCATTTTTTTGTGTTTTATTTTATATATCTTATGTACACATCTCTATGTTTTTGACATAAGATTCAAAAAAAAAATTCATATGTTTCAGGCTATGGTTGTGATGGAAAAAAATAGTTAATGTTAATCCATTTTCTCTTAGGTTCCATTAGACATTGCTATTGATGGGGTCTTCTTCAAAAGGCTATGTTCTTTCAATTTTCAAAACCATGTTGTTGAGAAAAGATCAAAAATCTTATTGATTATTGTTCTCTGTCGTATCCTACATTCTTTTATTTTTGATAGGGTTCTCTTGTACACGCTATATTATTTCAATTTCTCATAGGGTGTTGTTGTAAAGCTAATATTCTTTCAATATTTGATAATGTTTTGTTCTAAAACGAGTACATTTTCATTGTTCAAACGAATGCTTCTTTTATACAATATATGTTAAAATAGTTTTATTTATGGCTTCTGGTTTGTGGTTATGGTTGCAATGGAATAAAATAGTCAATCCTATATACTTTGTGTTAGCTTCAATTGGGCATTGTTGATTATAGTTCTGTTGCTTAATCTATATTGTTTCATTTTGCAGAAGGTGTTGTTGAAAAGGCTCTATTTTATGGGTTTCATTTTTGGTTATGGTTGTAACAGAATAAAATAATAAATGTTGTTCATTCTATGCTTAGTTACATTAGGTATTATTAATTATTTTTCTCTTCCTTACGCTATATTGAGTATATTTTAATATCAATATATATATGTAAGAATTAAATTGTTCAGGTTATGGAGTTTTTGTTGATTATTATTGTATAGCTCAGGCTATATTCTGGCTTTCTGCATCTGAGTGGTTGTTGAAACCAATCTTGTTTGATTTATGGCTTTCATTTTCTAGTTATGGTTGGAACATAATAAAATAATTAATGCTATTGATTCTATATTTGGTTACATTGGGTATTATTCATTATTGTTCTCTGCCTTGTTGCATCCTTCATTTGGTGCTCTTATTAGTTAGTCTTTTATAGTTTTTCTTTCTCTCTCTAATGCTTTCGTCATTCTCACTCTCTACCTTTCGCTTTATTATTTCATCTCTAAATTGTTCATTGTATTTCCTCTTCTGCAATGTTCAATCCACTATCTATCCCTATGTCATTCTCTTGTATGCATCTTCCACAACAGATTATGAACTCTCCTAGCCTCATTGCATGCATGTCCCCTCCCTTTCCTATACATCTCTACCTATCGGATCATCGTTGTGTGTTTCTACACGGAAATACTAGTTTTAAACATTTAAAAGATTTTAATGATCACCTTTGTTGGCACAAGTGGTGTTGAACACATTGAAAACCTTCAATAGTTTTGGTTGCTCCTCCCTATCCGATGGAAAACATAGTCCCCACATGGAAGACTTTTGGTAATTTTCCTCTTAAATTTTATTTGTAGGTGGTCTTCAAAAGTGTACGGTTCTGGATATTGCAAACACGTAGAGTGCAAACTCATTGAAAATTCCTTTTCTTTTTATTATTTGGAAACAAAATGGGGCCGCTAGGCTATAACATAAAAGTCATTACTCATATGTGCGATTTTAGATAGCAAAAAATATTTATGTATACCATTAAAAAAACAAAAGTACTCTATTACTCCATGCTTTCTCAAGGGTCAATAAGGAAAAAGGTTCTATTTTTTCATATGTTTTGCATTACATGAGGTCCATTGGTAGATCATTTAGCAATGACATTGTTTGTGCGAGAAATATCTCAATGGGGAAGTGATAGCTTCAAATCAACTATACACCCTCTTTTAGGGATCCAAACACAATTGAAACAAAACCTCTGAATGAGGAAAATAATCATGCTCCATTACCAATAGGCTCATGTTATGTTTGCAATAGAGAGATGGAGAGATATGGATAGAAAGAGGGAGAGATTGAGGGGGGAAGAGTGAGATAGAGAGACAGGGGTAAGAAGATAGAGAAAAAATAGAGTAAGACATAAAGAACAAAGAGAGAGGACCTGAGAAAGAGAGGGATATACAAAGAGGGAAGAGGAAGATAGAAAGACACACATAGAGAGAGGTGTGGAAGGTCAATTAGGGAAAAATTTGGTCTTTTCTTTGCATACATTTATGTAATACATGGGGTCAATTGACAAGCCACTTAACAAATGATGTTATTTGTTCAACAAAAATCTCAATGAAAAAATGAAAAGATAAAGATAGAGATATGATTTAGAAAAATGAAAAATATGCCTTCCCATGATCACATTCACACTCATGAGTTGACATAGCTCTTTTATGGTAATTTAAATTTTGTGCACTTTTACCTGCTCAGTGTTAATGTTGTTTTAGTTTAGTGGGATAGTAATGTAACCACAAAATTAATTGTGGACTCCCACTACCTGTCAAATCTTTTCCTTTTTAGTTGTTATATTATTTCTCACAATCACATGTTATTTACAAAAATCATCAACTTCTACTTAACAAAAATTTCCACCATTTTTAACCTAAAAATATTGATTTTCCTTCTTATCTAGTTCTCATTGATATCCTTGAACTCTCTAAAAATTTTGAAGACATGAAGTTTATGAAAGTACGAAAAATAAAGTCCATGCTTTCCTATAGAATTAATCAATAAAATATACATAATATAGGAATTTTCTAAGCTTGATCCACTAGATCAAATATATCATTATGAATCAAATGCAATATCCCTATAGATGCAGTGTTTAAATAAAAATTAACCCAACTAAATGTAAATTCTTATTTATACAATATTTTTTAGGAAATAATCAATTAATCCCTCTACCACATTTTTACTATTCAAAGCCCTTAGGGATTTCTCACCAATAATTCTCATACACTCATGTCATAGCATTGTCTTAGATCTACAAGAAGATGAAGATCCCCTATTTTTGGAGTCTCTAACTATTCCATTCTAGAGTGCTATCATCTAAAAAAAATAGACTTCTAGAACAAACTCCATGATGAAAAACCATGGTTTCATTGACCATCTTGTATCTATTCCTTTTGAAGATAACTTGCATATTGGAATCATTCAACTTATAGAAAGAAGGTTTCTCACCTAACCGATAATGTTTAGAATATTTGAGTATGTTTTGATCCTTCCTTCTCCAAATATGAGCTTGAATTTTCCTCATCTAATGATCTTGAGATAATATTTATCTCCTAAATATACACATGTCTGCCATCAAAGATCTCATAAACTAGGAACCACTCCTATTTGGAGTCATAAGAGAAAATGATCTATAATTAATAAGACATGCAACCTCATATGCATGCTTATAAACATAGTATCATCCAAACCATCATTGGAGGCCCTTAGTTTAACTCGTCATCTAAATAATTACTTATTCTTGTTGTTGTCTCTTCAAATGTTATTAAACATTATATAGTTCCAACATTTCACCTTAAATTCTCCATGATACATAGAGTTCCCTACACTTTTCATGCTTTTCCTTTTGATTTCCCTCCCTATATCTATAGGATGAAGTCTCATAGAAAAACATATTTGTTAGAATTTAAATTTTTCTACCCCATCTCCATAGAAAGAAAAAACCCACCATAACATTATTATTTAGCTTTGAGACACTACTACTAATTTTTCCATCATGAGATTACCCCAATTATTAGGTAAGGAACATAAGAGGGTTATGGACTTATCCTCATCATCAATTTTTTGTACACATCTACAAATACCAAAAAAGTTCACTAAGGTATTGAACTACTTTAGGTATATTTTCACTAAATCACTATCACCATATTCAAATAAAAATTATTCTTTATAGAAAAATCTTGTTAATAAAATATATTTTTTAATACAAATTCCAAAATTTCCCCAAGCCTCATTCGATAGGTATCTCTCATAACATTTAAAAGCATTAAATCTACAAGGAATATCCAAATGAGGCTCCTTGATTTTTTGAAATAAATTACTAGTCCTCATATTTCATGTTGAAAGGTTTTTGGTCCCTAATAGAAACCTATGCATCTCTATCAATCAAATCATGCATACTGATCTTCCAAAAATCAAATTTGTATTCCATTAGACCTATGCACCTCTATTCTTCAAGTACTAGTCATCTTTATCTTCTAAAGAAATAGAATTAAAAAAGGAATCCCACTCAAAAAAAGATTAATGTGAGTTGGTCCCTATGTACCTAATAGATCTAAGTAGCTAGCTAGACCTTAATGAACCAAATGAAAGAAAATATACAAAATAATTCCTACTTAATATTATGATGAGAGGTTTGCATGTTCCCACCTACACAAATTTCAACGGAGTAATAAATAAAACATTTAGAAAATAAAAATAAAAAATGTAATAGATGGAGAAGAATAAGGCAACCAAAAAAAATAGATAATATTGATATACCATATGAAAACACTTTTGAGATAAAACCTAACTTCCAAAGATTCAAAATATTTTTATTAACTACAACTTAAAATACATTTAGAATCTTAGAGATGGATAAGAGATCAACACTCTTGATGCTAGAGAAAATATGAGAGCAAAATAATGTAGAAAAAATCATCTAAGACATCAATATAAAGGTCAAGAAGATCTACGAAACATGGATAAATAGTTTTTGAAAACTATGGAGTTAAACCATGAGAAAAAATTCAACACCCAAATTTTCATGGTCCAAATCCACACCCAAGTCCAAAAAGTGCCCCTCCTAAGATAGAATGTAACTCCACATTTTACTAGTTTGACCTCTATAACCATGAGACCTAAGTGTTTCATAAGAACACTACCACAAAACATTAATTACACTTAAACGCCTCTACACTGGCGGTAAATAGTCAATAAAAATGCTAGTCCAAGTACACTAAGTAACACCCAAATCAGTAAATCTTATAATAAACTAAGGTTCTTCATGTAGTATAGAGTGCCACTATGAAATCTACTTCATTCCATTCAAGTTGGATGACATTTTCCATTTGAGTCAAATACCTACAATTTGTAAATGTTAAATAATTCTAAGTAGATCTAGAATTTACAAAGAGTACAACACACCTAGTCCATTAGTCCTAATTACTTGAGCTGATCATTTTAGATAATTTTATTGTTTCTCATTGCCTTGCACACTAAATACTTTTTATTGAAAATTAAGAATATCGTATTTCAAGACAAATGCTAGGTTATTAGTTCACATCATATTATATCATCAAACTTCATTTACATTATATCAAACCTTACACCATCACTTTCACAAATAGATTCTACAAAACTGATTTATCATAGAGACATCCTACATCTTTGTGTGGTGTGTGTTTAAAGTTACTCATTGGCTTTAACATATTTTATAGATTTATAGCAACATTAAGATATTTTTGCACAACTAGAACTAAACTGGACAAGGAGGACAAGACGATAAAAATTACCCTTATTCAAGACTAAAATAAACTTTTTATACATATCTAAAACAACTCAAACTAATTTTTTTTAGTAAGTAATTACATTTTATAGTTGATTGTCTTTCATTCTCTCAATTTTTTATTTATTTACAATCTTAAAGATCATTATTATTTGAATATTTTAGTTCCCTAGCAAACATACATGTGGATGCAAATATAACACTTCAATAATGACGTGATAGACACAATACACTTATTTAAAATTTCCACGATTATAAGCATATTCCAACGTTCCTTGAGTTGAAAACCTGGGAACATAATTTTGCCGGCTTGATAGATTTTAATAACGAAAACTTATAAGCAATTGAAATGAAAATGCTATATATTTTACTGAATGCTGATGCATATCATTGTCGTTTCAATCAGAAGGTTGGTTCTTGCAAATTTTTATATTCACTAAAAACTAATGACAAAAGGACGGTAGAAGGCCTTGTGTGTACTCTAGTGCAGGCCATGGAGTCCGTAAATTATGCAAGCCTTGAATTAATTCCTAGTTCAGTCAGGCCGGCAATTTCGATTTGTGCCTAGAGATTATCGTGGTCGCAGCAATGAGATTGTATAGCTTTTTTTTTCTATAAATAAAGCAATGAATTCTGTGCAGAAGTATTGGGAGATCATGTCAAGCACAGTAAACATGTCAGTTTTGCAGCAGCTGGTGGTCTTTCTTCTTTGCTCTTCCTTCACCGTTTATGCGACAACCAATCATGAAGTCAAGGTAAGCTAGCCAGCCATTTACAAATCCTGAAGTTTTAGATTTATGGCACAATATTTCATGTACTCAGGGTAGACCAGCTAAGCGGCATCCGCAAATTCATCACCAGTAATTCATCGAAGGAAAATTCACCGTTAGCAATTCATTGTCATGGAAAATTCACTGCCAAGTAAAATTCACCGCCAATAATTCACCTTAATATTTTTAATAAAATCAAAGTTTTGCTGGCGGTGAATTTTACTTGGTGGTGAATCTTCTGTTGATGAATTTTCCATGACAGTAAATTGATAATGGTGAATTTTCCTTCTGTGAATTACTGGCAATGAATTTTCCTAGAGCCCAGCTAAGCATATAAGATACTGTATTTTTAGGTCTATAATGTAGATCAGGAATGCAGAAATACTCACAGTTAATGGCTTGAATTGCAGAATTACATCGTGTACATGGGGGAAAAATCCCATCCAACTGCAGAAGCCACAATCTCAGCAAATCATGACCTCCTTGCCAAAGTAAGGTCTACAAGGTATAACCCATCAATGAAAAAACATATATTAATTTAAGCTGTGAATGTACTTGTCTGCATATTGTTTTCATTGTATATTGTCTTTGAACAGAGACGGAGCAAATGGAAGTGTAATTCATCATTACACAAAAAGCTTCAGAGGGTTTTCTGCATTGCTAACTCCAGATGAAGCTGCTGCTCTATCAGGTAAGTAAGCAAGCTCACATAGATGCAGAGAACATCTGGTGTAAATTTGAGATCTGCTAGATGAAGTCTTTGTTTAACCACTGTGATGTCTGCAGAAATGGATGAGGTAGTTTCGGTCTTTGAAAGCAAAACATGGAGCGTGCACACAACGCGTTCTTGGGAGTTTCTGGGCATAGATACGATATATTCTGGAGCTAACAACGATGCGTATGATTATTCGAAAGCTCAGGCAGATGTTATTGTAGGAGTCATTGATACAGGTAAGTTTTTCGGACAGCATGGTGGTGAGAACAACCTGGTTCAAAATTTCTTATGAAGTAAACTAGAACTCTTAAATTTAGTTAGCATGATAATGTTTTTGCTTACAGAAAACAATGTCATGTAGGTGTTTGGCCAGAATCAAACAGCTTCAGTGATAAGGGCTTGCCACCAGTTCCAAGTCGTTTCAAGGGAATGTGCCAGGCTGGGGAGAAGTTCAGTGCCTATAATTGTAACAGGTGAAGTATAAATAATATGGAGGCCAGTAAGAAACTTAAAAAGCTTATTATCACATACATGTGAGCTGACTAGAAACTGAAAAACTAATGCAGGAAATTGATCGGTGCACGTTTCTACTCGAAGGGATTCGAGGCCGAAAATGGGCCACTGGAATCGTTTGGACAGACGTTCTTCCGTTCTGCGCGTGACTCAGACGGGCATGGAAGCCACACTGCCTCCACTGCAGCAGGAGCAGTTGTGCAATATGCAAATGAATTGGGCATTGCACAAGGTACTGCCATGGGAGGAGTTCCCGGTGCTCGGCTCTCCATTTACAAAGCTTGTTGGTTCAATGACTGCAGCGATGCAGATTTGCTTGCTGCCTTTGACGACGCCACTGAGGACGGAGTGGATATAATATCCATCTCAATAGGGTCTACTTCAGAAAGCTTTTTCACCGATTCAATAGCACTAGGATCTTTTCATGCATTCAGTAAAGGCATCCTTGTTTCGGCTTCCGCTGGAAACAGTGGATTACCTGGATCCGCTATCAATTTGCCTCCTTGGATTTTCACAGTTGGAGCCTCTTCCATTGACAGAAGATTAACCTCCAATGTAGTTCTGGGAAACAACATGATCTTGGAGGTAGTTCTTAAATTCTTTTCCTCTCTAAGCAGTTGGATTGTTCGAACCCAAGAACCAAATTTTATATTAGATCTCAACAGATAAAACTCAGATTTCTCTTGCTATTTCCAGGGGGAAGCAGTAAATCCTCTCAGGCTAAACAGAATGACTGGCGTTGTAGCTGCAAGCAGCTCTGCTGCCCCTGGTATTACTAATGCTAATGCAAGGTAAAATATGCCGTTAAGATTATTAGTGTTACTGTTCATCATTTGATGATAATTCTATGCTGCTCAAGTGAATGCTTCTCATGCCACTTAATAAATAACAGCTTTTGCCTGGAGAACACACTTGATCCTACAAAAGTTAAGGGGAAGATAGTGGTGTGCACAATTTCTAGCCCAGTGGATAATAGAACTCTAAAGAGCGTAGTTGTACAAGAAGCTGGAGGAGTGGGTATCATAGTGGTCGATCCCATTGCAAAGGATGTTGCATTTCAATTTGTAATACCTGGAACAGAAGTAGGACTAGAGGGAGGGCAACGGCTTATGGCATACTTGGCCTCAGAAAAGTAAGTAATTCACAATTCATTCTGTGTTTGTTTCCCTTATAATGACAAATACCCTGATGAGCTAAGTCTTTCTCTAAATGGGTCTATGTTTTCTAATGATATGCACCCGTTTTTTTGATTTC
The DNA here is from genome assembly GCA_007258455.2 of Sequoia sempervirens. Classification (NCBI taxonomy): domain Eukaryota; kingdom Viridiplantae; phylum Streptophyta; class Pinopsida; order Cupressales; family Cupressaceae; genus Sequoia; species Sequoia sempervirens. The sequence goes on from VDFB02379711.1 coordinate 137,636,348, forward strand.
AATGGTCAGATACCCCACTGCAAACATCAAACAAACCTCCACAGTTTACGATCGCATTAATCCAGGGCCTCAGATGGCTGTATTTTCTTCTTTAGGTCCCAACGTTCTAACCCCAGACATCATCAAAGTGAGTCATTTACAACTCTATTTATTCCTCCGAATTTCGGTCCCAAAGCTGACTTTATGAACAATAATTATATAAGCTAATGTATTTTATATATGGGTACCAGCCGGACATTACAGCACCGGGACTGAACATATTGGCAGCATGGTCACCTGTAGCAATAAGCGACGCCGGTGGTCGATCAGTGGATTTCAATATAATTTCAGGTACATCAATGTCCTGCCCACACGTATCCGGTGTAGCAGCTCTGATTAAATCTCAACACCCTACATGGAGCCCTGCCGCAATTAAATCTGCGATCATGACAACAGGTGACTGATCAGTTAATCATGAATTTCTCAGATAACTAAAACAACAATTTTGCAACATATTATTATTAAAGATCAGTTTTTTTTATTGTGGAGCAGCATTAGTGGTGGACAAGAACAATAATCCCATTCTGAGAAGCCCTCTCGGGAATTCCACGGGGCCATTCGATTATGGATCAGGGCATATCGATCCTGTGGCGGCCTTAGACCCGGGGCTCTTCTATGACTACGATGTCAAAGACGTGATCAACTTCCTGTGCAGCAATGGAACCACGCCTGTTCAACTTAGCAATCTGACAGGCTATGCCACAAGTTGTGAAGTAAACCCACCGCCTGCATACGACTTGAACTACCCCTCCATTGGAGTGGCAAACCTGAATGGAATAGTAACAGTTCACAGGACTCTCACAAGCTGTGGAGGTGGATATTCTGTTTACCAAGCAGTTGTTCAGCCTCCCCCCGGTGTGGATGTTGAGGTTTATCCCGGAAAGCTTTACTTTAACAAAGCAGGACAGAAGATTTCCTTCGCAGTAAAATTCACAGTGAAGGAGGCGGCTTCTAAGTTTGTGTTTGGCTCGCTAACGTGGAGCGATGGTAAACATAAGATCTACACTCCAATTGCTGTCAATCCAACTTCTGTTTAGTCGAATTATCGGGAACATTAAATGTTTATATATTCATGTGCTATCTTCGCGATTGACTGATGGAATAAGGTCCATCGAGGGTTTTTTTATGTCGCGTAAGTTTTCAAAGATTTGAGATGTTCAAAAATTTGTGGCATTGGATTTTGTGTCGTTGTTCTTATCATTAAGGTTTAAATTCTATTAGGGTGTTGTTTATATTGTTATCAAGTTTCTCATTTGTGATCATTTACCTTAAAATATATAAAATTATTTGTTAATTTTGTTTTAAATTTATATAATTAAAGATTTGTGGGTTATTTTAATTAATTAATTTATAATAGGTTGATTATATAATAATAGATTAGTATAAATATCTTAAATATATTTATCGAAATAAATTGAGAAGTCTTAAGGTGTCTATATTGAATTTGGTATTTAAGATAGATATGCTCATTGACATCAATATGTCTCGACATCTTTTAGATAGATGTATTCAATATATCTATCATAGTAGCATTCATAGATGTAGCGAGTAAAATGATAATTTAGCCTCTATTTATTTTTTCATGTTCCTATAAAATAATATTTCTTTTGAAAAATAAGGAAGCATATCATATTCATTGAAATACATAACACACATGATATTTATTAAGCTGCATTATTGAAGCATTTCATATTCATTTAAATGTGTAAATTTACATCTTCAAATTATATAGACATGAAACCCTATCCTCAATAAATATTATTAGCTCTCCAATATTAGTCAATTTTGAAAATGAAGACTCCAAGCACAAATCAAACCATCATTTTCAATAATTCATTAATAAATGAGCCAAATTACTGATAATTATTTCAAAATAAAATGAATATATCTAAGGAAAAATCTAGAAAAATACACAAATGGATTTGTAGTACTTAAAAATACCTTTCCAATGTCTATAAGAATTTCAAAATTGGATGTCATGTACACAAGATATGACCCATCAAAAAAATATAAAAAAAATGGACTTCAAACTTAAACAAAAATAAACTTGTAGAAAAATAAATCTTAAAAAAAAATTCATGCCACTATAAAGTTGTTAAAATGATCTTTTTGATGCTTATAAGATCCTAAAATCCTTTAATACATAGGTGGAAAGTTATGTCTCCTAAGAAAAAGCTCCTACTTTAGAAAAATGAAATGGGGGATGCCACTATTCTAGTGGTGACTGTTCAAATTTTCATCCAAGATCATGACAAAAACCTAGTGATTCCACAAAGATAGACTTGCAAACAATATGCTTAATCTTCCATTATCAAAATGATATTGATAAAAGAGTTAAGTTGATTACAATATGAGTTTTCCTATATAGGAAAGAATGAGGCAATCGACCTATGAGGTAAATTGACAAGTGTCCCATAATGTGGCACAAATGGGTAGACAAGTGTCCTATAGGTGTCAACCTTAGGAACACTTGGAGAGTGCAAAGCAACAACCTCTATAGCCAAGTCATAAACCTTTTGTGCCAAGTGTTGAGTGACCTTTGAGGTGAGATGGAAATACTTCCAACCTCAAAAGGTGTGTGCATGAGGTTAACCAAATAACTTGGTAACCTCTAGAGTTTTAAATGTTGCACATTTGGTTAGACAAGAAGTTGTCTAACTTCATATACCTAAGTACACTTAAGTATAGTGAATAGACTAAATATTCACACTAACAATGACTAGATGATACTATAAGTCTGATCTAAGCTCAAGTGGTAAATATGAGTATGTGATATATGTTAGGTGGAGCTAAGCTTTTCCTACAGGACTAGTGATTTGAAGGCTACATAATTATGAAATGCTTGCAAGTGGGGTGGTGATGGTGGTTGTATTACCTACCAGGAGTAAGCCCCTATGGACTTGGGGTTCTCAAGAGCTATGGCTCGTCGTAGGATCACCTAATTAAATAACCAAGTATAGTAGAAAATAAAGTAATATTAAATTAAACCTTGTACCTTTCACCACCAAAAGATGACACTATAGATTGTATGACACCATCCTAATGATGTAGAATATTTTATAGACTATCGATTAAGATCCACCATTTTTGACAAGTACGAGGTCATATGATTGTCAACTAAATCTCCAAACCCTACAAAAAGTGGCCAAATTATTTTGGATCCAACCCTATCATGTTTTATATGAATTTATTGGTTTTTAGACCATTTAGACTCAATGATGAGGCTTATTTTCTCTAAAAATAAAGAAAAATAAAAGAAAGGAATTTATATAAATATCAACAATTCTTTGATATAGGATTCAATTTAGGTTTGTCTTTAAATAGGGATTTGTGAGGGAAAAAATGAACCAAAATGGAAGACTTGGCTAAACAAAATGTATTTGAAGATAGATTTTGGATTTTTTGGTAAAGAGAAGAGTAACAAAAAATATGTGTCATACCTTATATGGGTCACTAGCACATCAGGGGCTATGCCCATTGTGGGGTCGTGCCCTTATGAGACATGGCCATACAATGGCACTATCATCAAAGTTCAACACAAGTTCATGGGAGTTACGGTCTTAAATTTTTTTAAGTATGTATTTTTTTGTTTAAATTGTTGGTAGTGTTAAAAAAATTGTTTCATGCGCTTTTTTTCATTTAACAAATTAGGATAAATTTCATTTAGTGTTTTGATGTATATACATAATAAATTTGTATTTTATTTATAATTTTTTTATATAAGTAGATGAAGCCTTTGTTAATTACAATTTTAGGTGTACAAATATATTAACTTTTATTTATATTTTTTGTGAAAGATTTATCAATTGTAATAAATTGCGAGTAAGTTGAAAAATGGAATTTATTTATATTTAAAGAAAGGGAGTTTTTTTGTTTAGGAATTGGAATTAAGTTCATTTTTCTTGTTGGAGATAAATGTGAAACAATTATTTTAATATGATTTACATAGAGTGGTCTTATAGGATTTTTTTTTTTGTTTTGTTTTTAAAAGATGTACAATTAAGAGAAATAAAAAAGTTTTTTTTTCTAAAATTTGATAATTTTTATTATTATAAAGTATGATTTACAATTTTTTTTAATATTATTTTTTCTTTACATTTAACTATAGACCTAAGTTGACTACTTTCCTACTAATTGTTACTTGCTAACTTGCATGCAAAATGTGAAAAATTCATATAATGTATTACATAAAAAGAAAATCTCTAATTAACTTATAGGAATGTGGTCCAATCTACTTATCTCTTATTTACATCCTCACATTATCATTTATGAGAGAATTTCATTAGTGATAGATCAACTTTGGTTGTTTGACTATCTTTAACTTGTTCAAATCATTACATTTGATCCAAATAATTTTTATTAAGATGAAATTCTTTGCACAACCTCAACAGATATCACTATTTTAAATTATAAAGGCAAACAAATTTTAAAATTTAATAATATATAAATTATTTTTATAATAATAAAAAAATTTACAGAAAAAATTACTTCTATAATTATAAAATTAAGGTGCAGTAAGAAAAACAAATCAATTAGATAATATCTATCAAAAATATTACAATCTCAAATTTAATGTCAAATTAGGTCAGTAAAAAAAAATCAACTAGATAATATCTATCAAAATATTACAATCTCAAATTTAATATCAAATTAGGTCACTAAACATAATCTCTCAAAAAAAATTCACTGAATACACATCGAGCTAAGTAAAAAGATAACGAGGTACATTGGCTATTTTTGGTGGGGAGGGAAGGGCTTGACATTTTGCTTATGAAGCTCTCAAGTTATATTTATATTTTAATAAAGCACGGCAGAAAATTATTATATGGCATACAAGCAGGTTTTGATTGACATCGTTCGGTAAACCTTGGAATGCACAAAACTTTTGATCTCTAATTACTGACTAGCTGGAGGTTGGATTGACGGCAATTGGAGTATAGACCTTGTGTTTACCGTCAATCCACGTGAGCGAGCCAAACACAAACTTAGAAGCCGCGTCCGTCACCGTCAACTGGACTGTGAAGGAAAGCTTCTGTCCGGCTTGCTTAAACGAAAGTGTCTTGGGAACCACATTAACGACAACTCCAGGCGGCTGCTTCACCACTGCACGGTATACCGAAGCTCCGCTTGCGTAACTTGTTAGAGTCCTCGATACTGTAGCATTTCCTTTCAGATTTGCCACCCCGATGGAAGGATAGTTTAAGTTGTATGCTGCAGGTGGGTTTCCCATGCATGTTATTTCTTCGCCTGTCAAATTTCTAAGCTGAGCAGGCGTGGCTCCATTGCTGCACAGAATGTTTATCACGTCTGTGACGTTATAATCATAAACAAGGCCCGGGTTTAAGGCCACAACTGGATCGATATGGCCTGATCCATAATCAAACGGCCCTGTTGACTGTCCTGCAGGGCTTCTGAGTATAGGCTTCATGGTGTTATCGGTCACAAGTGCTGCTCCACATTCAAAGACAAGCCTTGTGAGGGTGAATGAAGGCACGGACTAACACTAAAAGGATAAAAGAAAATCTGATAAATGATGACAGATCCTGGAGGAGGTAAATGATCACCTGTTGTCATGATAGCGGATTTGATTGCAGCAGGGCTCCATGCGGGATGCTGAGATTTTATTAGAGCAGCTACAGCGGATACATGTGGGCAAGACATGGATGTACCTGAAATTATGTTGAAGTTTGGAGATTGATCACCAACTTGAGTTAGTGCCACAGGTGACCATGCTGCCAATATGTTTATCCCCGGTGCTGTAATATCCGGCTGGACCAGCCATGCAAATGTTATTAGATGTTATCAATATTTATAAAGAATTTTATAACTATGGGGGAGTCAATAGAGAGATGCAAATGGCTCACTTTGATGATATCTGGAATTACAGAGTTGGGACCTCGAGAAGAAAATGCAGCCATTTGAGGCGCTGGTCTAATGTTCAAAACTGTCGATGTGCTTCTGATGTATGCTGTAGGATTCCTGATCATTGCAATCGGAAGAGAATAACTTAGTAGAGATTTGGAAAATATACATACAGCAGTGTTCATCGGAACTGTTATTATTAATATTTAAAAGAAAAAAGGAAAACTAACTTTTCTGATGCCAAGTATTCCATTATTCTTTCTCCTTTCTCTGGTCCGACTACTGTACCAGGTATTGGAAATGGGATTGCGACATCCTTTCGAAACGAATCGATCAGTATAATTCCCACACCTCCAGCTCTTTCCACAACTTTACTCTTCAATACTCTACGATCCGATGGACCGGATACCGTGCAAACCACTATTTTTCCCTTTACTTTTGAAGGATCAAGTGTTTTCTTCAGACAAAGACTGGAAATGAATCACAGGTGACATGATAACCGTTTCCTTTGTCAGTATATAAGCATTGTGAAAGCACTTATAAAAACAAAAAAAGTCGAATTATACCTCGCATCTTCCTGAGAGATACCAGGGGCCGCAGAGCTACTTGCCGCAACAAGATCAGCAAACCCATTTTGTTTGTGAGGATTTATAGCTTCGCCCTGCAATTACGTAGCAAGAATATAAATCAATTTTACAGTTGGGTTAAAAATGTTGGAAATTAGTCATACAGGAATGAAAGATGGAAGGTCCTAGGTTGTAATTCTGATTAGTTCATTAAAAGTTCAATGTGGTATTAGAGCCAGATCAAATTATGAGCGTCAAACATTTATAGAATAGCTTAAGGGGTGTATGAAATAAGTGAGAGTCAAAGATGGATTGACTCAATGATAGAGTACTCCAATAAAAGATTCTAAATTGTAGTTCTAATTGAAAGATCTTAGATTCGAGTCTTATTCGACAACAATTGAGTGACTCAAATGAATAGAATAGGAAAGACTTTAATATCTACCTTCAAAAGCAGGTTGTTTCCCAGAAGTACATTGGAGGTGAAGCTTCTATCAGTAGAAGAGGCCCCAACTGTTAAAATCCAAGGAGCCACATTGATAACAGATCCAGGCAGCCCAGTGTTTCCACCAGATGCAGAAACAAGGATTCCGCTCCTGAATGCATGAAAAGATCCTATCCCTATTCCATCCTCGAAAAGGCTTGGCTGAGGAGGAAGAGGCCCCACTGAGGCGGAGATTATATCCACACCATCTTTTACTGTATCATCGAAGGCAGCAAGCAAATCTGCATCGTCACAGCGATTGAACCAGCACGCTTTGTAAATAGCAAGGCGAGCACCAGGAGCACCTCCCTTTGCAGTACCTCTTCCAATACCCATTACGCTTGCATTCTTCACCTCTGCCCCTGCTACAGTGGAGGCAGTGTGGGATCCATGACCCTCTGCATCACGGGGAGAACGGAAGAACGGCTCTCCAAACGATTCCAATGGCCCATTTGAAGCTTCAAAACCTTTGTAATAGAAACGTGCGCCAATAATCTTCCTGCATTAGGATTCAGTTCAGGCTCAGCCCATACATATTATATAATGTGTTTTAGGTTTTCTCAAAAGAGAGTATTGGTTCTAGGAAAATTCCTCAACAATTCACTGTCAACCATTCATTGGGTGAAAAAGATATGCATACGTGGTGAATATATCATGGAGATGAATTATATACGCGATGAATTTATCAAAATAATGAATTACTGATGGTGAAATGTTGAAAGTGAATTGCTGGCGATGAATTTGTCTGGAGCCAAAATTATTATATACCCAAATTTACCTGTTACAGTTGTGGGCAGTGAAGTTATCCCCCGTCTCGCACGTTCCTTTGAAGCGATTTGGAACTGGTGGCAAACCCACATCACTGAAGCTTTCCGATTCGGGCCAAACACCTGCATTGTTTTACATGGTCAAATGCACTGAATTTCCTGGTGTCTGTTTTCCTTAACAGGCGTCCCCATACACGATAATTTATTTTACCCAAAACTTGTAACTTAGCACTTACCACTATCAATCACTCCTACAATAACGTTCGATTGAGCGTTGAGGCTGTTGGTAGTCATGGGATTTATCTGATTTATACCCAGAAACTCCCATGAGTGCGTCGTCTGGACATGCCGTGTTTTGCTCTCGAAAACCGAAATTACATCACCCATTTCTGCGTTCAGAAATTTAATTATAGATATACTTAGATTCTCGATCTACTTCTACTCAAATTTACTGGCCATTTCGTTTTCGTACCTGACAGAGAATCAGCTTCTTCAGGTGTTAGCAATGCAGAAAAGCCTCTGAAGCTTTTTGTGTAATGATGAATTACTCCTTCCTTTGCTCTGGCCCTGTTCAATCTCATTCCACAATGAATTCTCATTTCATCTGAGCATATGACTAATGCTTACAAACAATGAAGCTGATGATTTTGAAGAGAGATCTTATCACGTTACTAAAATCTCAAGAGATTTACACAGACAAATCAAGTTAATATTGAATGAAAGACACCTTGTAGTGTTCACTCTTCCAAAAACTTCGTGATTCGACGATATGGTGGCTTCGGGAGTTGCATGCAATACATCACCCATGTACACGACATAATTCTGCAATTCCAGAAGTTCAGTGAAATAAAAGTAATAAATTATAAATCTACAATGGCGGGATTTGCTCAATTGTGGGATCGTTTGTAATTGTTATTTACCTTGACTGTATGGGCTGTCGTCCCTTTGATAATGATCAATGAATGGAAAACAAGAAATACCAGCAGCTTCTGCAAAATCAATATGTTTGACATGATCGCTGAAGCAGAATTAAGACTGTGCTGAGAACAAGATTAGAACTACTTTCACCACGGTAGACGGCATTAGTAGTCGCAATTTATAGGTGTGGGAAAACAAAATGAGCTCGATATTTCAGGCACAAAATGTTCATCTGCCATGATTACTCCAGGTACAATATGTAAATAAATTGAATACACATTGCCTTTCATCTGGTTGGCAGCATTGGGTAGACCATCCTTTTAATGTCCTTTTGTCGTTGCATCTTCTTGAATCTGTGTAAATCAACATTGGAGTCATCATTATTCAAACCAGGTTAAGCATGGCGTCATACTTGGAAATTGACGGTATAATGTTTTTAATTTTTATTTTTTTGGTTTATTTTGTGTTCGGAAGTGTGCTGGATTTGTTCTATGTTATGTGGTAGATTATACAAATTACAAAGACTTGGAAATAGACGGTATATGATTTTTTTAATTTTATTTTTATGGTTTATTTTGTGTTTCGGAGTATGCTGTATATTTTCTATGTGATGTGGTAGATTATAGAAATTAGTAATTAGAAAATTATTAAGTATTTTAACTAACATTTATTTAGTATTCATTTATTGTATTTATTAATTAATTAAAATTTAAAATATGGTATATATTAAATTTCAATTAATCAATATATATAGTTAAATGTATATTTAGAGTATTGGATATATAATATTGTATATTATGATCAATAAATTGTATCATTATTAAAAGAATTATTTTTGAGTTGTATTTTTTATTTTTATTTATAATTTTTAAGTATTTATGCAAATTGTAAAATTATTTTTTGATGTGTCTATTAATATCTACACATGTATAAAGATTAAGTAAGAAAGTTTAATTATTGTACTATTATTTTATTTTTTTAGTCCCCTGTGGGTGGATGCCATAGCCCACATACAGGCCCACCGATCAACCGCGAGAGCAGGGGGTTGAACCCGAGACCTATGGGGAGAAAACCCACGACCCAAGCCAAATCTGCTATAAATATTATATAATTATTGTACTATGAACTATTAGATTTTTATGTAATAATAAAGAAAATTATTTTACTAAATTTTTATTTCAATTTTTTCTTACTTAAATATTATATATTTTACTTTTATTTGTTTAAAATTTTGTATACATTAATTTTGTTATATATATTTACTAAAATCCCTTGTTTACATTTAAATTATTTTTTATAATTTAAAATGAAAAACTCATAAATATTATATAATTAATAAATTTTAAACATTACAAATTGATTAACTAATTTTAATAAATATTAAATAAATTATTTGAAATATTATATACATTATGCCTTTGTTAACTTCAAATGATAATTGAATTTAAATAGTTTTTAAACTATAATTTTAAAAATATCTTTGTTTTTTACTAGAAAAATGTAAATATTATTTTTTTATTGAATAAGACAAAAACTAAAATACTAAACAAAGATTAGAATGCATACAAAGATTGTATGCCTTTTGTTCAACTTGTTTGTTTCCCAATGATGCATGCTTTACATTGAAATATTATGATCTTGACCAAAATATTAAAATGTTGATTATTTTGATAATAGTTTGAAAAATTAAAACTTCATTAACCATCTATTTAGGTCTAACAAACCATCCACAAAAAAAAAAAAAATCCATTACAATGATATATAAGCTATTAACAATATTGACTAAATGTTTGCCTAGATATATCTAAAAGACACAAGGAGGATGCAAACATATTTATAAACATGATAAAGTTGGAGCTAGCATTAGAACATAAAATTGTGTCTACGCACTCAAGCCCTCATTCAAACCACTTGAGCTCCCTATACCTCCTTTACAATATAGTTGGACCTCAAGTTCAACTTAATATTTGTTGTTGTATATAGGTGTTTTACCTAACTTAATAATTAGTGGGTCTTATTTACATGTTAAGTTTACTTAGGTCTTAGGAGGGAATATTTCTAAACAATGTTAGTTGTTATTAGATCTTATCTTATCTTTTGACTTCTAATACTTGTGTCCTAAGTCATTTAATATTAGTTGTCTTATGACATAGGATTAAAACACTTGTCATGATCTTGTCTAATTTTATTTCTCATCTTGGCTATATAACTAGGTGGTCTCATGTGTAAATAAACATTGATAACACTCATATAATCATAATCTATCATTTACATCCTTTGAAACAACATTATTCTCTCATAGATGATCTCTCTTGTGCTTTCATGAAGTTCCTAAATCTTGGGTGGCTATAATATTCAACCAAATATTGCATAGTGTAGAGTATTCTATACCAGTTCTCTTAAATGGTATCAAAGCTTGTTGGATTGCTTCTTGTTAGTCTTGATTGATAGATCTAGGTTTTAAAAATTAGTGGATCTTGAAAAGTTTAGTATGTTGTTATCTTACATCAAATGATGACCTCAAAAATTAGAATAGCTTGAAAAGAAATACTAGATTTGGGGGTTTCTTCTTTGTGGCTATGTATTGAAAGTTCAAATCAAAGCTTTTTGGTGCAAATTTGAGATGACCATTAAGTTTAAAAGGTTTGAGAAAGTCATTTTTTCCTTTTATTTTATCAAAATTAGACATATGAGACCAAATCTATGAGGTTTTGAAGTTGAAAAGTGGTTGTCAGACGTAAGAGGTAGCTCTATTTTTTGGAGCACTTTGGATCATAATAGACTTTTCCATCACATCCAAAAAGCCAAAAACTCTAAGATCGACTATCAAATCATTGAAACCTGAGCACTTCACTTGGAACCTAAGAAAAAATTTACCCTCCATCATCAATATGGTCGTATGACCACCATAATTGTAGATTTCAATGTGGTACAATAAAAAAATCATGCCACGTGAAAAAAATTAATATTTTTTTTGGTTTTACTAGAAAATTCAAAAAAATTTAAATTAAAAAAAAATTGGTGTACCTTGCTTACACAAGCTACTACGCATACTATGGGCTAGAGAGGGCACCATGTGGTGCCTCCCTATTTTCTTGTAGCTAGCCTGACCATCTCCCATACAACCAACAACATGTGAGAATATTTTGGCAACATAAACTGAAGATTTTGTCAACTTTCAAAATATTACATCAATGTGCCCGTCGACCAGTAAACAAAATATTTTGAAGAATATTCTGGAATGGGAAGAATATTTTGGTAGTGATAACCTACAAGCCGCCAATTTTAATTGATTATAGCTGACATCAATAGTAACATCAATAGCCTTTTGAAAAACTTACCTCCTCATAGTTGGAGTTTTTATTTTGGTAGTCCAGCTTTAGAGGCTCATAACTAAGTCATCTAAGCTCCTTTTTGCAAGAAATGTTTTATAATTTGGGGTAGAATTTTGTGCTCTCCATAGTTGTGCAATTTTTTATTTATTTTGGTGCTTGGTTTTCTCAAAATTTGTAGATTCTCATAGGTATTGTTGAACCATTCTTGTTTTGGGAACTTCTAAAGCTCTGTTCTTGCTCCTAAGGTAACATTTTTGGGTGATTTTTTTGAAAGTACGTGCATAACTTTTTTTTGTAATTTGTAGTGGTGTGATTAGATTAATCCCATTTGTGTAAAAATTTTACTTTGAGATTGAGTCCAAATTTGACATTTATAAGCACTAAGATCAAGTCCACTTCATTTTTTGGGCAAGTGGCACTTATATTTGTACTGAGTATAAATTTGCAAATCATATATTGTTGGGGGGTTTCTTGATTGAGTAATTTGGGGGGTGATATTGTCGTGATTGATTTTTTTCTTTTGGTTTGTTGTGTGTTCTTTCAATTGGGATATCTCAAATTGAACTGCTAACTCCATATAATTATGTTACATGGAGAAAATTAGTATGGAATTATCTCTTGGGAAAGGGTTGTCTAGGCTATCTAAAGGAAACCATTCCTTAATCTATTAATGCTAAATAATTGGAAAAATGGGAGCTTGATCATTAGAAAACACTTGGATGCATATGTTCATTATTCTCTTTTGATATACAATTTCATGTTGAATCATGCAAAACACCTAAAGAGGCTTGGGAGACTTTTGAGAAACTATATGGTAAAACTAATAAGATTAAGTAATGTAGAATAAATTTGAGAGCTTTATTAAACTATCAAATTTTGCAGCCAACTCTACTTAGATTGACATTTTTATTTGTCGATTTAATTACCCAAACAATAGGAATAACACAAACATTTTTAATACGAGATCAACTTTACACAATGAACTGATGAAAATTTCAATTTATATAGTGAAATCAAGTTTGAAAAGACCATAAGTTTTAAATGATTTACAAATTCAATTTCTTTCATCCAATGTTCAATGAAAAATATCCCCAATCTCTACTTAACAATTCTCTTATTTAGTTGCACGTATCTCATGTGCTCCCCTTATTCTTGCTTGACCCCTTCAAACTTCATCTTTCCTTTTGTTTTATTTTCATTAAATCTACTCTTCCACCAGGTACAGTTTGGGTATTTTATGCCTCTACATATACCAATTTTTAATTCATATTTTCCACTTATTTGTGGCACAATTCTATACTCATCGACTTGGCATAATTTATATATTCTCTCCTTATGCTTCCTTCCAATCTATTACCTCTATATTCACCATTTATCTATGTGGTGTGACCCCATCTACTATGTTGTTATAGCTACGTAGCACCTATCTCTTTCTATATGGTATGGTATATAGCTTATTTCCACCCAAGACTCCTCCTTTCCACTATGGTGTAGCCTTCTCTATCTTTTGTTTGGCTGCTTGCCACTCTTCCATACACCCCATTTGACTCTTCATTTCCTTTCCTCCAATGACTTTTTAACTTTTCTTTAATGGTTTTCATTAACCATTAGCCTCTTCACATTTCTCCTATACCTCCTCTCTAGAATTGTGCCCCTTACTATGCATATCATATATCAAATTTTTTAATTTCTAATGAGAATAAAAAAAAAAAAATCACTTGCATGGAAATATAGATTTTCTTAAAATATTTTATAACATTATGTACTATTGCTCCATCTAGGCATTGCCAAGGTATGAATAGATTAATCTAGATATCACTTCTAACCATTAATGTTTCCATCTAGAACTTTTCCCAAAATCAATTTGTAAACATTAAGAATTGATTTTTTATTTAATTAAAAATAATAATGAACTGGAAAAAGAGAGATATGAGACATTTTGTCAAATGGAATAAACAATAATGTCGTGTAGCAATCACCACCAAAATGTAAAGCCAAAATTCAATCTCAAATCCAAAAATGAAACCCACACTGAAACAAAAATTGACGATGTGGATTATCAAACTCCTGGAATGCTCCTACATCAGACACGCTGGGTAAGAAAAAAAAATGATCTTGGGCTCACAAAACAAAGTTGAGTAATGGAACTACTCTCCCAAGTTGCAAAAAACTTGCAACATACTCCCATATTGTGATTGGTACCCCTCAAAGTTTCTTTCTTTTCCTTTTCTAACAACATTCACCATCTTCCTCCACCAAATCTACCTTTCAATAGTGTAAATCAATTTTTCCTTAATCATTTTTTTGATTTTCTGCTTTTATATGTTTTTGGCTTTGGGATGAGTCCACGCTCAAAGCAAAAGTGTTTTTGAAAGGTGCATAATGTGCCATGTGGTGGCTGTGCGAATTTTGATTATCGTCTTCCTTTTGAAAGAAGGCCAAGACATGTGTTAACTCGGCGAAGATTTTCTCAGGGGAAATTTTCTTAAACTTGAGAGTCCTCGCTCGCTCGAGATGTCATCTCTTCGCTACAGGAAATTTACAATTTTAGAAGCAATCTCTTTTGGAGTTTCTCAGAGCATGCTGGGTCTTCCTTGTTTTCAGGATGGAAACTCTGAGTCAATTCCATTGAGCTATGTGATTGGTCGACCAGATTTTTGCCAAGCTATTTTCTAAGATCTGATTGCTTTCAGATAGCGATCTTTGCTAAATATCTAAAATGACATAAATGAGGAAGTTGAGAATTAATGAACAAATATTGTTGCAACCTAACAAGAGATCTAAGATCGGATCATGAGTTATCAAATGCTGGCATCTGGCAGTATTTACTTCTGGGATGTGGCAGTGGTTCTCTCTCTTTCCAACTTGTATAAGCACAAATTTTCACCCCTTATGCAAATTCCCCTTTTACACTTCCTCACCTTAGAAAACCAAATCCAAAGGAAAAATTCCACATCAACCCACCACCTTCATTCCATTTAGCATCTATCTTTTGCATTGGTAGAGGAATATTTGTTGGGGACGCCTGCGCGACACGTTACATCCCTAATAGATTCTTGCATCTGAAGTTGACAGAGGTGTTACGCTTCCCATTAGGGTCAGTTTGTAACATCCCTCTTCGACCAACTAACCCCGAAGATGCTTGATTCTTCCTCATTCTTACTTTAAATGCATTCATTCTCATTCCATTCCATCCTCTAGCAATATTCTTCACAAGTTCTATCAATTTCACTCTCATTCTTAGCCTTCAAATAGCACTTTGGCATTCCATAGCAGTAGTAACAACACTCCATCAACTTTGTAAAGAAAGTGTGGAACAAGCCATTGCAGTAGGGGCTTGAGGTTTTGCAACACCTCCCTTCACCACAATTGAGGCTGTGGTGATTGTTCAAGCTCTCTTTCTCCATCATAGGCTAGTGAGCTCTTGGTGGAGGTGGTAAGCATTTTCACTCCTCTCCTTTATGATTTGGTTGAGTAGCTTAATATTGTTTTGTAGTGTTACTTTATTTTTCTCCTTCTCTACTTCTTTATCATTCATTTCTCTATCATTGCTATCTTGGTTGTCCGTGGAGGTTGAAACACCAAAATGGGGGTATGACTGATGCAAACCCCTATACAGCCCCCAACAATTTCCCTCTTTCTTGTGTTTGGGTGGACATGCATTTGGAGCTAGCTAGCGAACAGGGTCTTTTATGAAATTATCTTCGTCACCTTAGCTTTAATATATTTGCTTTATCATATTTGTTTGTATCTTTCCTATTTCATAGTTCTATTTTGTTCCCCTAAGAAATAACTAGCTAGGTCATTAGCTTGTTTTTTGGTGGTTTGTATTGTGTTTCTAGTCCTCTAGTCGTATGGAGGCCAACGCACCTGAGAGATTCCAGTGCACCGCGCTATATTCCCAGAACTGTATTTCCATCCTCGGGCAGAGAGCTACCTAAGGTACAGTGTTGAACCCAAAAAATGGCTCTTCTAGCCCCATTCTAGACTTCGGGTCTGCAGAGTGAATGAAGGACCTTATACTCCTCATCATTCTCATCCCTCATTTCAAGACACCCATTTAGAGTGAGGTAAGTTAGGGCATCCTTCCACTCTTGGCTCTCTGTGACCTGGGGCCTTTAATGTGGCTAGTACCCCTCTTACATTTTTGGTGAACTCGATGTGAACCATTTTGGTTCCATTTTGTGATACTGAAAGCTCCTTTCCTTGTATTCTAAGAGTGTTGTAGGTGTGAGTGTTGTGAGGCCTTCATCTTACAACCCAACCTGTGACCCCTACTAGGCGTAGTTGGAAGGTTCTAAAAATGTTGTGTAACGAAACCTTAATTGGGTCACTATCCTGTCGTGCAACCTTTGGAGGGTCTTGAGGGAGTATCATTCATTACATGTGATGGCCTCTTTCCTAAATCAACCTATCCCCTTTGCGCAACCTATAAGTAGTGGTACTGGTATAACCTTCATTTCGCAAGATCTGTCGATGGGTTTTAATAGGGAACCGTCTCCTCTCTACATCCCTACACGAATCAATAGAAACATCATAGCTAGTGTTCTCGTTGATCCGACATCTCAATTAAACATCATAACTGAGGAGATCATGCTAATCAAAATTTTCCACAAATATGGGTATGATGCACCTATGAGCACCATCTGCACACATGATGGACTTTCCGTTCCCCCTTTAGGTAGTATTGTCTTGTCGGTTTTAGTTGGACCTAAATCTGTGAATCTTTTGTTCGACATAATCCATGGATCTGAACTCTTCATAGTAAAGTTGAGTATCCCCTGGTTAGTAGCTATGAATGTCGTACCCTTGGTTGTGCATAAATGTCTAAGATTTATCCATGAGGGTTTCATGCATGTGACTCATGACAACGGTTATAAACCACCAGTTGCTCATGGCAGGTACTCCTTAGATTACTCTTGGCTTGCACCTATTGGTCCTCTTCTGCCTAAGAAGGACCTTTTGTACCAAACTTATCAGAATTACAAGAGGGCACTTAATGCCGAGAGTGAGATATCACCTTATGTTGTTTTACATAGGGCTTGCTTAAAAGCTGATAGTGATGCCACCAAGGCACGTAGAAGAGAAGAAGAGAAGTGGTCCCAAGATCATCCTTCCTCTTCTGCTAACCATCTTGATGCTTCCTCTTGCCATGTTGTGGCCCCTTCAAATTTTGTTCCACATTTGTGAGAGAATCCTATGGTGCCTACTTGGCGAAAGCCCAAGTGTCCCATGTTTGAGATTCCCGTCTTGCCCCCAGAGCCTAGGCATGTTTGGTATAGCAGGAAGGAAGGTCTCCATGTGGAATCCTCTATGTCTCGGCCTCCTTGGCATCCTACCACTTCTCCTCCCAAATCAGTAAATGGGAAGAGGCCTGCTGCCGAGGCACTTGAGCTGACTCCCTTATTGTTTCCCAACTTGCTCCTCCTGCTCCCGTTTAGGAGTCTATTCCTCCACCGGAAATGGCTATAGTGGACACTCCCATGACTGAGCAGGAGCCTTTTGTTCCTTTGCAACCTCTGACCTCTAGTTTGAAGAGTTGTAGAAACCGCCTTCCGCACAAGCGCAAGTGTCAGCGAAAGGCTCTCATTGCTGAGCAGGCCGCCTTACCGAGGAAGGAAGAGAAGATGAATGCCCCTATATCAGGGCCTCCTATCGCATCCTCGTCTCTCCTCCCCTCTGCTTTTGTTCAATCGAGCTTCGTATCGATTCCAACTTCCGTTGTGAATATGAATGTGCCTAACCCTAAAAAGGTGCAGGTGTTCATCACTCCTTTGGTGGAGTCATCATTTTTTATGTCCCTTCTAGATGTCCTACCTTTCCTGAAATTGATAGATATGATGAACACTTTAGTGGTATCTACTATGGTTTTCTCCTCCTCCTCTTCCTATGCACCTCTCACCTCGTTTGTGGGGAGTTCACGTCCCCCGATGGAGCAGAAGGTGGAGAGTGGTCCTTCCAGCAATAGAAGACGTAAGAGAAGCCTGCCTTCCCCAAAAGGTGGTCCTGCATTGACTTGTTATGTCCTAGTGACAAAACTAGTCCTAGCTTCTCCTAAGTTCATCATTGCTCTCGAGTCACTCGATGAGCCTAGCGATGAACGTCAGGGACAACTTTCCCCATCTGTTGAGGTATGACATGGCACTCCAATGAAGTGCATGTTTAACTCTCTAGATGAAGTTTCGGCCCTGTCAATGATCTTTGTGAAATTGTTGACCTTAGCTCCACAAGAGCTTAGTGAAGGAGACCTTGTTGGGCCCTCTTCCTTAGCCCTTGTTGCGAGAGGGTTGAACACTCCTCCTCTTAAAATTTCACCACTGCATGCTCGTCCTCCTTCCTGGCTATGATGATATAGAGTGGGAAGCAAATGACCTCTTGGTCGATCAGTGTTAGGGGGAGGCCCCTTCTTTATCTTTAGAGTAGATGTGTGTGTGTGTGTTGTGATGTCTTCCATTGTGATCATGCTATGTGTTCCTAAATGACCTTTGTCACCCTTGTTGGTGCTAGGATACATGCATGGTTTTTTTGTCATAAACCTTCTTCTATTTGTATCATCATTCTTCCATGTTTATGATTGATTTTTAGAAAAATTGGGGATGATGCAAAGCGTTGGGGGCATTTAGGCTTCCCTTCCATGTTGACCAGATTTTTTTTTTTACTTTGTATTCTCGTGCATTCTTCACATGGTATGATATAGTAGGGTTGATGACAATTCATTTTATATACTATTATTATACTTATATATATATATATATTTATGAGCAACTCTGACCCCAAAATATCAGATCACCCCTATTCCCTTTGTTCATAATGTTTCTTTTAGATTTTCTTTTATCTTTCTCTCTACTTTGCTCAAGTTTTCCCTTTCATGTGTGACAACGCCATTCCTCTAACATTTCGATTTTTAGAAAATAAATTCATTTCCAATGAATCTTTTCTCGAAAATCCTTGCAAACTCTTTCAAGAATCACATTCTTGACTTGAAACCCTAACAGAACATGTTTCCTTCATCATGAATTTGTAAAGAAAGAACTTGAGAACCTTCCTTTGATGTGGGAGTAGCTTTGACCTTCCCCTCGTGTAGGGGCTTTTTCTTCCTTTCAAATTCCTTAATGAAGTCAACATCTTTCAAAGGGATTCCTTGATGATGAATCGATTCGAGAAAGAAACATCTATTTTATACTTTTGAACGTGTTCCTTGAGTGGACCCCTTCTTTATTTTGGGTTCTGAGGGACCCCTTTGAAAGTTTTCCAACTCACTGACGGTCTGTGTGACTGTCTGCTTACTTGCTTGTGTGGCCACTTTCAGACATGTTCTATTTACAGGTAAACATGTCACTTTGCAGGTGCGCCTGTGAAGCCGCTTCTCGACTCTGTGGAGTTCCTTCCCTTTGGTTTCCTCCATGTGAGAGATCATGGGGGATACTTCCTTATAGGTCTGTGGGCCTGTAGGGCACTTCCTTTGAGCTTCCTCCATGTGAGAGATCTTGGGGGTCGCTCCCCTATAGGTCTGCGTGTTTGTAGGGCACTTTCTCAGGGCTTCCTTCATGTGAGAGATCTTGGGGGATGCCTCCTTGTAGGTCTGCGGGTCTATAAGGCATTTTTTTGAGTTTCCTCCATGTGAGAGATCTTGGAGGATACCTTCCCTGCAGGTCTGCGGGCCTGTAGGATGCTTTTATGGGTTTCCCCCATGTGAGAGATCTTAGGGGATTCCTCCTTGCAGATATGTGGGTCTGTAAGGTGATTTTTTGGGTTTTCTTCATGTAAGAGATCTTGGAGGATACCTTCTTTGTAGGTTTGCAGGCTTGTGAGGTGCTTACTTCTTAGGGCTTCCTTAATGTGAGAGATCTTGGGGGTTGCCTCCTTGCAGGTCTATGGGCATGTAAGACACTTTCATTCTTCAGCTTCATAGTTCTACAAGGCTATGAAGTCCTTTTCCTACCCTGTACTTTCAACCTTACTAGATTTTTGTTTGCTTCCTCAATGGTTCAGGTATAAATTTCTAACCCTATTCACTCTTGATCTACTTTACTGAAGCACTCATCAGTATTCATGCTCACTAAAGTGGGGGAAAAATGTATAGGTGTGAATTTACACCCCTTATGCAAATTCCCCTTTTACACTTCCTCACCTTAGAAAACCAAATCCAAAGGAAAAATTCCACATTATCCCACTACCTTCGTTCCATTTGGCATCTATCTTTTGCATCGGTAGAGGAATACTTGTTGTAACGACCTATCCCTTGCATAAATTAATTTTTATTTATTTTACTCCAAACATATAAAGGCAACAAGTAACAAAGAAATTTGGGATCTTCTGGATGTGGGGAGTGATTAGAAATTCTAATGGTAGGCTCGTCTCTATTGTGGCACTCCCTTTGGGAACCCAAACAAACCACTTTACAGAGGTGGCGGCTTCCTATCATAGTCTTGTTTTGGCTCAAAGAAGAGGGTACATGAAGATTTGGTTGGAGGGTGATTCTCTGAACATTATTAATAATTTGAAGAATATATCTCCCTCATCTTGGACAATTGAGGCCTTGATCAAGGTTTCCATTGAAATTATTAAATCCTTTGATAATGTTTTATATTTCCCATATTTTGAGAGAGGGAAATAAGTTAGCTGATTTAAGGTATGGGATTTAAATGACCCCATCCCTTATGAGGCCATGACTATTGTTATAAATGAAAGTTAATTTATTCATTAATGTGTGCATGTCCTTGCTCACGTGGTTGAATGTCATTAGTAAGGATGTTATGGTTGTGATTTTGAGGAAAGGCTGTCATATGGCACAAAGCTCTAATTCATTATGGTGTGTATGTCCTATGGCTGCCTTCGCACGGATTGTGGGTGTTAGTCACATATGCTTCCAGAGTCTTATGTTGGATAATTTGGTTCTAGGTGGTGTCTATTGCTTCCTTCTGAGTTTCCTGTTGAGTGTGTGGTCTCTGTTTTCTAACATCATGGGTGGGGACAAAAATTGTGCCGAGCCCAAATCCTGTGATACTACTAAGCTGAGAAAGGAGGGGTGAGGGATTTTAGAAAAGGGTGGTCTAACTCCCTTCATGGAGAAATTGCATGGCAATAATCCTCAGGTTACTGAATTGGTTGTGAAAGGGTGGAAAGGGAGAACCCTGGGCTTGGGTGTTAGGGAAATTGCAGTGGATGAGGAACTCATAGCCCAGATTACTAGCCTTGCAATTAAGGGTATGAAAGTGTACAGAGATAAGAAAGAATCATAGGCCACGATGTCCCTTTTCTTTAAGAAGAATTAGATTGATGACTTGAAGCCCACGAAGAGTGGTGGGTATCCGAGGAGTTCCCTGAAAGCTCTCTAGCAGCATGTTGTCGAAGAAATCATGGGGTATGTAACCCTGGAAGGAAGATACACGACCATTAAAAATTACCATTTTCTATTGCTTAACCATTTTAGGCACAAGAAATGGGTGTCATTTCCCTATTATTTACTGGTGTCGATGGACTGTGGGATTAAAGAGCATAGGAAGAATGGGTATGTGTAGGATCATCATGGAAAAAATAAGCCCTTAAGTGGCAAAAAAATTAGAAAAATTAGAGTTAGGAAACTTCACGTAAAAATTTGAATAAGTTATCTATATTATCTCAAAAATATGTAAGAATAGAATATGTAGAAAATTGAATGTAGTTTCTAAACTGCTATGTTTGTTTAAAAAAAAAAATTATTTGGTGAAAATTTGAAATTTGAAAGCAGCTTAAATTTCGGGAAAAATAAGTAGGTATTGAACCACCCTAAACCATAATAAAATGATAATATTTTTTAATAAGATTTTAGATATAAGTAGAGGACTCATGTCAGATGTGATGCATATTTTTTGTAATTTTTTTCCAAGTAAATAATTAATTATTAATTTACAACTTTTAAAAATATAAAAACTTGTATGTTTGACCACCTTAACTTGGTCAAAACTTCATGAAATTTTTTATTTTTTAATCCTATAGTATGTAAACATAGAATGTGTTTTGGATTAAAAAATGTGATACTGTTGAAAGCTATAGATGTGTTTCAATCAGCCTATCAATCAGGACTTTAGTCGTAATTTGAATGGAAAATGAATAATAATTACTTATTAAATTCAAAGTAAAGCATAATTTATATTGGTGGAAAGCTGAAAATCTCCTTTAAAAACCTTTTTCGTTTCATCAATTTTGGGTTAAAAAAAAGTCATCAGCCACATACCCATCATATTGCCACTTTTTGGCCCATCATGATCTTGCACATACCCAAATCCCAAAAACTCTGTCTTGCATTCGGGGTTGATTCTTTTGATTTATGAACATGTGAAAGCTCTTGATGTCCATAAAACTCTTGTTTCTATGAAGGATATCTCTGCTAAAGCTAAGGAGGGTTATGAAATTGAGTTCGATGAAGAATGGGCTTCTAAGAAACCGAGGAAGAGGAAGCTTATTTTAAATAAAGAATCTGAGTCGAATAGGGATGATGATGTTGACTATGTCCTAGATTGTATGCCTCTTTGGAAGAGGGCCCCATATCCCCTGTTCAGGGTAAATCTAGGAAAAAGAAAATGGATGAGGAAGTGGGTTATATGACTAGTAGTGATGATGTGGAGGCGATTGTTCCTTCTAAGGGGGGTAGAGATAAAAATGTTCTTTATGGGGAAGCTTCTTCTCCTCCCCTACATCTAGACATGCGCAGGAACCTAAGGTGGGAAGCCGGAAGAGAAGGGTTTTGAAACCTAGTCAACACATGGAGAAGGATGTCCCTCTCTCTCTGGCTGGTGGCTTCCATGGTGAGGATGTTCTGAGCGTTGTCATAGGGTTGCTGAAGCAGGAGAAGGTTAGAGTTGTGGGTGGTGAATAGGCTACGGGAACTAATAAAGAGGATGTAGATAGAATTCAGAAGAGGAAGGTTGTTGCAGAGCAAATTGCCAATTCCATTCGCAGGATGAAGTCTCCTATCCCTGTTGGTAAAGGTAAGGATGCTTTTGTTGATAAGGTTCATGAGAGTTCTTTTGAAGAGGATGTTGCTATGGGCAATCACATTGAAAATTTTGATAGGGAGGATCTTTTTGATGTGTTGGGATCGGCCCGTGACAGTGTCAATGTGCTTTTTAAACTGTTTAAATGGTTTTTTCATGAAATCAATAGGACCAATGTTCGTATTAGAAGTATTGCTTGCAAGGCTAAGGACCCTTCAATCCAACTCCAAATTGATAATTTAATGGCTGGTCTCAATACTGTTGCTGATACTGTGGTGGAGGAAACCATCAATCTAAAATAGAGTATGGAGGGAAGAATGTTATCCATTAAAGAGAAAATTGATAAAATTTGGAATGTGGTTATGAAGAGTGGAGAAGCCCCTAAAGTCTTTACTATGTCAGACTCTGCGAGGGCTTTCTCCCCTAATAAGAGAAAGGAAATTTTGTCTATTGATGTTATGGTTGCTGAGGGTAAGCTGATGGTGGAGGATGTTGCTATTAAGGGTGCCGCTAAAGGTTTTGTTTTGAGTTGTGAGGTAAAAACTGGTGGTCCTAGGGTTAGGACTAGAAATAGATTGAAAAATCAGGTTGGGGCCTCGGGTATTGAGGTTTCTAATACTGGTTAAGGGACATAAGCTTGCTGCTAGTGAGATGGAAGCTGTTGAAATTTTGAACAATATGTAATGGTGTTTGCCAGTTTCTGGCTATTTTTTGGCTAGTGGTTTGCTGACTTTGGGATGATGGTTGTTTAATGTTGTTCCCTTTTTGTTTCAGCTATTCCTTTTTGTAAAGGGTTGTGGGCCCCTTCAAAACCCATCTTTTACCTCTAATCAAAACAATTAACAAAGGCATTACAATAAATTTTTTCTTTTCAATTTTGAAAGATGATAAAACATATTTCAACTTTAAAACTATTTCTTTTCATAAGAAATCAACAAAGTAATAAAGTACAAGATACAATATATATTTCCACATGAATTCCATTTTCATTGCAAATATAAATCATAGTACAAAAGTAAAACAATTACATACATAGCTCGAGAGCTTTTGAAAAAATAGTAGTAAGATAGTCCAAGTTCCTTTCCTTTCAATTTTTGGTGCATCGTCCGCTTGCTGTGGAGGAGAAACATCACTCGGGAACTTTTTGCCAACTATGGACTTACAATGTGGTCCCCCACACACCTATTGTTCAATAGATGACCCTCCCTTTGAAAGAAGAGATTGGTAGGGTATCTGTTAACGATTACCAACTGAGCATAGTGTTGTGTTCTATACAACTAGAACATTGCTATTTCACAATCTCGAACTAGTATAAAGGATCACAATGAACTGATAGTGTAGTCTCAACTAACTCACATCTATTCACGTATATTTCACTACTTTGGACAAAGTATTCTCATTCAGTACTTTGAATGAAGGTCATCTATCATAAACACTACTCAAGGCCGATTTGACTTAAGACTATCTTATACTATGCATAGGCTTAGTCCTTCACTGGATTATCTATCATCCCAGACTATCCTACAAAAATCTAATCTACTAGAAATGAATCAGCATAAAAAGTAATTCACATAATCCCTCCTATACTGGAAGTATTTATCCTAGGATAATCTCAAGCTTGTCTAAGTTAACCTAATAACTTAAGCTGATAGGAGTTACTTGATTTTTCCTTCAATTCATTCCTATTACATAATAACTAATGTAATTTTATCCACATTCATACTCTCCTTATATGGAGACCATACATTTAATACAAAACATAATAACCATGCATCGTTATCCCTTATCTCAGTTTATTTACTAGATGCATAACCTAATGCACTTCACAAATACAAATTCCTTTCCACACATAGCATAATAAAATTAAAGAAACAATTCTCTATTTATGCACAAACAACAAACACAAAGTTCAGTCATTTGAAAAGAATAAGATAGTGGAAGAATATCTCATGCCTGGATTAAAGCTTTTCCTAAAATTTGTTGAGCTCTGGTAATTCGCACAACACTTCCAGCACTTCAAATGATCTTGGAAAAATCCTCTTTCCAATTTCTGCCTTTCTCACACAGAAATTCCTCTTCAATTTCACTAAACTTCACTTATTATTCTCTCTAAACTTCTCACTCAAAATTGTGTAAATCAATTGGTAAAGATACAACTAAATTTAAGAATAAAAACTTAGAAGAAACAATTGTGAAGTATTGGTAATTCACAGCTCTCAGGAAATTATAAATCACTCTTAGAAATTAAGCTCTTCAAAAATTGTGAATTGGTAAGAATGATGAATAGGGTGGCCTTTTATAGAGCCCCATCCCTTTTTCTTTCCACTTCTATAGGCATGTAAGTTTCCACAACTTCATTTTGATTAATTCAACCACTATGTGGTGGATTTTTACTTCCATACTCAGTTGTTTTGAGATGAATCGACCTCCATAACTGATAGAAAATTGGAGAAAGTTTCAAACTGCACAATTCAAATAAAGAAGAATCGACACCTATGGGAAATAGTGCCAACTGTGAAAATGATTCATTAAATTGGAAATGGTCTTGGTTATATGAAACCCACATTTCCATTATTTATGGTTCAATTTCTAAGCACTCAGTTGTGTTTCACTTTTCCCAAACGACTTGGTCATTGTTGTGCACTTCAGGCGTGTATTTCTTCTCGCCCAGCTTTCACATTTTATTTTTCTAAAGTTTCAATATAGTTTCAAATGAAATATTTCCTCTTCATAAGTTTAGCGTGATTTAAATCTCCCAAAACATAAAGTTCGATTCAAATAAAGTGATTTGAATAAATTGCATATAAAGCATTGATATGACTTCTTTTGATTTAAATTGGTTTCCATAGTTCAATATTCGATATTTCATGAATTGATTTATTCATTGATTTTCATAGTTTGAAATAAAGTCTTCATTTAAAGACTTAACTATGAGATATATCGATTCCTAATTCATTTCAAATTAATTTATATATATATATATATAATTATATATTTATATTATAGTTTTATTTACTTTACCATATATATATACATATTTATTCGTTGAATACATATATTGTGAGCCAGTCAGCATACTTTCAATATATATATCTATGTATATGTGTATACATATGTATATGTAAATTCCAAGTAAAATATTATAATAATATTATTAATATCCACACATATCATTTGTTGTGGGTATATATATACATGTATATACGTTTGTATATTTTCCTCTATGTGCACGTATATGTATGTATATCATATCGATGCATTCGTACGAGTTTATCCATTTTACTATCATACATTTGTATCGATATGACTATACATATGGATACGTGCATATAATATATAAATGTATATATGCCCACCTCCTAACCAATTATGTTACCATCATAATGGTCACAATAACATGAATAGATACATAGATAAACACCACTTATACATGCATACAGAAGTAGAAAAAACTCCTTATGCCAACATACAAGCCTACGAATGACTTACCTATAACTCAAACAAACTGAATTAGCTTACTTAGTCTAAGGGATGTGTGTGTATGCTCAGATGGTTCACATTACTGATTACTTGACCAAGCTCCTCTCAAAACAGTATACAATAACATTACTGATTACTGATTACGAGTGATATTTCTCCTCTGCTTGGAGGAATGGTTCGCATACCTACATACAATGACATGCTAATGAGAGTCATATGTTCACAACAAAACAGTATTCATGAAACATGTCAAAAGTTAGAATAAACATTATTCAACAACTTGCATGCAACATTCATTTAGGATTACATCAATAGAAGTAACAATCAAATGAGACATTCATTAAATATAACACATTCATATTGTTAACAAGAAACAACATGTTTTATTCATCACATTGATTCAATCATTACAATCAATTGCCCTATGCAATAGTAGCTATACAATCAGGGTGTAAAATTTGTTGGGAACACTCGCGCGGTGTGCAGACGTCCATGTGACACACTTATGTCCCTAAGGGATTCATGTGTCTGAAGCTGGCAGAGGCATTAC
This sequence comes from Sequoia sempervirens, assembly GCA_007258455.2. Lineage (NCBI taxonomy): Eukaryota > Viridiplantae > Streptophyta > Pinopsida > Cupressales > Cupressaceae > Sequoia > Sequoia sempervirens. The sequence continues at coordinate 137,663,325 of VDFB02379711.1, forward strand.
ACTTCCCATTGGGGTCGGTTTGTAATGTGCCTCTCCAACCAACCAACCTCAAAGATGCCTAATTCTTCCTCATTCTTACATAAAATCCATTCATTCTCATTCCATTCCATCCTCTAGTAGTCTTCTTCACAAGTTCTAGCAATTTCACTCTCATTCTCAGCCTTCAAACAACACTTTGGCACTCCATAGCAACAAAAAAAAACACTCCATCAACTCCATAAACCAAGTGTGGAACAAGCCATTGTAGTAGGGGCTTGAGGTTTTGCAACATCTTCCTTCACCACAAGTGAGGTTGTGGTGATTGTTCAAGCTCTCTTTCTCCATCATTGGCTAGTGAGCTCTTGGTGGAGGTGGTAAGCATTTTCACTCCTCTCCTTTACAATTTGGTTGAGTATCTTAATACTATTTTGTAGTGTTACTTTCTTTTTCTCCTTCTCTACTTCTTTATCATGCATTTCTCTATTATTGCTATCTTGGCTTTCCATGGAGGTGGACACACCAAAACAAGGGGTCTTATTGAGGTAAACCCCTATAAAGCGCCCAACAATTTTCCCTCTTTCTTGTGTGTGGGTGGACATGCATTTGGAGCTAGCTGGTGAATAGGCTCTTTTGTGAGATTATCTTCATCACCTTAGCTTTACTATATTTGCTTTATCATATTCATTTGTATCTTTCCTATTTCATAGTTTTGTTTTGTTCCCATAAGAAATAACTATCTAGGACATCAACTTGTTTTTTGGCGGTTCATACTATGTTTCTAGCCCTTTGGTTGTATGAACGCTAGTGCACCTAAGAGACACTAGCGTACCACACTATCATCCTAGAATCGTGCTTCCATCCTCGGGCAGAGAGCTACCTGAGGTATAGTGTTGAACTCAAAAACTGACTCGCCTAGCCCCATTCTAGACTTTGGGTATGCAGAGTGATTGAAGGACCTTATAGTCCTCATCATTCTCATCCCTCATTTCAAGACACCCCTTTAGAGTGAGGTAAGTTAGGGCAGCCTTCCGCTCTTGGCTCTCTATGACTTGGGGCCTTGAACGTGGTTGGTCCCCCTCTCTTACACAACTATAAATGAGAGGCGACGATCGGAGGAGTTCTAGTTTTCTTTTTCAGGAACAAAAAGTTCTTTTAGTTTTCCTTAGAGATAGATATATTTTCAGAAGTAATTGGCAGAACACTACTATTCTCCAGCATGATATATTGTTTTTACTCAAACTATTATCGGATTAGCATCTAACCTTTGTTTTCTGATACCATTTGGCATTTAAGCACAAATTGTTTGGAAGAAATCTTTGAAACTATGCATGTTATGGCCTTTATCAAGTTCCCTCTTTATGCTTTCTTTTAGAATGAAACATTGTGTTAAGCTTAATTCAAATAGTTTAAGTAGTTGATTTCCATGTTGTAGGCTTATGTGGTATGATAATAACTTGTGGAAATTGGATTATGTTTGTTGAACTTTTTTAGTTTCTTTAAAGGGTTATTGTTTCTTCATATTATGCTATAACAAGAGGAAGGGTTTATGCAATTTTTGAATGTTTTTAGATATTAACCTTGGAAACTTTTATGCTTGATCAAACCTTAATGAACACTACCTATAGGGAGATTTGAAAGACTGTACTGTGCTTGTATTTAGCCTTTGTTGTTCATTCTCTTCCCAAGAATGAGGGGTTGTGGTGTTTTGTGTCATACATAGCATTCATAGAAAAGGAATTGGTTTTGAAATGTTGCAAAACCTTTAGCGCATCTCCATTTCATGTTTTATATTTACATTTCCTTCTACCCTTTTCTCCAAAACTCAAAGAAGAGCCAAATTTCTATAAAAATCTTGGCGGTATTCAGTGAGGTACAAATCAGCCCCCCACTTTCTGAATTTCCCAGAAGACTGTCAGAGAGGCACAAGCTTTGATGATCAACAGTTCTTTTTTTGGCACACCCGGTGGGACCTAAATTTTTCTAAACGTCTGATTAGAAGTCTGAAATATTTCTTAAATTAGGCCAAGGAAAGAAGCTGGAAGTTTCATGCCCATAATCCAAACAAGAAAATCTTCAAGGTGTCATTTCCAATACTCCCAATTACCTGCCTCGACATCTAGGAGAAGAAGACTTATAGGTTCTATATCACCTGTAAGGAGTAATAGAGCGAGAAGTGAGAGCCCAGAATCTAGAGCCTTATCTACCCCACCTAGGGGTTGAACTTTCCAAGTCAGAATAGCAGTAATATCTGATTCATGGGAATCTATTTTCCATGGCTCATATAGTTGCCCCTGCTAATAGAAATTTTGTAACCTAGGATAGTGGTAGTATGCTACAACCACCTACGCCTCGAGATGTATGGCTTGCCATACTTGCTAACGCCCTCAAGGCTATTCCAAATGTTTTTGGAGAAGGCTTTAAAACCCCCTTTAAACACCTCCAAGATATAGCAGAGGTATGCAAGGTACATAACATAGCGGAGGAATAATTGCTCTTAGGATGTTGGCCACCTCTTTCAAAGGAAAAGCTCAAGATTGGTATCAATCTTTGGCTTTCCATTCTATCTGCTCTTGGGATCATTTCAGAGAAACGTTGTTCAAACGCTTCTCAAAGAAGGGAGATCACTCTTCATTGCAACATCAATTCATCACCATCAAAAGAGCCCCACAAGAGGCCATGAATGATTTCAACACTAGGTTCCAAGAAACCTAGAAAAGAATCCTTGTGACTACCCAACCTCTAGCTACAATGGTGTTCATGTTCTACCTAAAGGCCTTCAATTCAGATATCATGGTGATGATATCTTCCATGGGAGGGGATATCTTACCCAACGTATACAAGTTAGCTGTGTGTGCAAAAAATAGTTTCATCGATGCTGAAAAACTTCCACTACAACCTCCGATGCATGTATTCACAAAATTTTTTGGTGGTCTTTTGGGAAGAAGCTACTCCAAGAACTTCAGCTACACAAGTGGTGACGATGGCCACACCACAATCCATGTATGTGTACCCCTCTGCACAGCCAAGCACGTAGTGCTCTTCCTCTATAGCAACGAACATCAACGATATGAAGAGTCTCATGCGATCTTTAATTAACGAGTTGGTTCTCATCAAACGATAGCAAGTGGCACCTCTGAAGCAAGCCACTCAGACCTATTATGGGGGAAGGCCATCCTATCGGCATAACACATACCAAGGACCCTCAAGAGGAGGAAGTCAACAAATGACATCCACAAACCAAATAGTCTCGGTCACTATGTCGCTACAAGTAGTCAAGGATAGCCAGAGTAAAGAGTTAATCCCAAGTCAAAACAACCTGGCAGAAGATGAGAGCATATGGTGCTTCCCATGTAGTGATAATCACATGCCCCAAGTTTTTTTGAGGGGAAATATGCAATAGAAGATAGCAGAACAAAGAAATAAGGGTGCACTCCTAAATGCGAAAGAATATTAGTCCCCTAAAATGGAAAATGCCTGCTTTAGAGCACAAATGCAAGGAACGTCTTTAGAGCAAGAGCTAGATATTGCACCCGACCAAGCGTTATTTTTTATGGATGGAGGAAGAAGATGTTGTATTCATGAATGAAGCTCTGATGACTAGTGCCCCACAAGTGCAATCAGACTACAACATAAGATCCAAAAGAAGGCTCATAGGAGAATATGTATAACAAGCTCTGTCGTATCCTCAGCCACGACAACCACCACTGTAAGAAAAATAGGCTCTATAGACATGAATCAACCTAATCTGTAGCCGTGAACTCTGTCATTTCCAGAGAAGGAGATGTTAGATAAGATTCCAATCCCATTCATGATGGATCATTTTCCTCCAAAGACAAGAGAGATAACACCATTTAAGCCTAAGGTCCATCCAATCAGAACACTTAACGTGGTGGAATAACTGAAGAAGGCACCTACTAACATATCTCTATGGGATGTTTTATCCATTCTCGAACAAAATATGTTGCTTCAGGAATCATTAAAGAAGGAAGAACAAGTACCGCAGATGGATGCGACTCTTCCATACGATCAAAGTAAAGATAAAGAACCCACGTCGGAACCTTAAGCTCCAAAAGCCACAAATTTTGTGAATGACGTAGACAATGCAAAAGAGAAAGAGGTAAGTAATAAAAAGCCCACACCTTTCTTTTTAACACTCATTGTAGGAGATAAACTTTTGCATAATAATATGATTGATTCGGGAGTTAGTATAATGGTCATACCAAAGCAAGTGGCTGATACCTTGAAACTTAAGTATGAACCCCCTGAGAAGGGAATCATGAAATTGGATGGCAAGAAGGTTTCAACTGTTGGTTAGATAAAATATATGTCTTTAACCATCTTCTCATGTTCTACCCAAATGGTCACTCAAGAAATAGTGGTAATAGACATTCCCTCGGTCTTCGGGATGTGTCTCTCAAGATATTTCACCGCGTAAAGCTTGGCGGGTATTTGGTGCTTGATTGGTCCCACCTGATATTGAGGATCAAGCATGGGGTGAAGATGAAAATCCTATTTTAATCTTTGTATCTAAAATACATAGCGAACAATGCAGTCCTATGTTTTGAAGTAGCACATATACCTCCTTTTCGCAAAGGGAGAGATATTGTGTAGAGATGCTGAAAGATGAAGACATGAGTGATCGGACTCCCGAAGAGGAGGTCCTCCTTAACCAATTCATCAACTCCAACCCATTTGACAACTTTCATGTGACAGGACTAGGAACCTATGTGAGTTTTGATGACAATCAAGCCTTTCTGAAATTGATAAAGGATGGGGAGGAATATGATGATCCGGGTGACAACCGTCTATGGACCTTATACTTTGATGGAGCCAAATGCAAAGCCAGTTCTGGAATGGGTGTTTGATTAGTGTCCCCAATAGGATTAGAGACCTAGGTAAGTGCACCAAGATGGTTCCCAAAAAGGGGGCTTAAGTGGCCACTTTTTTTTTGAAATCAAGAAATGCTGACCTTGGATGTGAAATTGAGGATACTTACACTCAAAATTTTGAGATGGAACAAAAAAAAGGATTCAAGTGCTCTAAGTTTAATTTCTAAAATACTAATTTATTTTGAAAATGGTTGAGATTAAGGGGTTTAAATGATGGATGTACACAAATTGGTAATGTTCTTGTCAGAAAAACATAACATAGCAACTCTTGTACGATCCTCGTATGGTGAACTTTTTAGTATTTTTAAAATCGCTACAGTAAGAAGTTAGCTAATAATATGTAGTTGATCCATAATTTTTTTGATAATTTTTTAATGAATATTTTATTTTTTACTAATTTTTGAAGTGGACACTTCCTAAAAAATAGAATTTTGGCCATGCTACCCCTACAAATTTTGGAAGCTAATTGAATTTTTTATTTTTTATTTTTAAATTTGTAGAATGGAGTCTACTTTCTAAAAATATAATTCATTTGAAATTTTGATGAACAGTTAATTTATAACAAAAAAACACCCAACACTACTTTTTTCCAAAAAAGAGACATACAAACAAAAGAAATTATAGATGAATGGCTTAACATTGTCAGAAAGTGAAAAAAATTACATCGTTGGATAGCTAAGAGAGAACCTAACATTACCTAGATGTTCGAGTTGTTTGATATTGAACCACATGCAATCCTGACTGTGAGCACAAATCTAATTATGTGAAATATTGTAGAGATTGCAAAAACATGTCTCTGGTCGTTGGGAATGCCCTCCAAGCCTTTGGGTTAGTATTCCAAGGAAAATACCAAACCCAAGGCTTGGGGATTCCCAAAGCAAGATATAATGCGAGCATGTTATAATGCGCTCATGTTATATGTCAGTTTTGACATGGTTTTTTTGGTTTGTGGGGAACATGTCTAGCAAGACATAATGTGAGTGTGGTCTAACATGCTTGAGTTATGTCTTGCTTTATGTTAAATTCATATTGAATGTATGTTTATATATTTGTATGTTTGTATGCACATGTATGCTTGTATGTCATGTATGTATGTATGCCTGTATATTGTATGTATATGTACTTGTATGTAAGATTGTATATACGTGCATGTACATGTATGCTTGTATGTATGTAGGATTGTATGTACATATGTATTATGCTTGTATGTATGTATTTATGTATGTCTTTAGAGGGAGGGATAATTTTAAGAGAGAGAGAGAGAGATCTAGAGTTGTTTAGGTAGGGTGGGAGAGGGAGAGGGAGGGGGAG
>VDFB02379711.1:137670593-137740448 GCA_007258455.2 Sequoia sempervirens
TGAGGGATTAAGGGTCAAGAAGGTTGAGGGATTAGGGTAGAGAGTTTACTAAGTGGGTTTAAGGGTTTAAGGGTTGAGGGATTAGGGTTGAGGGTAGAGGGTAGAGGGTTTAAGGGTTTAGGGTTTAAGGGTTGAGGTTTGAGGGTTTACGGTTGAGTGTTTAAGGGTTTATAGGGTAGAGGGTAGTGGGTAGAGGGTTTAAGGATGAGGGTAGAGGATTAAGGGTATAGGGTTGGGGGATTAGGGCCGAGGGTCCAATGTATAGGGTAGAGTGTATAGGGGTTGAGGGATTAAGGGTCAAGAGGGTTGAGGGATTAGGGTAGAGAGTTTACTAAGTGGGTTTAAGGGTTTAAGGGCCGAGGGATTAGGGTTGAGGGTAGTGGGTAGAGAATTGAGGGTAGAGGGTAGAGGGTTGAAGGGTTTAGGGTTTAAGGGTTGAGGTTTTAGGGTTTAGGGTTGAGTGTTTAAGGGTTTATAGGGTAGAGGGTAGTGGGTATAGGGTTTAAGGGTTGAGGGTTTAAGGCTAGGGGTAGAGGATTTAGGTTATAGGGTTGGAGGATTAGGGTCGAGGGTCCAATGTATAGGGTAGAGTGTATAGGGGTTGAGGGATTATGATTTAAGGTTTGAGGGATTAAGGGTCAAGAGGGTTGAGGGATTAGGGTAGAGAGTTTACTAAGTGGGTTTAAAGGTTTAAGGGTTGAGGGATTAGGGTTGAGGGTAGAGGGTAGAGGGTAGAGGGTAGAGGATTGAGGGTAGAGGGTAGAGGGTAGAGGGTTTAGGTTTTAAGGGTTGAGGTCTTAGGGTTTAGGGTTGAGTGTTTAAGGGTTTATAGGGTAGAGGGTAGTGGGTAGAGGGTTTAAGGGTTGAGGGTTTAAGGATGAAGGTAGAGGATTGAGGTTATAGGGTTGGGGGATTGAGTGAGTGAGTGAGAGAGAGGGAGTGAGTGAGAGAGAGTGTGTGTGAGAGAGAGAGAGAGTGAAAGGTGCAGCCTATCTTGCACCGATTCAAATGAATTATGGGAATTCTCAAGGAGATTTTCACAAAAAGATTAAAAAAATTCTTGAAGCATTGAGAACACTAATTGAAGAGTATTGGAAGAATAAAAAAGGCCATCTCCGAATCAAAGGGATGTGGTAAGAAGGAGAATTGGTAGTCAGAACCGTGAGTCACATCCAAAGCATTTTTTGGATATGACTCAAACCCAATTTTTTTCATAAATTTCAAATGGATTATCCTCAAATTAGTATTTGTCAAATATTTTTTGAAATTCTTAAACCTTTTTATGTCAAGATAAATCACACATGCACTACTTGTTGCTGTAGACTACATATTGAATTCTCTAACCATTATGATGTTTATCGTTCTATATATTGTGATTTGCATACTAACAATGTTTTGTAGGATTGTGGCATAGAAGCCCTACCAAAATTTTCAAGAGAGTTCTTATCAAAAAATTTATGTGAAATAGAGGATGGCCAAATATTCTATAGGACAACATGCTTGGATGGTTCATGCAAGCGTTGCAGTGGCTTACAGTGTATGCCATTATGTCAACATATGGAAAGCACATATGAGGTGGGACATAAACTAGTAGAGTTCGGGAAGTATAAAACGGTGGCATACGCTACAAAAGATGGGTCTCAAGCAAAAAGGTGTGATTTGGTTACTAAGAAGATTCTAGTGCATCAGTTTATGTCCATGTTTCATGACAATATAGTGTATGAATAAGCAAGGCATACCCATAGAGCTCGATGGATGGAAACACAATTCAAGCTATGCAAGGAAACCTTTCCAGTTGGCAGCATAGTATTTGTGGCTGACTTTGCAGAGAACTATAATCTACAGCCACAATGTGAGGTGCAGTCACAGTATTACAACTCCACACAAGTTTCAATATTTGTGCAAATAGCATTCATTCATGTAGCTGATAGTACAGAGGACCAAAGGAAGGTATTGAAGGAGTATCACTTTTATATTAGTGATGATCACACACATTCTCCAGATTTCATGCAAGGTTGCTTCTAGATGTTCTACAGTGATTTGGCCTAGAGGGGCATAGCATACGGTCGACATATAATATCGTTGGATAACTGTGCAACACAGTTCAAGAACTCGCACATGTTCTACTAGTTGAGCAGGATGCATGTCACTATAGGTGTACAACATATGTGGAACTTTTTTGAGGCTGGGCATGGAAGGGGGAGCATGATGGTGCAAGAGCATGCGTGAAAAGAGCATTAGCACGAGAAGAGTTAAAGTATAAAGATAGTGCAAAGTTGATAGATGCAAGATCAATCCTCAAGTGGTGTAATGTTTCGATGGGTCCAGGTAATGAAGGTACATCTTCAATTCATAGGTATTTTTGGTTGATGGATGATACTAACATTGCACCATATGAGGATTGTTGTACACTAATAGGATCGAGTGAGATACACTCTTTCCTTAGCTCAAATGCAGGTTCATAGAGTATCGATACACAAAAGATGGCATGCTTTTTTTCTTCATGTACAATGCAAGCCTAGAATGATTATGAGTCAGGGGAGTGGGTTGACAAATGGTTGACAAGTTATCTTAGCCCACTTCACACGTATCACCCTCCAATAGTATTGGAGCTAATACAGATGGAATCATCGATCGACTTTGACCATGTATTAGATCTAGTTCAACCAGGTAATATATTTGCTTGCTTAGTTTTTGAAATTCCATATTGTTATATTACTTTGTAGTGTATTCCTAATGTTGACTAATTTAAAGAGATTTGCTACACATATCAATGTGGGGCAAGTTTATGCAGTTATTGTAGATGAAGACAATGAAGAGGGAACATACTATTACTTGTGTCATTGTGTTGAGGCCAAAAATAAATTGGAGGCCCCAGTTATAGATGGAGAAAACATCAAATACCCTACAGGCTCAGTTGTTGTTACTAGAACATGGCTTAGAAGGTACCCACATAAGAGTGTTAGACATTGACTATTTTAGGACTTTGACACACATCATAAGATTCTTCATTACTCGAACCTTGTCGTAGCATCCAATGTTTGTTTGACCAAATATGGGGGTAGACCTTTGAAAAAGGTCTTGTGGAAGGTCCATGAGTCTAACCACAAGGAAATACTTGACACAATAAAGAGTAGAGTAGACACAGATGGTTCATTGGATTAATTTGTAAGTATGCACATCGGTTCTCATTAATTTATACTTGTATGCACATTAATTTGTTTGATGGTGATGCTATCATCTTCTTTTACTTTGCCTATTTTTAAGTAACCTAATACAAATTGATTGGTGTCCCCTTGCATAAAATACAAATTTACGAGCCATCCAAGAGAATGTTAGCCAGAAAAGAAATGCAACATCCTTATTTTGATGATCTTGACAAATCTCAATCATGATTTTAAGCCATTACAAAAGTGTGTGCAAAGCTTGGTGAGGGAATGCCAAGTTATTCATTTGAATTTAACCTTATCATGAGCAGCTATGATGTAGACATTATAAGAGCATCTCAAATTTTAACTTACTCTATTCATGAGAGGTATTGTGTGCAATAGGTATCTTGGAACTCCCACTGAAGATGTATGACCAAGAGTGACTAAGTTGAGAGACTGGCATGCCTATCTGTAAGTGTCTTCCATCTATTTTCATTTCATTTCCATCTTGGATGCTCTTTCTTTTTATCTTTCACTTTGCGTATTTGTAAGTAAACTACTAAAAATTGATTGGTCTCTCATTGCAGAAAATGTTGATTTATGAGCCATCAAAGAGAATCTCAGTGAAAAAAGTAATGCAACATCCTTATTTTGATGATCTTGACAAATCTCAATTCTGATTTGAAGCCATTATAAAAGAGCATGTGAAGCTTAGCGAGGGAAAATCCAGTTAATCAATTGAAGTTAACCTCATAATGAGCACCTATGATGTATTGCAATTAGGTGTTTTTCAATTTGAATATGTAAGTGGTGCAGGAGCACCTTGCTCACAAAATGCCTACAAAAGGAAAAATTTCAAAAAAATGAATTTTCAAATGTAAAATGTATGTAAAAGGTCATGTGAAGACCTATTTCAATGTATTTGAATGTTTATTAGGTTTCTAGGAGGTGAGTCAATTGAATTTGCAAAAAAATATATGCTAAAAGTGCAAAAGTTGTAAAAACTGTCAAAATACAAGAAAAGGCAAAAAAATTAGAAGTTGAAGAGTCTTTTTGTAGGAAATTAGAGGGATAGGTCAATGAAGGAAGTTGAAAATTAAGTTATTAGTTTGGAAACATCTATATAAAGCATGTAAGGTCGAGAAAAACAAAGATAATTTGTATTCTTGAAGATTTACAATCAATAAAGTCCATGTTTTAGTGATTTTTTGAGTTTTTCCAGTTGTTCATTAACTTATATGACCTGTACAATAGTTTAAGGCCTTGAATATTGCTGTTTAAGGTAGAATAGTGAATTATCTTTGATTTGAATCTATTTAGGATGGTATCCATTGAGTTTATCATTAGTTTGAACTGATTTTTCTCAACTCTGTTTGTAAACCCTCAAGATTGGGGTTTTGAGAGTCTAGATAACCAATAATGACTACTCCACTGAATTTGATGGTTTAGATAAGTGGATTAGGTTATTATTAGGATTTTTTAGGTGTGTGTGTGTTTATTTGTGCAGGGGAATTCAAGAAACAAAGGTGGATTTGCTACTACAAGGTTTTATGATGAATTTCTAAGTGAAAAGTGTGGCTCCAAGTGGTGTTTTGAGGAAAACAAAGTGTTTAAGGATGGAAGGAGGTTTAGAATGAATATGTAGACATATCTAAACATTTTTGGAGTAGTGGCTAAGATTTTGAAGGTTTTCAGTGGTGTTTTCTATCAAACCCTCATTCTTTTTGCATGGTTTAAGCCTAAAAACAAGGTTTCTCTTGACATTGGGTGTTTAATTGGGCCTTTAAACCCCTAAATGTTGGTGAATCCTAAGTTTTGACACATTATAAAATAATTTTTGAAGTCATATGAGGTTTGGAGTTGATTCATTGGTAGTCCCTTTGTAAATTTGGGCTAATTTGAAGCATTTTCCAATGGGTAGGCTGTTGGTTTACACATATTTTCCAAAACAGGTATATATGATTTTTGGATATGTTAATATTGGCTAAAATGGGTTGCTAAAAATATATTGGTCTAGGTTTGAAAGGATCTCAATAAGAAGTTACACCTGATTCAAGGTTTGGAAACCTACTTGCAATTTGATGCCTTGATAGCTAAAATGGGAAAATATGTGTAAACTATGATTTGAATGATTCTTTATGATTGCAACCTATCTGAAAGGTGTTGGAAGACATGTCTCAATGCTTGGATAAGATCTAGGAAGCTAACTTGGTTTTTTGAGTGTTTTGAGCAAGGTTTACATAATGTGTAAAATGATGTTTTGATTGCTAAAAAGTGGTAATCTGAGAAAACAGAGATTTCAAAGTTTAAATGTGTATTGAAACTACCAAGATAATGCATTTAAATATATATCTATGGTTTGGTAAAGGTGCAGAATTTAATATTGAAGATTTGATGTTTTGAGTAAGGTGGTTTTTTGGTGCTAGATGGTGTTTTTTACTGCAAGTGAATGGTAAGTCTGATGGCCAATGGTTTGTAAGTGTGTATCTAATTTATTTCAGTCAAGAAAAATCTATTCATAGTTTCTTGGATGTCTGGTGAATGGTTAGAAGTAGACTCAATGGTTTGTAGTCATAATGATGAGTAATTGGTGAATCTAATAATGACACGGAATACTGACGAAGTGCTTGGCTTGTTGGTTGCTTTATAGTTTCTAATGGGAAAAGTGGGATTTTGGTGAATGGATAAGTGAATTTTTCATGAAAGTTGAGCAAAAGAATGATGTTTGTTTAATTTGATCTTCTCTTGTTAAGTTTGGGTCAGAAGTACCTTGATGGTTTGTGGATCCTAGTATATGCTCTTGCATCAGTAAGCAAGGGGTTTCAATCTTCACAAAACCTCAAATGAATGAGTTTCAAACAAAGTTTCAACCAACAACTCTCTATCTCTTCAATTTTAACCCTTCACTCTGCCTTGTCTAATAGGTCAACAGACCCTAGTTTTAGACCTTTTCTCACAAACTTCTCAAATGACTTCACAAAAAAATGTTGATCTAGATAGCCATTATTGAGTTACAACACATACTTCAAAATCAATAGTGACTGTCTTGGAACATGTGCATCAAAAATGACCAAAGTGTAAAAGGGCAGCAATCTTTGATGGGGTATGACTTAGAAACCGTGACACTTACAAAATATTTGTCTGAGCCTACGAGATCACGTTGGGCCCCTCTACAAAAAACTCTCATTTTTTGCTATCTTAGAGTGGTTTTCCCATGGTGGTGGATTTTCACTTGATGGAAAAAGTGTCAAATGCAAGTAGTGCAAAGTTGCAAAATCATGCAACTTTTGTTCTGCAATTGTGTAACCAAAAGGATTGCTCCAATGCATCCAAATAGGTATTTTTATGCTAGGAATGGTCCTCTTTCACACCCAAACATGTAGAATTGCTTTGAGCTACATTCAACTGGATCGATCCCTTAAGAGTCTAAAGTGCAAAATGGCTGCAAACTTCAACATGTTGTTACTCGAATACCGTGATGCTTAGAAACTTCTTGTTTGATCCTATAGGATCATGTTGGGCCCATATACAAAAACCTCTCTCAGTTTTGGCTATCTTGGAGTGATTTTCCCGTGGTAGCAAATTTTCATTTGATAGAAAAAGTGTCAAAGACAAGTAGTGCAAAGTTGCAAAGTGGTGCAACTTTTATTCTACAACTCGTGTGACCAAACAAAATTTTCCAACGCATCCAAATAGATATGTTTACACTAGAAATGGTCCTCTTTCACACCCAAACTGGTGGAATCACTCCAAGCTACGTTCAATTAGATCAATCCCTTAAGAGTCCAAAGTGCAAAATGGTTGCAAACTTCAGAATGTTGTCACTCAGATACCATGATACTTAGAAACTTCTCGTATGATCCTAAAAGATTACGTCAGGTCCCTCTACAAAAACCTCTCTCAGTTTTGGCTATCTCGGAGTGGTTTTCCTGTGGTGGTGGATTTTCACTTGATGGAAAATGTGTCAAATGCAAGCAGTACAAATTTGCAAAGTGGTGCAACTTTTGTTTTACAATTGGTGTGACCAAACAGAATGTTCCAATGATTTGAATAGGTATGTTTACTCTAGGCATGGTCATCTTTCTCACCCAAACACACGGAATAGCTCCAAGCTATGTTCAACTAGATCAATCCCTTAAGAGTCCAAAGTGCAAAATGGTTGCAAATTTTAGCATGTTGTTACTCGGATACCGTGATGCTTAGAAACTTCTCATCTAATCCTATAGGATCGCGTTGGGCCCCTCTACAAGAAACTCTCTCAATTTTTGCTATCTCAGAGTGGTTTTCCTGTGGCGGTAGATTTTCACTTGATGGAAAAAGTGTCAAATGCAAGCAATGCAAAGTTGCAAAGTGGTGCAACTTTCGTTCTACAACTCATGTGACCATACAGACTGTTCCAACACATCCGAATAGGTATTTTTATGCTAGAAATGGTCCTCTTTCACACCCAAACACCCGAAATTGCTCTGATCTATATTCAACTAGATTGATCCCTTAAGAGTCCAAAGTGCAAAATGGCTGTAAACTTTAGCATGTTGTTACTTGGATATTGTGATGCTTAGAAACTTCTTTTCTAATCCTACAGGATCGCATTGGGCCCCTCTACAAAAAATTCTATCGATTTTGGCTATCTTGGAGTGGTTTTCCCATGGTGGCAAATTTTCACTTGATGGAAAAAGTGTCAAATGCAAGCAGTGCAAAGTTGCAAAGTGGTGTAACTTTTATTCTACAACTCGTGTGACCAAACAGACTATTCCAATGCTCTGAATAGGTATGTTTACAATAGGCATTGTCCTCTTTCACACCCAAACACATAGAATCGCTCTGAGCTATGTTCAATTGGATCGATCCCTTAGGAGTCCAAAGCACAAAATGGCTGAAAAATTTAGCATGTTACTCAGATACCATGATGCTTAGAAACTTCTCATCTAATCCTACAGGATTGTGTTGGGCCCCTCTACAAAAGCCTCTCTCAGTTTTTTCTATCTCAGAGTGGTTTTCCTATGGCGGCGGATTTTCACTTGATGGAAAAACTGTCAAATGCAAGCAGTGAAAAGTTGCAAAGTGGTGCAACTTTTGTTCTGCAAATTTTGTTCTGCAACTTGTGTGACCAAACGAACTATTCCAACACATCCAAATGGGTATGTTTATGCTAGGCATGGTCCTCTTTCATACCCAAACATGCGGAATCGCTCTAAGCTACGTTCAATCGGATTGATCCCTTAAGGGTCCAAGGTGCAAAAGGGAAGAAAATTTTGAAGGGCTATTACTCAAAAACCATGACGCTTACGAACTCTCCATCTAAGCATCTGGGATCACATTGGGCCCCTCTACAATAACCTCTCTCGACTTTTCTTATCTCGGAGTCATTTTCCTATGGTGTCCAGTTTTCACTTGATGGAAAAAGTGTCAAATGGAAGCAGTGTAAAGTTGCAAAGTGGTGCAACTTTCATTTTGCAATTCGTGCGATGAAAAAAACTGCTCCAACACATCCCGATAGGTAGGTTTACACTAGGCATGGTCCTATTTCACACCCAAACATGCGGAATTGCTCTAAGCTATGTTCAACTAGCTTGATCCCTTATGATGACATGCAAAACAATGGAAAAGAGAAACATACACACGACGGTTGAGAATTCTGAGTATTTCACACAAAAAGTGTATGATCATTGGTGTAGAGCAGCTTGTTCCTTCATTTGATGAAGAAGGTCTAATTTAGTGGTTTTAGTCATTATAATGTCAAATAAGGCCATGATAGGCCATTTTGTAATCTTGCTTTTAGTTTTGAGTTAGTGTGGGATCATTTGAATCAATTATGTAAGTACGAATAAGAAAATAGCATTGGTAAAGGAATTGGAAAAGATTACTAACTATGCCCATGTTCAAAATTTAGAATTTAGGCCTTAAAAGCAAGGTTGGACGAGGTGAAAAGAAGAAATTGCTTGAGAATAAGTTAGAATAGGTTGGAAATAGGGTGAGGTTGTGGATTTTGATGTGTTGAAATGGTCTACAAGGACAAGGGAGGTCAAAAGTATGTTATGGCATGATGCCCTAATTGGGAATAGAGGGGTTTTGAATGGAAAAGAGAGGTTTGAGGGAGTAAAAGTGGGTAAAGTCAAGGGGAAGCATAATTTGGTGGTCAATTAAATTTGTGCAGGTAGAATGAAGAGTGTTGGAAGAGGTTTTGAGGTTGTATGACGTTTGGATATGGGGTTTTCAATAAACCCTAGTGAAATTTGAGAAAAGTGAGGGTTTAGAGGATAGTGGGGTTAGAGGGCCAATCACGCCCTAAAAATTATGGATTCTGTGGATTTGAAGATTGATAAATGCTGCCCAATGGTTTTTTTCAATTGGAAGAGTGATTGAGAGCGTGTTGCTTTGTTAAATAGACCTATTCAGGGGTTTAGGACAGCATTGAGTCCATTTCTTATTTGTATTATAAATTATAACTTGGTTTCTCCCGAGTCCATTTTGTACACAAGAAATAATATTGCAAAAAGTTGACATATAAATCTTTCGACGTGTTTATATGGTGACGCATCAAGAACATAACAATTCATTTTGCACTATCAGGATTATGCTATGAAAATGTTTAAAGACTATTGAAGATAAATGTTTGTATGATAATGTGTCAAGAAGTTAACTACTTCATCTACTCTGAATATTATGTTTTGCAAGTGTTGTGAAGATTATGTATCCTTTGCTTAATTGAGTTGTTCCAATCAAAGGATTAAATATATTGGAATCTTTTTATGAATCATTTCATGGAATACCAATTGAAAACGTGTTTTTTTTCTTTTAGATAAAGTTGTTTAGCATCAACCAATTAATATTCAAGACAAACCACGAAGGACGAGAATGATCAATGCTAGGGCTAACCAATTAATAAGTATACACGTGAATAAGTCAAGCATGTACATGTGAATAAGGGAAGCACAAGTAATCAAAAACACGTAAGCCTTGAAGTATACACACGAATATATAGTATACACAAATTAATACATAGTATATGCACAAATACAAGGTATACACATGAGAACATGTAAGTCGCAAATTATACATTGGAACACACGTAAGTTGTAAAGTATACACTTGAATACACATAACTCATATCTATTGAACTATCAATTTAAAATGCAAATATGGACACCATCGATAAAAATATTTGTATTAGCCAAATATCCATGTAGGCATACATAAATATATGTCGATATAAGTATGAAATATAGGTACAAAATAGCCATATAGGCTTATGAGAATACCATATAGGCATACAATGTCAAATATATCCAATACAAAATATGTACAAAACTTTCATGTAGGCATACAACAAAGGGCTTTGGAATCAAAAGTCATTGCTATCCATGCTCTGGAAATAAATTCTTTCCCTTTGCTTCTCGATCGGATGGCGATAGGTCTATCACTTGTCTGTGCTACGTTCGAGGAGTGCTCTGGCTGCTTCTCATAGTGTTTAGTTCATGGTGAAGTTTTAACTATTACAATAAGAAGTAAAGACATTAATATATAGAAATTACATTATTAAAAATGATATATTTAACAAAATAACCACTTACCCCCATCTCATGATCACTTTCCATGAGGGAAATATCCACACACCCATATTGAGGTGTGCTCAAGCCTGGTATAAACCATCCAAATAAAAATTAAACTATGAATCAATAATGGTTTGATTTTTCACTAACTAACATCTATAACAATGAATGTAAATTGAAATTTACTAATTTTCCTCATACCTCCCCTATTAGAGCCATCGAGGATTGTATAGTAGATGAAACATCAATCTCCATTGCCCTCGTCACATTCGTAGGTGTTTCAACTTGCAATATCTAAAAATAAAACAACAATAATTTCAATCACAAAAACTACAATAGCGATCCACGTCATGACTTATAATGTATGAGATAATGAATTTTTTTTTGAGTACTTATTAAACTATATATTTATGATTATCATGCTTACTATTTTCCCTATCCATATCTTGTTCGAAAGGACATGTTTTTAAGCTTTTACCCATAGCAACAAGCCGACGAACCGTTTGATCAAATGCTTTTGTAGACATGTACGATAACTATGGTGGCATAGAAAAGGAAGTGAACTATTTGAAAAAATGTCTCAATAAATGGGGTCTTGTGGCGATGCAATTCCATTACAAAAAAATGCACGTCATGGCATTCCATCACCATAAGACCGCATTTCTTTCAGGCATTTTTTCAGAAAGTTCATTGCCTTCTCTATGGTATTATTGCTTACTATTATTCTTTGATAGATATTTTTCCTAGCATCCATAGTTTGTTGGAAAGCACCTATTTTAGGCTTTTAACCATAGCAGCAAGGAAGTGAGTAGTTTGATAAAATGCTTTGGTACACATGTATGGAAAATGTGGTATCATAGAAAAGGTGGTGAGCTATTTGAAGAAATTCCTCAAAGAAATGTGTTCTCATGGTGATGGAATGTAATTCCATCACCATGAGACTGCATTTCTTCGAGGCATTTTTTCAAACTACTAATTGTCTTGTCTATGCTATTGCTTACTATTATGCTTTGATAGATTTTTTCCAAGCATCCATAGTTTGTCGTGCAAGTGCACCTTTGCAAGAACATGCCTCCATGAGGAAAATTTAGGAGTTTGAATTGGTTAAGGTGTTTTGATGATGTAATAAGGCTTAAATAGCCATTTTGGAGGTTGTAAAAGTCTTAGTTAATTTAGGCATAAAGTGCAAAATTACAAAATATTGACAAAGTTGTTAATTTCAAATGTTGTAAAAATGCAAAAAAGGTGTAAAGGCATGGAATGCCAAGGGTCAAAGTAGTTGTAGAGGTTATTGAGTCATTGTAGGAAGTTGGAAAGGTTGGAAAATTTTAAAAAATGATATGATCCATCAATGTAAGTTGTTGGAAAGATTGAAGGAGAAAACTAATAAAATATCACTGATCTAAAGGAGTTGGTATTGAGTTTTTGATATGTGAAAATAGGCCATGATGGGTTCCTGATTTGAGGATTTTTCGACAAGCTTGTTTGAGAAAATTGAAAGTTTTGACAGGAAAAGTGGGTTGGCTGACCTAGTAGGAAGACTAGGTAGAAGTTTGAAAATAAAGAAAGAATTGAGTTTTTGAGTTGTAAAGTGGATTGAATCCTTTTGAATGATGAAGTTAAGCTATTTGACTACCTTGCATTGCATCAGTTTGTTGGAAAGCACCTTTTTTAAGATTTTAGCCATAACAGTGAGGAAATGAACTGTTTGATAAAATGCTTTGGTAGACATGTATGGAAAATGTGGTAGCATAGAAAAGGCAGTGAGTTGTTTGAAAAAGTGCGTCAAAGAAATTGGGTCTCATGGTGATGGACATCATGATGAGACCACATTTCTTTGAGGCATTTTTTCAAAAAACTCATTGCCTTGTCTATGCTATTGCTTACTATTATTCTTTCATATATTCCTTCCAAGCATCCATAGCATAGACAATGTAGTGAACTATTTGAAAAGATGTCGAGCAGTAAAAAGTGGTCTCATGGAATGCCATGACAAGCAAATGCAATTGGAAGCTGCTCCTAGACTTATTACTTATGCTATGTGAAGTAATTGAATCACTGCTTATGTTGACTTTCTAAACAACTATATTGTAGTTGAAATTTTGTCATCTATCAACATCTAGTTATTAGTTATGGAATGTGAAGTAATGCTTTGAGTTTGAATGATGTGCAATGCAACGTAATCAACAATATGAATATAAACTACACAAATCTATTAAGTACATTTCATTAGTTAAACTCTTTATTCTATTCCTGGGTGTAGGTTTGAGTAAATCCACTGGCGCTGGGAGGTGTTTCCTGGAAACCTCCAATATTAGCCTGTTCAACATCCAAAATCACATATTAAAATACCATTCGTGAAAAAATGCTATTAACATGTAATAAATTTATAATTGTTTACTAGTTACATACCCATCGATAGGTGTACTGCAAAAATAAGTAGGTGTAGGACCGATGTATCTAGTCTCAACACTGTGACCCTACAATTTTATTAAAATCATAAAACTAAACTAGTTAATTTTGCATTTCAAAATTGAAATTTAATAAATTAAATTCAATGAGCATGCTAACTTTTACTTTACTATCAATGACATACGCCTCATGCAAAGTGTCAGCTACCCTCTCCATCTCCATAGCAACATACAGATCCTGCGTAGCAGCCTCCTGAGTTTTAGTGGGGTCATATGAACAAGTTGCCCCGCAAGATTGACACACATGGATTCAAAGGCCACCACTCGAAGACTCCCATGGATGGCGCTATAGAATAGGGATAGTATGATGGATGACACTCTAGGTCAAAGTACTAATCGCTTGCAATGTCTCTATGTTGGTACTCTCCTTCACGATGGAAGGCATAACAACGTGATCATGAGGTGGCCTAGCAAGAGCTCATCTCCCTTGCTATGTAGGATCCAACTATGCACTAGGTCTATCCTGAGCTGACCCCCCACCTCTCCCCTAGCAGTCCCTCATATGAAAATAATTTGGGATTTTGTTCAATATGAAATCACTGTATAGTTTCCTAAGAAAATACTGTGAGACTTCACAATTGTTGCACGGTGGGTAATCAAAGACCATGTACCACCTATCATAAGAATAGTTCCTAATTTGTTGGTGGTGGCACCAATGAATAGGAAACCTCTTCGCATTGAGGGTAAGATTTTGATTTGTGTGTGGGTTAGTGAATAATGAGCAAAAATCACCTTTTGTAATTTTAAAATCCTTTACATCTTTATATGATAGTTTATCCGCATAATAAGCCCTAGCCGCCTGCCTCCTATCTTGCCATCCAGTTATTTGTTTGCTAATTGAATCTACATTTTTTAACGTATCTTTCAATGAACTTGCTAGGGTCATTCTTTCTATGGTTGAACCATTTGGATCACTCAACCTACTGATTAAATCCTCAATTTTTTTTTTGTTGTTCTCAATTTCACTCATTAAATTTTGTTGAGTGTCAGGACGGTGTTGAGTGATTGGTGGAGGAGGTTATTGTTGAGGTTGATTTTCTTGTTGAGGATTTTTTTCTTGAGGATTTTTTTGCTCTTCTTGTTGAATATTTTGAGGGTTTGCAGGTTGATTTGCATCTCCTACAAATTCAAAAAAATATATATCAAATACAACCTAAAACTAACAAATTCAAAACAAAAAGCAAACAATCCTTACCTCTCACACCTCCTCCTTGTCATGGCACCATCCTTGCAAAGAAATAGAAACCGTTGGTGAATATTTTTGCACAATACCTCCTCCTAGAATGCGAGCACGAAAAAATGGGGGTTTTGGTTGTGGGCACAACAAAAAACACAGTCAAAATGAAGAATGAATGGTTTTCACTTTTTTTTTGCTTTTAACATGTCGTAACGCGAGCACGTTATAATGTGCTCATGTTATGGGCTTGTTGTGGCTGAGCCTCAGGATCGACACACCGATCCATAACGTGAGCATGTTATATTATGCTAGCATTATGGCTTCAAATTTTTTTTTTGAAAGTGGCCACAAATTGGCTACTCATCTCCATGCACCTGCCCACCCTCAAGGATTTTCATTTTCAGTTCTCTTGCTCAAATAATGATGCAGAATATGAAGCCTTGGTTCATGGTCTAATTCTTGTAGAATGAATGGGAATAAAGAGATTGCAAGCATTCAGAGACTCAAAGTTAGTTGTGAGCCAAGTCTGTGGGCAAGCGACTACAAAGAATATAAGAATGAAGTCATACAAACATCAGATATGGGATTTGATTGAAAGTTTTGAAGCTTTCAATATACAAGTCATTCCCTAATCTCAAAACAATGTCTCCAATCAGATGGCTTCAATCAGTTCACAATTCAAACCAGCTTCCGATTCAACAACAAAGTAGAGTGTAGTACAGATTATTTTCTGACCAGTAATCCCTGACAATGATCAAAATTGGTAGGTATTTGAAGATGATATTTAGATCACTTCCTTTCTACAAAAATTAGGAAGAGCTTCTAACTATTCACAACTAAGAGTAGAATCTCCCGAAGAGCCAATTATCCAGTTAAAAGGCAATAAGTTTCCTCGAGTTTTAATCTCCCTTGATAATCTATTTGACTGTGAGGATGCAAGAAATAGAAAATAGAGGTTCACGACAGACATGAGGGATTATGAAGAGAAATATTTTGGAAGCGACTGAGAGTTGAAATTCATAAGGGATGTTCTGCAGAAGGACAAGGAAATACTAAAAGATCTGTGTTCCAAATATGACGAGGTGATAGCCTAGACCTATGATAATCTTAGAGGGTATGGCCTAGGCATAATTCAACATTGCATTGACTTGGAAGAAAGATCAAATCTCGTCTGATAGAAACAAAGGCCAGTCAATCCTAAGGTCGAAGTGTTGATGGTACAAGAGCTCACAAAATTGATCGAATCAAGGATCATATATCTGATTAAACATTCCACTTGGGTGTCTAATCTACTACCAGTTCAGAAAAAGAATGGCAATATTAGGCTTTGTGTTGATTTCAACGATTTGAATAAAGCCTCTCTCAAAGACCATTACCCTTTGCCATCTATGGAGCAGATCCTACAGACCATGGTCGGATCAGAGAGGTTTTCATTACTTTATGGTTTCTTAGGTTATAACCAGGTATATGTAAAGGAAGGTGACCAACATAAACAATGTTTACCACTAAGTGGGGAACATTTACATATTCAAAAATTTCATTCAGACTTTCAAATGTTGGTGCGAATTTTCAACAAGCAATGGATATTTCTCTTAGAGGATTAATTAGTTTGATTATCCTAATATATCTGGATGACCTAATGGTCATTTCAAATTCAAAAAATGATCACTTCAATCATCTAGAGCAGGTTTTCCAAAAGTGTCAACATTTTGGGATTTCCTTAAATCCCAAAAAATGTGTTTTCGGAGTGCCCTAAGGTAAACTGCTCGCTTTTGTGCTATCAAAGGAGGGAATAGCAATAGACCTTGAAAGGGTGAGGTCTATAATGGAGTTACCCCTACCAGTGAGTTAGAAAGGGATATAGTCTTTTCTATGGAAAATCAACTTTGTCAACAGATTCATTTTAGACTTTGCAGGCATCGCAAGACCTATCACGCTCATGCTCAAAAAGAACCTTATGTTCAAATGGACTCCTGAAGGAAAAGTAGTTTTCAAATGGATAAAGGTAGCTGTCTTCGCCACTCTGGTGTTGGCCAACCCAGACTTTTCCAAAGATTTTTTACTCTATGTAGACAACGACCAACATAGCATAGCTTTGATACTCACTCAAAAGGATGAAGGAAGTAGCAGAGAGCATCCTATCACATTCCATTAAAGGAATCTTAAAGGATATGAGGCTAGGTATAATTTTGTTGAAAAGTAGGCTTTTGCCATTTTTAAAAGCCTAAAGAAGTTCTGACATTTGGTGTTAGCCAATAGAATCACTATTCTCATTGTACACCCCAGTGTAAGGGAGTACATCACCGAAGGTGAGATAACCGAGAAGAGGGAAAACTGGATCACCAAGATCCTAGAGTATGATGTGGACATTAGATCAATCAAGTTGGTTAAAGGAAGAGGTTTGTGTGAATACCTTGGGCAAGAATCAGGCCCTGTAGTTGAAAAGGAGACTGGTCAAGTCCACTCAAACCAGTTCGAGTCCGACAAGTCCTAGGTGGTGGATCGAACAAAGTATATGCAGAAGGAGCAATACCTGATCAACCTTCCATCTCACAAAAGGCGATATTACTGACTACAAGGCACCAGGTATGTATTAATTAAGGGTATTTTATTTAAAATAAATTATGATGGTGTCCTGCTTCGATGCTTGGACAAGCCATTGGCGAAAATAGTTCTTAATGAATTTCATAGTAGTCTTGAAGGTGAAAATTTCTCTGCCAATACTACCACCTTGAAGATAATGTGAGAAGGGTATTATTGGCCCTCCATGTTTTTTGAAGCACACCATTTGGTGCAAAAGTGTACTCAGTGCCAATTTTATGTTGGCAAGAGAAAGAATTATGCATTGCCTTTGAGCTCAATTGTAACTAAGGAACCATTTGCTCAATGGGGTTTGGATTTAATTGGAATGATAAACCCTATTTCTAGTGTTGGCCATAAGTGGATCCTTATGGCGGCTAATTACTGCTTAAGGTGGATGGAAGCCATTTCCCTAAAAAATTCTATAGAGGGTGAGATCGCCAATTTCCTTGAAGAGCTAGTAACTAGATTTAGTTCACCAAAACCCATCATATCTGACAACACTTGGGATTTTGTAGGATCGAGGATGCCAGATTTCACTATCAAACATGGGTTTTACCTTAAAACTTCATAAAACTACTACCCACAAGGAAATGGGTTAGCAGAGTCAACCAACAAAAACCTAATTAGGTTAATCAAGTGCATCGAGTCAGAGTGACAAAGAGATTGGAAAAAGCACCTATGAGCTACTTTGTGGGTAGATCGGATTACGCCCAAGCAGATTTTGAAGGCCTCTCCTTATGAGCTAGTATACGGAAAAGAGGTAGTTTTACCTGTTTCCATATAAATCCTTGCCTTGCAACTGTTGAAAGTCCTGGAGGTTGAAAAAAGTGACGGGATGGAAGTAAGATTAGCAGAACACCTCAAACTTGAGGAAGATAGAGGAAAGGCTTATGGAGCCATGATCGGTCACAAATAGACAGTGAAGCAATAGTTTGATAAAAAGACCTCCAACCCAGATTTCAGGGAAGGGAGCCTAGTACTAAAGTATGACGAGTACACTGTGAAACCAAGGAAACATACAAAATTTGAAGCGCTATGGAAGGGACCCTTTTGAATCAATGTGTGCAAATAAAATAATGCGTATGAGCTTGAAGATATGGAAGGTAATGCTTTGGATAAATTGGTGAATGGTATTTATCTAAAATTGTTCCATTAAATATGTAGTTTTTTTTAAATAATCACAGTTATGTCTGATATGTAATTTTTTTTGTAAATACATTTTAGTTTTGAGAATAAGCCATGAGAAAAGCATTGAGGAAATAGAAAAGTATTGTATTATATTATATTCATCAAAAAAATTACAATGTAATACAAGCCCAAGGCTCATATTTAAACATGAATCTCTATCGAGCAAACCCAAAAAGAGTCACAAAGCAAAAAGAAACAAAAGGGAGGCAACGTGCAAAAAATAGTGAAGATATTCCTCCAACCATTGTACGTAGTCAAAGAAGCTCATCATTGGATTCTTCTTCTTCTTCATTGGTTTCTTCTTTGTTAGGATACAAAAGGGGGGTGAACACACAACACACGTGGGCTCATTGTAGCGCAGACCTTAGTTATCCTTGCCATGACTATACACCAGAAACTCAAAGTGTTTCTTTCAGTCGAGCCCAGAAATACATTCCACACCATACTGCTGCAGTAGGAAGGTGGCTACTGGCAGAGATGATGAACGATAGCTTTCAAGGTCCATGGTGAAAAATTTAGTGAGGAAGGGGAACTAGGGTACATCTATCCCATAATCCATTTTCTTTCAAATATCCATTACGCTCAGAATGTCGACACTAGGGATAGCCACTTGCATGATTTTGTCGAGCCCTTCTAGTAGGATGGAGTCAAACATCTGGTGGCACAACTCAATTATCATAGGCTTGGAAATGTTCAGGACAAGTAGAGAGGCGACGAATTGAGAAACAATGTTGCAGTTGCTTCTCAATTGGTTCTCATCCTCAAGGTAGTTGAATCCGACTACCCACTGGAATGCAATGAGAATGAGGCAGTCACACTTCTTCACTATACACTTAATTCTGTCATAGGTGACCTCCCCCATAAAGCTATATTGTGGCCTCCATGGTAGAAGCCGAACAAGATTTTCTAGGCTAGCCAACATTATGTCAATGTAGCAGAAGCTAGCAGAAGGGGACATAGTAGGAAAATCTTGCTAAACTAAAAATATTTTTGAATGAATATTGTAATAAGGTGGCATAGCTATATATAGAAAGGATGTGTTGGCAAACCCAACCAATAGGAAGTCCATTTTTGGCCAGACAACAATGGAGAAAATACCAAAATAGCTGAAGGGTAGGAGATGAATCATACGAAAAATCTAACAAGACATCCTAAGAAATAAATTTGGGAATTGAGAGTAAATGCTCTCGTATGCTGATCGTCAACATGTGTCCTTTGCCATCATCAACACCAACTAGCTTGCTTATGTGAAAAGATATGGATTATCGCACTAAGTTCTGACAAATTAAATAGGCATGTCTTTTCAAAGGTACTTTTTCACTACTAAGGCATGTTTCTCATAGCTAAAGGCATGAATCCCAATGCAATGTGCTTATTTGTGAAAGAGGCAGCGGGGAGAATGTACTAATTCCATTCTCATGAGGTTTTTGGCATTCCCGAGGGATATGGATCCAAAATCCACACATATTGCCTCAGTGGAAGAATTTAATAGACCAGTGGTAACAACAGAGACTTAACTGCATGTACGTGCAAAGGAATTAAATGTACCTAAAAGGAATATTTTTCTAAGTAGCAAAAAGCAATTGGTTGTTTCATTAAAGAAAATCTCTATAACTTCTCGACACAGCCATGGTAGAGCCATCAACATCTGGTAGAAAGGATGGAGCCTTGTCTAAAAGGTCGGGTTATGATGATATCTTTAGGAGGAGTTCATTCACCAACACCTTAGTGCTAGAGGAATGGTCATTTGAATTTTGTAAATTAGTGCAACTAGATAATCAAATCATAAGAGAGGTGGTGCAGGACTTCGTCGACAATATTTTTGACCCAAAATTGGTGGCTAACCTTACAAAGCTTAGGGAGGGGAACTCTAAAGAATGATAGACCATGGGTTGTCTAAAGGTTTCGCATCTTGGCTTTGGAATTGTGGTTTTCCATAGTTCATGCTACCTACCATACACCCATGCCTAGAGTTGGTCGACACATGTGCCAAGAGATTCAACAAGGAGACAAGAAATATTGTGGGTGATAGGGTCAAGGTTACAACTTTTGCAGCAGCCATACAAGATATGTTGTGTATCCCTACAACTTGGGGCACTGAATGCTTTGATGAGGAAACAATGGAAAATTTCTAGGAGGACAAAACCAAGAAAGGAAGATTTTATGAGGAAGAAACGAAGGAAAGACCAAAGAGAAATCACTTTTCTTTTCCCCTTGTGCACAAAAAGTTAAAAAAAAACATGTAGTCTATCTTCTCGATGGCCTAGATTTATGACCTTGATGATGATGAGGACGTCCATCCCTTCTAGATGGGCCTAGCTTTCATGCTTGAAAGGGAGAAGAGTTAGAAGTATTATGACTTTCCCGATGCAATAGCCGAAGGGGTGCTAGAGCAGTTGAAGACCTATGATACTGAGTATAAATTTAGGTATTATTCTTTCTTGGCCCACTTGATTTTGCATCAAAATTTTGAGTTGCTAGAGAAAAGCTTTCTAGTGTCTAGGCTTGATGTAAATGGCTTTTATCAGCCAGTTTCTATGTGGACTTATGTACTATCAAAAACATGAAAATACTAAATTGGTTTGTGGATTATTTCATGAGGTCGATACTTAAAGATTTGCTCCCATGCCTTGCGGGCCATTTTTCTCATGAGATCATGCATTGGATGAAAACTCCACTGACCCTAGTGGATTATTTCTTGGGTGAAGATTTTACTTTTTTCAATTTCATGGTTTCACCGGGGAGCCTTTTAGACTCCCAAAATTTGTAAAAAATAGAGTTTTTGCTCTAGAGGCATGGCGATAGACAACCCTTGCCAACAATACCTATGGTGCCAAAAGGAATAAGACAAGGTTATACCTGATCCCCCTCAACATTGTCAATAGTCAAGTAACACTAGAAAGGTAGAAGGCGCAGGGCAAGCTTACAAATAAACTGTCGGCCTTAGGCTTGGTTCTAATTTTTGACACGTGGGACTACGATTCAGTCAAGCACCTCCCTACTTTGAAACATGAGAGTCGGGAATATTTCAAGATGAGGAACAATCTGACTCTGGAAAGACTAGAAGTATACATTGACTTGGCCTATATACCATCCAAACGACCAAAATGGATGAATTTCTATGTAGTGTAGGTGGAGTATCAGAAGGACATCCCAATGGGTAAATCCCTCAACACACAATTGAAGCGTAAGGGATGGTTGGAAAGGAAGAAGGAAAATTTCTAGAGCTTTCAATAAGAGACGAGATGCCTCAATGCCCTGTTCGAATATTTTTAGCCACCTGATGAAACATTCGAAGAGACTTACGATGAAGTGGCCGATACCAACAATAGCAATCTAGAGACATGTCATGAGATTGAATAGGATAAATTTTTGCTCCATGCTTCCCGGCCCCAAGAATAAAATAAAAGAAAAGGGTCAAAGCAAAAGGACTCACAAGTCACATCCTCTGCCAGTGGCCAAAGTAAAGGGAAAAGAGCCCGACGATCCCCAAGATAGTCTGTTGTGGTCATTGAAGGGAAAGTTTCGGTGGAATCGACAGCCAAAGGATCAAAATGTACTAGCTCCAACCATGCAAAGAAAATATGAGTCCAAGATTTGGGCAAACTCAATGTATCAGATAGAGGAGAAGAAGAAGCGGAGTTTGTTCTGTGAAATGTTTCAACCGCCGTTACCTAGGTAAGTTTTACTCCCTCTCTTCTTCTTGCCTCTGCATCTTTGGTTACTCCACTACTCCCATATATGGAGGAGAGTCCTCCGTCCATGGACCCTAATCTTTTGGTACTAAATACTCCCCCTGCCATTTTTTGAACCTTGTGAAGTAACCCCTTACACCGAATGAGCAACATCCACTTCAACCGCTATTGATTCTTTAATCGCCCTGCCAAGGGCCCCCATTGAAAGAGCTGAAAAATCCATGTTGCCCAATACTCCCAATCCATCTATTTATGGGAAAACATCTCTCCTTTTTCCCCTGTCTTTTTCTACTCTAACTGGTTTTTCCCTTGCTCAATCTCAATTCAGTATCCCGTTGTTTTCTATGATTACACGCCCATTTGCCTCCCTGCATGGTCATACATCTGAAGTTTCTCCTTCCTTCACCCATTTTGGTCTCCATCCAACTGCTTCCATTGTTCCACAAATCATTGATACCCCATAGAGTCTCCAAGAAAATTTTGATGCAACCAAGTAGGCCTGATAGGTTAGAAAGTAGAAAAGAATATTAAAGAACACCGCACTGTCAGCTACCAAGAAGATTGAAGCTTACTTCAATGAAGAGAGAAATTCTCTACTAATCACTACCATAAAGAAAATTGTGTCTAATCCTGAGGGACAAATGTAGATGGAGGATTACGACATCAAAGCCATGGGTTTGGATTTAAATGAAACTCGCTCACGCGACAAAGTGGTCCTAGCTAATGCCACCCAGAAGGTGGTATATGCGGATTATGAAAGGCTAGACAGGAAATTGAAGAAGCGTGAGGCAGAGTTGATGAATGTAAAGGAAACAGTGAACATGATGTAGATAGAGATTAAGGCCAGGGATGTCAAAATTACCTGCATAAGATAGATATAAAATTATCAAGGAGAAGCAACTAAGTTGCTCGAAGAGGCCCAAGGTGAACAGGTTCAGCTGTATACTGAAATTGAAAAGTTGATAGTTTAGCTTGCTACTAAGCACCAAAAAAATGTATAGTATAAATGTACTTAGGAAAACATAAAGAGAGAGTTGGATGATGTCCAATCTCAAGCTTCTGAAGATCTACAGAAGACCCAGGTGGAAGTAGAAAAGTCAATTCAAGAGATCATATCCGCTCTACAGGTTCGTGACCAAGAGATCAAAAGATTGAGCTCTGAACTAGCGAATGCCCTCCGAGAGAAGAATCAAATGGAGGAGAATGCAAGAGTGAGAGAGGCTCAGTTCCATCAGGAGCTAATTATTGTGCAAGGGTCTGGGACCCACCCGATATTAAAGAATTTAATATTTGCACACTAGGAAAGGATCATAGTTACGGTTTCCATTCTCAGGAAAGACCTATAGTTTTTAAAGGATGTTTGGGAATTAAATAGAAAGGTTGGCCTGATGGCCAACCAAATTTTGTAGATATATGCTCCCCAAGTAGCGAAATCGCAAAACTTGATTTCCAGATTGTGTGTGACCACTGATGAGGCTCTAAAAAGTGTAGGAATTCCAAATCAAAGGGCCACCTCCAGTAAAGTAAATGAGATCAACTACCACAAGATCACAACAAGATGCAAGGAATTCCAAGCAATGTTGAACAAAAGGGTTGATGAAATCCAAAAAGATTTCAGTGTTTTGGTTGGCTATGGTTTGCCTCCCCTTTTCTCACCAAATGGAGATGTACTATTAGTTAAACGATTCATAGATGCAATTAGACATAAGGTCCATACTTCTATGGAACTCTCAGGTTCAAGCACGATGCCCACCATTGAAGAAATTGAGCATGAGATCTTTCCACTTTCTCATCTCTATTATCACCTTGGGGCAGTTTCAGCAAGATGGGGAGTTGTTTCTTTCAAGGAAGTCTTCGAGCTAGATGAAGCACACAAGCTCATCTGTGCTCTTGTCCAACCAACTGATTTGGAATGGGAGGTTCAACATTCCACATTCCTAAAACTCCTAGAATTTCCAGAGCCCTAGGTTCATGCCTCCGCAAGTGAAAGCCCCCTGCGAGTCACCAAAATTGTAAAGCAAGTTTTCTTTGATCATTTTTTTGATTTTCAACTTTATATGTTTTTAGCTTCAGGATGCATCCATACTCAAAGAAAAAGTGTTTCTGAAAGATGCACAATACACCACATGGTGGCTGCACAACTTTTGATTATCATCTTCCTTTTAGAAGAAGGCTAGGAAATGTGTCAACTCGATGGATATTTTCTTAGGGGAAACTTTCTTAAACTTGAGAATCCTCGCCTGCTTGACACATCATCTCTTTGCTACAGGAAGTTTTCACTTTTAGAAGCAATATTTTTTGGAGTTTGTCAGAGCATGTTGGGTCTTCCTTGTTTTCAAGATGGAAACTTTGAGTCAATGTCGTCGAGCTATGTGATTGGTCAACCAGATTTTTGCCAGGCTATTTTCTAGGATATGATTGCTTTCAAATAGTGATCTTTTCTAAATATCCAAAATGACATAGATGAGGCATTTGAAAATTGATAAGCAAATATTTCCATGACCTAGCAAGAGATTTAAGATTGGATCGTGAGCTATCAAATGTTGGGTCTTCCTTGTTTTCAAGATGGAAAATTTGATTCAGTGTCATCGAGCTATCAAATGTTGGCATTAGGTAGTATTTACTTCTAGGATGTGGTGGTGGTTCTATCTCTTTTCAACTATAAATGAGAGGCGGCGACCAAAGAAATAGTTCCAGTTTTCTTTTTTAGAACAAAAATTTCTTTTAGTTTTCCTTAGAGATGGATATATTTTTAGAAGTAATTGTAAAAACACCACTTTTCTCTAGCATGTTATATTGTTTTTACTCAAACTATTATCAGATTGGCATATGACCTTTGTTTTTGAGTTCATTTGATATTTAAGCATGAACTGTTTGGAAGAAATCTTTGAAATTGTGCATGTTATGGCCTTTAACATGTTCCTTATTTATGCTTTCATTCAGAATGAAACACTGTGTTAAGCTTAATTCAAATAGTTTGAGTAGTTGATTTCCATATTGTAGGCTTATGTGGTATGATAATAACTTGTGGAAATTGGATTATGTTTGTTGAACTTTTTTAGTTTCTTTAAAGGGTTATTGTTTCTTCATATTATGCTATAACAGAGGAAGGGTCTGCAATTTTTGAATGTTTTTATGTTAACCTTGGAAAATTTTATGCTTGATTAGAGCTTAATGAGCACTACTTGTGGGAAGATTTGAAAGACTACACTATGCTTGTATTTTTCCTTTGTTGTTTGTTCTCTTCCCAACAATGAGGGGTTGTGGCATTTTGTGTCTTATATATCATTCATAGAAAATGAATTGGCTTTGAGATGTTGTAAAAGCTTTGACGCATCACCATTTCATGTTTTATATTTACATTTCCTTCCACCCTTTTCTCCAAAACTCAAAGAAGAGCCGAATTTCTATAAAAATCTTGAAGGTATTCAGTGAGGCACAAATTGGTCCCCCACTCATTGAATTTCCCATAAGACTGTTGGAGAGGTGCAAGCTTTGATGATCAACAAATAGTATTTACTTTAGTGGAACTTCTTTCAACTTAAACTAAACTCCATTTCAAACTATATCTTCCTACCATTCTTTGTCTCATGGGACTCAACCAACCATACTTCTTCTTCTAATTCTTCACTCACCACTATACATGCATACATATCCCTACCAATATCATTGAAATCAAAAATATCACTCACCTCCTCACCAAAACTTATCACTTCCTTTTTAAACTCAACACTTTGTTGCATGATGACTTTTAGCTCTTTGAAGCTTGGTTCCTCTTTTTTATTTAAACTAAATTAATGTAAATCATCATATACTTCATAAGTGAAAAAATCAAGAAAATGAAAATTTACCTCATCTCTCTTGGCCACAACTTTTTTTCTTCCTTCATTCTTATTTGCAACTTTCAACTTACTCTCTTTCATGCCTTCAAAAAGACTCAACTGCAAACTCTTTTCTTCTTTCTTATCCTCTTGCTTCATTGTCCAAACTAATACAATCTTTGGAATGTTTGTAAAAAATGTTCCTCTTCTCCTAAATCCTTCAAATAGTGTTTCCTAAGAAAAAATAAAACATTGGAGTTGCTCCCAATTTCCTCTCCTTTATCCTTTAATGGATTTAAAACATATTCTCTACAATCTTTCTTTATTGAATATGCATTCAATATACCATTAGAAACAACTTCTCTATCGAATTTCTATGGTCTTCCCAAAAGAACGTGGCATGCATCCAATTGCATCACATCACACAATATTTCATCCTTATAATACCAATTTGAAAACTTACCAAACATTGCTCATTCACAACCAAATAACACTCCTTTTACAACTACGAAACTTGATAAGGGTTGGGATGTTTGGTTCTCTTCAATTTCAACTTATCCGCCATCTCTTCGAAGACTATGTTATCAATGCTATTGTTGTCCACAATAAATTTGCAACACCTTCCATCTACCTTGCATCATGTTCTAAATAAATTTCTCCTTTGGATTGGTTTTCATTTCTCCTTTTTCAAATTCAACAAAATTCTTTGAAACATCAATGCCTCCCCTTCTTTAGGATATTCTCCATGCCTTGATGAAGAGTCAACTTTATTTTTAGTGTGTACTACATGTACTTTTTCCTCCTTTCTCCTCCTTTCTCCTTCCTCCATCATGTTGGATCTGTGGATATTCAAATGTCTGATGTCCCATCTCTCCACATTAGAAACACACACCACTGAATCCTCTTACTCTACCTCTTCTAAATGACCCTCCTCCATGAGAGTAATCTCCTCTTCCTCTTGATAAGTCACCTCTTCCTTTATCTTCTTGTGCACTTACATGAGATGTGCTTGATACATCTTTTTTATTTTGATAGCCCAAGCTACCACTACTAGGTTGCTCCTTTTTACATGAAAATATAACCTGACCTTGGGAGCTATTTTGTTGTTGTCTGTAAGAGAGGGAGACCAACCACGTTCAAGGCCCCAGGTCACAGAGAGACAAGAGCGGAAGGCTTCCCTAACTTAACTCACTCTAAAGGGGTGTCTTGAAATGAGGGATGAGAATGATGAGGACTATAAGGTCCTTCAATCACTCTACAAACTTGAAATCTAGAATGGGGCTAGGTGAGCCAGTTTTTAGGTTCAACATTGTACCTCAGGTAGCTCTCTACCTGAGGATGGAAGCGTGGTTCCCGGATGACAGTGCGGCACATTGGCATCTCTCAAGTGCATTAGTGTCTGTATGACCATAGGACAATAAAGACCAGTACAAACCACCAAAAAACAAGTTGATGACCTAGCTAGTTATTTCTTAGGGGAACAAAACAAAAATAGGAAATAGGAAAGATACAAATGAATATGATAAAGAAAATATATTAAAGCTAAGGCAATGAAGATAATCTCACAAAAGAGCCTGTTCACCAGCTAGCTCCAAATGCACGTCCACCTACATAGAAGAAAGAGGGAAAATTGTTGGGAGCTGTATAGGGGCCTGCCTCAATCAGACCCCCATTTTGGTGTTTCCACCTCCATGAACAACCAAGATAGCAATGATAGAGAAATGTATGATAAAGGAGAAAATAAAGTAGAGAACACAATAAACACTACAAAATAGTTTAGTGCTAGTCAACCAAAACATAGGGGAGAGGAGTGAAAACATTACCACCTCCACCAAGAGCTCACTAGCCAATGATGGAGAAAGAGAGCTTGAACAATCACCACAACCTCAATTGTGATGAAGGGAGGTGTTGCAAACCTTAAGCCCCTGCTGCATGTTAGGATTTAGGTGTCATCAACCTTGTAAATCCTTTATTTTTATTATTCTCCTAAAGTGTTTTGTACATTTACCCATAAGAGGTGAAACTGTTTGACCAACAGTGGTGAAAGAGACTATGTAAATGCAGTGTTACCGTTACCGTTTATCCTTATGGAAAAGGACAAATTAGCTAGGGGTCCCACCTTGGAATCTTCTAAAATAAGGTTGTGGGTCAAAATAGGGTGTTGTAAGAGCATCTATGACATGCATGCAAGTTGTCATAAGATTCTATGATAGTATGACAGATTCCCTATGACAGAATATGCTATTTTTAGACCCCAAGTGCCCATGCATAAAAGATGCCTTATGACAGCTGTAAGTGCATCTGTAAGAGGCTATTTTTGGTATTTTTGACCATTTCAAGGAGGGAGGTGTGGGTTTTTCTAGGTGATATTGCTGCCTATTGTTTGGTGAAACCATGGTGGTTTTCATCCTCACAAATCTCTATAAATTGGGGCCTTGAGCTAGTGTTATGAAGAATTCAGTTTTGCAAGGGTAACAGGGTGCTACTGGATTTACAGGGAATGATAAGAGAAGTCTATTGCTGCATGTAATATTGAAGATTATCAGTAATATACTTGCCTCTCTTTCAGTGGTGGAGTTTTTTCCCTTCGGGGTTTCTCCACGTAAATCTGTTGTTGCATGTGTTATATTGTTCTATCTCTCTCTCTCATTCTTTCTTCACACTAAGGCTAAGGTTAATCTACATATTTCAGATTTGCATTCACACATTTAAGTTCATATTGCAAGCTTTCTTCACCTTGTTTTTCAACATTTGGTATCAGAGTTAACGGTTTTGTTAAGGAAGGGACGCTTTCCTTTTAGAGTGTTGAAGGTTTTTTGCTGCAGTGGGAGATTTTGTGTTGTGGGTTTTGTAGATTTGTGAAAGATTGCATACCATGGCCTCCACCTCTCATCTAGATATTGAGAAGTTCAATGGAACTGGTTACGAGATGTGGAAGTTGAAAGTGGAGGACCTTCTTGAGGAAAGAGATTAGTGGTTACCAGTTTCAGTTGAAAAGAAGCCATCTACTTCAACCTTGTCAGATGAAGATTGGAATAAGTTAGACAAGAAGGCTCGAGGGACTATTCGGTTGTGTCTCACAGATTCTATCCTCCTGAATGTCTCTTCAGAAGACACAGCATACAAGCTTTGGAGGAAGATAGGTGAAATCTACCAAACTAAGAGTTTGTCTAACAAGTTGTATCTCAAAAGATGTTTGTATTCATTAAAGATGAAGGATGGTGAATCTATTGCTAAACATTTGAATGCTTTTAATTTGATTATAAGTCAGCTTGCATCTATTGATGTTAAAATAGAAGATGAGGATAAATGCATTTTATTGATTTGCTCTTTGCCAGAATCTTGGGAAAATTTAGTTATTGCTATAACAAGTGGTGGTGCAGAACCTAAGTTGGATACTATTATTCCCATACTTCTTTCAGAGGAGATGAGGAGAAAGACCATGCGTAGTGGCTCCCAAGATGCCTTGCATGTGCGAGGTAGGCCCAAGGAGAAAGAGCCTAAAGGGGATAAGAAGAAGGATAAGTCTAAAGGACGATCTAAGACCCCTGGAAAGAGCAGAGTGAAGTGTTGGAACTGTGGTAAATGGGGACATGTGAAGAAGGAATGTAGAAACAAGAAAAAGAATGCAAATTCCTCCACGGAAAAGTCCTCTGATAATGGTGATTCTGATGCTTTGATTATTTCAGCTAACACAGTTTGTAATGATGCTTGGCTTATTGATTCAGGTGCTTCCTTCCATATGAATCCTCATAAGGAGTGGTTTTCTACATACAAAGAATATGATGGAGGAGAGGTCTTCATGGGTGATAATAGCTCACAAAAGGTTATTGGTAAAGGAAAGGTAAAGTTGTGTTTCAGTGATGGGAGGGTTAAAACCCTTGATGATGTTTTACATATTCCAGGACTTACAAAAAGTTTAATTTCAGTTTCCAAGTTGAATGATTCTGGGATGCATGTGACATTTGACAAGTCTGGTTGTAGGATGGTAAGGGGAAGTTTGGTGGTTGCTAAAGGATCTCGGACAGGGAATTTATTTATGCTACATGCCTCTACTTTTTGTAACTCCTCTTTTGTAACTAGCGCTGAAAATGCATGTATGTTGTGGCACCATAGATTGGGTCACATTGGTGAAAAAGGTCTTAGGACCATACTTGATAAGAAACTAGTAGATGGTATTTCTGATTATTCTGTTGGTAAAAATGATTTTGTGAGGATTGTGTGTTTGGTAAACAAAACAGGTCATCATTTCCTAAAGGAACTAATAAAGCTAATGGATTGTTAGAACTTATTCATTCGGATGTGTGTGGTCCAGTGGATACAGATTCTTTGGGTAGATCTCGTTATTATGTTTCCTTCATTGATGATTACTCAAGATATACTTGGATTTATTTTATGCATTCAAAATCTAAAGTTTTCACCAAATTTAAGGAATTTAAGGCATTGGTTGAAAAGCAAACAGATTATAAGATAAAAGTATTGAGATCTGACAATGGGGGTGAATATTGTTCTAAGGAATTTGATGAGTTTTGCAAACATGCAGGAATTGTTAGGCAAAAGACTACACCTTACACACCCCAACAAAATGGGGTAGCAGAAAGAATGAACCGTACATTAATGGAAAGAGCTAGGAGCATGTTAAGTAGTGCTAAGTTAGACAAATGCTTTTGGGCAGAGGCTGTTGGTACTGCTTGTTATTTAATTAATAGATCTCCTTGTAAAGCTCTTGTTGATAAAACTCCTTATGAAATGTGGTTGGGTAAAAAGCCTTCAGTTTCACATTTAAGGGTCTTTGGTTGTGAGGCTTTTGTTCATGTGCCTCAAGAGAAGCGGTCTAAATTGGATCCCAAATCTCAAAAATGCATCTTTGTAGGTTATGGTGAAAATGTTAAAGGTTATAAACTTTGGAATCCACTAACACGAAAGATGATATTTTCTAGAGATGTTATTTTCAGGGAATTTAGAGCTAACTTTGAAGATGTGCAACCAAAGGAAAAGTCAAAAACAGTGCATTTTGAAACTAAGCAAGAAGATGCACATGTGGAAGAACAGAGAGATGGACAAGAAGATGGAGAAGAAGAAGAGAGTTCTGACGAATCCGTTGTAATAGAAGAAGTTGAAAACAATGAGGATGAACATGAGGAGGAACCTCTTACTCCACCTTTGAGAAGATCCACAAGACAACGAAATCCAGTTGACAGGTATAGCCCACCTGATTTTCGTTGTAAATTTGCTTTGTTATGTACTGATGATGAACCTAGATCTTTCAGGGAGGCTCTCTCTTCAGAAGAATGTGAGTCTTGGATGCAGGCCATGCATGATGAGATGATGTCTTTGAAAAACTGTGACACCTGGGATCTTGTTAGTTTTCCCAAAGGAAGAAAGGCCATTGGTTGTAAGTGGATATATAAAAAGAAGTTTGGTGCAGACGAAAGTTGGAACGGTACAAGGCCAGATTAGTGGCCAAGGGCTACTCCCAGAGAGAGGGAGTTGATTTTGGTGAAATATTCTCTCCTGTTGCTAAGTTAACCTCTATTAGATTCATTTTATCCATTGCTGCTGCTTATGATTTAGAAATAGAACAAATGGATGTTAAAACTGCTTTCTTGCATGGAGATCTAGAGGAAGAAATTTATATGCAACACCCTGACGGTTTTGTTGTGAAAGGAAAAGAACACTTGGTTTGCAAGTTAAAGAGGTCTCTATATGGTTTGAAACAGTCACCTAGGATGTGGTACTAGAAGTTTGATGCATTTGCATTAAATATGGGTTTTGTTAGAAGTGATGAGGATCACTGTGTTTACTTTAAAATTATTGATGATCAGATACTGATTATTGTCTTATATGTGGATGATATGTTGTTCATTGGTAACAATAAGGCAATGATTAGGGAACTTAAAACTCAGCTTTCTGGAACATTTGATATGAAAGATTTAGGGGCTACTAAGTATATTCTTGGGATGGAAATCATTAGGGATCGGATTCATAGAAAGCTTTGGTTAAGTCAGAGCAAGTATGTTAACACTATTTTGCAAAGGTTTAATATGCAGGACTGTAAACCAGTAAATATTCCATTTCCTATTGGTACTAAGTTGAGTTTAGACATGTGTCCTAAATTGGATGATGATATTGATGAAATGTCTAAAGTTCCTTATGCTAGTGTTGTCGGTAGTTTAATGTATGCAATGGTTTGTACTAGACCAGATATAGCCCAAGCAGTGGGAGTTCTAAGCAGGTTTATGTCTAACCCTGGTAAAGAACATTGGACTTTTGTCAAAAGGGTATTCAGATATTTGCAAGGCACTTCTAATTATTGTTTGGTTTATCATGGTACTGACAATGTTGATAAGTCATTGGACATACAGGGTTTTGTTGATGCAGATTGGGCATGTGACTTGGATAGTCAAAGGTCCACTAGTGGCTATGTGTTTACTTTGTTTGGACAGTGAGTTGGATGAGTAAAAGACAACCGCTTGATTTTTCTACCATCAGCAGAGTATATGGCTGATACACATGCCTCTAAGGAGGCTTTGGTTACAAAGACTTGGTAATGGTATTGGTTTTGATTGCAAGGATAGTGAGGATAGATGTGATAGTCAGAGTGCCATATGTTTGGCTAAAAATCCTATGTATCATGCTCGTACTAAGCATGTTGATGTTCAGTATCACTTTGTGCGAGAAATGGTTGAGAAT
This sequence comes from Sequoia sempervirens, assembly GCA_007258455.2. Classification (NCBI taxonomy): domain Eukaryota; kingdom Viridiplantae; phylum Streptophyta; class Pinopsida; order Cupressales; family Cupressaceae; genus Sequoia; species Sequoia sempervirens. The sequence continues at coordinate 137,702,924 of VDFB02379711.1, forward strand.
GGACAAGTCTTGATTGAAAAAGTTGACACTTTGGATAATGTTGCAGATTCTCTTACGAAGCCAGTCACCACGGAAAAGTTCTCTTGGTGCAGAAAGGCCATGGGCCTTGATCACGTACTTAATTCTATGTAATTGTATCTCTATGGGTGTAATTTACAATGTATGATGTCAAGTGGGAGAATGTTAGGATTTAGGTGTCATCAACCTTGTAAATCCTTTATTTTTATTATTCTCCTAAAGTGTTTTGTACATTTACCCATAAGAGGTGAAACTGTTTGACCAACAGTGGTGAAAGAGACTATGTAAATGCAGTGTTACCATTACCATTTATCCTTATGGAAAAGGACAAATTAGCTGTCCCACCTTGGAATCTTCTAAAATAAGGTTGTGGGTCAAAATAGGGTGTTGTAAGAGCATCTATGACATGCATGCAAGTTGTCATAAGATGCTATGACAGTATGACAAATTCCCTATGACAGAATATGCTATTTTTAGACCCCAGGCGCCCATGCATAAAAGATGCCTTATGACAGCTGTAAGAGCATCTGTAAGAGGCTATTTTGGTATTTTTGACCATTTCAAGGAGGGAGGCGTGGGTTTTTCTAGGTGGTATTGCTGCCTATTGTTTGGTGAAACCATGGTGGTTTTCATCCTCACAAATCTCTATAAATTGGGGCCTTGAGCTAGTGTTATGAAGAATTCAGTTTTGGGTAACAGGTGCTCTGGATTTAGAGGGAATGATAAGAGAAGTCTATTGCTGCATGTAATATTGAAGATTATTAGTAATATAATTTCCTCTCTTTCGGTGGTGGAGTTTTTTCCCTTCGGGGTTTCTCCACGTAAATCTGTTGTTGCATGTGTTATATTGTTCTATCTCTCTCTCTCATTCTTTCTTCACACTAAGGCTAAGGTTAATCTACATATTTCAGATTTAAATTCACACATTTAAGTTCATATTGCAAGCTTTCTTCACCTTGTTTTTCAACACTGCAATGGCTTGTTCCACACTTGCTCTACAGAGTTGATGGAGTGTTGTTGTTGCAATGGAGTGTTGAAGTGCTGCTTGAGAGTGAAGTGAAGGCTAAGAATGCTTGAGAATGCAAGAAGTGATTGCTAGAATGCTTAGAGGGTGAAATGGAATGAGAATGGATCCATTTGAAGGAAGAGTGAGCAAGAATAAAACATTTTTAGGTTAGTTGGTCAAAGAGGGACATTACAATTTGTTCCCAATAGGAAGTGTAATGCCTCTGCCAACTTCAGACACAGGAATCTGTCAGGGACGTAAGCGTACTGTGTGGACATCTGTGCACCATGTGGGAATCCCTGACAAATATTCTCCTATTGACACAACAAATGAATGCCAGGTTGAAGGTAATTATCCAACTGATCTAGAATGTTTCCTTTAGATTTGGTTTTCTAAGGTGAGGAAGTGTAAAAGGGGAATTTGCATAAGGGGTGCAAATTCGCTGCTATATATTTTTCCCCCACTTTAGTGAGTACAAATACTGATGAGTGATTTAGTAAAGTAGATCGAAGAGTGAATAGGGTTAGAAATTTATACATGAACCTTTGAGAAAGAAAACCGCAATCTGGCGAACTCGAAAGCGTAGGGTAGGCAAAGGACTTCATAGCCCTGCAGAACTATGAAGCTAAAGAATGAAAGCATCTTTTAGGCCTATAGACCTATGAGGAGGCAACCCCCAAGATCTCTCATATGAAGGAAGCCCTGAGAAGTAAGTGCCTCACAGGCCTGCAAACATGTAAGGAAGGTATCCTCCAAGACCTATACACTTGCAAGGAGGAGTCCCCCAAGATCTCTCACATGGAGGAAACCTAGAAAAGAATTCTATAGGCTCACAAACCTATAAGGAAGGTGTCATCCAAGATCTCTCACAAGAAGGAAACCCAAAGAAAGAACCCTACAAGCCTGCAGACCTGCAAGGGAGCGACCCCCAAGATCTCTTGCATGGAGGTGGCTCAAAGGAAGTTCCCTACAAGCCCATAGACCTTAAGGGAGGTATCCTCCAATATCTTTCACATGGAGGAAACCCAAAGAAAGTGGACTTTGCAGAGTGGGAAAACAGATTTACAGGCGCACTTGTAAAGCGACATGTCTACCTGCAAATAGAACATGTCAGAAAGTGGCCACACAGGAAAATAAGTGGACACTCACGCAGACTGTCAGCAAGTTGGAAAAATTTCAAAGGGGTCCCTTGTGAACCCAACGTAAAGAAGGGGTCCACTCAAGGGACACACTTTTCAAAAGTATGAAAGAGATGTTTCTTTCTCGAATCGATTCATCATCAAGGAGTCCTTTTCAAAGATGTTCACTTCATCAAGGAATTAGAATGGAGGAAAATTCCCCCATGTGAGGGGAAGGTCAAAGCTGCTCCTGCCTCGAAGGAAAGGTTCTCAAGTTCTTTCTTTATGAACCCATGATGAAGGAAAAACGTTCCGTTAAGGTTCTAGGTTTAGAATGTGATTCCTTGAGAAAAGGTTTGTGAAGATTCTCAAGAAAAGATTTGTTGGCAATGAATGCATTATCTGAAAATTGAAATGTTATAGAAATGGTGTTGTCACACATGAAAGGGACAACTCAAGCAAAGAAGAGAGAAAGATAAAGGAAAAGCTAAAAGAAACATTACAAACAAAGGGCACATGGGTGATCTGATATTTTGGGGTTAGAACTACTCATAAATATATATAAGTATGATAATAGTATATAAAATGAACTGTCATCAACCCCCTACTATATCAGACCATGTGAAGAATGCATTATAAGAAAAAATAAAAAAAAATTGGGTCAACATGGAAGTGTCCACTACAACCATTTCTGATGGAGGAACAAACTCCTGAATGTGAGTAGGAGGAGTAGGTTTGGAAACAACAAGGGGAGTTAGCTCAAGTGCCTTGGTAGCAAGCATCTTCCCTTTTACTACTTTTGGAGCAGAAGTGGTAGGAGGCTGCAGAGGCTGAGACATAGAGGATTCCCCACAAGGACCTTTCTTTTTTCTATACAAATAATACCAAGGCCCGAGAGGCTCAGTAGGGAGATTCAATATCTTGATCTTGGGTCTACGCCAAGGAGGTATCATCTGACTTAGCGGGTAAAGGCTAGGCTTGCTCATCCAATACTCCTCCCAAGAAAGGGGAGCAGACGAATTGGTCTGAGAGGAGGCAAGATTCTCCTTTCCTTTTTCAGGAAAAGGAGGCAGCTAGCTTCTGTCCTATAGGCAGAGCCAATTTTGGTTGTCACTTGTCCCCAATCTTATACTTCACGTAGTTCTTGTAAAGTAGGTGTTCTTGGAGGAAGCAGACAAACCGGGGCGGGCCAAAAATGGTCTAATGAATATCCCCCACTGGACACCAAAGGCTAGTATCTAGTGTCATGCACTACATGCATGACACCTGCATGGGAGAAATTTAGAAATTTATGAATAACAAAGGTGATTCTATTCATGGAAGCTAGTCAAGGTATGCCTAGCTTCATCTTGAACAAATTTGACTTCAGAATGACATCAAAAACCGTGTTAATAGCCCTAGGTCCAACTAGGATGAACAAATTTATTGAGCCATATGGTTTCAGACAAAGACCATCATTTGTACAAATGGTAAAAAAAAATTCTTCATACTCTTTTCTATGTAGTGAGTTAAGCCACAACGTCTCTTCTATAATACCATTCACTCGACTCATAGGATCTATTAAGACTCTTGTCACAATATTATCATTGAGGTGAGTGGAAATATAGAGGGGAGAGGGAATGTTATTTAAGGTCAAGTCCTATGATGTGAATGTCACATCCAGGGATCTGGGCATAGGTTGTGTCGTAGGAGAAACCATGACTATGTTAACATAGGCCTCAGGCTGAGTGACAGAATTGGTGGGATCGATAATCGTGTTAGCAAAATGCAATGGAAACAGGTCTATGTATATCTGCAACTCACTATTCGCTTTCACCATTGATTTATTCATATTTTATCTGCTTCCATCAAGATGAATAGTACCATCCTCGATGTGGTCTTGTATCTCATGACGCAAGTGCATACAACGTTCGGTATCATGTTCATTAACTCGATGGTACTGAAAGTAGGAATTTGCATCATACCAACTAGGGTAAGGTTCCTGTATTAGGATAAAATTTTTAGATTAATATATCATATTAACTTAATCCCCAATCAACAATAGAGCACAATGAAAACAAGAAGCAAATAAACATGAAACAATATCACCTAGTCTTCAAGCTTCCATTGGTTGACCTCCATTGGCCTTCTCCATCTTGCTACAACTTGTATAATTTCCCTTAGATTTGAAGTGCAACTATCACCTATGCCTTAGATAGGAAACATATTGAAGTAATGTGTGCTCAAGTACTCAAAATCTCTCAAGCATGCTGAAAATAACTTGTGTGTCTAAAATGACTTGAGAGAAGGCCTTTTAAAGAATGCCAAATTGAGAATAGATGGCCAGGATTAAAAGTTGGTGAAGCCCTAAGATCAAAGGCCAAGAATCAATGTCATAAGGAGGATTAGGGTTAGGGAAACATTAGGTCAAAGTTAGGGCAAACCTTGAAATGAAGGGTTGAGATTTAATTGGAGATAATTAAATCAATGGTCGAGAATAATAGGTAGTTGGAATAATAGAAATTATTTAATTTATGGAGGAATGTTGACTTATGAATTAAATAATGGTTTAATTCATAAATGGGAATGAGACAAAAGACAATAAATTTTTTATTTTTTTTAATTATTTATTTGTGGGATGAAAAGAGGGTTAAATGGATAAAGTTATTTAACTAAAGGATAAATGGTAATGTTATTAAATGATTGGAGGGAACATGGATTGATTAGTGACATACATAAATAAATAAATGTAATTTATTTATTTAAGTAATCATGGAGGAATAATTATGACATTAAGATGTGATTAAATAATTGAATTATGTGATGGAGAAGCATGGTCATCATAGAAAATATGGTTTGTGAGTTGAGACTATTTTTATGTGTCTACATTTTTCCCCTCTTTGACATAATGCAGTCTATTGCATTGTGTCAAAGAAAATAAGTCAAAAATATGCCCTAGTGTGAAAGGAGGAAGAGGAAGGATGACGAGGAGGTAGTGGTATGCCCCTGTGAGAGGACAGGTGGGTTGAAAGAACATGAGTGTGCTCTCAAAACAGATGAGAAGACGAGAGGATAAAAGAATAGAAGAAATGTTAGTGTGTAAGACATGGATGTTAGGATGAAAAATGAATACTTCAATATTTTGCTAAGTAACAAAATAGGTGTTGTAGAATCATCATTGGGCAGTAATATGTGACAAATGGACAAAAAAAACCATGATATGACATAGACCAAGGTGTGAAAGGTCATCCACTTGTGAAAAAAAGACAGTCATAGACAAGGAATGTCCTAACTCATACTAAGGGCTAAGTTGCCCCAGTCTTTTTGTCAAGACACACCCAAGACAACAATCAAGGAAAAACAGGCCATGAGACGTCATTGCACCTCTAAATCCTTCATGGGACATCCTCAAGGTAGCTAGTAGCATGACCAAGAGAAAAAACAATAAAAAGATAAGACAAAATAGACCAGCAAACTCAACAGCCATTCAATATGTTTGCCAAGATTTGTGTGTCAAAGGTTGATTACGTGATAGTTTGACAGTTTAAAGATTTGATAGTCTAATAGTATTGATGTTTTGATGATGCCTGTCGTCAGGAAGGACACATCCTGAAAAGGACAATGACTATGTGATGGAGCCTGTTGTCAGGAAAGACACATCCTGAAAAGGAAAATGACATTTTGATGGGGTCCAATTCCAAGAAGGCCACATCTTAAAGGAGACCAGGAAGTGACTAGGTGGACATTGTGTTGGAAATTTGATTGATGTTTGACTTGATGACTGGCTAGACTATGTTTCCTGTTGGTTCGCGATTTGAATGTTGATGTTTTGATGATTGTCTTGTGTCTGAGTTTGACTACGTCTAACTTATTTGACCGACATGATGAACCCTAAAGGATTGAAACTAGGGGGCCTCGGGGGCTCATCGACAGATGGTCTTACCTACGTCGTGCACTCAGAGACCTCGTAGTTTGACAATTGACAAAGACTAACACGACTGACATGACTAACTTTGACTCTATTTTGGGATTTGTGATGTTATTTGGATGTTTTGTGCTTTCTTCAAGACATTTTTAAATTTTTTGGTCTTTTTTTAGGAATTTTTATGATTTTTAGAAATTTTTAGGACTTTTTATGATTTTTATGATTTTTTCAGGACTTTTTATGATTTTTATGATTTTTTCAAGACTTTTAATGATTTTTAGGATTTTTTAAGGACTTTTTAATGATTTTTTCAGGACTTTTTCGATTGTCAAGACCATGTGCGATATCCATTGCAGTCTCATGATAAAATATTGCCCCTAGTCAAGTTAATGGAAAGGACATGACCAGTATGGATGATAGGCGGTGTGCAAGACTTTGATGTCAACCACTGTTGGCCATGGAAAGAAATGTCATGATGTTAGGGTGAAACGTTGTGATGAATCTCATAAAAATGGATGTTTATTATGGACTAAGGTAAATAGAGTGAAAGTAGATGTCAAAGCAATGACTGACTACACATGGCACCTATTTTTTAGGTTTTCACCATGGTACTTATCCAAAGCGCCTGTTTACCAGGTTTTCACTATTGGATGAATTATTTCTCTTTATTTTTGTCAAATTTTTCATTTTTTTGGTGTCACCAAGATGCCTGTTTGCTAGGTTTTCATCCACGTGATGATATTTTTGTTATTTTCATTTTTTTTTCTATTTTTAATGGTTGTTGGCCAGACTTTCCGATGCTATGTATAGAAATTGCATAAATGTAGACTATTGATTAGATTTGCCAATTTTTCACCATCCAGAGTAGCCAACTGATATGCACCAAAACCAAATGACACAGTGATGATGTATAGACCCAGCCAATTGGGCTCAAACTTGCCTGGTTTTTCTTTGTCAGACTAATTCTTAGGATTCTGCATGAGAACCAGGTCACCAATGTCAAATTTCTGGGTCATCACTCTTTTGTTGTAGCTTCTACAAAGATGATTTTGATATGCCTATAAGTGGTTCAAGGCATTATGTTTGTGTTCGTCTAGCGTTTCTAATTCATGCAGTCCTGACTGTTGATATTCATTAGTGATTAGACCTTTCATAGAGACTCGTAGGGATGAAATTTTGACCTCTATGGGAAAGATGGCTTCAGCTCCAAAGATGAGGGTGAATGGAGTGGCTCCAGTGCCTAGGAGTATGGATGCTAGTGTGATATGCCCACAAAGAAAGATTGAGTTGTATGTGCTAGTCATGACCAACGTCATTGACGGTCTTCTTAATAAGTTTAATGATCATTTTATTAGATGCCTCAGGTTGACCATTTCCTTGTGGGTAGTAAGGCATGGAGAAGTGGTGTCGGATATGGAAGTGTTCACAAAGTTCATAGACATCTTGATTTTTGAAGGGACGACCGTTATCTGTGATGATGAATTGTGGAATACCATATCGACAGATGATATATTTGAGGATAAACTTGGAAATTTGTTTTCCAGTAATGTAAGTGAGCAGGATGGCTTCGATCCACTTAGAAAAGTACTCAGTAGTGGTAATGATGAATTCTTGGCCATTGGACGAAGTAGGATGGATCTTTCCCACGAGGTTGAGTCCCCATTGTATGAAGGGCCAACGAGAAGTAATCGGTCGAAGTTCTTGCACTGGTGCATGAATCAAGTCACTATGTATCTGACATTGGGGACGCATTCTGACAAATTCAAGTGCATCTTTCACAATGGTCGGCCAATAATACCCAAGTCTTGTTATATTTTTGGCTAAAGTAGGACCACTCAAATGGGATCTGCATATACCCTCATGTACCTCTCACAAGTTCATTTGTGCTTCATCAATGTCAAGACATCGAAGAAGGGAGTTATCAAAGCTACGACGGTAAAGGGTGTCACTAAGGATGGTGTATATGGCGGCTTTTCGGACAAAGGACTTTCGTTGGTTATTGGATAGGTTGGGGGGAAGGGTTTGGGACTTGAGGTAGTCATAAATGTCTTGATACCATGGAGAATTGGGACCAAAAAGCTCGCAAACCATCTCTAATTCTGGTATGTTATATGCAGGAACCAAACGTTGTTCTACCAAAAATTCAAATTGAGGCACATTACTAGGAATGTCCAGGAGAGAGACAATTGTGGCCATTGTGTCTGCTGCCTTATTTTGTGTTCTTAGAACTTGCTCAAAAGTCACCATGTGAAAATATGTTTGAAAGTTGTCAACCATTCATTTGCAAGGCATTAATTTCTCTTCCTTAGTGTCATAGTTGTCGTTGACTTGGTTAATGACCATCTAAGAATCTCCATAGACATGAAGCATTCTAATTTTCCATTTGATGGCCATTCTAAGTCCTGTGACAAGTGCCTCATATTCTGCCACATTATTTATACATGGAAAAGCAATGCGAAGGGACTTAGGGATGGAGTTTGCTTGAGAGGTGATAAATAGTATTCATGCCCCCGATCCATGATTAGTATGACATCCATCAAAATATAGCCTCTAAGGTGACTTAGGTTCTGTATGAAATATTGACTCATCTAGAAATTCTGCTAATAGTGGATGATCACCCTGTATAGGTGCATCTTCCAGTTGGTCTGCTATCACTTGTCCCTTTATTTCATTTCTTTCAACATACTAAATATCATACTCACTCAAGATCATTACCCATTTTTCTAGGTGACCTGTCAATGCTGCATGACTTGGGAGATATTTCAGGGGATCATTATTCACCACTAAGTGTGTCTGGTGATTCAATAGGTAGTGTCTTAATTTCAAAGCAGCAAAGATAACTGCTAGGCAAGCATGTTCAATGGTTGTGTAATTTATCTCATATCCAACTAGTGTCCTATTGATGTAGTATATGGCCCTTTCCTTTTCTTCATGGTCATTCTGTGCCAGTAATTCCCCCGCTGCTCAAGTTGTTGCAGAAATGTAAACAATCAAAGGTTTCCCTTTGATTGGTGGCATTAAAACAGGTGGTGACAGTAGATAATCTTTTATTTGTTGGAGGCCTCCTGACATTTATCTGTCCATGCAAAAGGGATACTTTTGCACAGAAGATACTAAAATGGATGACACTTGTCTACCAATTGTGCTATGAAACATCAGATAGATTGTAACCTTCCTTGCAATGTCCTGAGTTCACTTATCCCTTTTGGAGGAGGCATGTCTAATATGGCTTTTACCTTGGAAAAATCAACTTCAATGCCTCTACAAGAAACAATGTACCCAAAAATTTTGCCTAATGCCACACCAAAGACACATTTCTTTGGATTCAAGTGGACCTTGTATTCTTCCAGTCTCTTGAAAATTTTGTCTAACACCTTCAAGTGGTCTTTTCGTGTCAAAGATTTTTCCAAAAGGTCGTCTACATAATATTCCATTATCTTGTGCATCATGTCATGGAATATGGCTGTCATGGCTCTCTGATACATGGCGCCTGCATTCTTAAGACCAAAAGGCATGACGTTCCAACAATATGTGCCCCAAGGACATGTGAATGTTGTTTTGTGTTGATATTTAGGGGCAATACGAATCTGATTATAACCAGAAAAACCATCCATGAGGGACATCTCATATCCTTCAGTAAGGTCCACTATGATGTCGATGTTTGGCAAGGGAAATTCATCCTTTGGACATGCTTTATTCAGGTCCCAAAAATTTGTGCAGATGCAGATTTGACCATTTGGCTTTGTGACTAGTACAAGATTTGATATCCATTCAACATAGTTTATGGACCGTATGAATCCCATGTCTAATAATTTATTAAGTTTTTCTTTGACTAACAAGGCGATCTATGGGTGCATCTTTCGTAGCTTCTATTTCAGTAGCTGGGCATTGGGAAATAATGGAAAATGGTGCAAGAAGAGTTTTGGATCCAACTCAGGCATATCGGCATAAGACCATGCAAATTTGACCTTACGCTCTAAAAATAATTTGTGGAACTTAAGTTTCTCTTCCTCTTTCAAAGATGCCGTGAAGAGGACCATCTTAGGATCTTTTACTATAGATATGTTTACTTCCATAGTGTCCTCTATGAGCATGGCTGATTTGTCCTGAGTTACAGGGAGAAAGTCTACTCCTCCATCCTTAGGTGCCTTAGAGAGGTTTTCACCTTCGAATAAGTCCTTTATTTTTACTTTTTTATCATCAAAAGGTGCCTTTCAATTTTCACCTAAAGATGTGTCATTCTTTGCTTTATTTTATTTTTCATTTTGTGACTAGAGGACATAGCAATCTCCCCAAAGTAAGCAGCACAATCTAGGTCAATGGAAAAACCAGCCTTGTGGTCTCCACTAGTTATACCCTCACACAGTCCAATGAATTATGCAATGGCCTCATCATTTTGAAATATTTCCATAACTGGTAGGCCTTGTTGATCCCATTCGATTAGTTGTGGGTAGACTAAGGAAATACCATCATCAGTATTAGTGAATGGTGGGTAGGACGTGGAAAGCATGCCGATGGATTTAGAGAGGTTAAAGATAAAATTATCATCGTCAGGCTCTATATCAGATTCTATCCAGTACTCTGCCTTGCTTGATTCACACTCATCAGCAAAGTAAGGAACAAAGGGAGTGGAGTCAGGGTCAGTAGTGTCATGTGGAAATTTAAATGAATCTGAATGATGGTCATTAGGTTCAATAGGGTAGATGAGTATGTCGGGATTATGGTCAATGGGAGTAGAAGAGGATCCAGATTTGGTGTTGTTTAGTGTCGTGTCAATTTTGAACATTTTCTAGAATCTCTCTTCAAATGTAGGCTCTCTTGGTTTGCAGAACAAGTCCTCAAGGAAACAATCACTCAGGGATCACTGGGAGCCAAATTCCCATTCATGGGAGTCAGTTTCAGAAAGGGGATCTTCAATTGTCTCGACATAGTCTGAAGCATTTACTCTCTAGCTAGAAAACACATTGGTACTATGATCGCTAGATTCTCATGGTCCTAACCCTAACCCAAGACATTTAGGTCTTCCTTTAGGTGCTAGAGGTTCTTGCCTTCCTATCTTGTGCTTGCTGGGGCCATGCACTAATTACATTGTAGCCTTTTTCCTTTATCATGTCATATCCCTTACCATATATGGGAGTTGGATCCTCTAGTTCTCTATAAATCCAAGATAGCACGTTGTCAGTGTCCTCTTGAATCATTTCACCCCACTTTATGAATATATTTTTGGAGGGACTCTAAAAATTTCTTTTGACTCTAACATGAAGCAAGGATTTCCATAGACCTGGGGAGACTTGGGCATGCTCGTTATGCAATAGGCTATATTCAGCTTATACTCTTCACACCCTTGGTCCTAGATCTTAATACTTGTGTTAATGCTTGGGGTGATGGATGAAGTGGTTGATGTCATGGAGGTGGTCATGGTTGTTGAAGAAGCAGAAGTGGATGTTGTGGTAGTGGATGTGGATGTGGGAGGTTTTGCAAGTTTTGATGGGTCAAGGAATTTAGAGGATGAAGATGTTGAAGCTTCATGGTTGATAGGCACTTGGTGCTCTGAGATACCTCTCAAATTGGTACAATATTGAAATGGGTCAGGGTCTCCATATATGGTAATCTTAGTGCCTTCAAAGAGAAACTTCAAACACTGGTGATATGTGGAAGGGACAACTTTCAAGGCGTGGATGCAAGGTCGACCAAGTAAAATATTGTATGGAAGTTCTAGATCCAGGACTTGACAAGTGGTGTCCACAATGACTGGTCCAATACGAATTGGAAATGTAATTACGCTTCGAGAGGAACGTTCTTCATCATCATATGACTTGATAACAATGCTCTTTGTAGCATCTACACAAGTATCAGAAAAGCCTAGGGCCTTAACCAATTTTAAGGAGCATATGTTCAGTCTTGCTTTGCCATCTACTAAGACTCGTCTGACCTTATGCTTATGGATAAAGACTTCAATGTGAAGGGCATCATTATGATTGGATTTGGATGATGAGTAGTCTTGGTCTGAAAAAGCTATATGGTGGGGAGCGGTAAGATATCCCACCATGGCCTCAAATTGATTGACATCAATGTCTTGGGGAATAGAAGACTCTTATAGTGTTTTGTCGAGTATAGCCTTATGCATTGGGGAAATGCGTAGCAACTCAAGTATAGAAATCTATGCAGGTGTCTCAATGAGGCTAAAATGTCCTTTAGGCTGGGACTGCTTGGTTAATGGATGGGACTACGATTGTTGGGTGGACGGGCTAGCTACTGTTATCTTTGGTTATTGGGCAGGAGAAGGGCCAGCTATGGTGACTTTTCCCCCACGCTTAGTGACATTGCATTCAGGGGTGTTTCTGACAATAATTGTGTTGACATGTTCAACAATTGTTCTAATATGATTTATGATAGGTCCACCAAAATAGTCATATGCAATACGGGCATGGTTGGCTCGATTATTGTTATTAGCTTTTGACGTGGAAGGGTTACTAGAACCATGGTCCTGCAGTGGGTTCTTATGTATGGTATGGTCTGAATTAGATGCAAATTGTGGTCCACCTATCTCAATGGTATGATTCTTGATAAGGTCTTGTACCAGATTTTTCAGTTGTCGACAGGAGGAGGTTTTATGTCCTTTTTCCCGATGATAATCACAAAATGCGTTGTCATCCCACCAAAATGGTTTAAACTACCCTAGGTCATATGGTTTTGGGTCCTCAAATGTGATGACACCATTTTGAAGGAGTTTCTTGAGGACTTCTTCCATGGGCTCACCCAAGGGGGTGTATGTGCGACTCCTAGGGAATTGTCTGGGTTGTCAGGGCTGCCTTTGATTTTGGTTATTTTGATTACCTTGGTTATTTTTATTTGTTTGTACAACATTGGCAGCATGGGTTTGGGCGGTCATATGTGTATTTTGTGGTTGAGCCCCTTTAAGGGTAAGCACATGACCCATTGTGTTGACAACCTTAACGTCTACAATGCCATCATTGGTGACATGTTTATTCTTAACCCAGTATTTGTTCTTGTCGGTGGTTGGACTTGCATTTGTCTTCTTAGGACCATATTTTAATCTTCCCTCAACAATAAGGGCTTTCTCAAGTTGGACGCCTCATTCAACTAGGTCCGCGAAGGTTGTATAACAATGAACTCGCAAGCCATTTTTCAATGGGCCTAGGAGTGTTTGTACAAACATTTCAACCTTCTCTTTTTCAGGTATGTCTATGTGGCAATGACTTGTTAGGCCTCTCCATCTTTTGAAAAATGGGATAAAATTTTCACCAGCATCTTCTTGTGTAAGTGTGCATAAGCTAGTGATGGAGGTGTCTGTGTTAATGTTATAGGCATAATTTTTCACAATTTTTTCTACAAGTTCATCCCATGTTTTTATCCCCTTCAAAGTGGAGAACCATTCAAGTGTGGGTCCTATGAGACTCTTGGAGAAGAGTCTCATCAAGTGTGTTCATACGCAATGTCCATACAGTTGATCGTGAATTCTCGAATGTGTTCAATAGGATTTGTCTTGCCCTTGTATTTGGTGAAGCTTGGTACCACATATCCAGGAGGAAATGGTGGCATGTATAGACTTGTGTCAAAAGGATATGGGCATAAGTCATATGACATGTGTGACCTTCTGTTGGACATTTGCATATTCTCAATGGTTTTTTGTAAGTCCATTACTTGGGCTTGTAAGGCATCAATTGTAGGATTGTTTGTCGCATCACACATGGGAGTAATGGGTATCCCATGTGTCCCCATTGGTTGTGAAGAGACATTCATATTTTGTCGTGGGATGTATGACGTGTTTTGATTGGAATGTTGTTGATATTACAAGTTTTGATTAGGGACATGTTGATGGGTATGAATGTGTGATGCATATGTAGGAATGTGTCCTTCAACCATATGAGTTGATAGTTGTGGGATATGTTGGCCATGAATGTTTTGGTGTCCAAATGAAGCCATAGGCTGCGTATTTTGATTTCCTTGTCCAAATTGTTGGAATTGTCCATGGGGAACATTTGTGTTTTTCCCTTGGGAAGTATTGGTATTAAATTGTGATGATGTGTTGGTGTTTGGTTGTGGTGCTCTAATGAAAATACATCATTTACTTCCTCCAAAGGGATTGAATGAGGTCCCAATGAAAGGATTTGATGATGATGCTCCCATGGTACTAGATGAAGCTCCAAATAAGGGGATTGAAGAGCTTGCCCCCATTGATGAGGATCCAAAGGAAGCTCTGATTGATTGTGAGGATGTTGTTGACATTGTATGCATTGATTGTGATATGGCTTGTGACATGGTTGGTGCCCCTCCAATGGATGTTGCATTGACTGAGTTGGAGGTATTTGGATTGGAGGTGCCACTAGAGGTAGCATTGATGGTGTTTGTATTATTTTGTGTGGTGGAGGTATTGTTTGTGTTTTTTTGAGGTGTCGAGTGTGACTGATTGTGTTGTTTCGTGTCGTTGGGAGAAGCGGGTCTTATGGTGTTAATGTCAAAGCCTCATGGCAACTTGGCCCCTTGGTCTAAGAGCATAGCTAAATATCTATCAAGATTGTTCAAGACCAAGTCCTCTACAAAGGAGGCTACTTCAGGATTTTGGGCTACACCCTCTAAGTCCTCTGCAAGCACTTTCCCATTTTGGTCTATCTATATGAATGGTTCAAATGGATTTCAAGAGGAAGATGGTATGTTTATGTCACTAAAAGGACTGATAAAAGATGCCCCCATGTCTATGTTTGAGTTCATGTTGTAGGGATTATTTCCTTGTCCGAAAGGATCCATTTGTCTTCTTTTCCTTTGGAGTCTAGTCTCAACCATAAAAGTCTTTCTCAAATGAGGGAATGATAATAACAACTAAGTGTGAGGATGACACTAATCTATGTTTTTGTATTTTTGGAAACAAGGGATGATCTTGCAAAATGATAATATTTCCTAAAGGAAATGACTAATGCAAAGTGACAATGTAAAAGGGGAGGAACTAAAATGAATAATGGACTAAAGTTTTGAGGTATGATATGCAGAATACAAGGTCTAATGAAACTATAAGGTGCAATCACTTTTGGTAGACTTAAGGAAAAGTATACTAACTATTCAAGGTTTGTTCAATGTCTCAATTTGGATTGTCAAGGGACTTGTTTGTAGGACTAGTTGACAAGATGAAAAAATGACAAAGTGAGGTTTCCACACTAGAGTTATGAGTGGGAAGTGACTCACAAAAAGGACAAGAGACTAAGAGATTGATTATGATTAAGTCCAATGACAATTTAATCTTGAAGACAAAGATTTGACAAGGTATGGTAAGTTTTCCTATTCTCAAGTCTACAAAAATGAGGATCTAAAATTTGGTTTATTGATGGAAATGATGATGATGGACTCTAAGGTGCAACTAGGATGTGAAATGGTAGACCTATGGTGAAACTAAATGCAAATTAAAATGTAAGGATGGAGGTTTTGAGCAATTCTTTTTCTGGTTTTGAACAATGACTGTTGAGGAAATATGTCTGAAAATAGCTTGTAAATGTTTGATCTTGGGTTTTTGATAGTGACAGTGATTTTCCAATTGACAGGCAATTGTGTTGTCAAATGCGTCTCAGTTTAAGCAAATGCGGCACTATGGGTCACAGATTTGGCTTAGTAAATGAATTGCAATTTTTTGGAAAGAAAATGCAGTTTGGACTAGTCAAATGTGTTGTATCAGAGCAAATGTGTTGTAGAGATTGTCAAGTGTGGCACAGAACAACGAATGTGTTTTAGAAAATGTGGTACAAAATGCAAAAGATTGATTTATCTAATGTTTTGGTAAAAAATATGAATTGTTTGAAGTTGATTGTTTGTTTCCAGATTTGAGTGTTGTTTGTTTTGTTTCAGTATCTAGAAAACACTTGGCAAACATGATATTTGGAATGTGTAATCAATCACAAAGAAGACAAGCACAATCTTATGGTTAGGCCAAGAAAATATCTGCTAGATTCCATGTGGGTTTCCCCAGCTACATATCCTTTGCGTGCGAATCTAGAAGCTTGGTTGCACGGGCTCCCCCTTATAGTGCACTCTCTTCTTAGGCCAACCAAGCTTCCAACCCCCATAAAAATCCCATGGCAGGTTGATCACCTCTACTAAAGACTACGAAGATGTGGATGCCTTGACAACGACCGTTGTTGCGCTAGTAGATAGAGGGTTTTTGGCTACTACACAAAAGTATTTAGTTCAAGACCCCTGTTCGAGTGGCCATACATGGGGCAAAAGATTAAGCTCCATTTAGGAGGCACTCCACCCTGAAGAGGTTATGCTCAACAAGGTTTTGGGGAGTGCTACTTTTTCCGTATGACACATCCGCACTCGTAATCCTAGGCTTTCCATTAGGATTCACATTTATATACCGATTAGGGGTAGCTCAGGCAAAGAGCTCCATTGCCAGTTTGAGTCGCCTTGGGGTGAGTACTTTTTCCTGCCAAGGAAAACCCAATTTCCTAGAGTCAATAACAGTTTCTCTTGCACCCAGGATTGCACAAGTGGGCAAGGGGAGAGGATACTCCTATTATTGAATCAAAGGTTAACCAAGTTTAAGCATTTTCTTCATTTTAATAGCCAAATTGAAGTGTGAGGAAAACACATCAAACACTTTGTTTATTTTAATCCAAGCTTATGATGTCAACTCAAGCACACAAGTTCTTTTTAGGCCCACTAATCCTTCTATGTGAAAAAAAACACTCAAGATAAAACAAAATTGAAGCGACAGCCCTGCAAAAACACGATTAGTAGTTTTGAGTCTCCAATCTTTGGCAAGCGAAAGTTGACGTTGCAAATCTTGAATCGTGGACATGTGAACCTACAAGAAAAAGTCAAAGATTAGTCACAAAAAATTGAAATTAAAAAAAAAAAGAAAATGACAATAATCTAATTAACTAGGAATAAAAGTTAACCTAAGTAAGGGAATCCTAAAAATAATCTAAAATTAATCGAAATGTTAAACTAAGTTATTTATTAAAATTAATATAAGCTAAAAATTGAAACTAAAAAGAAAGTTATTACCAAAATCTAAATGAAAGTGGAAAATCTAAAATTTAAATTTAATTTAATTTTAATCTAAATTGATCTCAAAACTAAAAATTCAAAAAAAAAAATCTAATCTAATGAATAGAAAATTTTTAAAATCTAAAATTTAATAAAAAATCTAAATTAACAATTTAAAATATAATTAGAAAAAATCTAAAAACATCTAAATCTAATTAAAATCTAATTGTAAATTTAATTAATTTAAAATCTAAAATATAAAAAAAAAAAATCAAAATCTAGTCTAAATCTAATGTCATTAAATTAAAAGCTAAAAAAAATAAATCTAAAAACTAATTAAAAATTAAAATCTAAGCTAATTCTAATTAAAATCTAATTGAAGATTTAATTAAAATTTAATGAAATTAATATCTAAAATATTTTAAAAAAATCTAATCTAAATTTAATGTAAGTAAAAAAATATTTAAAAACTAATTTAAAATTAAAATCTGAACTAAATCTAATATAGTTAAAATAAAGTCTAAAAAAGTCTTAGCTAAATCTAATTTAATTAAAATAAAATCTAAAAAGTAAATGAAAGTAAAATCTAATTTAAGTTAATCTAACTAAGGAAAAGTAAAATCTAAATAAGTTATATGTACGAAATAAAGGTAAATTAAAGAATGCTAAAGATACTATGTAAGGCTAAATAAAGCCTCTTCCAAAAGCTTTCCCACAAGGCAATAGGCGTTTCAAGGTTCAGTTGGCCAAATTGGAGAAGTGAAAGGTCAATTTCAGCGAAGGAGTGTTTGGACCAGGGAAGACTAATAGCATTTATCAGCAGCTTTTCAACAATGTTTGTTGTAGCTCCCCAAATTAGAGAAGTGAAAGATCAAACCAACGAAGATGAGTGTGGAGGAGCGAAAACCAATAGCGGCGTTTTGTTTGCAAGCTCGAGGTCACCAAATTGGAGAAGTGTGAATGAATGCTTTCAACTGCAAAAGAAAAAATGTCAAATGGAATTAATGCTTAAAAAGCAAAAATGTCAAGCAAAAATAATGCTTGCAGCTATGGGTTCAGCCAACTTTTGGCGCGAGATAAATGCACTCCCCTCTATCTTTTGAATCTATGTCGGTATGTGTGGTGGAAACATCAAGTAATATGGGTAAGAATGAATCAATCCTGTACTTAGAAGACGGTTGATCGGTCTGGTTGAGTGATCTGGATCGTAAGAGATTAGGGCCACAACCCGTGAACTAAGAATATCTATCTACTGCACTATCTGATATCACATATTAAATGCCATATAAAATTCCATATCACAAAAATCAGATATCACATATTAAATACCATATCGCAAATTAAAGAGCATGCATACACATTTATTGATTTTCAGGCTATACTGGCTGAACAAGAGAAATGAAAAGTCAATACCAACTAAGAAGAAGTTGGAGGAGTGGTAATGAATAGCATTGGAGCAAGTAGGTCACCAAAGTGGAGAAGTGCATTGTAAATTTTAGGCTGTAGCTCGCTAAAGTGAAAGGTCAATACTAGAAAAGGAGTGTTTAGATGAGCAAAAACCAAGAGTTCACCAGATTGGAGTTTGACGTTCTCGCAGTAGACTCTAACCAGGAAGATATGACCTCGAGGCCTTCTAAAAGGCTCTGTGAGGAGGAAAATGTCAAAAACAACCCAGAAATGCCATTTTCACATAACTGTTTTTATTCTACCAGCGTTGGGAATCAAATGCACACAAAAAGTGGAATCAAGAACTCAAACAAACAACGAAACTGGTGTTTTTCAGCAAGATACCCACATAACACAAACAAACATAGAAAATTTGTCGGCTATATTGTATGCTCTGGAGATTGCCTTAAAACGGAAAAGAAAGCCATGTGCATGCATGGAAGCGACTATACATAGAGCATGATGAAGAAGATTGTGGAGGAGCTGAAACCAATAGCATTGGTAGAGCAGCAAACACTACAGCCGACGACCCTTGTCCACAAATATTTTTCTTGCTCTACCTTGCTTAATAAAATGTGCAAACCTCCAGCTTATCTCCACATAAGATACAAAGTCATCAAATCAGCACATAATATAAACTACTCAAAAATCTCCGTCTGATTTCCTATGAAATACTCAGTCATAAGATAAAATCAAAACCTATGCATTTCAAAAGTGATTTATTGCCAAGTGAAAATTAGCATTGGAGTTGAAAAAGTACAATATTTCGAGCAGGAACTATTGGTAAACTAGTCATGAATTTTCTTGCAAGTATGAAATATCTCATTTAACGGACAAAAATACTGCAAAACAAATGAGCCTTACAACCAACGGTGATTAAAATAGCCAAAGGTGACGAATGAACTTTCTGCAACTAAAAAAAACTTACGAATGGTTGTGTTCAGAAGGATGTCGGGTTCACCAAATGTATTAGGATAAATTTTTCAGATTAATATAGCATATTAACTTAATCCCCAATCAACAATAGAGCACAATGAAAACAAGAAGCAAATAAACATGAAACAATATCACCTAGTCTTCAAGCTTCCATTGGTTGACCTCCATTGGCCTTCTCCATCTTGCTACAACTTGTATAATTACCCTCAGATTTGAAGTGCAACTATCACTTATGCCTTAGACAAGCAAAATATTGAAGTAATGTGTGCTTAAGTACTCAAAAGCTCTCAAGCATGCTGAAAATAACTTGTGTGTCTAAAATGACTTGAGAGAAGGCCTTTTAAAGAATGCCAAATTGAGAATAGATGGCCAGGATTAAAATTTGGTGAAGCCCTAAGATCAAAGGCCAAGAATCAATGTCATAAGGAGGATTAGGGTTAGGGCAACATTAGGTCAAAGTTAGGGCAAGCCTTGAAATGGAGGGTTGAGATTTAATTGGAGATAATCAAATCAATGGTGGAGAATAATAGGTAGTTGGAATAACAGAAATTATTTAATTTATGGAGGAATGTTGACTTATGAATTAAATAATGGTTTAATTCATAAATGAGAATGCGACAAAAGACAATAAATAATAATTATTTTTAATTATTTATTTGTGGGATGAAAAGTGGGTTAAATGGATAAAGTTATTTAACTGAAGGATAAATGGTAATGTTATTAAATGATTGGAGGGAATATGGATTGATTAGTGACATACTTAAATAAATAAATGTAATTTATTTATTTAAGTAATCATGGAGGAATAACTATGACATTACGATATGATTAAATAATTGAATTATGTGAGGGAGAAGCATGGTCATCATAGAAAATATGGTTTGCAAGTTGAGACCATTTTTATGTGTCTACAGTTCCTTAAGAGGTTTAGGGTTTAGCAAGGTTATGATCTTATCCTTCAACAACTTTTGAAAGATGGAAGAATAAGATTTTGCTAACTTTGTGAACTTTCAATTGCATCAGAGGTCATTATCATCTGGAGTGGCTACTACATTCACAACAGCCTTACCTTTCCCAAAGATTGATACAATGGACTTTCCTTCAAAATGGGAGTGCGGGGAGGATCCCCCAAACTAAACTACTGTCTGTTGATACTCTCGTAGGGCTGCACACAAATGCGTGAAAGAAGGGTATTTCATAAGGGAAAAATTTTCCTGCCAAGGCCTTTGCAAGTTCCCTATGAACACCTTCTACACAAAAGAATCTGAAAATGGATACGAGATTTGTGAGAAGAGCACTTGATATCACATTATGATGTCAGTAATCTTTTCATTATCACCTTGTTTGCATCGAACAATTCTAAAAAAGTCATCTTCGGCCCAATGTTAGCTTGGAATTGTCATAGGAATTGGTTTACAAGTTGGTCAAATTAGAAAATGGAATTATTGAACAAGGAACAATACCATTCGAGTGTTGTATCCTTGATAGATCGAGGGAATAGTTTTTCCATCAACGCATCGTGATGGAAGAAATCTATGCACAAAGCATTAAAGGCAAACACATGTGTTTGTGGGTCTCCTTTGCCACCATATTTTTTAAATTTAGGAATCTCTATTCCTTGAGGGAAGGGAGTGTTCAAAATTGCAACCAAAAATGGGTTATGCTAGAAGAAGGGTTGAAAGATAGGCTGGGAAAAGGATTGGGAGAGACTCGCCAACTGGCTCTGCATCTTACCCATATTCTAAAGAAGAGTGTTCAAAATAGGGTCATTAGAAGACATAGGACCAAAGGAACCTCCCCCAGAACTGCCACTGGAACCACCACCAAAACCACCGGTGTGACCACCATCATAACCACTACTGAAGCCACCTTTGCTTCCAAATCCACTACCATGGCCTCCACTGGAACCACCTCCACCAGCACGGCTTCTGCCGCCGAAGCCACCACCACTACCAAAGCCTCCACCACTCATCCCACCAAAACCTCCACTGCTAGAGGTGACAAGAGGGGTGAAGCTAAAACCCAAGGGGATCCTGTTCACTTTGATAGTTTAGGACCTCTTGGAGACAAAGGGGATGTCGATTGAGGGTACAACATTGCCCATGTAAATAGATGTGGGAGGCATCAACATTCCAAGCTGTCTCTCATGATCTTCAAAAGTGGCCCCTTATACAATGTTAGGATTTTTTGGAGGAGCACATGCTTTAATCAGATTAGAGAGACTAGCCAGGATTTTTATGTCAGTTCAATTTTTTCCAACCATGTAATTTATTTCATTGATAACCCTAGCCACCCAAGCCATCTTCAATTCCTTTTCTAAGTGATTCTCCAAGTCACCTAGTCCCTTGCTAATAGTAGAAATATATTTTGAAGGAATGTGAACAGCCTCGTACTTGTCCACTGATGATGATCTAGGATATGCAGGAGGAGTGGGGACGTGGTTTGTCTCATCGAAGATCCCTACCTTGCCCCTCGACAACTACTCCTGCGCAACAAGACCAACAACAGACCCAACAAAAAGGCTTGTAGAGAAACTAGTAGTGACCTTCGTCCTCTCCATCAGAAGGTGTTGTATACTTCTCCTAACAATATACCCAAAATTTGTGGACTAGGTTGTGATGCTTATAAACCTTCACAACACTTAGGGGCACAATGATCACAAGGTACAAGGGAAAAGCCTCAACACCAACAAATGAGCAGACATTAGTTCACGTCGAGTTCACCAAAAATGTAAGAGAGGGGGACCAACCATGTTCAAGGCCCCAAATCACAAATATCCAAGAGCGGAAGCTTGCCCTAACTCACCTCACTCTAAAGGGGTTTCTTGAAATGAGGGATGAGAAAGATGAGGACTATAAGGTCCTTCAATCACTCTACAAACCCAAAATCCAGAATGGGGCTAGGCGAGCTGATTTTTAGGTTCAACACTGTACCCCAGGTAGCTCTCTGCCCGAGGATGAAAGTATGGTTCTAGGACAACAGCGTAGTGCACTGGCATCTCTTAGGTGTGCTGCTTTCTATACAACTAGAGGACTAGAAACATAGTACGGACCACCAAAAAATAAGTTGATGTCCTAGCTAGTTATTTCTTAGGCGAACAAAATACAACTATGAAATAGGAAAGATACAAATGAATATGATAAAGAAAATATATTAAAGCGAAGGTGATGAACATAATCTCACAAAAGAGCATGTTTTCTAGCTAGCTCCAAATGCACATCCACCTACACACAAGAAAGAGGGAAAATTGTTGGGGGTTGTATCTAGGGGCTTTCCTTAGTCAAACACCCATTTTGGTTTTTCCACCTCCATAGACCACCAATATAGCAATGATAGAGAAATGCATGATAAAGAAGAAAAGAAAGTAGAGAACACAATAAACACTACAAAATAGTAAAGTGATACTCAACAAAATCATAGAGGAGAGGAGTGAAAATGTTACCACCTCCACCAAGAGCTCACTAGCCAATGATAGAGAAAGAGTGCTTGAACAATCACCACAGCCTCAACTACGATGAAGGGAGGTGTTGCAAACCTCAAGCCCCTGCCGCAATGGCTTGTTTCACACTTTATCTACGGAGTTGATGGAGTTTTTTTGCAGTGGAGTGTTGAATTACTGCTTGAGAGTGAAGTGAAGGCTGAGAATGCTTGAGAATGCAAAAAGTGATTGCTAGAATGCTTAGAGGGTGAAATGGAATGAGAATCGATCCATTTTAAGGAAGAGTGAGCAAGAATAAAGCATTTTCAGGTCAATTGGTCAAAGAGGGACGTTACAATTCGTTCCCAATAGGAAGTGTAATGCCTCTATCAACTTCAAATGCAGGAATCCGTCAGGGACATTAGCGCACCGCATAGGCATTCCCAACAAATATTCTCCTACCAACACAACAGACAAATGCCAAGTGGAAGGTAATTAGCCAACTGATGTGGAATTTCGCCTTTAGATTTGGTTTTCTAAGGTGAGGAAGTGTAAAAGGGGAATTTGCATAAGAGGTGAAAATTTTCTCCTATACACTGTCTATTCAATTTTTCTTCCACCTTTAAAGCATATTTATATGCCTTGTCTACACTATGTATATTCATCAAATTTACTTCACCTTGGATGGATATGTGTAGACCATTCAAATATAGATTAAAAATTGTTCAATTTCCTCTTCAACATGACCATCTCGTATGCTTAACCGGTAAAAATATTTAGTATAGTCCTCAAAACTACTTTCCTTTTACTTCAAATTTTGAATTTTCTTTATCAAATTAATTTGATTTTTTGCTAGCATAAATTTGGATTTGATTCTTGTCACCATTTGATCCCATGAATTAACTTTCTCCTTTCCTCTTCGTTGTCTATCTGTTTGCAAATGTTCCCACCACAAGGATGTGTTTCCCTTCAACTTTGTGTGTGCATACTTGACCTTCTGGACTTCTTTTGTGTTATCATATTCAAAAACATTTCCATCTTAGCAATCCAATCCAAGAACTCCTCTGCATTTAGTCCTCCTTTGTAAGTTGCTAGATCGAATTGAGGTTTAGAATTTATTTTCTTAATAACTTTGATAAATCTTTCTTCTCTCAAATCAAGACCTGGCCAATTCACTTCATCACATCCTTCAACAATCTACTTTTCTTCTTCATCATCATTAGCATCCTCTATATGGACTCCTCTTCTTTGAGCCATCTCCATTGCATCCAATCGTGCAATGATACCTCTAGATGTTTTTTCCCTACATTTTTCTATTTGCTTTCTTTGCTTTTCTTGCTCACTTTCTTTTTGTTCTACGATCAACTTCACATTTCTAAGGGACTTCCTTCCCTTTTTCTCCTTTTGTCTCTTCCGTGAAGCTCATACACATGTCACATAGGCACAATTTTTTGAATTTTTTGGCTTGCTCTTCACTTAAAGGTGCATGATGGTGCCACATGGTGGTTGCATGACCTTTGAACATTGTTTACCTTTTGAGCATGGAGAGTGACATGTGGTTGCATGGTGAGGTTTTTGGAAATAAGCTCGAGAGGAGTTTGGGAAACGCCTACCCATTTGTTGCATGTCTTGAAGGTTTTTGCCAGAAGGAGTATAGAGTTTCAAAAGGAATGTATCAGGTGCACTATCAGTAGAAGAGAATTTAAGAGGCACCATACATACCCTGAAGGGTCATGAACACCATCTCCTTAATCACCCAGTGCTTACATGCAATCGAATTTTGTGTTTGACAAGATTTTATGACACTGTAATGCCCCTGACAAGGAGGTTCTTTTCCACTACTCATCAGACTCCAGCTTAGCAATTATCACATCTTCTAATGAAGGGAACTGACTTAAGAAGTTTGAGTTTCATTTCAATTGGTGATCAAGTAGCTCAAACTTTATTACTCAGTGGATTTGTCTAATAGAAATCCAATTTTGGAATGATATTTTAGGGTGGTGGATTTAATGCCACCGTTTGGTTTTTGTCTTATATGTTTTGTGGCGGTGGAGTGTGCTCTATGCTTGTTCACTTCCCTTGATCTATAAAAGGGAATTCCCGAGCCTCTCCTCAAGAGTTAATGGGTGTGGAAAATCAATTATGAAATTATCTGTCTTAAGTCTTGTAATAATATTTTGATCAATTTTTTGGATTATGTCCCGTTTAGATCCCGACCTTAGTATTTTGTATTATTTTTTGAGATAAAGTAAATACAAGGAAGAAACATATTGGAATATTCCTATTTGGCCTTTATCATGTGTCTTATTCTTTGCTTACATAAAAACTAATGCTTTGTGTCATTCTTATTTTCGGGAAAATCCTTGATAATTGATCATTCTTTGTTTTTAGCTTTTATGTTTTCTTAACTTGGATTTATAGTAAATTGGATTATGTTCTTGTAACTCTTTCATTTTCTATTAGAATTGTGTTGGATCTCATATTATACATGTAAGAAAAGCAATTTTTTTAAGGGTTTGAGACACAAGTAATTGTTTTTTTGGTTTATCAACTTTCTGTCAAACCTTAGTGGGTGCTTCTTGCAAGAGGATCTGAAGGTTTACTTTATGTTTGCATAATCCTTAGTAGTTCATTCTACCCTAAAAAATGAAGGGTATGTGGCACTATGTGTTCATTTTATCAGAGTTGATATCCCAATAGGGTATTTGAAATGTTGTAAAAACTTTCAATGCATCACCATAGTTAGTTTTATTTCCTACATTTCTTCCTCCCTTTTCCCAAACCAAGAACAAAGAGTTGGTTTTGAAAATACCAGAGGTCATTCAGTGGAGCACAATGGGTCACCCATCTATTGAATTTACCATAAGGTTGTTCAGAGAGACATAAGCTTTGATGATCAATAATTCTATTTCTAGCATGCTCGATCATTGCTACTATGGTTACTTCTACTACTTTGGAACCCCCATGCACAGAATGCCCATTTTCCACCACATTCACAGTTGATTTTTGATTTCCCTATAAGAAGCACACGCTCCAGTCTACAACCAACCTATTTTAAAAGTTTCTTTACCCTCGCCTGCAACCTAGCAAATGACCCTTGTTTCTATTGTTGTCCCTTTAACCTCGATGAGTACCCTAAACCCTTTGAAAAATTGGTGCCGTATCCCACCTTTTTTTACCAATGACCTTAAATTTTTTGATGGCTTCCCCATTAAATGAATCGGGTGCCCCTTTTTCCATCCCTTTTTTACCTTCCCTCTGGTACCCCTATGGCTATACAAACTATTGAGTCCCCTCAATATTTTTGAACTCATATGGATATTTTTAGATGATCCTGGGAGGAGAGAAAACAAAAAAAAGGGTGAAATCTGCACTAGCTCTAGCCACCCCAAGATAGAGATACGATATGAAGAGAAGCATGATGCTCTATTGATTGCATCTATGAGGCCTCTAACCTCCAAGCCTGAGGGGGAAAATAAATATGAGGACTATAATGTTCAGGAAGTTGGCCTCAATCTCAAAAATACCCTCCCTCGTGACAAAGTAGGCATGATGAAAGCCACACAGAAGGTAGTATCTTTTGACTACCTAAAAATAGGGAAAAAGTTAAAGAAAAGAAAGGAAGAGTTGGAGGTGATAAAGGCCACAATTGCAAGACACCAAGCTATAATCAAAGCACAAGATGCAGATATCACCCACTTGAAGCAGGAGCAGTGATACAAAATTGTAAATGAAATTCAGACTGTACAAGCAGACAAAGATCAACTTCAAGGTGAACTAAGAGATATGTTGCTCAAGGTTGAATCTAAGAAAAAAGAGAATGATGGCATAAAGTCTAAGTTGCAAGAGATGAGACAAGAGTTGTAGAGACTGCAGAAAGAGATCTTCAACATATCAGGCCAACAAAGGCATGAATACATAGTGATGGAACAACAACTATAGTAGATGCAAGCTAAATTCTTTGATTTTTTAGATCAACTGAATCAGTTATGCAACAAGTTTAAGAAATAAAATAATGAAGTGGAAAAGGAGTTGGCCAGTGCCTAGGATTAGGCCACAAATGAAAAGAGAACCAAAGAGATGGAAGAAAGACAACTTGATGAAAAAATGGAGCTACAAAAAGTACAACAATAATTGTCTAGTACCTCTAGCGTGCAAGTATAAAACCAACGATATTTTCAACAAAAGGAGAATCGATTCTAGGAATTGCTTCATTGTGCCCAAGTATCGGTTGAAATAAAGGAGAGGAAATCCACCAAATCCAATCTAAAAACATAGAGTAAGGAGTTAGAGTAGCTACACCTTGAAATTTCAAGCACCTCAGAAATGATAAATTAATTAGAGGAGAAGAGTGCATCAGAGGCACAAATGTAGTAAACTGAGTTCCTCCCTATGTTGCAAGAGCTATATATCTCCTACTGGGAAAAGATAAAGAATGAAATAGTTTCCTTATAGCCAACTTTATGATTTATGGTAGACGCACAGGATTTGAGTGCCAAGGTTAGCCCAGTCGTGCAACAATTTTTACAATCAATTACTCCTAGGGTGATTGAATCTAAAAATTTAATTGTTAAGCTTTATAAGGTTACAGAGGATACCTTGGTGAATGTAGGGATTCTAGATAGGAGAGTGGCTACCAAGAAAGGAAATGAATTCATAAACTATAACAAGGTAGTCCAAAAGGGGAAGACACCTTAAAGCTTAAGGTTAACAAGATGAAGGGGGATTTTTAAGGACTTGTCCAATTGGAACTGTCTTCCTCTTTCTTTCAAAATGAAATGGTATTGATTGAAGAGATAATCAAGCAAGCTTTAGAAGCCAAGTAGCATGATCAATCAACCTTCCAAACTTTAGGCCTGTCCCTGAACACCAATGAAATTGAAGGTGTCTTGCATCCCCTAGCTTGTCTCTATTTTCATATCAGGGCCACACAAGAAAAATTTGGTGATATCCCATTTAAGGAGATATTCGATTTAGATCAGGCCTTTGAAGAATTGCATGAATTGGTTTAGCCTTCGGATGTGGATTGGGAGTTTGTACACTCAAATTTTCTCAAGCTTTGAGGCCTTGGGCCTATCTTTTCTTTGTTTTTCTTTGTTTCAAAGTTTTGTTTGGTTCATGCCTCTATAAGAGAACCTGCCCCCTTTTGAATTTCCAAGACTGTAGATTTTTTTCCTCTACACGTGTTTGTTTTCTTTCCTTGTTTGCTTTTTTTCTATTATGCTATTGGCTTCATGTTTCTAAAGGACTTCCTTCCCTTTTTCCACTTTTGTCTCTTCTGTCAGGCTCATACACATGTCACATGGGAATTTTTTTTGAAGGTTTTGTCTTGCTCTTTGCTTAAAAGTGTGTGATGGTGCCACATGGTGATTTCACAACCTTTTGCACATCATTTACCTTCTAGGTGCAGAGAGTGACACATGGTTGCGTGGCTCAATTTTTTCCAAGCAACTCAAGAGGAGGTTCAAGAAATGCTTGCTTGTTTGTTGCATGTTTTGATGGTTTTTTTCAGAAGGAGTATAGAGTGTCAAAAGGAATGAATTAGGTGCATTATCAGTAGGAGAGCATTTAAGAGACACTAGGCATTCCTTGAAAGGTCATGAATGCAATCTCCTCAATCGCCTAGTGCTTGCATGTGATCAAATTTTGTGTCAGATGAGGTTTTATGATGTCGTAATGCCCCTAACAAGGAGGTCTTGGAGTAAATAAAACACAGAGAGGGGGTGAATTAGTGTTTCAATAACCAAATTCAAATTCAATTTTTTTTCAAAACACAAAAATTCTTTATAATTATGAAAAGTTCAGCTTCAAGAATGTACTCAAATGTGATAGCCAGTATCAGATTTTTAAACCACATGAAAAACTCAAAAAAGGCGTAACATAAAAGAACCATAACATAGTATTTTCATGAGTGGGAAAACCTCACAGGGATTAAAAACCACTCAGTAAAATGCCTCACTTGCTACTATTTGTGCCTCACTGGCAAAGCCTCACTAGCTACAAAAATATGCCTCACTGGCAAATATAATTGCCTCACTAGCAAAAAAATTTCACATCAAAATGATTCTGAAAATAAAATAATAGAGTATAATCTATGTTTCACTAAAGGTCATGGTAGTTTTCTTCCTTAACACATTGTGTGTCCTATAGGCTTTATTATATTTGAAACCTAGAAAACACAAAATATATTAACTTTTCTTTGCACTATATTTTTGTGTACAACCTTTCTTAAAAAATATTCAATTTATAGTCCAACTACACACAACATTTTCAAATGCTCATTTCCATGATACTAGGGTTTCAAGAGAAACTTCTACATTCAAACATAATAATCATACATTCAAAACAACCAAGAACAAAAAGGATTCTTTTTGTCTCAAACTTTTTCAGTTCTCTATATCTAACCATATGTTGACCTCAAGCATCTGCTATGTAGCAATTAAAAATTTGATAAACTTCAATACAACCATACCTCAATATTTGAAAAAATGCAACTGAAACAATCTTACGAATCTCAACTTCCAAAACCACCAAATTCTTCATTTTCTCATAACCACAACAAATTTGTTGTCAAAACCTTGCAACATATCATTGCATACCAAAATTTGAAACCCTTGTTTTTCTGCCACATACAATAATCTAAAATATTTGATATACCCAAATATACAACATTCACCTACTTAGCCGGTAGCACTATAAGAAGGGTCAGTTACCTAATGTATTTGAAGCCCTTTTTTAGTCAGTTAAGTGACTTTTTAACTTGTAATTATAAGTCAACCTCAAAATACATCAAAAAGTTATACACCTTTGATTGAATTTGAATTTTTGCTAGACCCCAAGAACTCTGGTTGCAAAACATGATGACTTAGACATTTTTAAAGAAGATGCACTTTGAAGAAGAATATGTCCACTTGAAACAAAACCTTAACCTTCAAAAGGCTAGAAAGACCTTAACATCCAAGCCCATCTTTCATGACTTTATGTAAAGTCTTTTCAATTTCAAATCTTTGAAATCAACCTTGCCTTCATGACACATCATGAAATGAAACTCTGAATACATGAGCAATCATGATCACATCATGAATAATCAAGCAATTTTGTGCTTTTTCCTTTACCATAAACTGACATTTGCACCTTTGATATTTTGTGATGCAGAATACTATGTCTTGAGTATCAATATCAAAACAATTACCTTACCAAACGTGAATACCTTGAATGTCTTGAAAGAAATTGATGTATTGATGCACTAATACTACACTTTGACTCCTTGAAGACTTTAAAGCACCTTGAAGCAAGAATGAAACATGAAGACCAACAAGCATGACAAGCAACACTGTTCTAGCAACACTGTCCTTAGTACCAAACCTTAACACCACATGCACATTTGACATCAATGATAAAATAATGCCAATGCAATGCAACAAACTCCCCCTTTGGCATTGATGTTAACCCTCAAACTTTTCTGCTTCCCCTAGGAAAATAAGTTTCCTGGTACCTATGAAAAAATTTGAGCAAATGTGAATCACTATGGAGAAAATGTTAAGAAAATATGTACAACCACTATCAAAGATAATTGTTGAATCAACTATGTCAAATTGCATGTCTCATTGAATCAACTATGTCAAATTGCATGTCTTCTCCCCCTTTGACAACAATGCCAAAGGTAGTATGTAGCAAATTTGAGCATGATAACACTAGAAGAGTAAATACCAAAACAAAGCATCAAATCAAATATGAAGATAGCCTACACTCTCAGGTAAAGATATCAATAATTGCATATCACTGTCATGTGTTACCATTTCATCAAGGGTATTGTAAGTAGTCTTGGTCCTACATTTTGCATACCAATACTAGCACAAGAAAGAGTATCATGACAAGACAACTGCCACTGTATATCCATGGTGCAAGATAGCACATGCAATCCCAAACTAGAACATTAGTAATATGCAAACAGTTTGTCATCACTATTATAAGTATGCATCAAGAACACACTATGAAAGTGTTGTCACATAGAAACTCAAGTCACTGATCCAAGTGCTACTATACAATCTAAACATCTGAATAAGAAGGAAATAGAAATAAAATAATCCATTCATGAGCCAGGGATGAAGAATAAACTTTGAGGCTCTCCTTGAAACTTTGCATAAATGACTTGTGCTATTAAAGAAAGCCAAGGAAAAGAAAACCAAGTCTATCCCATGATACCAATCTTGATAATATGTATGATTCAAATTTGTTCACTATGCCTTCATTATGAGTGAGATACTGTCTACCAAAGATGATCAAGCAAAGTTTATTTCTTCATGCAACAATCCAGTCAAGTACCTTATGCACATGGGTATTCAAGATTCATCAAGCATAGACTAGATGTGAGTGATTTTGTTGTCCTTACCCCATCCATGAGCCAAGCTTAGGATGTAAATTGATCCAGACTCATAAAACTTAGAGATTGAGTTGTATGCTCACCTGACTGTCGTATCCTAATAAGCTTCCTATGCATGTCTTGGAATATAGGATTATTAAATGCTTCTAAGATACTATCTCTTAATAATGATGTTGGTTGACGTGGTGATCCAGCTATGAATATTTAATCTCCCATGTCATCATTGCATTTCTACTCCACCTACTGCATTTATTTCTCCATTCTTCTATCTTCTTCTCCAATGTATCTAGACACTTCTTTTAGGGTAATCTAGAAGCTTCTCCTATCACTGGAAATGATTTTAAAAAGAAAGAAACATACTCTATTTTGGAAGGAAAAAGGGCATGAGAGCATTGACAGCTCTATCTTTAGAAGGCATTAATGAAAAATTATGATTTTTAATATTTTCTCTAAAAGTTGAATCTGTGTTTGCGTTTTAGTCTTCTAATCTTACTTTCCCCCTTTTTGCATTCCTACAATTTGTATCAGAGCAAGGTGATCAGGGATAAAAGATCTCAGAAGGTTGAAAGTTGTCAATAAAGAGGGAAAGTTGGAGATATTGGTGTTTCCATCCATACACTACTGGATTTGACTACATTTTCCGACGAGCGTTCGTTGGTCGTTCAAAAAATCTTTGTCAGAAGAGCGACACAATGGCAAAAATATTTCTGTTGCTATTTTTTCATCGAAAGGCCGATGATAAATTAAATGTCAAAATAATGGTGAAGAATCGTCGGTCGACGGCATCGTGAAATACCTCAGGATTTCGTCAAAATATCGATGAAAACTTTGTGTATCCACCAATGAATTACACCAAAAGTTCATCGCCGGTTCGACGAAATGGGAAAGCAGTAGCGTCAAAGCAACAGAAGACATTTGTCGCAATTGTGACGAAATAGGCAAGTAGTAGCATCGAAACAACACCAAAAGTTCATCGAATGTGCAACAAAATAAGAAGCCGAAACAACACCAAGAGTTCATCAACTTTCACTAAAGTGAAGAACAAAAGTTCATGTGTTAATAATCTGTTTTTAATAAAAGAAGTCACAAAAAAGATAATGTTGCAAATGTGTTCTTAGCTATAAAAGGTAAATCAAATTGTTATTTTCTATGCTAATGTTGTAGTTGTTAAGGTGTTCTTAACCTTGAAGAAGAAATTGAAGAAGAGTGAAGGAAAATATAGGTAAATTGGTGAGTTTAAATTATTTGAATTAATGGGAAAAGTTGGAAAAAGAGTAAAGAAAGAGAGATTTTTTAGAGGAGGAATTGTTAGAAGTTAAGAAACAAAATTCAAAAGCACATTAATTTTTTTTAAAAAGTTTTCAATTGAAAAAATTGGAAAAGTGATAAAAATCTATGATCTTGAAATTGAATTGAATAAACTTAAAGCAAAGAATGAAGAGTTAGAAGAAAAAGTGAAGATGTATGATGAAGTCAAGAAGAAATGTGAAGAATTATAAGCAAACATAAAGTTGTTAGAAAAGGAAAATGAATGTCTAAAGTTAAAACCACTAGTTGTGATGTTTGGTGCAATACTAGAGACTTGTGTAGTTTAGCTGATGAATCAAATGTTTTGTGTAATAGCTAAAGTTTATAATGAAGAATGCAAAGATGAAGATAAAAGTGTGTTTGAATCTACAAATTTTAACAATTGTAATGAAAAGAATGTTGCTTTGAAAATAATGAAAATAATGGGATACAAAGGACGAAGATTAGGAAAGAATGAACAAGGAATAAGAGAGCCAATTGACAATTATGAGGCCGGCGCATGAAGGTCTAGGGTATACAAGTAAGGAATGATGTGCTACGGGTTCAAGCAATTCATCCTAAGAATAAAGAGTGTTCAAAAATATTACTGCTATAGGAGTTGGGTCACGCTGGATAAGTGTTGGACTTACAACCCTGTAATGTGTGTGTGGTTTGAAAAATCAATAGAAAAGAAATGCTGGAATAATGCAGACTCAAAAGAAAGATTCTATGGTGAGCTAGCAAAATGTATCGGATGGACTTTATGGATCGAAAGGTTGGAAAAACTTACATGCATAGATCAAGCACTTGTTCACATAAAAAAATTTTGTGAAAGATAATGGAAATCATGGAAAGTTTGAAGACACAAGAAATATTTTTGGCAAGACATCTACAAATGGCAAGATTCCAAGAAGTTGCAGATTGAAGTTTTGAAGAACTGTCACAGCAGTGGGAGAAAAATGAAAGAAATGCATCATGATTGAAGAAAATATATGAAGATCATAAAGTTATTGAGCAAGAAAGTTAGTAAGTTTGAAGACTTGGTTGCAACCATAAGGAAAAGAAGACAAAAATAAGACAACAGTCAATGGAAAATGAAGAGCAAAGGAATTGGTATTGCAGACATACATGGCAATGAAGATTAAGGGGGAGTGTTGGCTGACGTGGTGCTCCAACTGTGAATATTTAATCTCCCCTTCCATCGTTACATTTCTACTCCACCAACCACATTTATTTCTCCCTTCTCCCTTCTATCTTCTTCTCTGATGTATCTAGACACTTCTTTTAGGGTAATCTAGAAGCTTCTCCTATCACTAGAAATGGTTTTAAAAAGAAAGCAACATACTCTTTTTTGGAATGAAAAAGGGCATGAGAGCATGGACAACTCTATCTTCAAAAGGCATTAATGAAAAATTATAATCTTTAATATTTTTTCTAAAAGTTGAATCTGTGTTTGTGTGTTATAATCTATGTTTTAGTCTTCTAATCTTACTTTCCTCCTCTTTGCATTCCTAAAAATGAGTCCTCTGAAAAGTTGATCAAAGCTTCAACTACATTTTCTTTGAGATATTCAAACCCATCATGTAATAACAAAAAAAGTATTGGAATAGCACCAGCTTCAACCAATGCAACTCTATCACCTTAATCATAACTTAATTGTGTAACTGCACCAGATACTTTCTCTTTAACATCATTGTTCTCATCCTCCAAAAGTTTCAAACTACACATGAAGTTATAAAAATAGAATTGGAGTGCTTATAGCTACAAGGGTCCCATATAACATCTATTTTTGTTGCTTCTGCTTCAAGATTGAAACCTTGAAGAATCCTGATCAGTTCGGTGATGGCAATGGCATTCTCCTCTACAACAACCAAACTAGAGAAAAACATCTTCAACAATTTCTTTCCCCTGAGGGTCATTTCCTTCAAGCAATTCGACAAAGAGTGGAATGGATCTTGCCTAAGAAACACGCTGAAGATAATCCACATGGGCTGATATTATCCCAAGAGCATTCGTAGAAATTATAAGTTTAGTAGTTAAATCACCTTCTCTTATCAGCTTAATCAATGTTGGAATCACACCTACATTCACAAGCATCCTTCTAATTCTTCTGGTGACACCTAGCTTCCCAACTACTTGAGTTTCCCTAGCCCTAGATGCAATCAGGCCAAACGTGGCCGATTGAATTAATATTGGAATCCCATGCATACTAACAATTTCTCGCCAAACTTCCTTCAAGCTTGTCATTACACAAATATGATTTTTAGATCACCATGTAAAACCATTAGATCAACTAACTAGTCACTTCACTGATCATCAAGGGAAGAAAAATTATTATACACTACTTTGAGATCACAAAGGAGATCATAATGACAATCAACATCATGTACCAAGAATCACCAATAACCATCAATAAGGAAACCAATACTATAATGAGTCCCCTAACTAATTAGTCATTTTACTCATAAAGAAATACAAACTTACAATAATACTATTAAGGAAAGTCCAGATATGATAATCTTTGACAACAAATTGTGTTCAACCTCTTTCTTTTGCATCAAAAACCTTCCTTTCCATTTTGACATCAATGACTCTTCCTATGATCTTTGCTCTTAACAACTTTGTAACAAGGTGATTTCTTTTTTCATATAACTACCATGACTTCAAAAGTTCATCTTTGCTATTACAACTTGTTTTCATAAATTATTTTGACATTTGGCCATGCACATCACAGAGGTACATTTGTATTCTTACTATGAAGGACCTATTCCAAAAACTATTGTCATAGAACTTTGATAGAGATTACAAATGTCCAACCAATTAACAACTATATATGCAAGAAACCCTTCTCCTATTGTGACAACAAAGCCAAAGAAAAAATAGAACTATCCATAGCCTAAAGAGTACTATCTTGTAATATCAAGATATTGTCCCAAGAAATAATTAAGGTAGATGAGCATAACACACTCTATATTCTAGAAATTGTTATGACTATTAGGAAAGAAAGTCTTTGGTTTGACATCAAGAAATGAAAGAACAACATAGTTGCTGCACACTAACAACATAGGCACTCTTATCAAAAATATGTGTGTCTAAAGACAACCATCACCAATTTTTTCATAACACCTTTCAATAACACCATGAGAAAAAATAACTCTTTAAGACTGTCACCTTGGGAAAAAATTTCATTGTATGCTCTTGACTTGAAATTATCAAGATAACTAGCACCCAAAGCATAGAGCTAGATATTATCCATTTTCCATTGTGAGGACAAAACTATCTTAAGCACAAATGGTGAAATACTATGAGTACAAGCTACCCATTTGGAAAAAACCACTGAATGTAAAACATGTTATCAAAACAAGAGAGCAATGTAACCAAACAAATCATTGCCTATCAAGATCATTGTTGTAGCACTAAAAAATAGTGTGTGAAGTATATAAAGGGAACACATACTATCTAGAATGTAGCATTGGTATAGCATACTGTTGAATAATATCATTGCAAGACACATTTTCATAGATCAATATTTGATCTACCCTTTTCTTTTCTATAACATATCCACAACAAGAAACCATAAAATATCTTTGTTGCACCAAGGACAAACATCAATAAACTTTGATATCAATGATAAAATGAAGCAACACAATTACCTTGTAGTAAAGAAATAGGTACCTTTGCATAACCAACATTTGAGAAACTTCATTACCTCTTATTGAAATAAAGAATACCTTTATATGATAGACACAATGCCGCTCTTGATGAAGTGTTCATTCTAACCTTCTTTAGATTGTAATTATTGCCCTAACACTTGACTGTGTATCATAATCTAGTGAACTTACTACTTTCAATCTGCTAATCTCATTTGTTGACTATGTTTTAGTGTGACTATCCTATTCAATTGTTACTTACCTTGATTTTTTACAAAAAAACTATCTACCTTCATCTGACGTGAACCCCATAGACCTTAGGACCCTTGTGAGAAAGTTAGCCAAATAAGATCCTTCTTTAAAATACCCTTTGACTAAGGTCACATGTAAACACCAACAAACTTGAAGACCACACTGAATACCATATAAACCAACAACTTTAACAAGTAAAGAACAAGCCTTCTTTGCAAAACAACATCATTAGCTAGCATTAATTTATAAATAACAAAACCATGAGTAGCAACAAACTAAATTTTCATGAATTCATCAATATGTAAGGGGCTGAATAATAGAACTATAAACATCTCCCCCTAACCTTATGTTTTTCTTTATGCACTTGTAGGTGTCACTTGTGCAGTATGCACAAGCTTAGATTCATCCTTCTCTTTCTTTTTCTTTCTTCTCCAAACCTTTTGAATGCTTGTCTTCTTGGGATATTTCCTTCTCCAAAATTTCTTCTCTAGTTTCACAAACCTAGTTCTATAGTGCTTTGCAACATGACCATGGTTATGGAATTTAAAACATATTACATTCATATTCTTAGAGAATGCATATTGATTCCTTTTAGAACTTCTTCTACAATAGCTTGCTTTATTCCCATAACCATTACATAAATAACAATAACTAGGAAATGAATAATTGTACCTCACTGATTGATCTCGCAAAGTAGGTGGAGATCCTGTGAGCTAGTTGGCTCTACTTCTTCTTCCTCTATTGATGTATTTGAATTGTCTATTATTAGTAGTCTTAGGGGCAGCAAAATGATAATTTAAATCTATCTTTATTCTTGGTGTTTTTGTGACTCTAGAACTCTGTCCTTCTACAAAGCCCAAACCAGTAACATCCTTGTGATTTTTCTACTTACTTAACATCTCATTCAACTTGTTGGTGCTCTCATCAAATTTATGATTCTTTTCTAACTGCTTTCTAATATTCTCAAGATATTTCCTTAGAGAAACTATTTCTCCTTCAATATTTTTTCATTCAACCATTTTGACTTCCAAATCAGACCTTGTCATATTTGCTATCCTATTGTTTTCTTCAATCTCTAATTTCAAATTGACAATCACATCATCTTT
>VDFB02379711.1:137740548-137830548 GCA_007258455.2 Sequoia sempervirens
TATTAGGATTTGGCAGTGGTTGAGTAGGCATAGGCATTTGTTTTGGAGGGCCAGTATTTGTTGCAGGTGCTGCAGGAGGAGGCATAAGGGCCGGAGGTTGCGGTTGTTGAGACTGCAGGAATCCAGGGTGGTAGTTTTTCCATTGCTAAGGGCTTCTCCATTGAGGGTTCTACTGCCAGTTACCTGGAGGTGGAGTCCATTGTCCTTGTGGTTGCTGCCAACCTCCTTGAGGGGGTTGCCATTGAGGGGTCTGATAGTTAGGCCAGTATGGTTGAGGAGCATTCCAAGGTGGAGATGGGCCATATGTAGGTT
Organism: Sequoia sempervirens; assembly: GCA_007258455.2. Classification (NCBI taxonomy): domain Eukaryota; kingdom Viridiplantae; phylum Streptophyta; class Pinopsida; order Cupressales; family Cupressaceae; genus Sequoia; species Sequoia sempervirens. The sequence continues at coordinate 137,740,861 of VDFB02379711.1, forward strand.
GCCATTGGTTATTATAATTAGAGTAAGGATTACCAAAAGTCAAAGGATCTTGAGGCATACCTTGTCTTGGATCCCATGGTCACCTTTGTGCAACAAAGAAGACTTGGTCATCATCACCCTCTATCATCTTAAAATCAATAGGTAACTGTTTAGCCTTCATGTTGGCCACCATCTTGCATCTGCAGTCACGTTTCTTCTATCTACAATGTGGACAGAACTCAGCCAAGATTGCCTCAGCCTCTGCATGTTTCTTGCGAGCTTGCATGGTATCCAGTTGTGTAGCCATGTTGTTTATGATTTTCTGCTTGAAATCAGACAACAAATTTGTGATCTCCATCCAGGAAACTCCACTAGAAGAAGACTTGCCCACTGTAGCTTGATGACCTCTACCCTTCTTCACATTTGCTTGGGAGTAATTGAGACATATCTGCTTGATATCATCCCAAGATGCTTGGGTTATATCGCCTCCTCCTATCAGGTCCAGGGCTTCTATACAGGTATCATTGATTCCCCTTAGAAAAAGTAGTTTCTGAGATTCTTCGTTGAGAGTATGGTTTGAATTATTTTTCAGGGAAAACAAGAATCTTGAGATATAATCCTCTAGACTTTCATCCTCCTTTTGTTGAATTATGAATATATCATCACCTTTACTACCACTCTTACAATATTCCTTATATTTTTCAAGAAATTTTGTTTGCATGACTGCCCAACTATCAACAACACCCCTTCCCAAACTCATGAACCATCTGAGAGCTCCCTCTTTCAAGGTAGCAAGAAACAACTTCAGTTTGTGAGCATTTGTAGTGTAGTCATAACTACGACAAAGGATATCAAACTCAAATAGGAAAGTTTCTGGGTCCTCCGCAACTAGGCCATAGAACTTGGGAAGTAATGAAGAAGGAATATTTTTAAGGTTATTAGTATCTTGCTGGGAAACAATGGGAAACTCAAAAGCAGGAGGTGGATTAGGTGGATTTTGTGCCATATTTGTTTGCTGGAGTATCAGAGCAAATGGATTTTCCTTAGGTTCTTCGTTAGCTAGGCCAAATGGAAATTCAACAAATAGGTTTTTAGGGAGGAACCTTCCCAGCGCGTCTCTTCTTCTATGCATGCAATAGAATGAATGGTGATTTGAAGGATTTTGAAAATTCTTGATTAACAAACTAAACTAATGCTAAAAATGACTTCTAACAGGTTCTTAGCTTGACACCATCCCCGACAACGGCGCCAAAAATGGTCGCGCCCACAAAAGGATATGAAAATCACGGCAAAACGTATCCTAGGAATTGGACATTCCAGCAGGTGACTAATATCTCTTCATGGACGTTCATTTACTTGTCAAACCAGGGAACGTATACTTTGAATCACAACTTAATGGAAATAAATACTTGGAAAGAATTCTACCTACGCTACAGGAAGGTAATACAAAGTTCTCTTAACTCAACCATAATTTAACCAAAGCAGAAATCATAACAGCTATGACTGAAAAACAAACTATGAATTGGCCTTATGCTGCAGGAACAGACACAGGGATGGATTCCCGATGCTGCAGGAACAATATAAGACTGAGTTTGCACAGAAACTTCAAAGATGAAATCTAACTGATGATCAACAGAAAAGGAACAACTAACTAACTAACTACAGATACTTACTAAGTGGGCCCCCTTAGCAAGCATCAACTAATTACACAAGTACTGAACTCAAAACTTCATCAAACTTTATTCATAAACTCAAAATGGTATACATTGTTCTGTTCATATGAAAACTAACAACAAACTCTTTCTCTTGTCATACAGATTTTGATTTTTATTATCATACTGACTCTTACATAATATCTTTCTATCTCCCTATGCTTCTATGCTTGCCCACTCACACAGGAGGAGCACTTTATTTAAAATCAGGAAAACAACTAACTAACTAACCCAATCAGAGAAAGACGTGGATGTAAAATGTATCCTGAAATCGAGGAACATGATTCATAAATGAGCTTATCCGTTCAACCCGATCCAGAGAGAATCTAGCACTCCACTCTTTCAGATTGATTGACATTTAAAATCCTTCCCAATAGTTTCGGTCAAAGAGTCCTCACCAGAGCTTCCTCAAAGTCGTGTAGGAAATAGACTTTACTGCAGGGCCGAGATTGGTTGCGCTTGACTCGATCATACTTTCTTCAACAACCTGTGAAACACAAGGTAACAGATGCAAAAGAAAAGGCGCATGGAACATGCACAATATCCGTTCATTAATCACATATTTAAATCTATTTCATCATTCAAAAACTATATGCGTTATACCAGTCATTTAGGGAGTCAAACGGGGTAATAAATGTAGACATGTCAACATGATAGGCTGCAGGAACATGAAAGTGTATTGCTACAGGATATTCCCCAATAAAAATTTTCAAAAGAGTTAAACAACCATAAACAATAAAAGTGAGAGTAGTAAAAGTACACCAAGATATCCAAATTGTGAGCATATTTTGGGCTCATCAGGATGAATGAATTTATTATAGATAAGATGGATGCAATGCTAGATTTTATTGTGGATGGGATGAGATGCTTCCACCTGAAGTGGTACACATAGATGCTTGATTCTACGCATGATGCCTTTTTGCCAGGTTTTCATCATGGTACATGTCCAAAGTGCCACCGTAGTGGTTTTCACTGGAGGATGATTTTTTTCTTTACTGTTTTCAATCCTTTTTTTTATTTTTATTTTTTTTCATTTTTTTTTTGTATTTTTCTATGAAATATTTAAAGCTCATGTTGAACCACTTGTTGGTGTCGATGTAGATGCTTCTGTCATAATTTTCCATCGATATCTAGCTTGAAGAATCTGCTTTGCTAAGATATGTGCACTTGAATGCAACTTTTTGGATTTCTAATATGCTTTGTTGATACCAGGGTTAACTTTGTCTTTTTATGCACATCGCAATAGAGTGCCTTCTAAATCCTTATGATGAAGGTGCGTTGCCAATACATGGTCAATGTGATAATTGGATATCATGCATGGAGGTGTGGATGGAGTGTGTTTAGGAATAAAAGATTGATTGGTTGATAGTTTGGAACCTTTGACTCTCCAAACTTGGGAAGATGAGCAATGATGGGTAGATACAAAAGTGTGCATGGAATTAGGACCAATTGCTTGATATACTTTGTACATCACTTTGGAAGCCTGCTTTTGCTTTTGTGGACATCTTTGATGGATACATTTCCCTTTTTTATTTTTCCCCATAGTTTCTTTGACTAATGGAGTTTGATAGGGATAATCTTTTTTTGTATTCTTTGGTAGGAACTTGTATTTGATTTGTCTGATATGCTTCTTAGCTTCTTTTTCTTTGATGACATTATTTTTACTTTGATTAAAATATTTCTTTTGATGTTGGTCCCAATTTTTGGATGGGGTGATGGGTGGATGAAGATTCGTGACATGGCTGGTTGTAGTACTAGTCGATTTCATCATAAGGATTCTTTGTGCCCTCTATGTTGACATTTGCTTGAGACATAGATTCCCCCAGTATGGTGGTAGTAGCACCTTTTTTCCTTGATTCTACTTATTTTGAGATGTCTTGTTCAGTAAGCCTTCTCTGATAAATGACCATTGTAGATGGTGTTATTTCAATTTTCTGCTCCGCTGACTCTTGAATATCATGTTCTGTCTGACTTGTTTCCTTGAGTGGATAATGTTGGATATCTTCATACATGATGTCCTCAGTCTGAATTTGGGATATATTTGATCTTGACGTTGACAACTGAGTTTGATTGTAGGAATCAATAATCTACTCTCTTTGTGTAATAATGTCAAGAGAAAATGAATCTTGTTCTGAATAAAGATCATCTACGTGTCCATCCAAAGAAAGCATCTCATGGGTAGATGGAGGAATATGTGCTATATGGATGTGATCATCATTTGTGTTATCTTGTATAGATAGGAGAGTACTCATTAGATCATTGTAGTATCTTGGAGATATAAATTCTTGATCTTGATTGATTTTGGAATTTTTTTTGGCATGCTTTGGATCAAGTTCTTGACATGGGTCAGTTTCAAAGGATGGATTGCTTATAAAGGTTTCTTGGATATCTTCATTAGGAATGGGAAGTGGCTCCATATCATCTTGATCTTTGAGTGGGCTTGGATCAAATGTTGAGTTGAGGATCCCTTTAGTATGTGTAACCATGAGGTCAAAGGATTTCAAAATGTATTGGAAAGGATCATTCTAGAATTTGGTGAAAGATGTTGATCATGATTTGGAATAAATCCTTGAGATATGTTATCTAACTCATTAGGTGATGCAAAGACATTTTCAACATGATCATTGGTTGATGGATCATGGATTATGCCAATAGGATCAAATAAATCTAACACTCCTTGAAATAGATGACTAAAAAGTGGCTCTTGATGTATGGTGAGTTGGTCATCAAATGAGGTGGAAACATCTTTAATGTGCTCATTGATGGATAGGTCTTGATCACTGTTTTCAACAATTGTGGTGGATAGATTGTCAATGCTATCGCTAGTGGTTGAATCTTTGTCCTTATCCCCAATAGTGATTATATTTTGATCAATAAGGTCTTGGATGAGATTTTTGAGTCAAATACAATCCAATGTTGTGTGTCCCTTTATTTTGTGAAAATCACAAAGGTGATTCTCATTGTACCATGGTGGTTTCACTAGGGGCTCCTAATAGTTGTCATAAACGAGGATTTTGATGAGATTTTCTTGTACCAACTATTGCATGAACAATTTGATGGGTCCCCCAAGTGGTGTATTTTTGTTTGTTACCTTGTGATATTTGTACGTTAAATTGACCTTGTAGTGATTGATTTTGGAGATGTGGTGATTGATCTTTGAGATGTGGTGATTGATCTTCAATATGGGGTGATTGGGTTTGTTGTTGATCTTGATATCCAGCCTCTTGACATTGTAGATATTGTTCTTGATGTGGTTGTGGAAGAGTGTATTGATTTTGGAGTGAAGATGTCTCTTGGCTCAATAAGTCAATTAGTTTGGCAAGTGAAGCAAGTTGATCTAGCGAATTTTGATCTTGATTTTCATTTTGAATCCCTTGATATAGTTGATTTGGATTTTGTTCAAGTGGATTTGGAATGTACACTTGTGGTGTTTGCATGGGATCATGGAAAAATTAATTTTGGACAAAGTTCTGATTTGGGATGATGTTCAAATTTGGCATTATAGATTGAAATTGAACATTGTTGTGGTTGGGAATCACATTTCCTTGATTTAGGTAACTTTGATTTTGCATGGTGTTACCTTGACTTGGATCAATACATGGAGTCTTTATCATCTTGTTTGGACTTTGAAAAATATTTGTATGATTCACAAACATACCTATCCCAAAGTTTACCAAGTGTGGATTTGAAATGTTCATATTTGGTAAACTTGTACTTGATATATTCACATTTGGCATGTATGGATTTGGTGGGATGATGTTTTGTGGAAGACTCATGCATTGAGTGTTTGGTTGATAGATTTGTAGGTTTGGACTTGGATTTAAATCTACCATCGGGTAAGGTGTTCCAAACTTTTGATTGGGCATACTCACACTTGTTGTATCATTGAAGTTTGTAGGAGATAATGATCCCATGTACGGATTGTATAAACGTGAGTTTTGATAATCAATCAGCATTGTAAGGCTTTGATAGTTCAGTTGATTTAGATTAATCTTGATGTATGAATCAAGTTTATATTCCATGTTATTCCTATTTTTGATCTTGTTGCAAAAGTGAACCGTTTACGACCAATGATGAGAACCAATGATAAGATGAAGGATGAAAGGGGTGAATGATATGGGTGTTGAACTTTTAGAAACTTTTGATCAATGCTAGACTTTAGAATTTGATTTTGATTGATTTTATTTGGATAATGAATTTGTAGATCCCAAGATGTTGGATGTGACCTTAGGATGAACTTGTTCAAGAGAAACTAATTTAACTAGAGGTATGAGAAAGGATGCATTCTCACACTCCTAACTAAACAAGATGATTTTATTTTTGATGATTTACCCAAGTCTAGAATGATGTTTTCAAAGCTCTAAAGTTGTTTGTGGTATGAGATGATAAATTTTTGGGATGGATGAAGTGTTTGATTTGATTCTAAATTAACCTAAGGAGAACCTTGTTTACAAGACCAAGATAGTGAAGAACATGCTTTTCCCTAAGAGTAGTTCAAACCAAAATACCAATGTTTGCATGAAAACCATATGACCAAAAGATGCCAAGCACATGTGTGGGGTCCAATTTTTCTTTAACTTTGCTTAATGAGTTATTTTTACCACAAACACTCTATTGATTAGCTTTTAAAACTAGATGTCCAATGTTCTAATTTTCTTTCATCCCATAAAGTGCATTATGTGGAAATCAACGAAATCAAGGAAAAGGTTACCTAATGTTGACCTTAGTAGGAGAAAATTGAGATGAAATCCAAATGATTAGAAGCCTCTAAGGATATGACTCCCAAGGGCAAGCAATAGCACGTGAATTTTTTCAAGGATATTTGCTTCTCCTAAAGGGTTTAAGATTTGATGTCCATGTTGAATGTTTATTTTTCCAATGTTTTCGATCAAGCAAAGTGTTTTAATTTCAAGAACATGCACAACCCTATGGATATTTGAGACAATATTTATTGAGTCCCCACTTGGACAAGTCCAACTACGCCTACTTTTAGCGGATGGTTAGATGCTTGACCACACAAGCTCCCCCTTACAGTGCACTTGCTTCTCAGGTCATCCAAGCATCAAGACCTATGAATATCCCATGGCGTACTTTCCATCTCTACTAAAATCCGTAAAAGTGTGGGGTGGCTTCAGAATGACCGTTCTTGCACCAACATATAGATAAGGATTTTGGCCTTTCTAAAAAATAGGTTTTAATGCAGGCATCCCATTTGTGGGGGACCATCCGTGTGGCGAGAGACCATTGCTTCCCTTCTTGTCAGAATAATCCTCATGATACTTTCCTTTCCTCAACTACCCACACTTATATCTCGGGTGGAAATCGCTTGGCTTTAGCATGTTCCGGGTCGTTCCCTTGGGTGATTACTTTTTCCCACAAGGCAGGCCCTCTAAGATAACACAAAAGTGAGAAAACACATCCGTAGTTTGATCAATCTTCATTTAGAAACAAAGAGAGAACACATATGATATGTTCCACTCACACTCGCAATACTTGTTCAATTTTAAACACAAATCAAAATGTAGAGGCAATTTTTTTGACAACTTAATATCACAAAAAGACTTTTGATTCTCAAGATCATTGTGAAGAGCAAGAGAAGTGCATATTCCTTTTTAAATGATATTACTTTGTGAAAAGGATTACAAAACACCAAATTCATATGTTCATTTTAAAATCCAAAATCCAAAATTGAGTTCTTTTTAAGCACCAACTTTGAAGTGTGAGATTTGTTTGTCAAATTTTTAGAACCCAATTTGAAATTTAGTAAGTGTCTAATATTCTTTTTAACCCTTTGTAGAAAAAATGAAAGCTTTTGTAGTGTTATTTTTAGAGCCCAAAAAGAAGTGAGTTGGTGTAAAACAGAAAACGATAACAGAAAATAGAAGCTCTAAGCATTTAAAAACGCTTTGTTGATTTCAAGTTTTAATGCTTGATTTTCTTTAACTATAATCTACTTGATTTCGCTCGATTCCAATGCTTGATTCCAACATCAACCTTGAATCAGACCTTTGAAGACCACATTAAATACCACCTTCGTGTTAATATTAATGTTTTATCTAATATTTAATTTCCGTTTGACTTGGGTGCACGAATCTTTAATGGTTTGTTTGCACTTTTGAAATGGTTAGAACTTCTTCACACCTTTACCTATGCATCCCATTTGTTAATGATAAAAACAAAAATATTAATGACAGAAATAGCTATCACAAGTTGCAGTGTAAGTATTTGTTAAAAGCAAAACCTTGAAAATAGTGAATGCCTGGGGATGCACATAGCAATACAAATACCATACTACTTTGATTTTTTATGCTTCAATCTTATTTAATAAGAACAATAAGAATAGGATCATTAGAAATGAAGTCAGTTAATGGGACGCCCATTCACCCAGCTACTCCAATAATGATTCGTTGAAGTCACTACCAGTCTCCCCCTGTCACATTAAAAGTGAACATTTATCCTGCACTTAACCTATGTCAACATTTACCTGTGAGGAAGTGATTTTAAATCGAGCCTCTGTATATCATTTAATTCCTGCAAGCTTTACGCTAAAACATGATGTGAGATCACCGAATGTTGATAGATTTACAAATCTCTATGACGCTTGACAATTATCACTCTATTTCCAATGCATTTTGAAGAATAATAGCATCACCTATACCCTTGCACTCTCAAACAAAGCCGAAAATTTTATAGAAATCAAAGGAAAAAATAAAGGCAGCCAATGGTGGAAGCATTGGCTAAGCATTTTTTAGGCGCCACTAAACTTGAGTAAAAACTTTCGCTACATCATCACCATGACTCACCTTTCTACTTCATTTGACCTCCCTCAGAAGACATCGCATCAAAGATATAAAACTGAATTCCACATCCTTTTGGAAACTAAATGGTTTTCTAGAAACTTTCGAGTTAATGCAATTGGCAGGTGTAAAGCCAACGAACACAACCTATGACCAACATCCTCCTAGCATAAGCAATATACATGTGTGATAAACACAGACTTAGGATTGGAAAATGCACATTTCACTTCTTCTTGAATGGCCAACAAGGAATGTTTGAATTCTTTGAATTAAGTGAATGATTTGTCTTAAAAAAAAAACTCTAGTAATATGTATGTAAATGCGCCGGCATAGACAAGGCACATGAACTGATTAACAGAATGGGCCAAGAGATGCGATGTCATCTTTATGGACTTTTGGTCTTATGAGGAGCATTTAGAATTGACTATAGCAAGGCTACAACATTCAAATCTTAACAATAAAGCTTCCTCGCCCCATTGGGATTGGGATAATCTTATGCTATTTACTAATAGGGGAGCAGAAATTGGAAAGAAGGCTTAATGGGAGAATGACACAGTCTTTGTTAGTGGGCACACAAATATGGACAATAGTTCAATGCAGAATGGATCTATCTACTCTCTTGGTTGTGGCTCTAGATCAACCCTTGCATATGGGTCATCTTCAAAAATTTCTCCATCAATGGAGTTTTCCACCGAGGTTGAACTAGATCTCTACAAAATCAGAGTGGAGTCTATAGAGTCTAGCTATGTCGAGAACAAAAATGTTGGCTTTCTTGACTTGAGAAGCCAAATTGATTCTAGGACAACTGGGCTAGAGAATGGGAAGGCTTTTGAAATAAAGCCTAATGTAGAGCTTAATGGGTTTTGCATTAGAGAACAACAAGACTCACAACAGAGTTTTGTAGGGAAGGATCTAGATAAAGTCAACAAAACCAATGCTTCCCTCACAGTTGTAGTTGGTTCAGGCAGTGGGGGAGATAGTCATATAGGATTAAAGTTGGGAAAACAGATTTATGTTGAGGATGTATCTACTAGCAATGGGATCTTAATTAAAGCAACGCTTTCATTAGCAATACCTGCAACTTTGGTAAACGTCACACCTTTGTTCTGGAGGCTCACTACTTTCAGCGATGAGGGTCTTTGTAGTACCCCTCCACTTTGGTTATGTTTTTTGTTAGCATGTTTTCACTTTGATAGAACTTGGTACTTTGTTTTGGATATTTTGATCTCTGACATTAGAGCGATGGTGGATTTATTTTGTGATGTGATGATACATTGTATGGTGGTAATTATTCTGACATGCTTTATGTTAGCATAGATGTTTACTTCAGATGTTATTGCTATATATATGTTTATGGTAGATTAACTGTTATTTAATTTGTCAATTTGATGTGATGTGTATTGGTGTGGAGAACGGAGTTGCATCACTCGCTTGCGAGTGCCCTGTGATTTTCGTGATTTTCTCCGCACGGTGTGTTTGAATAATGGATTATATGTATGTATGTTATTTGTTTGATTGCAGAATTGCAAGTACATGACACCGACTCCACCTGGTTACTCATGTCTGAGCGTGTCAAGACTCAACGGAATTGTTGATTGGGAGGTAATAACAAGGTTTTTCCTAGACTAGTCTCAAACCCAGCCACAATATGTCGTCAATTTAGGTTTGGTGTTTTTGGTTGTCTTGTTTGGTCTGTTTAGATTATTTGCTATATAAGTTTATTTTGTGAATTTAATGTTAAATTAATGTTCTTTAATTTAATGCTTATTTAAATTAATTTTAAATAAATTAATTAATAGCTTTCTTATTTTATTTAATTAATTAAATTAGTTTATTTGGTTAAGTGATTTAATCATTCAGATTAAAATTATTTAATTAAATAAATTAATTAATTGCAATAAAGTTACTTTATTTGTGAGAATAGATTAAATTTAAATTAATTGCTTTGTGGGAAATGGAGATTTAATTATCAAATAAATTTAAAAGGAAATTAGATTTTTGAATTTTGAATTCTTTAATTCTTTAAAATTAATTAAATTCTTGATAAGTGAGGAAAGAAAGAATCATCCGTGAGGTTGTTAGAAGATATTTTCTTCTTGACATGTGTGTTAGTTAAATTTATTGCAATTTCTTGTTGAGGATTCTCTTAGAGAAGATATGAGGTGATTTGGGGAAAACAGGAAAAAAACACTTCATGGGAAATGAGAAAGAACTGAGCTCTATTAAAATTATTGTGATTTTATTTGGGTTTTTGATATAATTTTCTGGAAGAGGTTCTCAGATAGAATTTTGTTCAGTATTTGTGTTCTTCTAGAAAGTGGTGGTTTGAAAAAGCTTTGGAAGTTGCACCCAACAGGAAAAGCTTCTCTTCAATAGATAAATTCTTCAAGCTACAAGTATTTCTCTGTTTAATTAATTTGTTTATTTTCTTTTGAAAAGATTGCCTGTGTAAAGAAATTAGATTTGTGCAAGTTTAATTAAAATTGTGAATTTAAATGATTGCCTATAGAAGGAATTTCTTATTAAAAGCTTTTGTTCTTCTCGGTAAATCATTTTGTAGAAATTTGTTGTTCTTCTATGAGAGCTTCAGGAAAACAAGATTTTATAGTGAAATTAGAGAGCAACCCTGTAGATTTTTGTTAAATCAATTGAAAAGTTTCAGGAGAAAACTCTGTAGATAAAATTAAGGAATTGGAAACCTCTGTTACAATCTCTGTTAAAAATTTCCTATAGAAAGTATTTTGAGTAATTATATTGTGAAGGAAATTATCCATTATGGAAAAATAAAATAAAAACCCTTTGTGATTGATTTAGAATTTGATGAAGGAAAAAAAAAAAATTGTGTATGTTGTTAAATTTGTCAATTTCCTGATTAAAAAAAAAACCTGTTGAAAGTAATTGCCTGATTTCAACATTCTATCTATCTTTTATCTGTGAATGTACTTATATAAATATAAATATATATATATATATATATATATATATATATATATATATATATATATATATATATATATATATATATATATATATATATTTATTTATATATATTTATATATATAATTACATGCATATATAAATTGTATTGTGAAAATTTTATATATATTGCATGAATATTTTGAGATCGCCGTACAGGCGTGATAAGGGTTTTGAAATTAAAAAAAAAATGGAATTAAGATTTCCACGGAAAACATATGCAAGAAATCACAGTTTTCATTTTAGTTTAAAGAATAAAAAATGTAGGGTATTGCAGCCGCAGGGGGGCTACCCCCATGGCCAACCCCATAGGGAGCTGGCTGTGAGGGCAGCGCCGGCGTGGCCTGCATAGCCGCACCCACAATGGGGGTTCGGCAATGACGGCCGACGGCCCTGCGGAATCATGAATCGTATTTCTTTTTTTATTGTTTTTATTATATATATTTTTTTTTTTTCCAGTATATTATATGTGTATATATATATTATATATATATATATGTATTATATATATATATATATATATATATATTATATATATATATATATGTATTATATATATATATAAATTTATTAAGGTTTTTATCTGTTTAAAATATTATGTGAATAGATTTATTCCAATATTTAAAAAAAAGGGTTAATATAATTATATATATATATATATCTAAATAAATAATCAAATATTATGATTTGAATGTTTATTTATTTGAATATATATATATATATATATTATATTGTTTAATAGTGAAATGGAGATTATAGTTGGTTATTGCTATGAAGAAATGCATTAAATAGAGAAATTAGTTTTCATTATAATGTAAGATTATGAAATTGGGTAAACATTAGTTCTGATTTTCTTATTGAATGAAAGATGAGTTATATTAAATTGAATAATTTTATGTTTAAGTTAATCATTTGATTGGATTTAGTAAATCCTAAAATTAGATGTTTATTATGTATGTTTAGTTTTAAATTGTTTTAACTTTAAATTGGGAAAATTGGGGTTTTCATGTGATTTCAAGTCTTCCAGATGTAATCTCTTAAAGGGAGTTAAATTTTTCAATGGCTTCATATCTTTGAACAAACTAGGGTAGTGCACATGGTTTTGTATGGTTTATAGATACCTGGATTCTATGAACAGGTTATGATGTCTGTTGTGAGTTGTATAGTACTAGATGTTTTATGTGCACTTTGTCTACCTTAGTTAGTGAACTTAAATTCTTGAGTTATTTTAGGGGAGTGGCTCTTTGTGAGGGCCAGCACACAAAGTGGTGCCTGGGTAAGTCATGAAGAGTTAGCTAACCAGTGAAAATTAAAAACAACACATTAGTTAGTTTAAACTCTTTAACTAGATTAATAAGCCTCACTTATAGACTCAAGGGGCTAGTTTAGTCTTGAGAATAAATTGAGAAGGCCTGGAATGGCAAATCGATATCTTGTTATTTTAAAAGATATTTGATTCTGCAACAGTTTACATGAGGGGCCGGGTTTCGTAAGAGGTTACTAGGGTAACCCAAGTTGGGGGCCGAAACCTAGGAAGAAACACTAGGGTAACCTATGCAACATTGTGATGACACTCCACCTAAAATAGCAGTGACCTTGTGAACTTAGAATATTTGATTATCCTATTTCTAGAAGCAATGTAACCAATAAGTTAAGTTTGTACTTGTGTGGTATGTCTTTGGTTTTACTTGTGTTTAGGGTTTGTAGGATTATGTCTAGGGAACCTTATTACTATCTCCTAGCACGGGGGGTGGACCTATGGGTACCACATGGTTGGGTGGAACGTGCACCTTACTCCATTGGGTCCCCATATTCTTGATTGTGGCAACGGGTGCTTCATGGATGGAGAGCTCGTATGTGGATATATGTGTACTTCCTTATTTGTAATAGTGGAAACTATATTTGTGTAACACTCCTCAATTGTTAATTAGGTGAACATTTGTAATATGTAATTGTAAACTATTATTTTATCTACCTCATTTGGAAAATGAGTATTGTAATGTTATTTCTAATGCAAAATAAGAATCTTATTTGTACTTTATACCTTCATTGATGAAACTCAAATGTTATACAATGTATGCTTTTAAGTTTATGTTAATTAAATACATGCAATGATTAATACTATTGTCATCTATGGTATTTTCAAATAGTGTGTCGTCACGTTACTTAGGGAATGTTTGCAATTAGTTAAGTAAATGATTATACTTTAAAAAAAAATTATTACACTTTCATAGTCAATGCATCATTCCTTAGGTTACAAGACAGGGCATTACAGATTGGTATCAGAGCAAAGGTTCTAACACTGGATGCTCTGGGTAATTGTGAGCCCATTAGGTTGACCTAGTACGTAGCATCATTTTATGTTAGCCTTGTCTATTTTGTATCTGAGACTCATTTTTGTTTTATGTGCAGGATCATGCCTAGGCGTCATACTAGAGGTCATGGTAGAGGTCGAGGAGGAGGCCGTGGGCCAATCCCTCAAGTTACTCCCCCTCAGAGCTCCCACGAGAGTGAACATGCCAAATAGTTGGGTCCTCAATTGGAACAGACAAGTGAGGAACAGATTTCGATACAACCAAAGGTTGAGGGAACTCAGTTGCGTCCCCTATTAGAAGAGGTACTTGCTAGACTTGGTCTGAGGCAGGAAGTTGATCACGAGGTGGTTAGGGAACGTGATAGATCTCCTAAGAGGATTGTTAGTACTGCAGAGCAGGATGCCATAGTGGCAGGTCATATGAGGGATTTGTTGAGAGCACGTCCCCCTACTTTTGATGGCACAGGTGGTGGTTTAGAGGCAGAGACTTGGTTATTAGACTTGGGTAGATGTTTTGCTATGCACCCATACCGTAGCAATACCCGAGCTAGATGCGCTATCATGCATCTGAGAGGATTTGCCTCTACTTGGTGGCAATTGGAGGAGCAGAAGCTCCATCTAGAGATTGGGTCTATTTCTTGGGAAATGTTCTTGGAGAGGTTTAGAGCACAGTTCTTATCTGAACATTGGAGGCAACGACGAGTTGATGAGTTTCATGATTTACGTCAGATGGCTCTATCTATTGAGTAGTATGAACGTAGATTTTATGAACTCAAACAATATGCAAGAATTGGAGATGATGAGGTGATGCTAGTACAAAAATTTATCATGGGTCTGAATGCCCACATTAGTGGAGGAGTTAGTGTCTTCGAACCAAAGACCATGGAAGTGGCAGTTGAGAAAGCACACATTGTGGAAGAGAATCTGGCTCTAGCATTGGGTGGACATACAGGTGTCCAGATAGGTAGTGTTCCTATAGCAGGTTTTGGTCCACATGGAGGTCAGATACAGATAGGAGGTTCCTCTAGGAACCAACAGACACCCACTAAGGGTGGGCATCAATAGCAGCAGCGTACTCCTCAGAAGAATAATAATTCATAACCTCAGCAAGGAAATAGTCCTTAGTCAGGAAAGAACCACAACTGGTGGCGCAACAAGCTCAATCGACAAGATCATCCAACTCAAAGTGCACAGTCTACCATTAGTAGAGGTAGTTTTCAGCAGTCCAATGCACCTTTGGGTGGCAGAGGATTTGGTAGAGGCACTGGTTGTTATTCGTGTGGTCAGCAGGGACACATTGCTAGGCAGTGTCCTATGAGAGGTTCTTCAGGATTTGGGCCATGACCTACAGCTTCTGAGCCTATAGTCGGTGATGCAGGATGATCTCATATAGTTTATGTTGCAATTAATAACCGCCAAGCCGATCATTAGAACATAGTGGTTGAGACTTCAGGTAAGTTACAGGGTGTTAGTGTTACTATTATTTTTGATTCAAGAGCTACTGATTCTTTTATTTCACCTACCATAGTTGAGCAATGTGGTCTTGTGGCGGTAAAGCAAGGCGGTAAGTGGCAGGTAGAATTTTCCTTTGGGGTGAAAGTAGTGGTAGAGAACCTTGTATGAAATTGTGAACTTAGAATTGGTACGTTATCTACCTTAGTGGATCTTCATGTTACACATTTAGGATCGTATGACATAGTTTTAGGTATGGATTGGTTAGAATATCATCATGTTGTAATTGACTGTCCACTTAAGACAGTGAGTTGTATTAATGATTTAGGTGTGAAAGTTGAAATCATAGGTGTTCAAAGGCCTATCTCTTTGCGGATGATTTCTGCTATGCAATTGAAGAGATGTCTTCGTCAGGGTTGTCAACTGTTTGCAACAACAGTTACTGATTTGGAGGAAGGAGAGAGTCAAGAGATATCTCTTGATGATCATCCTATCCTTAGGGAATTTGCTAATGTGTTTCCTGATGATATACCCAGAATGCCACCGAAATGAGATATTGATTTTAGAGTTGACCTAGTTCCTGGAGCTGAGCCTATTTCTTGAGCTCCATATAGAATGACTACTCACGAACTAGAGGAGCTTCGTATCTAGTTAGAGGAACTTTTAGAAAAGGTCTTTATTCGGCCAAGTGTTTCTCCATGGGGAGCACCTGTCATCTTCATAAAGAAGAAGGATCACTTAGATTGTGCATTGACTATCGTCAATTGAACAAAGTAACGATAAAGAATTGATATCCTTTGCCTAGAATCGATGATCTTTTCGATCAGATCAAGGGAGCTAATGTGTTCTCTAAGATTGATTTGAAATCTGGTTACCATCAATTACGCATTGCTAAAGCAGATATTCATAAAACTTCTTTCCGGACTCGATATGGTCACTACGAATTCATAGTAGTACCATTTGGGTTAACGAACGCACCATCAGTATTCATGAGTTTAATGAATGGTGTCTCTCGTACATACCTTGATCACTTTGTCCTTGTGTTTCTCAATGATATTTTGATCTATTCGAGAAATATGAAGGAGCATGAAGAGCACTTGAGACAGGTATTGCAATACTTAAGGGAAAATCAATTGTATGCGAACCTGAAGAAGTGTGACTTCTTTCAAACTGAGGTGAAATACCTTGGTCATGTGATTTCTAGAAAGGGTATTGCGGTGGATCCTTCGAAGATACAAGCTATTGTTGATTGGCCCACGCCTACCAACATAGTGGAGGTTCATAGTTTCATGGGTCTAGATGGGTACTATAGACGGTTTGTTCAGGGGTTTTCTAGGATTGGGCACCCTATTACTTCTCTTCAGAGGAAGGGGAAGAAATTTGTCTGGACAGAGCAGTGTCAGTTGGCATTTCATACACTTAAAGAAAAGTTGACTAATGCGCCTATATTGATTGTTTCTTATCCTACTAAGGATTTTGTAGTTTGCACTGATGCAAGATGGGCGTGTGGTCACTTATGAGTCTCGTAAACTCAAAGATCATGAACTAAATTATCCTAGTCATGATTTAGAGCTTGCTGCAGTTGTGTATTCATTAGCTCGATGGAGGCATTTCTTATTGGGTCACCGCTTCGAACTTCATTGTGATCACCGTAGTCTGCAATACATTTTTACGCAACCTAACTTGAATGTTAGACAGAGACGGTGGATGGAGTTCTTATGTGAATATGATTTTGAGGTGATATTTGTATAGGGAAAAGAGAACGTAGTGGCTAACGCTCTTAGTCGTTGTCGACATGAGATTACTGCTATTACTCTTGAAGTAGATTTGAGGGGTCAAATTTTAGTAGCACTTCCTATTGATAGATTGTATCAGGAAGTGAAGTCAGAGATTGAATCTGGTAGACCTTAGAGGGTCGATTTATAGGATACTCCCCTGAACTAGATGGTTTATTGTGATATTTAGAACATATCTATGTACCACATTCAGAAGGTCTACGCACATTAATAATGACTGAAGCTCATCAAGCTCCTTACTCAGCTCATCCTGGAGTTAAGAAAATGCATGCGGATCTTCGACAACTATATTTTTGGCCTGGTATGAAACATGATATCGCTAATTATGTATCGAGATGTCTTGAGTGCCAAAGAGTCAAAGTTGAGCATCAACATCCCGCTGGATTATTACAGCCACATCTCATTCCTGAATGGAAATGGGATATTATACCAGTTGATTTCATTGTAGGATTACCTATGTCGTCACATTGACATGATTCCATTATGGTAACTGTTGATAGATTGACTAAGGTAGCTCATTTTTCACCAGTACGATCATCTTATAATGCTTCCTCGGTAGCTAGGATATTCATGGAGGACATAGTTAGATTGCATGGGATTCCTCGTAGGATTATATCCAATAGAGATCCCATATTTACTTCAGCCCTATGGACTTCATTACAACATGCTCTAGGTCCACAGTTGAACTTCAGTTCAGCGTATCATCCTCAAACAGATGGACAAACAGAGAGAGTTAATCAAATACTTGAGGATATGCTTAGAATGTACGTAATGGACCAACAATCATGTTGGGAGGATTATCTGTACTTAGTAGAATTTTCTTACAATAACGGATATCAAAGTTCCATAGGTATGCCACCATTTCAAGCATTATATGGACATCCTTGTCGAACTCCATTAAGTTGGGATCGACTTGAGGATAGAGTGTTACTTGGACTTGAGATGCTTCATGATATGGAGCAACAAGTTGAACGTATTAGAGAACATTTGATAGCAGCATAGGATAGACAAAAAAAGTATGCTGATACACATAGAGTAGACCGATAGTTTACAGTTGGTGATAGAGTATTTCTTTGGGTGCGACCGCGAAAGAGTCCAATCCGTTATGGAAAAGGCTCTAAGCTTGCACCTCGTTTCGTTGGGCCATTTGAGATCCTAGAGAGGATTGGTCCTGTGGCGTATTGACTCACCTTACCACCTAGTTTGTCACGTATCCATGATGTCTTTCATGTGTCAGTTCTTAGACCATATCATCCCGACATTTCTCATGTACTTGATTGGAATGCGTTACAGGTAGAGGACGGGAAGCTAGCTTTGGAGCCCGTGGCCATTCTTCAGCACTGGAGACTCGTTCTCAGGGGTCGAGACGTTGACCAGGTGAGGATCCAATGGGATCCTAGTCATGAGGCTTCTGGTACTTGGAAGGATGCGACACGCATGAGGGAACTTTATCCCTATCTATTCACAGGCTTTCCAGAGCAAGCCTGATCCTAGGGGGGAGGATGTAGTACCCCTCCACTTTGCTTATGTTTTCTATTAGCATGTTTTCACTTTGATAGACCTTGGTACTTTGTTTTGGATATTTTGATCGCTGACATTAGAGCAAGGTGGACTTATTTTGTGATGTGATGATACATTGTATGGTGTTAATTATTTTGACATGCTTTATGTTAACATAGATGTTTACTTCAGATTTTATTGCTAGATATATGTTTATGGTAGATTAACTGCTATTTAATTTGTCAATTTGATGTGATGTGTATTGGTGTGGAGAACTGAGTTGCATCACTCGCTTGCGAGTGCCCTATGATTTTCGTTATTTTCTCCGCACGGTGTGTTTGAATAATGGATTATATGTATGTATGTTATTTGTTTGATTGCAAGATTGCGGGTATATGACACCAACTCCACCTGGTTACTCAGGTCTGAGCGTGTCAAGACTCAACGAAATTGTTGATTGGGAGGTAGTAACAAGGTTTTTCCCAGACTAGTCTCAAACCCAACCACAGTATGTTGTCAGTTTAGGTTTGGTGTTTTTGGTTGTCTTGTTTGGTCTGTTTAGATTATTTGCTATATAAGTTTATTTTGTGAATTTAATGTTAAATTAATGTTCTTTAATTTAATGCTTATTTAAATTAATTTTAAATAAAGTAATTAATAGCTTCGTATTTTATTTAATTAATTAAATTAGTTTATTTGGTTAAGTAATTTAATCATTTATATTAAAATTATTTAATTAAATTAATTAATTAATTGTAATAAAGTTACTTTATTTGTGAGAATAGATTAAATTTAAATTAATTGCTTTGTGGGAAATGGAGATTTAATTATGAAATAAATTTAAAAGGAAATCGGGTTTTTGAATTTTGAATTCTTTAATTCTTTAAAATTAATTAAATTCTTGATAAGTGAGGAAAGAAAGCATCATTCGTGAGGTTGTTAGAAGATATTTTCTTCTTGACATGTGTGTTAGTTAAATTTATTGCAATTTCTTGTTGAGGATTCTCTCAGAGAAGATATGAGGTGATTCGGGGAAAACAGGAAAAAAACACTTCACGAGAAATGAGAAAGAACTGAGCTCTGTTAAAATTATTGTGATTTTATTTGGGTTTTTGATATAATTTTCTGGAAGAGGTTTTCGGATAGAATTTTGTTTAGTATTTGTGTTCTTCTAGAAAGTGGTGGTTTGAAAAAGCTTTGGAAGTCGCACCCAATAGGAAAAGCTTCTCTTCAACAGATAAATTCTTCAAGCTACAAGTATTTCTCTGTTTAATTAATTTGTTTATTTTCTTTTGAAAAGATTGCCTGTGTAAAGAAATTAGATTTGTGCAAGTTTAATTAAAATTGAGAATTTAAATGATTGCCTGTAGAAGGAATTTCTTATTAAAAGCTTTTGTTCTTCTCGGTAAATCATTTTGTAGAAATTTGTTGTTCTTCTATGAGAGCTTCAGAAAAACAAGATTTTATAGTGAAATTAGAGAGCAACCCTGTAGATTTTTGTTAAAGCAATTGAAAAGTTTCAGGAGAAAACTCTGTAGATAAAATTGAGGAATTGGAAACCTCTGTTACAATCTTTGTTAAAAATTTCCTATAGAAAGTATTTTGAGTAATTATATTGTGAAGGAAATTATCCATTATGGAAAAATAAAATAGAAACCCTATGTGATTGATTTAGAATTTGATGAAGGAAAAAAAAAAAATTGTGTATGTTGTTAAATTTGTCAATTTCCTGATTAAAAAAAAAACCTGTTGAAAGTAATTGCCTGATTTCAACATTCTATCTATCTTTTATCTGTGAATGTACTTATATAAATATAAATATATATATATATATATATATATATATATATATATATATATATATATATATATATATATATATATATATATATATATATATATATATATTATATATATATATATTTATTTATATATATATTTATATTTATATATATATATTTATATTTATATATATTTATATATATATATATATATATTTATATATATATTTATATATATTTATATTATATATATATATATATATTTATTTATATATATTTATATATATAATTACATGCATATATAAATTGTATTGTGAAAATTTTATATATATTGCATGAATATTTTGAGATCGCCGTACAGGCGTGATAAGGGTTTTGAAATTTAAAAAAAAGAAAAACGGAATTAAGATTTCCGCAAAAACATATGCAAGAAATCACAGTTTTCTTTTTAGTTTAAAGAATAAAAAATGTACGGTATTGCAGCCACAGGGGGGCTACCCCCATGGCCGACCCCATAGGGAGTTAGCTGTGAGGGCAGCACCGGGGCGGCCTTCACAGTTGTGCCCGCAATGGGGGTTCGGCAATGACGGCCGATGGCCTTGCGGAATCATGAATCGTATTTCTTTTTTTTATTGTTTTTATTTTATATATATATATATTATTTTATTTTTTTTCCAGTATATTATATATGTGTATATATATATATATATAAATTTATTAAGGTTTTTATCTGTTTAAAATATTATGTGAATAGATTTATTCCAATATTTAAAAAAAAGGGTTAATATAATTATATATATATATATATCTAAATAAATAATCAAATATTATGATTTGAATGTTTATTTATTTGAAAATATATATATATATATATATATTATATTGTTTAATAGTGAAATGGAGATTATAGTTGGTTATTGCTATGAAGAAATTTTTCAATGACTTCATATCTTTGAACAAACTAGGGTAGTGCACATGGTTTTGTATGGTTTATAGATACCTCGATTCTATGAGCAAGTTATGATGTCTGTTGTGAGTTGTATAGTACTAGATGTTTTATGTGCACTTTGTCTACCTTAGTGAACTTAGATTCCTTGAGTTATTTTAGGGGAGTGGCTCTTTGTGAGGGCTGGCACACAAAGTGGTGCCTGGGTAACTCATGAAGAGTTAGCTAAATAGTGAAAATTAAAAACAACACATTAGTTAGTTTAAAATCTTTAACTAGATTAATAAGCCTCACTTATAGACTCAAGGGGCTAGTTCAGTCTTGAGAATAAATTGAGAAGGCCTAGAATGGAAAATCGATATCTTGTTATTTTAAAAGATATTTGATTCCGCAACAGTTTGCATGAGGGGCCAGGTTTCGTAAGAGGTTACCAGGGTAACCCAAGTTGGGGGCTGGAACCTAGGAAGAAACACCAAGGTAACCTATGCAACATTGTGATGACACTCCACCTAAAATAGCAGTGACCTTGTGAACTTAGCATATTTGATTATCCTATTTCTAGAAGCAATGTAACCAATAAGTTAAGTTTGTACTTGTGTGGTATGTCTTTGGTTTTACTTGTGTTTAGGGTTTGTAGGATTATGTCTAGGGAACCTTATTACTATCTCCTAGCACGGGGGGTGGACCTACGGGTACCACATGGTTGGGTGGAACGTGCACCTTACTCCGTTGGGTCCCCAGATTCTTAATCGTGGCAACGGGTGCTTCATGGATGGAGTGTTCGTATGTGGATATATGTGTACTTCCTTATTTTTAACAATGGAAACTATATTTGTGTAACACTCCTCAATTGTTAATGAGGTGAACATTTGTAATATGTAATTGTAAACTATTATTTTATCTACCTCATTTGGAAAATGAGTATTGTAATGTTATTTCTAATGCAAAATAAGAATCTTATTTGTACTTTATACCTTCATTGATGAAACTCAAATGTTATACAATGTATGCTTTTAAGTTTATGTTAATTAAATACATGCAATGATTAATACTATTGTCGTCTATGGGATTTTCATATAGTGTGTCATCTCGTTACTTAGGGAATGTTTGCAATTAGTTAAGTAAATGATTATACTTTAAAAAAAAATTATTACACTTTCGTAGTCAATGCATCATTTCTTAGGTTACAAGACGGGGCATTACAGTCTTGACAAGTACATATTCCTTAGCACACCTAGTGGTTTATCTGCAAGGTTTGTGTCTAGAGGATCACCATCAGCTAGGCTACATCAGTCACATTCTATCAAGCTTATCTCTGTAAAAACCTAGTTAGTCAAAAAGATATGCTAAAAAGAAAAATATCCCATGGTTAAACCACCTATTAATGATACGCTGCTAACTTAAATCAAACACTCTTTCAAAAATCTAGAATAGGAAACATATGGATTTATAGTGGCATTATATGTACTCTTAAAATACACTTTTATTTAAACTATCAACAGGATATGCTTTGTCATACTCTTATTCAAACAATGGACATATAGACAAGTCACATGAACTTGTTGACGGTATAGCACCAAAGATTTGGTCTCATCGAATGCAAGATATCTATAAAATGGATCTGTCATAAGACTTTAGATTGTAGTTTAGACTGAAATTTTCTTTACTTGACTTTCTATAAAGCTTTTCCCACCAAAGCCAGGATTGACCGACATGATTAAGATCAAGTCTACCACTATTCACATCAATAGCCACCATAGGATATCATCAACTTTCTCAAACAAAGACATTTGCAGTTTTCTACCCATGATCAGAATCTAAAACTAGAGAATAATTGTCTTTTCCAATACACTTCTACTCAATTTTGAAGGTACTCTAAATAAAATAAAAAAATCATAAATACAGACAATATTAGCCTTAGCAAAAGTGATACAGTGTCAAATTAGAGAGCCAATGCACATCAAAGGCCCCATGGTAGACACCAATAATGTGAGCAAGAGAATCTACAATCACTAACAATAGATAAAATGTTCCAAATTAGCCATTGTTAGAACTCAAATAAACCACTCACTATAAAATTCATTTGAACACAAGAATAATGGAAACAAAGCAAAAAAAGCAAGCAAAAGACAATAAAACATTATTCTAATGATCAAACCAACATTTTATAGGGGGATTGGTGCTTCTTTGATGTGAAAAGAAGCCCTTTCCCAATCCCTTGATAAGCTCTTGATGATGGAGATGCCTTGAAGATGCTATGAGTTGTGATTAAATGCTAAATTGGATGAGTTGTGGATCAAATACCTAAGATTGTGGAGAAGATTGTGGAGGATTAATACAATAGAGGAGGCCTCTATTTATAACAAAGGATGGGAGAGTGTAAAACATGGAGGATGTGGGACAAAACATGAGCCCATGACAAGATGCCACTTGTCAAGATGTGAGAGGATGAAGGTTGTGCATATTTTGACAAATGTGCCAATAAATGACATTAGGTGGCTTTTCAAATTTGAAAGTTGGCTTGTTGGAGGGAGAAGAAAGGGTCTTAAATGCCAAGTGGGAGACATGTAAGAGAGGAGTTAAATGCTTTGTTGGAAGGACACATCCCTTTTGGAGGGATTTTCAAATTTGGAAGAATATTCTCTAAAGATGCCATGTTGAGGGAAATTAGAAGAATTAATAAATCAAAGTAAATGATTTATTGCACGCAAGTGGCAAAAGCTAGAGAAAAGAGGATTAGTGTTAGAAGTTAATTATGACTTAATTAACTTTAGATATAGATTAGTTGACATGACATTTGATTTAGACTTTAAATCAAATGGGAGGAAATAATGGACATTAGCCATTTAATTAAATACATTTGATTTAATTAAATGAAGAAACTTTAGGAGATAATTAAATAAAATGATTTATTTAATTAAAGAGATAACCTTAGGAGATTAATCAAATAAAGTTGATTTATTTAATTAATGGGAAAATATGATTTAATTAAATATGAGGAATGCATTTGGATGTGTACAAAATCAATGCCCCATCTCATGAAGGGTTGTTCTACTTAAATGGGCTGCAATGGTAAAGCTAGCAGCCTCTCTTTGCCTGCAAAAATGGCACATTTTACACACTTTCTGGCCCAAGCATGGGCATCTTTAAACAATATTGGCCAATAATAGTCAGCTCTCATTATTTTCCATGCAGTTGTTCTTGGGGAAAAATGACCCCCAGTAGTTCCATCGTGGAACTCATGAAGCACTTTGTCTACTTGATGTTGATCAATACATCTTCAAAGGACACCATTAAGATCCTTTCTGAAAAGAATGTTACCAACCAGCACATAAGGAATGGAGTGCAATCCGAAATACCTTTGTTTGGCTCTATCTAAACCTGGTAGACACTCACTAGTTTGCAAAAAGTGAGTCATATCTTGAACCCAACCTACATTTGTTGTTGGTGCATCAGTTGTAAGCTCATTATCAACAACCAGAGTTGCCTTTTTTTTTGCATTTTCTTCATTTTCAACCCTTGTAGCTAGCTATTCACACAACCCTTTACCTCTTATAGGCTTTGCTACCTTAATGTCAATGTCATACTCCAAAACTTTTGTAATCCGGCCAACCCTCTTTTTGTTCAGGTTCCTACTTAATAAGAATTCTTTCATAGTAGGGTGATCAACCATTGAATGCACTTTTCTATTAGAAATCAAAGGTTTAAACTTTTTCAAGCTTCTGATGGCAGCAAGCAGATGTTTCTCTACAAAATTATATCTTTGTTCGTACTCTTCTAAATGTGGACTAAAAAAGGCAATTGGTTGTTCTAAGTCAGCATCATTTTGTTGTTCCAGCATTGCAGAAATGATAGCAATGCTACCAAAAGCATATAAAATGAAATCTTTTGAGAAGTTCAAGTTTACCAAAGTAGGATTTGTTGATAAGGACTCCTTTATGACTTCAAAATTGTGCTTGGCCTCTTTGGTCTAGCTGAAACTGGCATTCTTTTTTAACATGGCAGTTAGTGGTTTCAAAAGGTTTGCAATATCAGGAATAAATCTTCTAAAATAGTTAATTCTACCAAGAAAACTTTGCAGCCCCTTTTTATGGTTGGGAAAAGGCATATCTAAAATGGCACTTACTCTTTATGGATCAATGGCGATCCCTTGTTTTGAAACAATATGTCATAAAAGCTTGCCTTCATGGATAGAAAAGATACATTTTTTGGGGTTGAGGGATATATCATACTCCCTAGACCTCTCAAATACTTGCTTCAGATGTGCAAGCAGATCATTAGCCTTCTTTGAAAACACTATTATATCATCAAGGTAAATAGGAACAAGTTTGTGAATCAGACCTTGAAATGCCATGTCCATTTCCCTTTGAAACATGGCACCAACATTGGATAGGCCAAATGACATCCTTTTATAGGCCATGGTGCCCCATTTTGTGGTGAAAGCAATCTTGTACCGATCTTCCTCTTTGACTAAGACTTAATTATAACCTGAATAACCATCAAGTAATGAGAATCTTTCTGAACTAGCTACAATTTGTAGAATCTACTCTATTGAGGGAAGCGGATAATGATCATTTAATAAGGCTCTATTGAGGTCCCTAAAATCAACACATAGCCTAATCTCACTAATTTTATTTCTAAGCAGGACAAGGTTAGAGACCCATGAGGTATGTTTAATTGGAAAAATGATATCTCCCTCAACCATCTTGGTCAATTCTTTGACCATAAGAGGCTCAAGTTTGGGGTTTAAAGGCCTCTATTTTTTCCTAACAAGTTTTGTGTTTGGCTCAAGCTCTATGGTATGTTGGGAAATTTGTGGATCAAAACCCTTTAAATTAGAATAGTCCCATGAAAATACATCTTGAAACTCTTGACAAAGAGCAATGAAAGATTGCCTATCTGCATGTGAACAGATTTTACCAACTTTAAGGAGCTTACAGGTTTGAAAATTTCAAGTTCCTCGTAATGTTCTTCTTTGACTTGCATGTTGGTCTTTCTCTTTTACAGTTGGTCATCAGTGCTGAAAATGGATTCCAAGGTGACTAAACCCTTGGGCAGCTTGTTAGACCTCAATTGGATGATCTGATCATCATATTGTTGTTTGATCTTATCTTGGTTCACTGTTGCAAATTCATCTTCTTGCAACATAAAGCTCAAGACCTGTTCATCACTCTCAAAAAACTTTCCAATAAATGTTATTATCTGGAATGGAAGGTCTAATAACTATTTTAACATATGGCTACAACTTTTCTTTCCTTATTTCACTTGGAATATCAACCTGAGTACCTATTGTAGCCAATCTATCAACATGTCTATTCTAATCCCTAGGAATAGAAACCAGATTGAAAGCATCAAACTCTTCTATCATGTCCCACACTCTGTGCTTGTAGGACTTCAAAACATCATTTTTAGTGGTGTGCAAACCTCTCACCTAATTCACAATCAGTTCACTGTCACCATAGACTTGCAAGCAACCAATCCCTCTTTTCCATGCCCATTCTAAGCCTTGAACTAAACCTTCATATTCAACAATGTTGTTAGTACAAGAGAAAGAAAAACTAAAAGCAGAGTAATATTTGTCACCTTGTGGGGACACAAGCATTGCACCCCCACCAACACTGTTCTTGCTTCTGGAACTGTCAAAGAACATCTTCCATACTTTGCCTTGTTGTTTTAACTACTATTCCACCTTCTTTTCAAGGTTTGGGATCACTAAATCAGGTTCATGTAGCACATAGACACCCAAACTAGTCTCCTCAATGTTATCATTTAGGTTTTCAATGATATTTTTTGTTGCCCACTCATTTAAAAGCATGTATGGTATACTTTTTGCTTGCAGTTCTTGAGTAGCAGCAAGTTCATTATTGTCAAAAACAACACAATTAGAATTGATAGCACTTGGGATATATGGTTCAATGTGATCTTTAGCAAGTAATTCAGATTTAATGACCACTTTAGTCCCATATCTCATTTTGAATACCATGTGGGACCAATCCGATGACAAATAACCTCCTATCTTGGCAGTGAAGTCTCTTGACAAACATAAAAGCAAAATGAGGTGGTAAGTCAATGACTGAAATGTCTTGGGAGATGGAAAAACTGGCACAGGAATGTAAGGTAAGGGTTAAACCTTTGAAGACACCTACAGTGTTAATGGTTGTCCCATCAAGTTGGAAAAATCCTTTCTCAAGAGGTTGATATTTCAGTCCTAACTTATCAGCAATTTGTTTGGGCATGATAGAGCTACTTGCCCTTGAATTTACCATGCAATTGTGATCTAACTTATCCCCTGTTATCAAAGACACATAAAATGGGGGAGGTTTGACATCCGTACTTGGCAGTTTATTGTTATCTTGAGGTGCATTTTTTAGGACAACCTTTACTTGACCTTCTAGCACCTCACTTGAAACACCTAAATCAGCTAAGGCAGATTACAACAAGTCCTTTTGACCAAGGATAAATAAAGAATCCCACATTGACATATTCACATTCATCTTTTTCATGGACTCAATGATGTTGAAAGGTGTGGCAGTGTTTACCTTTTGATGGGTCCTTGTAATAGCAGGGTATGTCTACAAGTGGGCTGGTTGGGGTTGGTTCCCAAGTTTTCCACCACCAATGCCTTGTGAATTTCTTTGTAATATGTGTGTTACTTGGGGATTGGAAGGGCCAACAACTTCCTTGTCTTTATTTTTTGCTTGTCCAATCTCGAAAGCTCTCTTTTTGGCTTGGGTGTTGGCTACTATTAGAGAGCTATCACTGTTTACTCCACAAAATTCCTCTCCTTGCCAATTCAGGAGGGTTGTGTCACTTGCAGGGAGCTCCTACTATTGTGAAGATTCACCATTAGACACGTCTTGCACACTCAAAACATTTTGAACCATCAATTCTTGATTGATGACACCATTTAAACATGTAGTTTGATTATGGGCATAGTTGCAAGGATAGCACCACTCATATTCTTTTGCAAGACTATTTTGAATAGGTACCATATCTCTGGTTACACTGATTGGAACAGGATTGTATGGCTAAAAAGGCCTTGGATTCATATTTTGTCTTGCACGTTGAAAGTTTCCTTGATATGGCTGCTTGTTAGCTTGAAATGGCTAACTTTGACCTTGATTTTGAGGCTACCAAAGCTTAAAACCTTGGAACTGTTGTTTTTTAATGCTCACAATCTCATTTCCAAAAGTCTGAAGCAAATTCTCAATCTTCTGTTGGCTTCTTTTTATCTCTTTTAACTCTTAGATGGGCCTTGGGCAACAATTTCTTGGCTAATGGAAGGTGGTAAAGGGGCTATTTGAGGTGCTGGAAAATTTGTAGGAGGTTGTATATCAAGGGAAAAAGGCATAGGATGCCTAGGGGAAATTCTTCCAACTTGTATGAGGTTGTTTTCAGCCCTTACAGCTATATCATAAGCTACTGGTAAGGTAGTTCCACCCATTGACTATATCAAAACAACAACCTCGTTGTTTAAGGCCCTAAAAAATAAAGGAATGCACACTTAGCTGGAGGCCTTGTAGTTTCCAAAATTATGTCCCATGTTCTTTGAAAACAAAAATTAAGTCTATCATTCATTCATGAGGAGCCCTTTTGATGTGAGTCACTAATGAGAAGTTGTCATACTTGTCCTCAAATTACTTGCATAATACCTCTCCTAGCTCATCCCATGTTCTGATGGAATCTACTATTAAAATCCTAAACCATTGGATTTTTTTCCCTCTAAACAATGTTGCTAGCAGCCTCAAAGCAACATTTTCTTGAGCTATATGATGCACTAAACACATATTTGATATATCCTTAATGTGTTTGATTGGTGTGGTCTAATCTTCACCTGAAAAATATGGCACACTTTTAAGGGCAGTCGTGGGAATATCATCATGTTGAGCCAAGTGCAGTGGGTTTCCTCCATTAAAAGTGACAAAAACTCGATTCCTTGGAACAACCATCTTTGGCACCAAGGTTTGCTACCTCACAAGACTTGAAACTCTCATTGTAGGTGGAGTTGAAGTTGTCTTTCTTGATGAAACAACTTTCTTTGTTGGTTTTCCTCCTTCGTGGTGGTGAAAGCTACAAATAATCAAATGGGACAAAGTTTCCCCTTGTTTCAACCTTTTTCATATGTTGTTACAACACTGGTCTGCTGCTAAATTCCAAATTCAGAGTCACCAGATATGCTTATGTGACCTCTTAAAGGCTGAAAAATTGTTGGCTGCATATCAAAACCAACAAAGAGATGTATTTCTCTAATCTGAACCAATTAGAAGGGTCCCACTGGGCATGCCAAAACTATTAGTGATCCAAATATGCACCCTTTATTCCAAGCTATGAAAGAACTTAGCAGGTTTGGATGTAACATGGGACTGATTTTAGGTTGTGGGTGTCCTATTTTGAAAGCAGACCTCCAGATTATGGGTTGGCTCCCCTTTTGATGTCACCTAACTAATTATTTCTAAGGAAAAGGGTAAAAGATGTATAAAATAAACATTAACTGAAACTACTAAGGGTGATATACCAAAAAAATAATTAAGACATGTAAACAACCTATTCACATTCAAAACAATCCCATAAAACCTTGTTCACACAACTCATTTTCACATGCATTTCACCTAAGTAATTTATAAGGAGATTTTTTAACAAGACTCTTAGAAGGAAAATAAAATCTCACAACTAACAACACTTGCATGAACTAACACAGCTTATAACCTATAACCTTTGTACTTTCTACAAAGTCCCTACCTTCTCCCACAACCTAACACCTTGACTCTTCCTTTCACCTTTATGTCCTTAATCCCTCTAGGCCTATAAAACCCACAAGTCTCCCAACATTTTGGGTTTCCTTGCACTCCTACACCTAAATCCAATTTCCTTGTTCCTATTGACTCCTTGACACCTACAATTCAATCATTCCTCCTCCTAGAATTTTGAGCCCCCCTAGCACCTCTACACATGTTTGTGGGTTCTATAAAGGCCTAAATTATGTCTTGGTTCCTTTCTCAACCAAAGTACCTAACAATTCAATGCACTTCTCTCACTTAACCTTTAGCCTTTTCAAGATGTCTCAACTTCTAGGAATGATGTCATCTGACCCTTAAGGGTTATTCCAACATTCTTTATTTGTTGGTCCTATGTCATATCGTGTCAAAACTATAAATTCCATTAATGATGGATGATTTACATATCTAATAAAATATATATCCATGAATTAGTGGTATGTTTAGATACATTTGCAGGCACGGTTTTGTGTAATCCCATGTGCAAATCATAGAGGAAGATGCATAAAATGTATAGGAAACTATAAAAGTCCACACAAATTTTTGAATCCCATGATTTTTTGTGTGCTTTCATTTCAAAATTATATGGATTCTCTACACTTTAATGTTTTTGGTGTTTCTTAAAGATTTATAGCTCCAACCTTAGTTGTAATGTGCATGGAGGATATACAATCCAATAACTATTTAAAAAGGGTTGATTAGAAAAGGAGAAAACAAGGGAGCTTAGGAGAGGAATAAATTTTCTTATTAGAGTCCTATGCTTCTCAATTTATATTTTTGGGTAGAAAATTTTGATAATGTAATGATCTGGATTCATCCTAAAATTTGTAAGAAACACTTGTAACCTTTGCAAAATAAATTTTCAAAGGTAATTTATAAACCTTGATTGAATGTCTCCTTATGTAAGGTATGCATTTTGGATGTGTTTCTAATTATTTATCCATCTAGATGAATTTAAAATCCTTGCAAATATTTTGTAAGGTGTATTTTTAGGCAAATAAGGAAATGTATGGGTATGCTCATGGATTACTAAGTAGAATAATTTAATATTATAGGTTTGGTGCAAAAAGATGGGAGACCAAAAAGTGGCAACTCTACCTTTTGGTCCCAAAAAAGTGAAAACAAGAGTGCATTATAATGAAAAACACTCACATTATGGTTTGGTTTTCACATAATGTGAACATGTTATAATGTGATCGCATTATAATGCACTCAAGTTATGTGAATTATTTCACGAAATGTGAGCATATTATAATGTGCTCGCATTATGTTAGATGCATTGAAAAAATCATTTATCTTTCTTTTTTTCTTTCTCCTTTGTTAGTGAAACTATATGCATGAAATAAAGTATAAGTTGACATTTAAATATGGAAATTTACTTTCTTATACTTCAAGTTATTTCATGTATATAGTTTCAGGATGTTTGAGAGTGGTTTCAATCTCTAGGGGTTATAATAAAAACTCTAGTTTTTGGAAGATCTTATAATTTTCAGACTTAGTCAAATTTTAGTAATCAACATGTCAAATTTCAATAACCAGGAGGTCAAATTTTAGTAATTAGAAAGTTGTATCATCCTCATCTCTCTATCCAACTCATTTTGTATCCCTTATGCTCTAGACCTCTCTCTCTCATTATATCCTCCCTTTATCCGACTCTCTCTCCCTTGAGGTCAAGAACTCTCTCTCTCCCTCTCCCTCTCTCCCTCTCTCCCCTTCAAAGACAACGAGGAAACCTTCCATTATGATTTATGCAAATTTTTTACTCTCCTTAGTACACTACAATTTTCTTTATTTATTACTCCTTTAATGTTTAAAGTATTTTGAGATTATTGTCAAAAAAAATCATAGAAAGTGAACTTCATATGCAAAATTTGTGAGCATTTGAAGTTTCAAAAATGAAGGATGAATTTCAAATTATTATAATTAATTTTTGGTTCATGATATAAAAAATTTACCTAATTTATTGTGTAGATCTTTGAATTACCTTTCCAACACCTACCAAAAATAAAAAATTTAATAACACAAAAGCTATGTCCATATTACTAAAGTGTTTTTTTTTTGGCTTTTTCAAAATGGATATGCATTTTGCAATAACATATATCCATTTTGAATAATAGATATCCATTTTGAAAAACATAAAATTAATGAAAAAAGCCTCTAAGAAATTAATATCTATTATTTTAAAATGATTATTCATTAATATTCATTATTAACGAATATCTATTTTATCTAACATGAAAATTTTCCCATGGTTTTTGCCTCAAGAAATATTTGGAATTAAGCTTAGGAATGTCAAGCCTAAAAGCTCAATTGATCCAATATGTTTAAAGGTTTCATCTTTTTTTCCATACTTCACTCTTCGTGTTGACAACATTTTTTTTGTTTGAATTTGATGAAATGAGAACTTGGGTTTATTCAAGAAATTGTCAACATTCTAAAAAAATTATCTTGATTATGATTTTAATTGATAATTATTAATTATTTTCTACATTCATTGTGTTTGAAGTCTCGATTGATACGTTGATTAAAAAATATCCATAACTTTCAAATTGTTGCACCTTTTTTAAATCCAAAAGATGTGTCACACTCTATGCTTCATTAGTTATATATAGGTAAAAAAATGAATTTCATTTTCTTTTAACAAGTTAGGTTGGCTAGAAACAAATAAATTAATATTTTTAAAATTTTCTATTAAAATTTTCCTAGCTCATTATTTACTTGCAAATGTGTGTGTGTGTGTGTCACATATGGGTATGTGGTGCAATGCACACTACTGCTCATAAACTTACAATGCAACAAAACCTCTACTACAACAAAGAACATCTCATGAAACCAAAACAAATTATTTTTTATTACATTCAAATAGCTTGATACAATTGCATAAATTGCTTAATACATTATGGATTTGAATCTGCATAAATGACTCTCCCTGTAGCTTCATTTTCTGCTCCAAACTCTTCATACTGCTCCTCCAAATTTTCTATACTTCTCCCTTTAACTCCATACCAATTTATTTATGTTTTAACCCACCCTTTCTCCCCTCTATCTACTGTTCATTTTTTTTGTTAATGTGACAATGAATGTCCCCAAAAAGAGCTACCAGCTTCACCATTCCTTCGCTTATTCTCATTCATATCCCTTTTCACATATTTTTACCCAAATTTTCCACCTCCCATACAACATCGTCTAATCATTTTAATGATTGAAATTAAAATCCAAATAGTGGGCAGCCTCCTCATTCCCACACTGTTGTCTTACAATTTTTATCATTTCATAAAAAATCTGAAAAATGGGCAGCATACATACTCCAATTCCCATGCCCACTTCCTCCATGATTTTGCATGGAGATTCTTTGCACCACTTGGCACATTTCATTGTCATTATTCTTCCATCAAATTTGTCCACACAATTTACTAATTTTCATTTTTTTAAATGGAAATTTGCTAGTTGGAAATGCCTTCAATTACCTTCTAAACAGGCATTTTTGAA
Organism: Sequoia sempervirens; assembly: GCA_007258455.2. Classification (NCBI taxonomy): domain Eukaryota; kingdom Viridiplantae; phylum Streptophyta; class Pinopsida; order Cupressales; family Cupressaceae; genus Sequoia; species Sequoia sempervirens. The sequence continues at coordinate 137,774,377 of VDFB02379711.1, forward strand.
AGATTATAAAATTTTGGACAAATAAATTTTGGAATTTCAATAAGTGAGCATCAATTATCCAAACTTAATGTTTGGAAATGATTCCTTATACCAGCAATAATAATTGGGGGGAAATTAATTTTTAATTGCAAAATAGCATCAAGAGTGGACCCGGACGTCGATAGGCGAAAAATCAAAGTTCTTCAATTTTGACGAAATATTCCCCAAAGATGTGTTGACTCCCTCAAGTCCCTTGCAGAAGTATTTTTCCCAAACCTTCAAGGATTCTAAAATTTTAAACTTTTTTTTAAAATTGTCAGTCAAAGTCGTAAAATAATTAACTCTTCCAAACTGTGAAAGATATGCTCATGAAACCTTCACCAACTAAATAAAGGAGCTCACAAGATACAGGGAGACACCAAAAACCACCACAACACAACCAAAATGAGAAAATAAATAGAAAATATTTTTAGACGATGCACAATTGCCAATGGACCCAGATGCTCCTACATCAAACACACTAGGTAAGTTGAAATGTTCAATGAGCTAAAAAATCATGAAAATTTGGATGAGCTTTGGATGGTGATCCCATGATTTTTCTTGATCCATATGTCCTCTTTGTCCTCACACTCCTTCTTCACTTCATTTTGAACTTTTTCAACTCCCTCTTGTTTCATCTTCTCTTTTCTACCAGCACATTGTAAGATTTCATTGTTCAATTTCTTCTGTAAATTTGATTTACATTCTTCATGATACTTGACCATTTCTACAACCAATGATCTCTATTGTTCCATCTTAGTATCACTACAATTCTTATGTACCTCCCTTGTACCTCTATTCTTAGGAGCCTTCTTCAAACTATTTCCAACCTTTGGTGCAACCTTTGCCTCTGGTTTTTTTGACCTACAATAATTCATAGGATTATTGTCCTCAACCTTCTTCTCTTTCTCCTTCAATGAACTGAAAGTATACTTCTACCCATCTTTCACAATGGCATACAAAGTCTCTTTACAATCATAGATAGCATTTCTATCAAATTGCCAAGGCCTTCCTAACAAAACAAGACATGCACTCATGGACATAATATCACATAAAACTTCATCTTTATAAGGACCAATATAAAATTTACCAAGCATTTCCCTTTCACCTCTAACTTGTGATCTTCTTGTAGTCAACTTACTTTATAGGGATTAGGATGCTTAATCCTCTTCAATCCTAGTTTTTCTACCATCTCCTTAGAAACCAAGTTATTTGTACTACCACTATCTACAATAACCTTACAACACTTACCTCTTGATTTGCATACGGTACGAAATAAACTCCTTCTCTAAGATGGTCTATTCTCCTCTTTGTTTGGATTCACCAACGTGCTCTCCTGAACATAAGGGATTCTCCATGCTCTAGTTCTACCACCTCCTCTAGTGATGCTACACTCTCCTTATCTTCTTGCACCATGTGATTTCTTGTTGCACCTCTCCTACTGGTTTCTTGGTGTATTTGTGGACACTAAAAAGCTTTATGTCCAACTTCCCCACACTGGAAACACTTTCCCAAGAACTCTCTGCTACTGCTACCATGTCCTCTTATTGAGTACTCTTTTCCTTGTGCTCCTTTGTTCCATTTCAAGGACTTGTTTCTTCTTCAAAAGTTTGCTTTCCTTTGTGGCTACTTGGTTGTCCTCTTTTTGTTGCTATCTTTCCCTTTCCTCTTGAATTATTTTTTTTCCTTCTATTTACCTTTTCCTCTACTTTCAAAGCATGTTGGTAAGCCTCTTCAATAGTAGAAATCTTCAACATACTCATCTCGTCTTGGATATTGAATCTGAGTCCATTTACATATCTAGCCACCTTCTCTCTATCTATTTCATGATGTCTCGATCTAATCACCAACTTGTAAAATTCCTCTATATACTCCTTCACACTCATGTCTTTTTATTTTAAATTTTGAAGCTTTTTGAACAGCTCCAACTCATAGTCTCGTAGAATAAACTTTGTCTTCAATCTAGCAACCATTTGTCTCCACCACGTGTTATACTCATCTCACCATTCTCTACCCTTTCCTTCTACAACTCTTTCTACCACAATGTAGCATGTCCCTTAAGCTTTTTTTGTGCCAACCTTACCCTCTATGGGTCTCTAATGTTTTCAAACTCAAAATAATCTTCCAACTCTCCAATCCAATCTATTATCTATTCTCAGGATTCAATGTGCCTAAAAAATTAGGGACTTCCATTTTATGGCCTCTATTGATTTGGGCTATTGCTCTCAAAAATATTTCTTCTCCTTCATCTCTTGGCTCTCCAATTTCTCTCTCAAGCTCATGTACAACTTCCTCATCTTTAGCATGTGTACATCTTCAAACTTTGGATTTCTTCCCAAACCTCTAGCTATATTTCTTAGCTCATTTCTCATTTCATTGTGAAAGTCTTCTAGCATTTTCTCTACTCTTCTAGGTATTATCCTTCGTAGAGGCATCTTGAAATCCTCTCAACCTCTTCTCTTGTGAAGCTATTGTCTTCTCAACTCTCCATAGTTACAGGACTCCACACACCTACAACAAACTCTGGAGCTTTGAAACAATTTCAATCCTCACCCACAAATCCTGGCATAACTTGCCTCACATTTAGCACTCTGTTTATGCACTCAAGATCACTGGCTCTAATACCATTTGGTGCAATGCACACTACTGCTCATAAACTTACAATGCAACAAAAGCTCTCTTGCAACAAAGAACATCTCATAAAACCAAAACAAATGCAAAGCATGAAGGTTAATTTTTTTTATTACATTCGAAAAGCTTGAGACTTGATTACATGCATTGTGTAATACATCATGGATTTGAGTCTACATAAACTACTCTCCTTGTAGCTCCACTGGCTACTCCAAACTCTTTATATCGCTCCTCCAAATTTTCTATACTTATCCCTTTAACTCCATACCAATTTTTTTATGTTTTAATCCACCCTTTCTCCCCTCTATGTGCTCATTTTTTTTTGTTAATGTGACAATGAATGTCCCTAAAAAGAGCTACCAGCTTCACCATTCCTTCACTTATTCTCATGCATATCCCTTTTCATAGATTTTTACCCATATTTTCCACCTCCCATGCAGCATCCTCTCATCATTTTAATGACTGGAATTAAAGCCCAAATAGTGGGCAGCGTCCTCATTCCCACGTTGTTTTCTTGCTCTTTTTATTGTTTCATAAAAATCTGAAAATGGGCAGCATACATACTTCAATTCCCATGCCCACTTCCTCCATATGATTTTGCATGGAGATTCTTTGCACCACTCGGCCCATTTCATTGTCATTATTCTTCCATAAAGTTGTCCACACAATTTACTAATTTGCTTTTTTTTTAAATAGAAATTTGGTAGTTGGAAATGCCTTCAATTAGCTTCTAAATAGGCATTTTCGAAAGATTATAAAATTTTGGAATTTCAATAAGTGAGCATCAATTATCCCAACTTGACGTTTGGAAATGATGTCTTAGACCAACAATAAGAATTGGGGGAAAAGTAATTTTTAATTGCAAAACAGCATCAAGAGTGGACCCAAACATCGACAGGCAAAAAATCAAAGCTCTTTGGTTTTGACAAAATTTTCCCCAAAGGTGTATTATGACTCCCTCAAGTACCCTGCAAAAGGATTTCTCCCAAACCTTCAAGGTCTAAAATTTTAAACTTTTTGAAATTCCCAGTTGAAGTCATAAAATAATTAATTGTTCCAAACTATGAAAGATATGCTCATGAAACCTTCACCAACTAAATAAAGAAGCTCACAAGATATAGGGAGACACCAAAAACCACCACAACACACCAAAAATGAGAAAATAAATAGAAAATATTTTTGGATGATGCAGGATTGCCTATGGACCCAAATGCTTCTACATCAGTATGTGTCCTTTACTTATCTTTAAAGATTCAAAAACAAAATCTCATACTTAGGTTAGCCAAAAGGGTGCCTTTTCTTTTATAAGTATAGTAGTGATTCATTGGAATTTCAAATTTTCAACAAATATATTTATTTTTTTCCAAAAGAAAAGCCTAGAAACTACATTCAATTTACAACAAATTTTATTCCTACATATTTTCAAAATCGTGTTAATAACCTATTCAAATTTTTATGTGAAGTTGATTAACTCTATTTTTATGTACTTTTATTGCCACTTAGGGGTACAATTTTCCCCATCATGATTTTACACTCATAGTAGAATTAAAATAATGTTAGAGAGTAGTATTAAACAATGTATTAGGAGGGATGATAAATAAGTAAATTTTAGGTGTCCACACCTTCCTTTGCAACTTCTCGATCTACACCAAAGCTAAGAAGGCTATCTTGGAGATAAGTTAGATTGTCAAAACCCCCTCTTCATAATGATGAAGTCTTTGATTTTACAAACAAAAGAATGTCTCCTTGTTTTTTTCTTTCTTTATTTATTTTCTTTGTGAGATTAGGTTTTTTAATCTTTTGGTGAAAGGATTTTATGCAACGGAAATGCAAGTGTGATGATGTGTGGATGATTCTTAGTAGAGATATTTTCAATCTATGTGTTGAAGTTAACTTCAATAAAAAATTTATGATGTATTTCATTATTGTTCTTGAACAAATGTCCTTAGTCACACTAACCTTCCTCATCTAAGAGGATTGCACCAAAGATGAGATAACTACACCACCCTCTTCTAATTCCCAACACCAAAAGAGAAAAACACTTTTCTTTAATTTTTTGTATTTTTTTCAACATAACAATTACTTAGTCATAGAAATAGTTACCAATAATTTGACCAAATTTATATTATTTTCATTCTTAATTTAATATTCTTTGATTTTGTACTAATTTTATTCTTTACTTTTTAATATTTTTTTAAACAATTGAATGAGATTATTTTAATTTTTGTTGTCAATTAATGACCTCAAGATTAAAATACAATTTTTTGAATATTTATTTTATCTAGCCATTTCATGATACTATTCAATCATGATACAAACATAGTAGACCACGTATAGATCTTTTGTGCAAAGGTGTTTCATTTCTCTACACTCTACTTAAACATCACACTCTTTGCTAGTCAAATAGTTCATATCAATTTTACAGTTCATCTAGACTACCGAAAAGTGGTAATTAATTAATTCCACTTCTTTCTTAAATATTGAATGAACTAACATTCACTAAAGGAGCTCAAATTTTTGAATGTTGTAAAAGCATATATTCATTTCCAAGTGTATGTATGTCATTGTGTACAAGAATTATTTTAGCCATTTTTAGATTTTTACATAGATTCTAACTTTTTATTATTTTTTTGCTACTTTGTGACAAGGATTGTAAGGCACACTGATAAGAATGTTAGATAAGCTGACACTCAAACATAAAACCTACTTGTGGCTAGTGAGATGTTCCACCATTAAGCCACTTGTTTTTTCATGATGGAAACTTTCAAATTCTATCAATGAGTGTATTTCAATTCCAACACACCTTCTAAACTATGTTTTGAACTATGATACATTATTTTTAGATTTAATTATTTTTCCATTACTTTACAATAAAATTTATTTCATTGATTTCTATTCTAAAATAATATATTTTATATCATTTTTTATATAATTATAAATTTGACAATAGAAAAATTATCTCTATCAAAAAAATTTCTGCAACGAAAAAATTATTAGCATTCCCATTTAATCTATAGATTCTATTATTAGTTAAAATACTACTACCTTGGGGCTTCTTGCTTGTAGAGCCAACAACCAAGGTTCAAACCTCACAGGGTCGCTCTCTACCATGTCAACAATGGAGTTTGCTTACCTTGGTGTTAAGGGGAGGCTCCTTAGTGAAGTGGTGGGACTTCTTGCCTGTAGTGCCAACAACCAAGGCCCAAACCTTAATATCTTTTTTTTTGTTCTACATTGGCTAAAGAATTCTGTTGTAGGCAAGAGGTCACGAGGTATAGTCTCCCCACCATCCTCGTAGTACTAGAGGGCGTGTCGCGCCAATGCTAGTGTTAAAAAGTTTACCAGACACACTGTAGTTTATAAGAGGAAGGATATCCAACCGATTCCTGCAGTCAAAAAAAAAACTATTACCTAAAAAATTATCTCATTAAAATAAACATAACCTAAATTAAACTCCTCAAAATTGATTAAAATATGGAATATAAAAGATACAAATTCAATCCAAAAAAATTGGAATGAAAATTTAGAATGCATTTCATAGAACCCGAAATGCATGTACACCGTACAATATTTGTTAGAAGGAAATTTAGGAGCTTTACTCCTTCCAAATTAATAATTGAAAATAACAGATTATGTTAAGAGAATGTCCCATGTTGAAGGACATATGTTTTCACCAACTGCAACCTGTAATTTATGTTATAATAAAAATTATTGCGCAGCTCCCGCAATATGTCTATCTTCAATATGTTTTGGCAACCCCTAAAGATCAACAGTAAACAAATATTGATATAAAATCTTGTTTCTGATTCCCGTGTTTGTGAAGATCACTGCCACAAAAGATAGGAAAAATTGGTTTGCATGCCCATTAAGTTCAGCTGACTTAAGTATATTAATGTAGGTGAGTGGACAGGAATTCTTCTTGAAACGGTTACAGACGATTCTTTTTGCAGATTCACAGAGGATTCAGCTTTTTGTCTTTGGCTTTGCGAGATTCGAACCGGGGCCACAACCTTGTCCGATTTGTTTTACATTTCATTTACCTGAGTAGAGCTCAATTATATAAAAAGATTACATTAAAGGATAAATTGTTCTCATGGAGATTTACACATTATAGGCTACATTCTGGTTGGAAGATTTATAGATGGTGCCCTTTATAGTTAAGAAAAAAAAATTCAGGTTGATAATTTTTTTTATTTATTTTTAATTCTTATGTAAAGATTGTAGTTTAATTGATTAAGTATGATTGGTGAGAGTAATAGTATGTTTCTTGATTATATCATATAGCAAACTCAAAAAAATTTAGAGATGTAATAAATAAGGATGAAATCAAAATTTTCTTATAAATTGTAAAAACATTACTTTGTGTCAAAGCATTACATGTTGAGTGCTTGCGTCTTTTTTTTCTCCCTACTAAATATCACATAGTGCATTTTGTGTTCTTTAGTATTGATGGAAGTGTCTTTGCTATCTATAGGGGCTCATCCAAGGGATAAAATGGGCAATTGCACATGTATGTTTAGAGATATTTTTCATCAAGATAACTATCTTGATTATCCATTCTTAGTATTGTGAAATCCTTGCTAACATATTACCAATTTGTAGGAACTACATAAAGGATAGTCAAAGAATGGTCCAAAAATTTAGGTAGGTTATGAAATTACGCATAATAGGGGAGAGGACCCAGTCGTTGAGCACCCTAACTTCACGATTCTTAAAATGCTATGTGGAATTTCAAATCAATCCCAATTTTTTACAGCAGCTTACTTGGCAAGTCCCATGCTTATAACTAAGGTTTTAGGGCCACATCATCATATATGATGCCACATCAGCATGCTTTTTGTCAAGGTGTCCAAAAAGACCCCAAAAAAAAGTGAGACTGATACTTGTGCATCTACATCATGTTTTATTGGGTGATGATGTGGCATCACATGATTGTTGCTTTTTAGATATAAGGAATACATTTCATTTAATTATGGGTAGTCATCAACACTAACAACTTTAAAGTCACAACTATTGGTCCAATATTGTTAAAAATATTGGGCATTGTCTAAACAAATGCTATCACAACTATTGGAACATGCTCAAGTATTGGGTCCTTTCCCCTAGAAATGATGTTAGATTGAGTGAAAGTGGTAGTGGTGTAAGTTGTAATTCAAGTTTTAATTCCATGAAATTATTAACTTAGAGGGCCCTTTGCATTCCAATTCTAGGAGGAGACCAAATAAAAGTGTTAAAGGTAGAATACAACATTCACATAAACAATGTTTGCTTCTTAGCAACACTCAAAGTCAAAACATGGGGCCTTGCAATTGATTCTTTTCTATATGAGAAAGTTCAATTAGTAATTATGTAGGATGGATTTCAGCTCAAGTTACGATATTCATTTTTCTATATTAATAAATAGATTTATTGATTTTTGTGCATATCTATTTTAGAAACATTGAATTCTAATGTGCCTATATAATAATGAAGTATTTCTTTGACAAGTGATTGGTTTCGAGGAGTTCCAACATAGTTATAAATATTTGAATATTTTTTGTTAAAACAATTAATTGATTTAAACTACTTTCATATTTTTATTTTAAGATTTTTTTTTAAGAAAGAGAGGAGATGTATTTCTCCGTGAAAAAGTATACAATTAAGATACAAAGATTATTACAACTCAAATCTAAAGTAATGTCCTACAAATTTCTAATTCCATTTTCATAATTTTATGTAAAAATACAATACAATATTTTATTGATTCCTACCGTGAACATGCCCATTAAACCTATAGCTTTATTCCTTTACACAATTGAGGAAGTATTTACAAATATATTACATTTTTTTCAGTTGAGAACAATTTGGGAAAACCTATCAACATCCATTTTGTTCACGTAGTGGTCAATGTGCTCGTTATTCTGTGGAGACCCACTGCCAGTATACAGAAGCAGCACGTAAGCTCTTCCTTATCCGCCAAAGGATCAGGAAACATTATCCGATCGGGACTTGGAAGCCCACCTCACTAGGCAACATGATCTTTTCAAAAAAAAAGGCGCACGCCTACGCTGCCTGGGTCATCATAATCATAAATTCCTGAAAATTGACAGACCCATCTCCGTCACAATCAACGCCATCAATCATCCTCTGGCACTCATCCAAGCTGTATTTCTCCCCGAGATTTTTAAAGAATCTCTGCAATTCACCTGCAGAAATGGATCCGTTGCCGTCCCGATCAAATAGATCAAAGGCTATCTCCATGTCCCGCAAGCACCTGTCAAGATCGATGTCTTTTGTGTTCAAATCCATGAATTCCGAAAAATCAAGAACCCCATCACCATTAATATCCCCTGCCTTAACCATAAGCTGAAGCTCTTCTTCTGTGGCGTTGCCCCCAAAGCAGCTTATAACTTCGCCGACCTCCGACCACGAAATCTTTCCGTCGCCATTGATGTCAAATGTTTTGAACACGACTTCAAGCTCTTTCCTTGACGGCAGTAATGACTCCGGATTCGAAACAGAGATCTTCGGAATTCTGTTAATATCACTGGAAGGACTCTTTCGTTTAGGTCTTGCGCAATTGAACACCTTATCCATAAACCTGGGAAGCCCCATTATTGAACCGCTTTCTGCTCTCTTCACAATTTTAATGGTGCAAAAAAAATTGAGCTTTCATGTCTTTTATAAAGATTTAAAGCTCTGAAATAGCCCGCCCACCGTTTTATGGAGATAAACGAAGTAGAATTGAGGATATCCTTGAAAATTCCTCCATAATGCAAACTGTTGGAAACGGCGCCCACGAAATCCAGAAAATAAATCCACGCAGATCTTTATCTGTATGACTGCGCAGATAGCGATAAACGTGTAAGACAAATTTTGATAATAGGAATATTCGTCCAAATTTCTCGAATTAAATGTATATGCTAATTATAAAACTAGCACTTCCATCTAAAAAAGTTGAAGGATTATATCAAAGGATTTTTTTAATTTAGATAAATCTAGATTTTTCCTTTACAAAATTGGGTATTATTTGATTTTGGTTTTTTGAAGATTTCACATAATTTTTTGGAGGATTTTACTATTAAATGGCAGCTGAATTATCAGCAGCTAAAACTTATTTTGGACAGTTCAATAGTGTTTTAACGGTGAGTAAATCTTGTTTCAATTTTGGACTTCATGTTCATAGGGGAAACCTATGGCTAAAAATAAAATAAAATAAAAAATATATATTGTTTAAAATTGTCTCTAATTGTTTAATTTTAATAACTAATTCTATTTTAACCATAGTAAATTAAGTCTTAAAATTGAGTCTTTGTTAATTAGGAAATGAAATAAGAAAAGGTTAGAGGAATTATGTTGGTTGACTGATTGTAAAGAATTGAAGAAGAACAAAAGTTGATTTAAAAGGTTCAGAATTATCAAAAATATGTTTTCAAGATTATAGTTTATGAATGTATTAGTTTGTATTCTAGAGGATGTGATTATGTCTTAGGGTTGCATTAGTGTTTTGTACACAAGCACTAACGTCTTTTGTACTTGCAATCATAACTCACTTCTACATCTTAGCATTTGTCTTTATCAAAATAATTTTTTTTATAATATGACAAAAATTATCGAATATGAAAAGGAGAAATGGTGTGCCTAAGGCAATTTTGGGAGCATGCCTCGACCAAGCTTTAGAAACCATGTTTCAACTTGAAGTGTAATGGAAAATGATAAGCATTGGTCTTATGAGTACTAGTGTATGTGACTTGTAACAATAATGGTGTGTGCAATAGTAATGGAGGATGTCCTAGGTGCTCTATAAAATGTGGAAAATGTGTGGAAGTACAAGAGGACAAGGGAAATAATCAATGGGAAAAAAAACATAATTTTGAATTATATGAAACACTTGTGTGGACATAAATGTCCAAGAGGACACAAGCACTAGCATTAGTGTCCAAGGTGATTGAGAATCAAGAAGCATGGATAGAATAAGGTGTTTGGAGAAAATAAAGTGTATTTTTTGGTGTGAGGACATGTTTTCAGGATATTTAGGTTATGAAATGACAAAATGGTCCAAAACATCTCTAATACAAGTGATCACTAAAATGGTGTGACATGAGATAGAAAAAAGTGAAGTCTAAACTTTTTATTTCATTTTTTCTCATTTGCATTAAGCATGTGAGCTACAAAAATTTAATTACACTAAAGTAAATAAAAATTATCTTTTTATAATACTTGATAATAAAAGGTACCAAAAAGGATATTAAAGAGATCTTCTTAAGGACATTTGTTTATCTTTTGTTTAACATTTATCTCTAGGCTTGTAGTACACACAGGAGAAGAATTCAATGTTCATCATAAAAAGACTTAGAAGGAAGAGTTCCACATTTTACATATGTTTTTTCTTCATTTTTGTTGGACTAGGTGAGAAAGGAGGTCAATCTATGGATGATTGTTTGAATTGAAAACAACATGAGATTGGGCTATAGAGGAGCAAATATAGGAAGTAGGTATATAGCTTCTAAGTGGCCTACACAAGGTAGATGAGGTATAGCTACAAAGGAGCCTATGAAAAACATTAGTATATGGCTATGATGGGCCTAGTATCATCAAGGGGGTATGGTTGTGATGTTCAACCACCAAGATCAAAGGGGTGTGCATATAACAACTACACCATTATCAAAAGGGTAATGACTCCTAGAGAGACACTTTAAACAAGTGCATGATGAAGGATTCATGAAGGAGAACTTGTACCATTGCACACATATTTGATTTGTTGTAATGTACAGTGTATGCACCTTATTAAATTAATTAGATGTGAAGGATGGAATCAATTTAAGAAAGAAAAGAAAGAGGAAAATAATTTAGTAATATTTTTGAGAATAGTGTGTGAGGATATAAGTGTCAGATGAGCAAAGGGAAAAATAGAAAATTAGGGGTGTCACCCCCAAGAATACCCCCACAATGTTTTCCCTATGGTCAATGCAAATAGGGGAGAGAAGTGTAGATAAGAAATGAGCAAGGTGGGTGAGTGCAAGATCACGGGGGTCCAGAAAGTGGCAATGTGAAAAAAGGGCATTTTTAACTTGCCCAAAAACGTGAAAATCCACTTTGACTTTTTCTAGGCTCGGGTAGAAAGTACATGGTGTCATTTAACAAACATCAAAGATAAATAGTGTTATCATGGAATCTAGCAGCGCTCATTCCACGGATAACCCCCTACGAAACTTGTATGTTAAATCCTAGGTTCGTGATGTTCAAGCATGCAAAGCGAGGCAATTTTCAATCCACCTTGAAGTGTGTTCTGAAGTCTCAAACATTTTGTTTAGTATCCCTCTCTGTTTGTCTCATGAAGACCTTCGAAATGAGTATCTTCACAAACTCTCATTGTTTATACTTAGTGAAATTGTGAAAAGTGCAAAAGCTTTGGACAAAAGCACACTAACATTTTCAAAAACTTTCTAAGTGTCAAAAGTGCAAAAGCTCAAGACAAAAGCGCACTAACATTTTCAAAAAAAATTCTAAGTGTCAAAATTACAAAAGCTTTGGACAAAAGCGCACTAACATTTTTAGAAAATGTTCTTAGTGTCAACAATGCAAAAGCTCCGGACAAAAGTGCACGAACATTTTCAAAAAAATTTCTAAGTGTCAAAAGTGCAAAAGCTCCAGACAAAACTGCACTAACATTTTCAAAAAAAATTATAAGTGTTAAAAGTGCAAGGGCGGGCTTTTTCAGCGCCTCTACACTTAAGTGAGAAGTTAGTTTGGTGCACAAGCTCTGATTTTTAGTGCTTGTGCACTTTTTCCCATACTTAGCCATTTTTTGAGCTAGGCGGTGATTTTTCAGTGTTTTGCACTTGTTCTAGTTTTCTCCACTTTTCATACCTTAATTAAACGTATGATTTTTTGTTCTTCTATTTCACTTACAAATCACTTTAAAGTGATTTCAGGTTATTTCTTTTTCATTCTTGTCACCTCTCTCTCATTCTTCATCAAGATGGAAACTCTTACGCCATTGCAAACCCACTATTGCACTTGCCATGAAATCTTTGAGACTAAGTGTCAGGGCGCTATTTTTCAACGCCCTGACACATTCTTTCCAAACTTACAATCAAATGTGCAAGGGCGCTTATTTTTAGTGTCATTGCACCTGAAGGCATTTTCCTAAGTGCAAAGGCGTTGATTTTCAGTGCCCTTACACTTTTCTCAATTTTTCCTTAAAACGTTTCCAACTTGTTCTTTCTTCGCTCCGAACCCCATTTCTCCACTCCTGCATCATTTTTCGTGCCTCATTGCTCATTTCATGCTTGCTTAACATCGTTTCTCACTTCACACTTCCCAATGTTGCTTTTTCTACTAACTCCTGTTGATTCACCTTCTTTGCAGTTCCTTTTTAGATGTCACCAAGTGATCCTAAAGGTGACATCTTTTGATCCAGTGAACTATCCCAGATCTACAAAGAAGTCGTTATGTAGCAAGTTGAGGATGCCAAATTTTCAAAAGCCTCAATGCATGTCATTTGTAATACACGGCTGGCACTTGATAACCTCAAGACGCATCTTGACAGGTGCAAAAAGGTTCACTCATCCGCCATGAGATTGATCACAAGGATTCACAACATTGTGGATTACACTGTTGGTCTGGATGAGAAGCTAATGCAGGAGACCAAGAATAAGTATGAAGAATTCCGCGCCCAAGAAAGGAAACATGAAGATTCCTGATCTCCAGTGTTGAACTTTCTGATGCTTTCCTTTACGCATCTTGTAAATAGTTTCTAACATCTTAAATATTTTTTCTCAAAATGTAATTACACTGAAAATATGAGATGTAATTTCTTGAAGACAAATTACATTTTGACTTTAGTCAAAGTTAGGTGAGATTTTGCTAAATTAACTCACCTAACTTTCCTAACTTTTCTCAACTAATTTCCTAATTTTTCTCATCCCTCTCCTTTATAAATATGAGGGATTTCTATTGTAAAGCTTACCTTTAGTATTTTGCAACAAAGTGCTACCCTTTTTGAAGCAAAATTGTGAAACTTTATGTTCATGCTTTGTGAATGAAATTTGATAAATAAAGAAGATGATTGCAAGCCAGACTTTGTGTTGGATTTAATATCTTATGAATTGATCTTATTTGGTGGTGATTAGTGGATGATATTTGAAAGACTTCAAGTAATTTATGTAAACTTTGTGTTACATTCCTTATTTGGATTTAAGTTTATGTTTGGATACTTTTGTTGAAAGATCTACAAGACTTTGCACTTGTAATCGTTCATGTTGTTTGAGGAATTATTGTGTCTAAGAAGACTTTGTGCTTCTAATGCAACAAACGATACGTCTCTCATAGATCCATCATTGAAAAAGCTATGTAACGACTTTGTGCCTTCGTGAGCTTTCCCTTTTCTTTTACTTGTTTATTATTAATCACATCTGGTATCTCTATGCTTTGCTTTGACAAGATAGAGATATTGGCATTACTGCTCGTTGTTAGTTTAGAGTTATTGTGAATTTATAACTTCCAACAATGAAGCATTGTAAACACCTTCTCTGAACAAAGAGAGAAGCATGACTACAACACACACCCCCCATTTCGTAAGTATAGTGTGCATTGTGTAAATACTTTAATCAGTTTTACTATAGCTTCTATTAGCAGTAAGAAGGGCACCTCCCCTTTCTGAGAGGAGAGATTTTATCTCACATAGTTGTGGCTAAAGTTCTGGTTGTGTAATCTATTGAAAAGAGGATTACATAATTTTCACCCAACACTTTTTTGGTGACTCCGTTGGGGACATGATATGCATTCTAAAGCCTCGTGCTTTCGTTTGAAGTATACCCATGTCCTTTTTTATTGTAATTTATTTTCTTGTAAGTTTTTCAAGCTTTCACCAAGGACATGTAAATGGCTGCTCAAGGTCCTTGGGGAAATGCTTTTGGTCCTTTGATTCTAGCTCTACCCCTACATGCTCTTCTTGAAGGCTCACGGAAGAACTTTACCAAGTTTTTTGGTGATGGACAACATCTTGACGAGCACGTTGTTGCTTTCTACATCACTTGTGGATTTCATGGTGTTGAATACAAAGATGTATTTGTAAGGCTATTTGTGGAAATCTCCAAGGTGTTGCTATAGATTGGTTTTATCATCTGGCACCACGTACCATCACAAATTGGGCAAATCTCATAGCCAAGTTTGAAGCAAGGTTCAAACCTCCTGAAGACACTCATGCTTTGTTGGCTCAGCTCATCCAATTGAAGAAGGAATCTCACATGCCTATGCACAAGTTCATTGCTCACTTCAACAAGTTGACACGAAGAATTCCAACTATTGCTCAACCTACAACTGAGAATTTGAAATGTTTCTTTGTAAATTCTCAAGTGCTAAGGTCGGTTTCCTATTGAGAATAGTAGCCCTAGCTACTCTTGCAATTATATAGACCTAGGTGAAAAAAATTGAAGATGATCTCATTATTGTTGGGAAAATAAAAATTGAATCAAATGAATCTGAAGAAACCCCTTCTTTGGAGTTATTTTCTTCCATCACGAAGACAAATCCTATGGTGCAAAGGTTGGTAAATGAGTTGCTTGTCCTCAAAAAGCAGCTAGCTCATAATTTTGTTGTTGGGAATCAACACAAGTTATCTTCACCTTTGAAGAGGCTTGCTCTTGGGGTACCATTAATAAAATTAGTAGCGAAGCATCCTGACTCCAATCCAAGTGATCTCGCTATTCTCTTCTGAGAAAAAGAAGCAGACATAGCTGGTGACTCCCATTTCTGGTTTATGCAGTCTTAGAAAGCTATTGATGAAAAGAAAAAGGATGAAAGTCATTTTTTTGAAGTTCAAGTGAATGAAGAAAATCTTGTCTTGAGATCTGAAAAGATGGACATGCATGAAGGTCTCAGTCAAGTTGAAAATAATGCATCTGTGTTTTGAGGTCATGAACTTGAACAAGTGTTGCATAAAAGAATTTCCCAAACGCATGATGAGGACCTTCTTATAAATAATTTAGATCTGAATTCCCAAGTTTAAAGATGGTGAACATCATATTAAGGTATGTAGTGCAGTCATATCTTCATCTGAATCACATGAAGGAGATCATTCTGATCAGCATGAGGTTGCCATGGTTGATGAATCAGTTGGTCAAGTAGCAACTAGTAAGAAGCATTCAATATTTTACCGATCAAGGGAATGTCCCAAAAGACATCTTGCTTGGTTGGAGGCCAACAGGAAGAAGTTTCCACTTGCACCTGAGCGAGAAGATAAACTTGAAGATGTAGATAAAGATGTATTTGTAGATGCACAGGAGCAGTCTGGATTTGATGATTCATTTTGGAGCAGTAGTATATCTAATATATTTTGAGAGGTAGTTGAACCTGTTCATCTCTTTCATGAATCAATGCCTCAACTTCATCCACATGTAGATGCTAGTGATCATGAAAGGAATTACAAGTTGTTGAAGAAAGGAAACTATTTTGTTGGACCTATGAACGGTTTCATTTGAGAAGGTTTCATTGATGACTAGTTTTAATTAGGTAGGTTTTTACCTTTTCAATAAGTGCATTTCCATAAGTTTTCTTCTTGTTTTCATAGATTTGTTTTTTGTTGTTGTCGCCTGACTCCAAGCCCAATGGATGAATAAAGGCACTTGAATTTTGGAGTTCTTCTCCCTTCATTCATTTCAAGGAACGGTTGAAGGAAGATCCCCAGCGAGAGCCAACTGTTATCATGGAATCTAGCAGCACTTGTTCCATGGATAACCCCAGTACAAAACTTATTTGTTTCCTAGGTTCGTGATGTTCAAGCATGCAAATTGAGGCAATTTTCAATCCACCTCGAAGTGTGTTCCGAAGTCTCAAACAGTCAATTTGAGCATCCCTCTATGTTCATCTCATGAAGACCTTCGAAACGAGTATCTTCACAAACTCTCATTGTTTATACTTAGTGAAATTGTGAAAAGTGCAAAAGCTCTTAACAAAAGCGCACTAACATTTTCAAAAAAAATTCTAAGTGTCAAAAGTGCAAAAGCTTCGAACAAAAGTGCACTAACATTTTCAGAAAATTTTCTAAGTATCAAAAGTGCAAAAGCTCCAAACAAAAGTGCACTAAAATTTTCTAAGTGTCAAAAGTGCAAAAGCTTCGGACAAAAGCGCACTAACATTTTCAAAAAAATTTCTAAGTGTCAAAAGTGAAAAAGCTCTAGACAAAAGTGCACTAACATTTTCAAAAAAAATTCTAAGTGTCAAAAGTGCAAGGGCGGGCTTTTTCAGTGCCTCTACACTTAAGTGAGAAGTCAGTTTGGTGCACAAGCTATGATTTTTAGCACTTGTGCACTTTTTCTCATACTTAGCCATCTTTTGAGTCGGGCGGTGATTTTTGAGTGTTTTGCACTTTTTCCAGTTTTCTCTACTTTTCATCCCTTAATTAAATGTGTGACTTTTTATTCTTCTATTTCACTTACAAATCACTTAAAAGTGATTTTAGGTTATTTCTTTTTCATTCTTGTCACCTCTCTCTCATTCTTCATTGAGTTGGAAACTCTTACGCCACTATAAACCCACTATTGCACTTGCCATGAAATATTTGAGACTAACTGTTAGGGCGTTGTTTTTCAATGCCTTGACACATTCTTTCCAAACTTACACCCAAAAGTGCAAGGGCGTTTATTTTCAGCGCCCTTACACTTTTCCCAATTTTGCCTTAAGACATTTCCAACTTGTTCTTTCTTCACTTTGAACCCCGTTTCTCCACTCTTGCATCATTTTTTGTGCCTCATCACTCATTTCACACTTGCTCAGCATCATTGCTCACTTCATGCTTCCCAATGTTGTTTTTTCTGCTAACGCTTGTTAATTCACCTTCTTTGCAGTTCCTTTTCAAATGTTACCAAGTGATCCTAAAGGTGACATCTTTTGATCCAGTGAACTATCCCAGATCTACAAAGAAGTTGTTATGTAGCAAGTTGAGGATGTCATCTTTTCAAAAGCCTCAATGCATGTCATTTGTGATACACGGCTGACACTTGATAACCTCAAGACACATCTTGACAGGTGTAAAAAGGTTCACTCATCCACCATGAGATCGATCATGAGGATTCACACCATTGTGGATTACACTGTTCATTCGGATGAGAAGTTTATGCAGGAGACCAAGAAGAAGTATGAAGACTTTTGTGCCCAAGCAAGGAACCATGAAGATTCTTGATCTCCAGTGTTGAACTTTCTGATGCTTTCCTTTATGCATCTTGTAAATAGTTTCTAACATCTTAAATGTCTTTTCTCAAAATGTAATTACATTGAAAATCTGATATGTGATTTCTTGAAGAAAAATTATGTTTTGATTTTAGTCAAAGTTAGGTGATATTTTGCTAAATTAACTCACCTAACTTTCCTAATTTTCTCAACTAATTTCCTAATTTTTCTCATCCCTCTCCTTTATAGATATGAGGGATTTCTATTGTAAAGCTTACCTTTAGTATTTTGCAATGAAGTGCTACCCTTTTTGAAGTAGAATTGTGAAACTTTGTGTTCATGCTTTGTGAATGAAATTTGATCAATAAAGAAGATGATTGCAAGCCAGACTTTGTGTTGGATTCAATATCTTATGAATTGATCTTATTTGGTGGTGATTAGTGGGTGATATTTGAAGAACTTCAAGTAATTTATGTAAAATTTGTGTTACATTCCTTATTTGGATTTAAGTTTATGTTTGGATACTTTTGTTGAAAGATCTACAAGACTTTACGCTTGTAATTGTTCATGTTGTTCGAGGAATTGTTGCGTCTAAGAATACTTTGTGCTTCTAATGCAACAAATGATACGTCTCACAAATCCATCATTGAAAAAGCTACGAAACAACTTTGTGCCTTTGTGAGCTTTCCCTTTTCTTTTACTTGTTTATTATTAATCACATATGGTATCTCTACGCTTTGCTTTGACAAGATAGAGATATTGGCATTACTGCTCGTTGTTAGTTTAGAGTTACTATGAATTTAGAACTTCCAATAGTGAAGCATTGTAAACATATTCTCTGAAAAGAGAGAAACTTGCATGAATGTGACACAAACCCCCCATTTCATAAGTATAGTGTATGTATTGTGTAAATACTTTAATCAATTTTACTATAGCTTCTATTAGTAGTAAGAAGGGCACCTCCCCTTTCTGAGAGGAGAGATTTTATCTCACATAGTTGTTGTTGAAGTTCTAGTTGTGTAATCTATTGAAAAGAGGATTACATAATTTTCACCCAACAAACATATATCTATTTAAAATGGATATCTGTTTAAAATGGATATTTGTTTAGTTCAAGTTGTTTTATATATTATTATATATATTAAATATATTATAATATATTTAATATTATATAATATATTATATTATATTATTTTATATTGTATTATATTATATATAATATAATCTATATATTATGTTATATAATATCATATTATATTATTTAATATAAATTTATATTACAATACAATATATTTTATAAGTAAGCAACATTTACAGGGTGTTGTACCCTTTACAAAAAGAGCCCTCAGGGCCTAAAAGAAGCTAGTTCAAAATAGGACATGAACTAGAAAGAGAAAGGGGAGTTGATCCCTTTATAAACAGGAGCCACTAGGGCTCGGCAGAACAGGCCAAACAAGCCACACATAAAATAGAAAGAGGACATGAACAACTAATAGGCAACATGTCAGGCGATAGACAAGGACTAGACAACCTTAGAGTCTAAGGGGACTAATCTAACTCCCAAAACCTGAGGCCACGGTTTGGGGAGTCCCTTCTTCTTTCTTTTCACAATAGACTAGGAGGGCTTAGAAACGAAGTCCACCGAGAAAGGAAAGATGAGTGGATCCTCAAAAACCACCATGGGAAAAGAGCCACCACACAGAAAAGCTGACAGTGCAAAAGAGGAGACAAGAGCATTCAAATGATCAGCATAAGCGTTCATCAAGGGACGGGTAGGCTCTACCAGAACAATGATAGCAGTTTTAGGCAACAATGGTTCCACGGAAGGGATAGCCAAAGGAGGATCCTGTGGAGACACAATCTCCATGGAGGAATTGGAAGGGTTGTCCTCCCTGGAGGGACCATCCTAAGAGGGAGAGCCCACCGTGAGATGGTCGATGAGAGCATCCTTCCACTAGGTAGCAACATATATGTTAAATATGTTATATGTTGTAATATAATATATATTACCATATAAATTTACGTTCATACCATATTTAAGTCGAGTCCCCAAATTCGACGAGTTAAAAAAACCAACATAAACTAAACAAATATCCATTTCTTGTGGTATAAAATCATGAAAAAGGAAACCGCGAGTCATTTTTCATTGTGCATTTTCCTTGTCTATGCGTTTGAGCATTTGAGCAACTCAAATATCCATTTTTCATTGTATTTTTTTGCTCAAATCACCCAAAATTCATAGGTATTTATAAATTTAATGTTTCTTTTTTTTTTCTAGATTACAGGAATCGGGTAGCACGACCCCCTATAAACTGCAGTGCACCTAGTAAACTTTTTAACGTGACCGGTGGCACTAGCGCGACACGCCCTCTGGTAGAACGAGGGTGGGGGAGACTAGACCTCGTGACCAACCTCCTGCAACAGGAAAGATTTAGCAAACTGAGCTAGGGCCCCAACTCCAAATTTTAATGTTTCTTTTAATTTTATATTAGTTTTGCATTATTTTTTAAGAATTTTAGTCAAAAATGAGTTTTTGAATTTTTTTTGCATTGAAATGATTGTTAATTTTTAAAATTTTCATCATCAAACAAGCTTAAGAATGGTTGATCCCAACCCTAGTCAAGATGAAAACCCTGCAAATCCTCCTCCACCACTAAGTTCTCCATTACAAAACATGTGCACAATCCATGAATCTATCCATAGGAATTTAAATCAATTGAGAAACATATGTCAAATTTATGAGACACTCCCTGAGCTCTCATTTATGAAAAACACTTTAGAAACAATCATTTTGAATGTTGAAACTCTGACAAATGAGCATAATAGGTTTGTAGAGTGGAAAGATTCCCAAAGGCAACATTATGTCAATGGTTTATCATATGATGAAGTGAGGGCACTTGATATTGACAAATCCCAATTAGCCCATCTATTCATCAATCCCAAAACAAGATAGCTCATAGATGTGCGGAAGCCTATTAAATTTTCAATTAAATGGTGAACACATAAGGGTATATTAGATAATTTTTAGAAATGTTGGTGGATGGTTTTTGATAAACCACCCAACAACAACCTTGATGTCCCTTAGTATTTTCTACAAAAAATATATGTCGAGTTTGTCCTAGGGAGGCATGTCAATTACTTTGATATGCGAGATTTCTAGGGTGTGGGTAAAGGGATGCCATAAGATAGACCCAGAGCACATCAAGTCACCCCACTTCTTCCTGCTCCACCTATTGCTTCCTTGATTCGAGTACCTTACCCGAAGATTATTTTAGATACAAGGAGTCAGATAATTTTGGCCATACATGCATTGAGTGATCATTTGATCATGTAGAGCTCACATGTTGTGCAGTCGTATGACGGTGCATCCCATCATGATGGTGATGCACCTATTGTATTAGTTTTAACTGGTACACCCTCCTCTTCGACACATATTTGTGTGCCCCATTATTGCATCATTTGCCACAATATATGTTTGGGTCCTCTTCGATAATCTAGTGAGGCTCCAATAGATACATTTGATTATGAGGTCCATGATATGTCAAATGTAGGAGTTGAGAGAGCACAGAGTGGACCATTTCCAAGAGATACATCAGGTGGAAGAGATGATGTGGAAGCACCAGTAAGACTTAAAGTAATTTCATAGTGTTTTTTATCTAAATTATTTCATATTTTATAAGAGATATTAGTACTAATATATGTTTCGTGTCTGAATATTTAACATTTGCTGACAAAGGACCAAATTTCACAAGTGTGGGAAGCTATGCAATTGGCCATTTCATTTGGCCTAGAGACTTAGTATACGGTATCATTTAAATTATTATTTAGATGTTAATTTTTGAAATCTATTATGTTTAAATACATGTACATAGATTGATAGTCTAATGTAATCTTGTCTTTTTATGTAGCAACCTGGTACTTTTACAACCATGTCCACTGAGCCTAACCCATTGGAAGAAGCTACACAACATGTATATGTTTTTTATATTCTTGACATTATGATTATATGTGCATGTGCATTTAAATTGTGTTACATTCTTATCATTTTTTATATAGGAAACTATATTAGCCACTTCATCCATCATGAGGCTATCTAGTGTACAAGCATCACAGTAGGTATTTGTTTATTTTATATTGCATATATTTACGTTTAGATAGGAGTAGATATATGTTAAAAGTAAATATGATTATTTTTCAACAATTATATGTTAATTTGTATCATTTTTATTTTACCTACTATAGTCCTCTGCTCAATTCAACAATGTGATGAATGTGGGACCATTTTGTTATACGAGGACTCTTGATCATCCTAAGGGACAATCATATGCAGAACGTCTTGCAGAAAAGAGAGCAAGACTTGAGGTAAACAAGAATTGCATTTTTGATATAATATAGTTTAATATAGTGATTTTGATGTTAAATTCATAATTTCTAAATTATAGTATATAATTTTCTATTTACGACTCAATTCAATATCCATTCCGTTAAAACCTTCAAGCTTAATAACATGTCACTAGATCCTTCATGTAAAAGGTATAAAATCATCATTAATAAGAATCACTATATTTCAACCATGATATATAAACAAGAACATTGTGTACACCATAGGGGTTTGATGCAACCTTCAAATAATTTCCTTACAACTCAACAAGATACATGTTCATTAGACTATTCATGTGAAATCTATACAATAATCATGATCAACAAATAATACATCACTCAACCATGATGCATGAACAAACAATATATATATGCACACGATATGAGTGTGGTACAACCATTAAACAAACCAAATACAACTCCATGACAAGCATGTTATTTGACCTTCTACATGCAATTTATATTATCATAATGCACAACAATGAATGTTACTAACCATAATGCATGAATAAGAAAACTAGGCATACCATATGGGCTTGATGTACTCTATTCATAATGCACACTTCACACAAAAGCAATAACACTCATATGATATTGTCATATATGTCAATAAACCTTGACCCACACCAAAATTTCTATATGAGTTTGTGCAATCTT
This sequence comes from Sequoia sempervirens, assembly GCA_007258455.2. Lineage (NCBI taxonomy): Eukaryota > Viridiplantae > Streptophyta > Pinopsida > Cupressales > Cupressaceae > Sequoia > Sequoia sempervirens. The sequence goes on from VDFB02379711.1 coordinate 137,797,213, forward strand.
CAAACAAGAATATATAAGTGTAATACAAATGTAATGCAACCTTTGAACAAAACCCAACATACAAAAAAATTATATATATCATCAATTTCTTCATTCAAATGTCATACAATCAGGTAGAAGCATCAATGTCACTCAACCATAATGCATGAACAAGTAACTTTCAAAAAACTTCCATACATAACAATTTGTAACCATCAACTCAAATCCATACAATTTAGTGGCATATATGTGTAATCTTGAACTTAAGACTTTCATGGAGCAAATACAACTAGAAATAAATGATAAGAAGCAATATCAAATGTAAGTGCAAAAATATAGAATCGATGCAGTGGACACGTGAAAGTATTCAAGACATTGAAAACTCTATCAAACAAAGGGATGTTGTTGTCCTAAGTGTTGATGATAGAGCAATTGATCTAAAGCTCAAAGTAAAATATATGAAAAAGAAGTTAGAAGATCATGAAAAGGAATAACAAGGGGTGTTAATAGGTAATAGCAATAGAGATGAGGGAAAATGTGTGGATGGTCAAGTTGCAGATGCAAAAGCAATAGTTGGAAGTGTTGAAATTGAATAAAAATAACTAAAGACTAAAATTAACCACTTAGAAAATGAATTAAAGGATAAGAAGGAGATTTTATCATTAATGAAAAGGAGGTTAGTCTACTCTAAAAACACTTGAAAAAGAAGTAGACCAAAATGAATGAGATAGATAATGTATTCAATGAAGAGATTATTCCTGCTCTCAAGAAGTTGAGGAAGGTCCATGTGTAGATTCTTCTTAGTTCATTGTGTAACTAGTTCCAACGTGTCTGGATGGGTACATTTAGGCTAAGCATGGTCCTATTTCATACCCAAAGATGTTGAAACAATATGAGCTACATTGTACCGTTGATATCCCTTAAGAGTCTAAAGTGCAAAAAGGCAAAAATATTTGATGAGCTATTACTCGAAAATCATGTCACTTAAAAAAAAAAAATTGAGACTATGGGATCATGTAGGGCCCCTCTACAATAATCTCTCTCAGTTTTTGATATCTCTAAGGCATTTTCTAGTGGTGTCGAGTTTTCAATTGATGGAAAAAGGGTTAGATGCATGTAGTGTAAAGTTACAAAGGGGTGTAACTGATAGTTCCAACACATTTGGATGGGTATGTTTAGGCTAGGAATTGTCCTTTTTCACACCCAAACATGCCAAAACAGTCTGAGCTACATTGTACAATGATATCCCTTAAGAGTCCAAAGTGAAAAAATGTAGCAATATTTTATGAGCTATTACTCAAAAACTGTGTCACTTAGAAATAATATGTCTAAGGTTAAGGGATCACATGAGTCCCCTCTACAATAACCTCTCTTAGTTTTTGATATCTTTGAGGCATTTACCTGTGGTGTCAAGTTTTCAATTTATGGAAAAGGGGTCAAATGCATGTAGTGTAAAGTTGCAAAGGGGTGTAACTTTCATTTTCCTCCTCATGCAACCAAACCATCAATTCCATCATGTTTGGATGGGTACGTTTAGGCTAGGCATGGTCCTATTTCACACCCAAACATGTTGAAACAATTTCAGCTACATTGTATCGACTATATACGTTAAGAGTCCAAAGTGAAAAAATATAGCAATCTTTGACGAGCTATTACTTGAAAACTATGTCACTTAGAAACAATTTGTCTAAGGCTAGGGGATCATGTAGGGCCCCTCTACAATAACCTCTCTCAGTTTTTGATATCTCTAAGGAGTTTTCTTGTGGTGTCAAGTTTTCAATTGATGGAAAAATGGTCAGATGCATGTAGTATAAAGTTGCAAAGGGGTGTAACTTTTTTTTTGCTCCTCGTGTGACCAAACCGATAGTTTCAACACATTCTGGTGCAGGAGCACCTATAACCTTAATGCAAATTTTGATTTGGTAAAAGTGTGTCAAGGTGAATTTGAGTGATTCTAGGTTTGTAGAGGGGGTGTTCAAAGTTTTTTTGGTATCAAATAAGGAGTCAAAGACCATTTTACTATGTATTTAGGTGTATGGGAAAACATTGGAGTTCAAATGTAAAAGTTGCACAACAAAATGTAAAGTTGTCAATGTAAAGTTGTCAAAATACAATTTTGTCGGAAGATGAAGGGACAAAGAAGTTTAAAAGTTGGTTATAGGCATTGGATGGGTATTTTTGAATGGAAAATTTATTTAAAGGACTGTTAAGGCTCAAACATTGGTTGTTCAATCATCTTGTGAAAGAATTCCAATAGAATACCAACGTTTTCAAGCAGTTTTCACTATGTTGTGTTCTTCCTTGAGACTATACGGACCCATACAGGTAGGATTTGATCTAAAATTGGTTGTAAATTGTAGTGGCATGTTCTAACTTGCATTTTTTATCATTTTGAGAGTCTTTACTTAATTTTAGAGGAAGATCTCCCTATTTTCTTGTAACTGTCTGTGTAAGACCAACAAGGTCTGATTTTGAAGTTTAATTAAAGTAGAAGCCATTCCTCCTACTTTTGTGTCATTTTACTCAAAGGAATGGAATTTCTTGTGCTATTTTAAGTTTTCATATGTGTTTGGAGTCAAAAGGAAATGTTTTGGTGGCTTAGTAGTGATGCCCTAGGGCTGGCCAATGAAGTTTCCTTATGAAAAATGATGGTTTTATGAAACTTTTTTTGTGAATTGTGAATAGTATTGAGTTTGTGAAGGTGGGAAATGTTTGTACAGACTTAAATAAGTGTGTTGGATATAATTTTTGAGTTTGGGAAGCCTCGGTTTGGTGAATCTCTGAAAACCCTAGGTTTATGCATGGTAATGGAGGGTTTTCTAGATCAGCATAGAGAAAGCTTTGAACCTGGAAACAAATGTTGAATTTTGATGTCCTGGAACATGAATAATGATTGTTTGATGATTTTTTGTGAAGAGCGGGTGAATAGGAGGGACCTCCTTTGTTAAATTGGGCTAATTGAGTAGCCTTTTGCAGGGTTAGTTTGTTGTTTCTCAATGTTGGCACAAAGAAACCTCATGAGATCTTTTAGGATAGAGTGTTGGGATCTGTGACAAGTCTGATTTGATTTTTGGGTGGCCATTGTATGGCCTTTTCAAAATGACATCTCCATTTTGATGGTTTTGAGGGCTAGAAGCCTTAGAGGTATTTTAAGGGAAGTTGGGTGAATTTGTAATCAAAGGTTGATTTCATTGTTTGATTCAGGTTTTTGGTGTTGAATAGTGAGATTCTCTACCTTGATTGCATCAAAGTAGTATTAGAGCTCAGGGACAAGGTCTCTTTGATCATATTTTGCAGGTTTGAAGATAGGTGAGAAGACAAGTTTGAGAATATTCCTTTGAAAGGTGTTGGTGTTGCTAGGGAGTTGCAAGATCTAAAAGAGAAGCATGATAAGCTTCTGGAGTCACACAATGTTGTGTTGGAAAGGCTTGTTGCCTTGGACACAAAGAAAAGGAGAGATGAAAATGAAGAGAGTGAAATAGAAGAAGATGATGAAGAATATGAGGATGTTGATAAAGAACTAGACCCTGAAGATCAAAGGATGGTGAAGATGCTCAAAGCAGTGAAAGGTGATTCTCATAAGGTAAAAGTTGATCTTCTTATGTATGGTGGTAATTTAAATGAAGAAGAATTGCTCGATTGGATTATTGCTATGGATAATTACTTTGAAAGTGAGGACATTTCAGATGAACAAATGGTGAAGGTGGTAAAAAAAAAACTCAAAGGTCATGCTCTTTTATGGTGGGACTATGAGCAAGCAGAGAGGAGAAAATAAGGAAAATCAAGGATTACTTCATGGGACAAGATGGTGCAAAAATTGAAAGGTAAATTTCTTCCAAAAGATTATGAAGTTCAATTGTATAAGAAGTTGCAAGGTCTGAAACAAAAAGATCTAGATGTCAAGTCCTACACTGATGAATTTTACAAATTAAGCATAAGGTCAAGGAGGGATGAAGATGAGGTTAAAAAGGTGGCTAGGTACCTAGGTGGTTTAAGGTTTAATATACAAGATGAAATTATTGTTGCTAACCCCAAATCTGTTGAAGAGTGTTTTCAATTAGCAATCAAGGTGGAGGAAAAACTTAAGAGGAGATAAGAGAAATCAGTGAGAGGAAGAGGTGGTACTAGTGCAAGAGGAAGAGGAGTAATTTCTACACCGAAGCAACCATTGGAAGAACAAGGATCAAATAAAGGTAAGGAGCAAGGTGTTGATGCTAGAGGAGGTTTTAGAGGTAGAGGAAGGTTTAGTGCTGGTAGAAGTTCTAATGATTTTGTAGGGAGATGTTACACATGCAATGAATATGGTTGTCCATCTTGGAAATTTCCTGAAAGGGTTGGTAGTTCTTCTAGTGGAGAAAAGAGGATTGATAGGAGGGCACAAATCATTCAAGAAGAGGAATATGAGAGCACTAATTCTACAAGTTTAAGAGCTGCTCCTGAGATAGGTGAAATGTTGATGATGAGAAAGACAGTGTTGAAGGAAGCCAAAGAGGTGGAACCATTGCAAAGAAAGAGCATCTTCAAAACTACTTTTAAGTGCAAAAACAAGGTATGCAAAATTTTGATTGATTTTGGTTCAACAAAGAACATGGTTTCTAGTGAGATGGTAAACAAATTAAATCTGTAAAGAGTACCTCATGAATTTCCTTATAAAGTTTCATGGTTAAGTGATGGACAATATTTGTTGGTGAATGAAAAAGTTGTGGTAGATTTCTAGATTGGAGGTTATAGAGATAGTGTTGTTTGTGATATCCTTCCTATGGATTTTTTTCACCTACTCCTAGGTAGACCTTAGTAGTATGATAGGCATGCCATGTATGATGGTAGAGAGAATGCATACACTATTGTGAAGGATGGATGTTCTTTTGTTTTAACTCCACTTGTGGAAGATGTTAAGGGTAAATCCAAGGTAATCATGTGTGGAAGAAAAGAACCAATAAGTGTTGTGAAGGAAGACAAGAAAATTGATGTTACAATCAGTCATAGGCCTGAGAATGCAGGGACAACAGGTCTAAAGGTTGATACAGGGGTAAAGAAGGTGTTGACAAGGAATTTGCTTAAGAATGTGTTGGTAGGGACCATTCAATGTCCTATCATTGAGAATAAGGTTGAAAGACAACTAGGATTTGTAGGTACAGTGAGTGGGAAGACTATTCAGACAGTGGCACAAGATGCTAAAGGGACAGTAAAGTCAAGATTGATGGTAGGGAGGAAAGAACGGGGTATGCAAGAACTCAAGGAAAGTTACAAGAAAAGGTTTGAGAAGTCAATAGAGGGGATTGCTAACATGTGTTTGTGTGCAGTTAAAGGTGATGGAAAGCAAGAAATTTTTGAACAAAGAATAGAAAGAGGATAAACATTAGGTCTGAGGACAAATGTAAAGGCTTATCCAAGTCTAAACACAGTCAAAAGTGCAGGGAAGTATGAAGCACAATGCATGGAACAACGGAAGGATATTATGGATAAGAGGAACATGTATGAAGAATGGCAGAATTGGTACAAGCCTCAACTCATGAGGAATGAGTTTTTTTCAGTGGTGTTGTATGGTGCAGGAGCACCTACAACCTTAATGAAAATTTTGATTTGGTAAAAGTGTGTCAAGGTGAATTTGAGTGATTCTAGGTTTGTAGAGGGGGTGTTCAAAGTTTTTTTTGTATCAAATAAGGTCTCAAAGACCATTTTACTATGTATTTAGGTGTATGGGAAAACATTGGAGTTCAAATGTAAAAATTGCACAACAAAATGTAAAGTTGTCAATGTAAAGTTGTCAAAATGTAATTTTGTCAGAAGATTAAGGGACAAAGAAGTTTAAAAGGTGGTTATAGGTGTTGGATGGGTATTTTTGAATGGAAAATGTATTTAAAGGCCTGTTAAGGCTCAAACATTGGTTGTTCAATCATCTTGTGAAAGAAATTCCAATAGAATACCATCATTTTCAAGTAGTTTTCATTGTGTTTTGTTTTTCCTTGAGACTGTATGGACCCGTACAGGTAGGATTTGATCTAAAATTGGTTGTAAATTGTAGTGGCATGTTTTAACTTGAATTTGTGATCATTTTGAGAGTCTTTACTTAATTTTAGAGGAAGATCTCCCTATTTTCTTGTAACTGCCTGTGTAAGACCAGCAAAATCTAATTTTGAAGTTTAATTAATGTAGAAGTCATTCCTCCTACTTTTGTGTCATGTTACTCATAGAAATGGCATGTATTGTGCTAGTTTAAGTTTTCATATGTGTTTGGAGTCAAAAGGAAACATTTTGGTGGCTTGGTAGTGATGCCCTAGGGCTAGGTAATGAAGTTTCCTTATGAAAAATGATGGTTTTATGAAAGGTTTTTGTGAATTGTGAATAGTATTGAGTTTTTGAAGGTAGGAAATTTTTGTACAGACTTAAATAAGTGTGTTGGATAAAATTTTTGAGTTTGGGAAGCATCTATTGGGTGAATCTCTGAAAACCCTAGGTTTATGCATGGTAATGGAGGGTTTTCTAGATCAACGTAGAGAGAGCTTTGAACCTAGAAAAAAATGTTGAATTTTGATGTTTTGGAACATGAATAATGACTATTTGATGAGTTTTTGTGAAGAGAAGGTGAATAGGAGGGACCTCCTTTGTTAAATTGGGCTAATTGAGTAGCCTTTTGCAGGGTCAGTTTGTTGTTTCTCAATGTTGGCACAAAGAAACCTCATGAGATCTTTTAGGAAAAAGTGTTGGGATCTGTGATAAGTCTAATTTAATGTTTGGGTGGCCATTGTACAGCCTTTTCAAAAGGATATCTCCATTTTGATGGTTTTGAGGGCAGAAGCCTTAGAGGTGTTTTAAGGGAAGTTGGGTGAATTTGTAATCAAAGGTTGATTTCATTGTTTGAGTCAAGTTATTTGGTGTTGAATAGTGAGATTCTCCACCTTACTTGCATCACATTCGAATGGGTATGTTTAGGCCAGGAATTTTCCTATTTTGCATCAAAACATGTTGAAATAGTCTAAGCTACATTGTACATATGATATCCCTTAAGAGTCCAAAGTGAAAAAAGGAAGAAATCTTTGATGAGCTATTACTTGAACACTGTGTCAGCTAAAAACAATGTGTCCAAGGCTACAAGATCACCTAGGGCCCCTCTACAATAACCTCTCTTGATTTTTGATATCTCTGAGGTTTTTTCCCATGGTGTCAAGTTTTTAATTGATGGGAAATGGGTCAGATGCATGTAGTGTAAAGTTCAAAAGGGGTGTAACTTTTGTGTTTGCTTCTCGTGTGACCAAACCAACAATTCCAACACATTTGAATTGGTGGGCTTATGCTATGCATGGTCTTGTTTCACACCCAAACACACCAAAGCAGTCTAAGCTACATTGTACCAGCGATATCCCTTAAGAGTCCAAAGTGTAAAAAGGCAACAATCTTTGATGAGCTATTACTCAGAAACTATGTCACTTAGAAACAATATGTCTAAGGTTATAGGATCACCTAGCACCCCTCTACAATAAACTCTCTTGGTTTTTGATATCTCTAAGGAATTTTCCCATGGTGTCAAGTTTTCAATTGATGGAAAAAGGGTCATATGCATGCAATGTAAAGTTTCAAAGTGGTGTAACTTTCATTATGTTCATCATGCGACTAAATTGATAGTTCCAACACATTGAAATGGGTAGGTAGGAATCGATGAATAAGTGAAGCATGTACTCAAATACATGAAATTCATGAAGTACAAACATGAATACAAAGTCTATGCTTGAATACATGTAAGTGATAAGTCGCAAGTCATGATCAACACCCATTCCTACAACATTCAAGATATAATTTACATAATACACATGATATCATCATTCAAGAATTGTTATCAAATATAGGATTTACAAAATGCCACGTAGGCATACAACAAACAACCCTAATACATAGTCATTTCCCACTAGGGGAAGGAAATAGATCACGTGTTGCATTCGCAGTCAGTTGGATGGAGTTTCTATTGATTTTGTTGTCTTTCAAATGTGCCCACTAGTCCTCCTATCTTCACTCATCTAGAGATGCAACTGATACAATAAGAGGTATATACATTAATATATAGAAATTGAAAATTTTGGAATGACATATAATAAAATAATCACAAACAAATAATCATCACACTCTTCCACAACAATAGTGCATTGCCAATCAGGAGTGACAAGCACCTGTAGCAACCATCAAGATAGCAATTAAACTAGACATATACGTATCATGAAAATTTTCAATAATAGATCATAGAAGAGAAAATATAATGTCAAATTTACTAGTCTATTGCATACCTCTGCCAAAGAATCAGAACTATCTATTGTTGCAGTAACTCCATGGTCCATTGTGCTATGAACATCACAATATACTTAGAATAACAAATCTATATTATCATTAGTTTTTATCACTTTCATTAGTTTCTTTGTTTAACTAAATATACTTAGAATAACAAATCTATATTATTCTAAACAACCTAAATGATAATGAAATGGTAATGCAAACTAGAAAAGATGCTTAGAATAAAAAATCTATATTATTCTAAACAACCTAAATGATGATGAAATGGTAATGCAAACTAGAAAATATGCTTAGAATAACAAATATATATTATTCTAAACAACCTAAATGATGAACCTTAGCAGATCAAGAAATTTAATTATTATGAACATTAATCAAAATAAGATGAACAATATCATACACGTTTGGTACAACAAATGATCCTCTACTCAAGTGTTCCTGAAGGTTCATCTCTTACCTTAAGAGTATTGACTAATGCTTCATGATAAACACTACTAATTGTCCATAGTTCCTTTGTTTTTGGTTTAGCATGATATCTCAATAACTTAACATTTGTTTCTATAACAAGGTGCAAATATATGAGAATGGTTTTTTGTTTCTCATAGTCTTCAAATGCAGGTATGTCATTCTTTCTAATCATATATATTCACAACCAAGATCTAGCAAGGTTTGGATTGAGGGTGATTCTTTAAATATTATCAATAATCTTAAGAAGTCTACCTGTTCATCATGGTATGTTGAACCTATTATTCTCGATGCTTTTTCCATTTTGAATTCCTTTGAACAACGTTTTATTTCCCATATATATAGGGAGGGAAATTCCCTTGCAGATAAATTTGCTAACTATGGGGTTAATGATTATTTGATTTGGGATGGGAATGACCCCCTCCCCATTAAATTCCTTTCAATTTAAAATCATGATATTCAATCAGGTTGAGGAAGGGGTTCCCATCATTATTTGGCTTAGTCACATGATGATAATTATGTGGTATATCAAATCCAAGTGTGATCTTTTAAGTGGCATTTCCTTGTAGTTTAATTATGTGGAAAAGGCCCATAAGTATCTACATTCAAGATTAATAATTTCCTCCTATCACTTCACTTATCCCACATGGATTGTGGGTGTTTGTAAAGCTTTCATTCTCTTGAGGCTTCTTCTATTTCTCTGCAAATTCTTGAAACTGTTGTGGTTTCTCTATGTTGTTGCCATGGGTGGTGAGAGGAATCGAGTTGAACTGATCTCTTGTGATTCTACAAAGAGTAATAAGAAGGTTTGGGAGCTTCTACAAGCTAGGGGTGTGACTCCCTATATGGAACGTCTTTGAATGGGTTTGACTCTAAGGCGTCATAGGCCTTTGTAAAGGGTTGGAAAAGCATATTCTTGCAAGTCTATGGGTCAGAATTCAATATCACAAAAGAATTCATCGCTAATATCTCAGGTCTGGCTACTGAGGGGAGGAAAGTCTATAGGGATAAGGAGTTGAGTGATGTTATCAATTTTTTTTCTCAAAGAAGATGAAAGGAGTCAATTGGTGAAGGTGTAATGTGGTGGTTACGCTCGTAGCTCCATTAACTAAATATGGGGTGAAAGAGGTATTCTACTCTTGATGGCCACTTTTTAGTTCTTTTTTGTTACCATTTCGTCCTATTGAACCATTTTAGGAATAGGGGAAGGGTTTCTTTCACCTTTGATTTGCTTTCCTCTCTGGAAAATGGGATTTATGATCATAAAAGAAACCCCAAGAAACATGTTTTACATGAGGGATTAATCCTCCTTATAATGGAATATGCTAAGTCTTACACTATCCCTAAAAAACTTAAGATATTTTCTACAGGTCGCCATAAGAAAGCTAACTTGAAGTATGAAACTAGGTCTAAAATTGGCTTTGGGTCTAAGGAGTTTACCCCTAGTTTGAAAGCCTCCATGGAGGTTTATTCGGAGCTCCTAAGTCTTTTGAGAGTAAGAAGAAAAAGAAGCTAAAATATTCCAATTCTCTTAAGCTTGAGGATTATATTACGGGTTGTGATGAGGTGAAGGGTTTTGAACATTCCACTAATACTTCGAAGGTTAAACTTGGCAAGCCTCTAGTGGGAAAGAAATTGAATTTCAAGAGTGGTGTTCTTTCCCTAGGTAAGAAGAAAGTGGTGGAGTCTAATGTGAAGAATAATTATGTGGACTCCCCTATGATGGGGAGAAAGAGGAATTTGTGCTTGAAGGATGATAATTCTTAGAAGAAGGTTAAGGGGAAAGTGTGCTTGATCTAGGAGGATACGGCTAGTTTTGATTATGTTCCCAATGATGAGGCTCTATGGGGTGAGGCTATTTTGGAGAATGAGAAGGTGTGGGAGAAGGGTATGAATATGGTTACTAAGATTGAGAGGTTGGTGTGCAAAATTAAGGTTCTTGAGGATGGTAGTAAAGGGAAGGAGGTTCACTTGAATGAGGATATCAGGGTTTCCCTGGGGAGGTGGCTATTAATAGGGATTACTTGTATTGTAATAGGGAGGACCTTCCTAATGTGCTTGGTTTGGTGAAAGACGATTCCTTTTTTTTTAAGGTTGTCTAAATGGGATTTTAAAGAGCTGAACCTTACTAATGTAAAGGTTCGATCTCTGATAAATAGTACTAGGGGGTCTTCTTCCTCTAAGGAGATTTCTATCCAGGACCAAGTTAATCAATTGGTGGGTGCTCTAAAAATTGTTAAATATGAAGAAAGACTTTGAATTTAGAATTTTGGTCTGTGAAGATAAAATGGAAAGAGCCTACCAGCACTTGGAAAAGCTAGTTAATGTTAGTAATACCAAAATGTGTAATGAAGCTGAGGGATTGTAGTTTCCAAATGAGAAAGCTAAGTAGTGGATGGGGGATTCATCTAGTTTGAAAGAAGCTGCAAGAAATACAGTGGATCTCCAAGTGCTAAGAATGATGGAAATAGTGAGAAGGGTCCTTGCACTCGGACTCGTAACAAGTCAAAAAAGAAAATTGGGATCCTTGCCATGGAGGTGTTTGAGGTTATGGATATGTATCAAAAGATCATTGTTAGTGATTTGGAAGTGGTTGATATTTTGAAGAACTTGTAGTTGTTTGTTGTTTTTGTCTCACTTTTTTATGGCTTTTTTTTTCTTATGGTTGGCTACTTTGTCTAGTCTTGATTATCTTTTAAGCAATGATTCTTTTTGTAAAGGGTTTTAGGGTTCCTTCAAAACCTACTTTACCTATAATCAAAAGCCACAACTGAACTTGTAGGATACATGAACCCATCATCATCTATCATTGGTTGTGTTAGCTTCTTCTTTCCCTATACACATCATGCCAACCAATAGTCTGATCCCTCTTCATTCCCCTTTGGTGCTACAACTGCATAGACATGTCCTAGTTGTACAAGATCTAAAAGATGGTTGTAGTCAAGTGAACTTTCCATTTCATCTTCTAAAGAGGATTGTGCTACAAATAAAGGGGTTAGTTATTGTGCAATCCATGTATCTACCCACTCACTTGACTCACATTGATCCCAATCACACTAAATACAATTCTGACAAGAACAAGCCAACTCTCGTGTCCATATGGTTCATGCACCCACATTTGAGCTTCAAAATGAATGCATCTTTGAAGATTCTCTAATTGTTTGACATTCCAATTTATCTCCCAGTGTTCCCTCCTCAACCAACCAAGAAAACCTGCACACTTGTGAATCAAGTGTCCCTCCTTGTGATAATACATAAGTACACCAATCAACAATAGAATGTACATAACTAAATGTTGCACCACCTTTGATCTTCATTTTCTCCTTAACCAAAGCTCTCTTCAAAAATTCACCTGTGCCATCATGTTTTCCTTTTCCATGCCCAGCTTCAAAAAAACTAAATATGTGGTACACACATCTCTACATGCATCCTTCTTAACCAATAAAATATGTGAGCATTATTGAATTTCCCTATGTAGTTATCCAACCAAATGATATGTCAACCCATTGCAATACCTTTTTTCTGCAAGAACTCAAAAAAATTCAAAACAATGTTGCAAAAACTCAAATGAATGAGATCTATCATCACTCATGTAAAAATGGTACTCCTTGATTATCTTCCTATCCTCTTTTGTACTATCATAGGCATGTCTATATGCTATGTGGACAAAAATAGAAATTTGAATAGAATTGTAATATTGTGATTGTACCTCATTTTATGGTTATGATGTGTAATTTTTAGCAAAATCAACCATGGATATAATAGTTTCAGTTGGGAAAGAGTCCTTACACATATTGAATTGTTGATCCAACCACTAAGACCTATGGTTATGCCTTGCATACTTGTAGAAAATATTTTTCTTAAAATCATAAATAAAATCAACAATACTTACCTCTTGTAACCAACTCACATCTAGAACCTTCACCTCCACTCTTCAATGTGTATTTGACTGTCTCAAACCTTTTTTCTCAACAATCTTGTTAGAAAAATCATGTTTGTTTCCCTCATGAAAACATGTTACAAAATTTGATAAACCACCACATTACAAACATGTTTCATTTAAACAATCATTTCTATAAAATAAGCAACCATCACCTCTAATGCATAAAACAAAATCTAACAAGTCCCTAGATGATTTGGGAAGTTGCATTGGATGACACTCCTACAACATTCTGTTAGTATGCATAGTAGAATGAATATAGTATAATAATTCATGATGCATTGAGCACTCAAAGTGGTATTTACAAGATGTATTACAAATATTAATAGGTACACAATAAAATGGCTTGCAAGACTCAAAATCCCTTTGTGAGATTTACAAATTTGGATTTGTTTCAAAAAATTATTTGTACAATATTGTTTGGCTACATTCCAAGAAATATTTAAAGGATGTGGTGTGATCTCAATTACCAATTCTTAACTTTAAAACATCATTTACATTCAGTGATACTCTAAAGTGAGAGTTCCAAAATTGTTTAATTTGCATCTTTACATTATTGGTTAGTTTCTTATCAACATATGGAAGCCTCCCACTAAAATCCCACATATCATTTTGAAGAGGACTATCAAGTCTTCCTCTTCTTGAGAGTGCTTTATTCAATGTTTTACAATTTAGATTTAAATCAATACCAGTTTATCTCATTAAATGAGCCTTTCTCAAATGATGGCTTACTATTAAGGTTGTGATCACTCTACGAGCAACTCTTTTATCTTTTTCCTTACTAGTCTTTCGAATAGAAGTTGAGCATTAAAAAGATTTTGTATAATAATATTATTTTTCTCTAAGTTTTTGGAGACACAAATCTTCAATTTTCTTAATAATGGTCTCATTTTGTAAGACTTTAGCAATTGCACAAAAATTTGACATTGTTCATTTAATGTCTTATCAGAAAAGTATTGATTGAACATATCGGTAGCCCACAACCGAACCATTCGTGATGACCTTTTTCCATCAATATTATTTATTATGCTCTCATCTATTTCAATTAACCATTTAGGGGTTCTCATATAATTAGGTGATACATAAGGTTCATTTTCAACATTTTCAATATTATTAACATTTTCATTTTCAATATTTTCAATGCTATCAACATTTTCAATATCAATTCCAACATTTTCATTTTCAATTTCAACATTTTGAATATTATGAACATTTTTATTTTCAATGTTATTGGAATTTTCATTTTCAATACCAATTTCAACATCTTCTATATCAATTCCAACATTTTCATTTTCAATGTTGTTAATATTTTCATTTTCAATTTTAATATTTCCATTTTCAATTTCAATATGATGTTCAATATGTTCAAATTTTATTTCATCTTCACTTGAATTAACATTTAACGGTGGAGAAGAATCCTCAACTTGATTATTTACCATACCTTGTCTTCTTCTCCTATGACTTTCTTTGTATTTTTCTCTATATGCTTCAATTTGATCTGTTGTTAGTTTTCTCTTTCCTTTTCTCTTACAGCAACTACTGCTCCCCATTGTACAAACAAAAAATAGCACACAAATGATTGTAAAGGTTACAAATGTGTAAAAGAATCTTCCAAAAGCTCAAATTTGTTTGATACAAATAGAAATCATGAGATTTCAGTAACAAAAAGAATGTGGGGACATTGGAATGCTCAAAACAGTCCCCTTTTCATTTTTATATAATTCACTAAACATATATATGTTATGTTTTGCACAATTCTAAACCTTTAAAAAACTAAATGGATATCCTTTTATGACGGATATCTATCCTAAATGGATATCTGTTATAAACGGATATCTGTCTCTTTTAGTTTTTAAAAAACTAAACTTTATGAAACATTTTATTAATTATTAATAGCATAATATTATTAATATATTATGTTATGATATATTTTATATTATATATTATATATATTATGATATATTTTATATTATATATTATATATATTATGATATATATATATTATATATTAATATATTAAATTAATATAATATGTATATTTATATAATACATATTATATATTAATAATATTATTAAGGTATATATTATATCGTATATAAATTATATTATATATTAATAGATCTATCTCTCTCACAAGTCTCTCCCACTCCCTCTCTCCCTCTCTCTCTTAGGTTGCTCTCTCTCTCTCTCCCTCCCTCTCTCCCTCTCAAGTCTCCTCTCTCCCTCTCTCTCTCAGGTCTCTCAAGTCTCTCTCTCTCCCTCCCTCTCTCCCTCTCAAATCTCTCTCTTCCTTCCTTCCCCCACCCTCTCTCTCTCTTAGGTCTCTTGCTCCCTCTATCCCTCCCACCCTACCTAGATCTCTCTCTCTCTCTCTCTCTCTCTCTCTCTCTCTCTCTCTCTCTCTCTCTCTCTCTTCTCTCTCTCTTCTCCCCTTATCTCCCACCCTCTCTCTCTCTCTCTCTCTCTCTCTCTCTCTCTCTCTCTCTCTCTCTCTCTCTCTCTCTCTCTCTCTCTCTCTCTCTCTCTCTCCCACCCTACCTAGAAAACTATCTCTTAGTCCCTCTCTTAGTTTTGTCACTCTCTCTCTCCCTCCCAAACCCCTCTCTTCTCAGGTCTCTCTCTATCTCTCTCTCCCTCTATCCCTCCCACCCTCTCTCTCTTGGGTCTCTCACTCCCTCTCTCTCCCTCTTAGGTCTCTCTGTCTCTCTCTCTCTCACACCCCCTCTCTCTATAATATAATAATATAATAATATATAATGTAGTATATATTATAATGTAGTATATAATATATACTATGTATTAAATATATTATATAATATATCTATTAATATATATTACATAATATTAATATAATATTCAATATTCAATATATACTATATATAATATATAATATACTATATAAAATATATGTAGTATATGGTATATAATATAATAATATAATATATAATATAATAATATAATAATATAATAATATATAATGCAATATAATATAATATAATATATAATACATAATATATAATATATAATGTATAATGTATATTAGTATATTAGTATATATTAATATATTAAATATTATGTATTATGTATTATAAATAATAGAGGTAACGGATATCTATTTTTTCTAAGAAAATTAATAGGCTTGGTATTTGGTTTGGGATCGTCAAACCTGGAAAGTTAATTGAAAAACATGTTACAAAATTTCCTTAGTTTTTTGAAGTTCATCCTTGTGGTTGACGACTTTTTTTTATCCAAATTTAATGAAACGAAAAAGTTTTATTGAAAAAATTGTTAGCTTTCTACCAATATAAGATATGCCTTATTTTTAATTTAATAGATAATTATTATTGATTTTCTACATACATTACGGCTAAAGTCCTAATTGATAGGCTAATTGAAAAGCTTCTATAATTTTCAAACTATTTCACATTTTTTGAATCAAAAGATGTGTCACATTCTATGCTTTGCATACTATAGGATAAAAAAAAAATTGAATTTCATAATTTTTTGACCAAGTTATGGTGGTCAAACAAACACGTTTTAATAATTTTTGAAATGTTCAAATAAAAAAATCATAACTAATTATTTACATGCAAAAAAATTACAAAAACAAATGCGGCACATCTGGGCCTGTGTCTTCTACAAATATTGAAAGTTTCAAAAAAAATATATTATTTTTTTCTTATACTTAGGGTGGTTAGACATACACTTTCTTCTCATTTTTTTTCTTGAAAATCTCGTACTATTGCATTGAAATTTCAAATTTTCACAAAGTAGATTTACTTTCTTCCAAAAAAGGACTAGTGGCCTAGAAACTACATTCAATTTGCTACAATTTTTTGTTCTTACATATTTTCAAATTATGTTAATAATATATTCAAATTTTTATGTCAAGTCACCTAACTCTGTTTTTCTAAATTTTTATTGCCACTTAGGGGCCTAGTTTGGACCTCCATGATCCTGCATTGATCCAAGTAATAAATAAAGTAGATATATTTAAGGAATGGATAGCTAAGGGAATATGAAGAAAATGAAGCAATATTTAATGACACAAGATGAGAGCTAGAATGATATGTTTAAGAAGGTTGAATGCTAGAGAGGGAAAATTCCTATCGTAGGATGTAGTTGGAGGAAACATATGAGCAAGTGATCCCACAATACTGGTTTACAAATTTTGGTCAAACTGGACACTAAACTGATTTTTTCTAACTAAATCTTCACTTTCGGGCACCTATAGCGGCTAAACCGTGAGGAATTTGAAGATGATGCAAACTAGTGATTTGTGAAATTTTGTCTATAGATTCCAAATATTTTTTTTTCAAAAATTTTGGAATCAGATTGCACTTCTTTTTCCATCTCCTTCAAAAACTAGTTTTTATCAATAAACACCATTTTTAAGGAGTGATGCTCACCGTATACAACACAATTTTTTTTCTATGAAGGATAAAATTCTTTTTTTTTAATTAAGATTTGTAACTACAATATCTAACTAGTTCATTTGGTTTCATAGTGTTTTATTGAATATTTTTTCCTTAATCAAGTTTCAAAATCAAACCAATTATAGTTCAAGCATAGACAGACTGTATACAACATAACTTTTTTTGTATGTATCAAAATTTAAATTTTTTTATTGGATCAAGGACACCAATACCTAGCCTGAACATATTTTTTAGAATTTTATTTTGATAATCTGCTATTTTCCCACATGTGCAGAATAGAGAGCTTGATTTTCAGTGAAAAACCTATGTTTAATCAAACTAAAAAAACAAATACATAATAAAACCAAAAACATGTTAAAATTATATTCGATGGATAGCTCGTTCTGAAGGCTACCATCATCCAGTTGGGTCTATGAAGTCTCCTCCATTTTCATCCTCAAATCAAGCTTCAAAAGAAAAAATTCTACAAAAATTTGGTGCCAAAGGGGGAGAAGGGGAGGAGAAGTGGGGAAAAGTGGGGTTCAAATGAACCCAGGTTCTAGCGAACCCCCTCTTTTCCATTGTCTTCATCATTAAAAAATGAAAAAAAGTGAGTCACTCCATTTAATGTGGATCACTTGAACCAAGGTCCATTCGAACCCCTTTTGGGTCCATTCAAACACCCCAATTCATGTGAACCCCTAAAAAGCAAAAAAAAAAAATCATAGGAGTGTTTTTACAATTTTCCTTCCTCATTGGAATTGTAAACCAGATTTGTGGGCTTACCCGAGCATAAGAGTAGGTCCAAAGGGAGGACATAGTATAATTATGATTTATTTTTCCATAAGAGTGTATCAATGATTAGTCACTATAGAAGTGAAAAGGGGTTCAAAGATAGGAAAGAGATACAAAAGGTAGGGAATGTGTATAACATGTATAGGAATGAAAAAGGGAAAAGGGGAAATAATAGAGGATGCCCCCTATAGTGTTTGAATTTGCATACCTTCAAATTTCCACCCTATGCTTGTGCTTGCCTTAGTTTCCATTGTTATAATATTGGCATTGATGTTAAAGAAAATGAACATGAGATTGTTGTAAATGTTGTCATTGGTGTCAAGAAGGAATTCATTGTCCAAGATTGATGGCAAGCATATTATCATTGATGTCAAAGGAATATGGGAGATTGTTGGATTAATTGTCATTGATGTCAAAGAAATTGTTAAGGAAGCTTTTATAAAGAAATTTTAAAACTTTAATATCAATTTTGGCCAACCTATTAAGTTGTAGCATCTGCGTTGAAGAGTTAAATCGAATTATTTTACTCTACGCAAAGGTGGTCGACTCCCATATTGATATATAAACATATAATATATCACCCAAGTAAAATAGTACAAGTGATACATATTCATATATATTAAAATAAAATAGAATGCAATAATGATGATATTCATTAGTTATTCATAAGTGTTCATAAGTGTAGGATTATAAAGGATAAAAAAATATTTTGAAAGATAGCACACAAGACAAAAAAAAAAAGGTAGTACTTGTAGACACTTAAAAATGTCTTGAATGATATCATGCACTCGGATATGATTTACTAACATTGTTTCATCCTAAAACCCATCCTCTTTTCACTTAATTGATTAAATTAGCCTAACTATTTAATTAATTATGTCATTTTCATCTATTAATCTAATTGACCTAATTAGGTTAATTCACCCCCTTTCATGCTAACCATTTCACCCTGTTAAATTAGATAAATCAAATTATTTAATTTAATCCCTAAGTCATCTTATTTAATTAAATAACCCTAATCTATTTAATTAAATATCATATCACATCACCCTTTTCATTAAATAAATCATTTATTAAATGAATATCATTTAATTCCCCTAATTTGCATAATTGAAACTTTATTTAATTATCAAATTACTAATTAAATCTAATCCTCCATGTAACACCTCTCTAACCCTAGCCTAGGTAGGATAGCATTTTGATTTTGATTTGGTATTCTAAATGTTAAATGTTATCATAATGAGATTAGACATTGTTGATTAAGTGAAAGGTTAACATGATTAGCTATGCTAATACAATTAATTGATACATATGGTAGTTAATTACAGTCAGGATGTAATATGTGATTCGGCTATGTATATATGTATATGCACAAGTACGCCATTGTGTGTGTATTTTACAGGTACCAGGTATCAACTCCACCTGGCTCCATAAGTCTAAGCGTACCTTCTCTGGCGGTGGTTAACAAGAGATAGCACATTGGCCAACCCTTCACCTAAACCCTTATCGTCATGCCCAGTTGAGTATGACTTGTCTTTGATTAAATAGTGCAAACCCTGGATACCGTGATTGGTAACGTTCTAGAAAACCTTAATCCCCTACGTGGTCGACCTGTGAAGAGTGTCTGAGCTTTTGAGTTAAATTGATTTTTTCTGTAAATTTTAATATAGGAAATGCATTTTATGATTAATTAGGGGAATTTAATATTTAAAAAGGGTTAATTGGGCTTACGTATATTCAATTTGACTGTAATTGCATAATTTGTGCGATTAGGTTCATTTAGGAAATAATAAGCGTTATTTTATTATTTAATTTTAAATTGCACTTATAAAGACCTCAATTGTGATTTTAATGCTAAATGTTAATTTATGCTATAAATTGAAAGTTTAAATTATAAATTGGAAAATAAGGAAATGATATCAAATAATATATTTTAAAAGGTAATACTTAATATTGCATTTTAAAAAGTGAAATGTGAAAATGAGTTTTAAAAAGGAAAATAGAATTCATTTTTTCCTTAACATATTTTGGAGAGAAAATGTGAGGGAAAAACCATATTTTTGAAGAAAATATGATTTGTTCATTGTGGGAGAAATTGGGCATGAAATTGCATGGGATCAGTTGCATTTGGATAGGAATGGGGAAAGGAAGTGATGGTTGCGATCTCATGTGCTTTTGCTATTTGTGTGAAAACATCCTCTCATTTGAATTTTTTGCTTGGGAATGGAGGTATTTTATCATTTCTTCATATTTATTTGATTTAAAATGGTTTGAATGATTCTAATTGCATTGGTAGTATGTTAGAATTCTTCCATGTATTTTATTTGAATCAAATTGATAGTGTAGAATTTATTTTGAGAAATTTTTGAGAATTTTCCCAAATAGGGGTTACCATGCCCAATTTTTAATTGGAGGCTCAAATTGGTGTTTTTATGTTAAAAGTGTGTTGTTGGGAACTTTTGGATCAAAAGGGTATTTTTACATTTTTATTTTTGAATTTTGAAATTTTAAGTTTTTTCCAACTTCATCAATGGTGGAACCTAGATATTTGTGAAAATTGGACTTTGGTTAAAAGTGAATTTTTGAGAATATTATTTCATATTATAATAAGGAATGATAGAAAATTCATATGAATTCTTTGAATGGGATTGTTTTGGATCCATTTGCTTGTTCAAATTCCCGATTTGCTATTTTAGTGTAAAAATGTGAATAGTGTCGCAAGAAGTGTGAATGCCTTATGTTTTCGGATGTGAATTCTATTGTGAGTTGCATTATTGATTTGGCTATATTTCCTTGTTCGTATAGAATGAGATGAACCCTAGGACTAGGTAATAGAGTGAGTAGTGGAAGTCATACATGGTTTATTGGATACCCCTACATGCCTTTAGTGCTCTTATAGGCTAAGGATGTTTTGGAAGGCATGCCCGCTCATGGAGCATGGGACTTGTGTAGTTGTGCATTCTTGTTTGTATGAAAGTATTCCAAGTTTCTATGATGCCATCCCTTTGGGCACACATTATGACTCTCCTTGTACTTGCACTCTAGCATCTAGATCCTATTTTTGAGTAGCACCTGAAAGATGTATGTTCCTTTCTCTTTTGGTGTTGATTTTGAATACTATGTTTAGGTCATGTGTAATGGCTTGTATGAGTGATTGGTATATCAATTGTAATGGCTTGTATTTAATTTGATTCCTCTTATGAGTGACATGTGTGGCATGTGGTTTCCATGTGTGAGTAGTTTGTATGCCATGTATTCCATGTGTTGGAATGTTCTCTTACTTCATTTTTGATGCATTAAATGCATTATGTACATGCATGAGTTCTACTCTTCTCCCTTGTGTGAATTGAGTTGCATTGACATACATGTTAGTTAGTTTCCCCTAATTGGGATGTCTATCATTTATTTTGAATGAATTGTATTCATTGTGATTGGAATGTGTGTAAACCTACACCTTTGTGCTTGAACCTTGCTTGAGTGTTTGGGTTGTGTGACTATCTCCATGAGCATAGGCGGAGGACCTATGGGTTACACATGGTTGGGTGGCATTGAAAACCACCGTTAGGGACCGGTGATCTTGACATGGTGGATCTACTTCGAGTTTGTCCTCCTTTCATGCTTTCATGTCTCCTTCTCTTCATGCTTTCTTATTAGTGTAAAGGTTATAAATGTATAATTCAAAGACCTTGAGTCATAAGCTTGCAATTGTAATATTTTATTGGACCTTCCTCATGAAGGATGTTGTAAGCATATGATATTGAGAATAGTTGTATTCTTTGATTAGACTAGATTCGGTGACTTGGTGTGGGTGTCAATCATCTAATTTTTGCATAATGGATGAATGAATATAGGAATCTTGTTTGGGTTTTAAAATGAATTTAGAACCTTATGTTATCCAACTCTTGTGTTGTGAGTGTTTAAGCATGTCTTGGAGGTTCTGGTAGGAGTCTGGTGAACTCCGATCACATCTTGTAAGATGCTAGACCTCTCTTGTGACATCTTATTTTGTCTAGGAAGGTCTTGTGAAGGCTTGTAAAGTCTTCTTGGGGTGGAGACTCCTGGTAGACCTTTCCTAGAGTGTTATTGTTGTCTTGTAGCATTGGTTCACGTTGTGGAACCATTAGTATTTTGCTTATGCATCTTAGGGCTACGATCAGAGATCATTAGCTAGAAGTTGATCTAGTGATCCTCTTCGTGTTTAGTCACTTGACCTTGTGATGGTCAGCTTGGTTGGATGTGGGTTGGAGGTCAATGACTCCTTCACCCCATCCTCTTTTAGTCTTGTGGGAGATCACTACTGTGGATTTTAGTCGCTTGTTGTAGAGATTTCAATCTCTCTCATGTTGCTTCCTCATGGTGAGTTGTTCCACGTTGGTAACTTTTCCATTGTTATCACCTTGCTTGTGTAATGGTGTGGTCTTGTGCAGTTGTTCTACAGTGTCATTGTGTTCTTATGACACTTGTTTGTGCACGGTGTGCAGTTGTGACATGTTGTTGTCGCATTGGGTGATCTCACAATACTAGTTTACAATTTTTAGACAAACTAGACACTAAACTAATTTTTTCTAACTAAATCTTCACTTTCAGACACCTATAGAAACTAAACCGTGAGGAATTTGAAGATGATGCAAACTAGTGATTTGTGACATTTTTTTTGTAGATTCTAAATATATTTTTTCAAAAAAATTGGAATCAGATTTCACTTCTTTTTCCATCTCCTTCGAAAACTAGTTTTTTCAGTAAACGCCATTTTTAAGGAGTGACGCTCACCGTATAACACAACTTTTTTTCCATGAAGGATAAAAATTATTTGTTTTCAAATTTAGATTTGTATCTACGATGTCTAGTGCTTCCAATTGGTTTCATAGTGTTTTATTGAATATTTTTTCCTTAATCAAGTTTCAAAGTCAAACCAATTACAATTGACATAGGCAGTATAACACAACTTTTTTTGTATGTATCGAAATTCAATTTTTTGTTGGATCAAGGAATTCAGTATCTAGTGCACTCATATTTTTCAATTTTTTTGGATAATCTTCTATTTTTCCACATGTATAGAACAAAGAGCTTTATTTTTAGTGAAAAACCTACATTCACAAGAAATAAAAAATAAAGATAATAATCAAATTTAATTTAATTAAAATTATACTTTTTTGGAAGTTTATAATAAGGACTACATACTTACAAAAGATAAATTTTAAATGTATTCATTTGATCCCCCAAAAGGTAAATCAAAAGTGGTTTTTTATCAACATTTTGCTAGGTGTAAAGGAGACTTTGTTATAGGTATGGTTTAAAACTAGTGGGGTTCTATCCAAGGGGGCTTGGTCTAAGGTGGTTTGATCAAACCCTCTTCAATTGGAATCCTTTAAATAGAATTTTTCAAGGCTTAAATAATTATATTTTCTAAAAAAATGTGATTTCAGCAAAAAATAGGATCTCCCAGAAAGTGTAAATCACTATTGTGGCAGCACCCCATTGTTAGTGTTGTTGGTTGTTGTTTAAAAAAAAAAAGTTGTTTGGTCAGGTTTCGGCTTGGTCCTAACTGATGGGTCGTTACATCTGGTATCAGAGCCTAAGTTGCAGCACTGAGATCTCTGCTTATGGTTGTTACCTGCTTGGTGTGTTGTGTGTGGTGGATGGCAACAAGTGTTGTTGTTGTTTCCCACCCCTTGCATGTCTTGTTGAGGAATTTTTTTTTGAGGGATGGTTAGACCCTTGGGCCTACCAATAAGTTTATTCTAATTGGTCTCCTTCTTGATGTGTGACTCTTTCGTTGTGTAAAGGGTTTTGACCCTTGATTGGTTCCTAAGTGTGGTTGTAGTGTGCTTGATGTGGGTGTTCCAAGTGCTTGTTGTGGTGAGATAGTCATAGGACCTCTTGACTTGAGTTCCTTAGTATGGAATTTTAGAAGGTTGAATTTCCCAACCCTAACTTGTGTTGTGGAAGAATTATACCTCCTAGGCCTTGCCTTACCCTATAGGATTGGATTGATTCCCTTGGTTGAGAGTCTCCTGAGGTTGAGATTGATTACTTGGACCATATCTAGTGTTGTGGGTGGGCATGTTGGACCTTAGCATGTTGGTGGTTTGTAGGTTACATGTGTTTCCTAAAATTACCCTTGCTTGGTTTCTTAGTTCATGTTGAACTTGGAAGGTTTGTTTGACCTTGAGGGCACCAAGAAGTTCCATTTGTGTGTATTCTCTTCTTGTGCTTTACCTCCTTGTGCTAGTGATTGCTAGATTGACCCTATGTGGTTTTGGAGTTGCTTTTACATGTTATATTGCATTGAGATTATAAAATATGGTAATAGAAAATGAATGATCATGTTGTCAGTTCATAGAGATTATTGCATGCTCTCATATGATTGATGCATTTGTGTGAAAGTGATTGTGTGATCATGAAACCATGTTTGCATTCGTGTCTATGTCAGAATTGTAAATCTCTCTCTCCTTCTCTCTCTTCTCATTTGTTTAACGAAGATTCCTATCTTTGAGTGTGTGGTGTATTGAAATCCATTGTATGCTTGTCTCTTATGAGTAAATGTTTATGCATTTATGAAGATTTGTTTTATTAGATCAAACCTTGGGTAAAGGACCTAAGTCCCCAATTTGCATTCATAATCATGGAACATGTATTAATTTGAATAGAAAATCATTTTGCATTAAGTAAAATTTTAGAGAAAAAGGGAATAGTGAAACCATTCACATGTTAATGATAATTGCATAATAGGTGCATCTTGTTGGTGAGACCTATAGTCCCCAACTGCATTGTTGATTCTTAAGAAATCATGTAGATGTTAAATTATTGTACCTTGATTCAAAATGCAAAATGTTAAATGTATATTGAAGTGATAATGTTGCATACCTTGTCTTGAGTAAACATTGTAATGATATTGCACTGTGTATAGGAAATAAATGTGGTTAACATATGTGTGTAGTAAGGTGATTTAACACTTAATAATAGTGAATGTGAATGTGAGAGTTATTATGGTATTGTTGATTTACTCCATGTAGCACTGTGATATATTGTATGTAATAAAGGATGTAATTATAAAATTATGTTTAATGACATTATCGTCTTGAAAAGAGAAGATTGTATGGATGTTGGGAGTACACATTTTTGTAAAGCTTGTATTGATCTTGCATAATTAGAGGTGGATAATGGTTTTATTTTGGTAAGAGGAAATTGGAAAAAGTACTCCTTGTTATGTGAGCATCCTATATTAGTGCTCATGTTGAGTGTTGTGAATATCCTATGCTTGAGTTGTGTTCCCATGGGATTGTGGTATAGGGCACCCATCCATGGATGATATGTTTTGCTAAGAGTATGGTGGAAGCATACTACTTGTGTTTGCTTGTTTGTCACCTTGTTGAAATCCCACCCAAGGGTGGTTGATAAGTCAACATGTGTGGGGTCAAGTAAAATCGTGATACACTTAGGAAGGATATGGAATATGTTGTGACATTGGTATGGAGTAACCCTGACACCCAGTTCTTTCTAAGGATAATTCACCTACTTCCCCTTATGAATGGACCACGGATTTGGTTCATAGTGATAGCCTATTCACCACAGATCTTGATGAGGACATTGGATTTTGGTACTAGTTACCAATGATAGGTTTTCTCTTTCCTTTTCTATGATATGTATATCTGGCATCCAGCATGAGAAGACTAAGTTGCCCCATGTTGAGATGGATTCTGTATCTGCACGTATTCTACCATGATGCCATAGATATGATGCCACACCACACTAATGTTTTGACATAGTGTACATGATGATGGCGTGTTGTTGATGGTAGCAAGTTGGGCTTGAGGACATGATTCCATGTACATAAATACGTGAAGGCACATTGTATTTTATATTTCCTACTTGGTGCTAAGTGGTGTGGGGATGCTTGCACACTTGTAGAGAGGGCCTCATGTTTTCTTTCGATTGGTATTTTTTGGTTAGCATATGAGTGTACCTTACCATGTATACCTCCGGCTTTGGTGTATGGCCTACATGTGTCTTCTCCACGAGGTGCATCGCTATGCAGGGTGTGTCTAGCGTGTGTCTTCTCCGCAAGATGCATTGCAATGTGACATATGGCCATTGTGTGTGTTGTCCACTTGGCGTATGACCATGCCATGTGTAGATGTGAAGGGGGTGTATCCGAGGAGGTGCATTTCCATCCATGTGGGGATTTGCATGACTAGGCCACAAACACACATGAAGGACTATTGTTATAATCACATTATTCCCTCCTTCCTCGTTTGGTGGTTAGTTTAATCACATAGTTATGTATTGTACCATTTCGAAGATTGTGAATCTTCTTTTGGTTATTGATGACTTATATTTTGATTTTGAGGATATAAAAATTTGATTTATCTTGTTTGCAATGTTTTAGCCATAGATTGTGAAATTTCTTTGTATGTAGCTCTTGTAGTTACGTTGATTTAGTGTTGAAATTTCTAGATTTTCTTATCTTATTGTTGGAATTGAGATTTATTCTCTTCTTATTGATGATATTTGGTGGCTAAACTAGTTTTCTATTTGTTGTTTTCAAATGTTGGTCTTTGTGTTGTAATGTGATTCCTCATCAGGAACGGGAGATTCAGACTCGGTTGAGTGTATATGAGGAAGTAGACGTAGGGAACTTTGAGGATCGAGGTATGTGAGGTTGGTTTACAGCTAGGTTCCACTACCTTCCTATGTGTGTTGATTGCTCCTTGGAGGCTAAAAACCTTACACAAACAAGGGGTTAGTCATGGTGGACTCGTATGGATGATATCACCCTTGTGTGCGGCCTAACACCATCGAGCTACCTAGTGAGGATTGGCATGGATTCTTGGTACTAAGGCACTATGGTGGACCCAATGTCGACATTGTATTGTGTTACCCAGTGATGTAAGTATGTATGTATGTATAAATGCATGTTTCATCTTGGATATGGTTACATATGAAAAGTTCAAAAGTTGGCTTATTATGCTTTAGAAAGTGTAAATTGTTATATTTGTTTGAAAATGATGTCAAATGTCAAATATGTTCTAATGTGTGAGATTGGAAGTGTGTGGAAAACAAATATTGTTGCAAACAATGGTGTTTTATAAAGAATTGAGTGCTTATGCATCTTCTTTACCCTATTCTTAGTGGAAAATTAATGTGTATCTTAACCTATCCTTGAATAAATGTGGATGCTAAAAATAAATGCTTATTTTGAGAATTGTGACACATGTGATGTTAGCAAAATTAACCATGCTATTTTGTTTCATGTTGAGACCTTATGAGTAAGGCATATGTCAATATATTGATAATGATTCTTATAAAGGTGAATGTTAAATGGATGTCCTTTCTATTTTGTTCAGTGATGAATGATGTATATTATATTTTTCATCTTTGGGATGAAGTACAATCTTTTAATGTTGATTAATAGATTTTGAGTACTGATGTGTGACATGGTTGCATAGAGTTTACGTGACTTTCAGGAGTAAGTCAAATCTTAGGAAGGGAGGATGTAACACCTCTCTAACCCTAGCCTAGGTAAGATAGCATTTTGATTTTGATTTGGTATTCTAAATGTTAAATGTTATCATAATGAGATTAGACATTGTTGACTAAGTGAAAGGTTATCATGATTAGCTATGTTAATACAATTAATTGATAAATATGGTAGTTAAATGCAATCAGGATGTAGTATGTGCTTCGGCTATGTATATATGTTTATGCACAAGTACACCGTTGTGTGTGTATATTTACAAGTACTAGGTATCGACTCAACCTAACTCCATAGGTCTGAGGGTACCTTCCCTGATGGTGGTTAACAGGAGAGAGCACATTGGCCAACCCTTCACCTAAACCCTTATCATCATACCTAGTTGAGTATGACTTGGCTTTGATTAAATAGCGCAAACCCTGAATACCATGATTGGTAACGTTCTAGAAAACCTTAATCTCCTATGTGGTCAATCTGTGAAGAGTGTCTGAGCTTTTGAGTTACATTGCATTTTTCTATAAATTTTAATATAGGAAATGCATTTTATGATTAATTGGGGTAATTTAATATTTAAAAAGGGTTAATTAGGCTTACATATATTCAATTGACCATAATCACATAATTTGTGTGATTAGGGTAATTTAGGAAATAATAAGCATTATTTTATTATTTAATTTTAAATTGCACTTATAAAGACCTAAATTGTGATTTTAACGTTGAATGTTGATTTATGTTATAAATTGAATGTTTAAATTATAAATTGGAAAAGAAGGAAATGATATCAAATAATATATTTTAAAAGGTAATACTTAATATTGCACTTTAAAAAGTGAAATATGAAAATGAGTTTTAAAAAGGAAAATAGAATTCATTCTTGCCTTAGCATATTTTGGAGAGAAAATGTGAGGGAAAAACCATATTTTTGAAGGAAAATTGATTTGTTCATTGTGGGAGCAAATGGGCATGAAATTGCATGGGATCAGTTGCATTTGGATAGGAGTGGGGAAAAGAAGTGATGACTGCGATCTCATGTGCTCTTGTTGCTTATGGGAAAAAATCCTCTCATTTGAATTTCTTGTTTGGGTATGGAGGTATTTTATCATTTCTTCATATTTATTTGATTTTAAATGGTTTGAATGATTCTAATTACATTGGTAGTATGTTAGAATTCTCCCATGTATTTTATTTGAATCAAATTGATAGTGTAGAAATTTATTTTGAGAAAATTTTGAGAATTTTCCCAAATACAGGGTTACCATGCCCAATTTTTAATTGGAGGCTCAAATTGGTGTTTTTATGTTAAAAGTGTGTAGTTGGGCATTTTTGGATCAAAAGGGTATTCTTACATTTTTTATTTTTGAATTTTGAAATTTTAAGTTTTTTCAAACTTCATCAATAGTGGAACCTGGATATTTGTGAAAATTGGACTTTGTTTAAAAGTGGATTTTTGAGAATATTATTTCATATTATAATAGGGAATGATAGAAAATGAATATGAATTCTTTGAATGAGATCATTTCGGATTTGTTTGCTTGTTCAAATTCTCGATTTGCAATTTTAGTATAAAAATGTGAAGTGTTGCAAGAAATGTGAATGCCTTATGTTTTCGGATGTGAATTCCATTTTGAGTTACATTATTGTTTTAGTTATATTTCCTTGTTCGTATAGAATGAGATGAACCCTAGGAGTAGGTACTAGAGTGAGTCGTAGAAGTCATACATGGTTTATCGGATACCCCTACATGCCTTATTGCTCTTATAGGCTAAGGATGTTTGGAAATACATGTCTGCTCGTGGAGCGTGGGACTTGTGTAGTTGTGCATTCTTGTTTTTATGAAAGGACGTCAATTTTCTATGATGCCATCCCTTTGGGAACACGTTATGACTCTCTCTATAATTGCACTCTAGCATCTAGATCCTATTTTTGAGTAGCACCCAAAAGATGTATGTTCCTTCCTCTTTTGGTGTTGATTTTGAATACTATGTTCATGTCATGTGTAATGGCTTGTATGTCCATTTAACTCCTCTTATGAGTAATTGGTATATCAATTGTAATGGATTGTATTTCATTTGATTCCTCTTATGAGTGACGTGTGTGTCATGTGGTTTCCATGTGTGAGTAGCTTGTATGCCATGTATTCCATGTGTTGGAATGTTCTCTTCATTTTTGATGCATTAAATTCTTTATGTAGTTGCATGAATTCTACTCTTCTCCCTTGTGTGAATTGAGTTGTATTGATATATATGTTAGTTTCCCCTAATTGGTATGCCTATCATTTATCTTGAATGAAGTATATTCATTGTGATTGGTGTGCATGTAAGCCTACACCTTTGTGTTTGAACCTTGCTTGAGTGTTCAATTCATGTGACTATCTCCATGAGCATATGGGGGGTGGACCTATGGGTTCCACATGGTTGGGTGGCATTGAAAACTGCCATTAGGGACTAGTGATCTTGACGTGGTGAATCTACTTCGAGTTTGTCCTCCTCCTTTCATGCTTTCATGTCTCCTTCTCTTCATGCTTTCTTATTAGTGTAAAGGTTATAAATGTATAATTCAAAGGCCTTGATTCCTAAGCTTGTAATTGTAATATTGTTATTAGACCTTCCTCATGAAGGATGTTGTAATCATATGATATTGAGAATATTTGTATGCTTTAAGTAGACTAGATTTGGTGACTCTGTGTGGGTGTCGAGCACCTAATTATTGTTATCATTTCCATTCTAAATTTTGCATAATTGATGAGTGAATATATGAATCTTGTTTGGGTTCTAAAATGAATTTAGAACTTTATGTTATCCAACTCTTGTGTTGTGAACGTTTAAGCATGTCTTGGAGGTTTTGGTGGGAGTTTGGTAAACTTCGATCACATCTTATAAGATGTTAAACCTCTCTTGTGATGTCTTGTTTTGTCTAGAAAGGTCTTGCGAGGGCTTGTAAAGTCTTATAAGGGTGGAGACTCCTAGTAGACCTTTCCTAGAGTGTTAGTGTTGTCTTGTAGCATTGGTTTGCATTGCAGAACCATTAGTCTTCCACTTGTGCTTCTTAGAGCTACGATCGGAGATCATTAGCTAGAAGTTGATCTAGTGATCCTCTTTGTGTGTAGTCACTTGACCTTATGTTGGTCAACTTGGTTGGATGTGGGTTGGAGGTCGATGATTCCCTCACCCTGTCCTCTTGTAGTCTTATGAGAGAGCACTACTATGTATTTTAGTCACTTGTCATAGAGATGTCAATCTCTCTCCTGTTGCTTCCTCGTGGTGATTTGTTCCATGTTGGTAAGTCTTTCATTGTTATCACCTTTCTTGTGCAATGGTGTGATCTTGTGCAGTTGTTCTGCAGTGTCATTGTGTTCTTATGACACTTGTTTGTGCACATGGTGTGTAGTTGTGACATGTTTTTGTCACATTGTTAGCATTTTTGGTTGTTGTTTAAAAAAAAAGTTGTTTGGTTGGGTTTTTGCTTGGTACTAACCGACGAGTTGTTAAACTCCCACTTGCAAGGGAATATTCCTTCAGAATATTCCTCCTTTGCACATTTCTCCAAAAAGGGAACATTCTCATAGAATATCCCTTCCCATTTGCACATTAAAATTTGGTTTTAATTAAATAAATTCTAATTTTCCTCACCCATGAGAATATTCTCTCTCTTCACTAATTTGAAAAAAGGAATTTTCTTCCTTGTAACAAACTTTCAACAAACTTCTTGTGCAAGTTTTGAAAGTGTGTTTGTTTGGATGAATGAAAGCCCTTGATTAAATATCATCTTGCATCCTCAACCCTTGATGGGAATCCATGATCCATGCATCCATTTTCCTTCCATCCTGACCATTGATTGATTCTTTTAATCTTGACCATCAATTTCATTTTTCCTATTCTATTAATAGTGCTTGCATCTATTGAATAGGGATCCATCTTTTAATAGTAAACTTATGTTGTTAAAATCACTCTCATTTGCATCCACATTTAGCACATATTTAGATTTTTTTAGTTTAAATCTTGCATTATTAGCTTAGAGCATCCATTAATGGCTTCCATGGTAACTTTAAAGGTGCACCCATTTAGCATATTTTGAAATTAGGGTTTTAATCTTTCAAATCTTGCATACATTTAGAATAGATTTTCATACACACACATCATTCACCTTAGCTTTTATCATGGTAAAATAGCTTTCATCATATTTTACAACACATCTTTCATCAGTTTCATTGATTCTTTTCAATAGAATCGATTGAAACAAGCTTATTATCCAAGGGATTGGGAAAGGGCCACCATTCCACATCAATGCGACAGCACTTCCCCAATAGGATAAGTTTCAATGGCTTATAATATATATTTTTGAATCTTTCATATTTTAATATTTTAGTTTTAATTGCTTCTTAATATTTGTTTAAATTGAATGATCTCATTGGATTGATGTTTAGTGGCTTAAGTACGCTTCGAATCCATCTGGATCAAGTGTAGTTAACCCATACTACGTCATCGGTCACACTTCCTAAAGAGGTTGTGATCTTTATTAAAGGCTAAAATTATTAGATATCCCCAAAAGTAGCACTTTGATATTAGAATGTAGTGATTAAGTTTATGAATACATTGGTTAATAAAAACATAAGATAAGTTATTAAAGAGGATAAAAAGAAACAATTCATTAATTATGAGGTGCAACAATTATATTTGAATATTAATGATAAAAGGTGCAACAACTATATTTATGAAAGACAAAAATCATTTCTTAAAGGCCATTCCTTTTATAAAAGTATATGGGTAAACCCACAAAAGTGGTTTACAATTCGAATGAGGAAGGAAAACTTGTAAAAAATGACCCCATGGAAAAAAATTGCATTTTGGGGGTTTATACGAATTAGATGGTTCGAACGAACTAAAAAAAGGTTCGTTCAACACACGGTTCAAGAAAACCCATTAAATGCATGCATTGACAAAATTCAAATGAAAAACACTTTATGGGAGGGGGTTCAAATGAACCTTGGCAACCTCGAACCCCCCTAGTTCGAGCGAACCCCCCATTTCCCTTATTTTTTACCTTCTTCACAAAAAAACCTAAATTTGTGCACTTCGTAGCTCGATTTGAACATGAAAATGGTGGAGAATTCATATATCCAACTGGAATCAAGTAGTCCTCAGAAGGAGCTATCCAACGAATATAATTTTAATATGTTTTGGTTTTATTATGTATTTGTTTTTTTTAGTTTTATTAAACATAGGTTTTTCACTTAAAATAAAGCTCTTTGTTCTACACGTGGAAAAATAACAGATTATCAAAAAAAAATAGTAAAATATGAGTGCACTAGATATTGAAGTCCTTGATCCAACAACAAAAAAAATTGAATTTTGATACATACAAAAAAAGTTACGCATTATACGATCGCGCTATGTATGAATTGTAATTGGTTTAACTTTGAAACTTGATTAAAGAAAAAAATTTCAATATAAAACTATCTAACCAAGTGGACGCACTAGATATTGAAGTTACAAATCTAAATTTGAAAGAATTAGAATTTTATCCTTCATGGAAAAAATGTTATTTGTTATACGATGAGCGCCACTTTTTAAAAATGTTGTTTTCTGGAAAAAACTAGCTTTCAAGGGAGATGGAAAAAGAAGTGCAATATGATTCCAAAAAAATTCAAAAAAATATATTTAGAATCTATAGACAAAATTTCATGAAACTCTAGTTTGCATCATCTTCAAATTCCTCACGGTTTAGCCGCTATAGGTGCCCATAAGTGAAGATTTAGTTAAAAAAAATTATTTTAGTGTCCAGTTTGGCCAAAAATTGTAAACCACTATTGTGGGATCACCTAGATCACTTTTTTAAGGAATGCCTCCCTTAATGAAGAGGAACAAGTAAGATATAATAAGGATATACATAATGCATTGATAAATAAGAAGAGAGAAAAGTGTGCAAAAGAATATCTTACATACACAATAAAGAATTGTGAAGAGTAATATGTGAAGTAATATAATGGA
>VDFB02379711.1:137835548-137903973 GCA_007258455.2 Sequoia sempervirens
AATCTTCAATAGGGAGAAAAGTATAGTCTTACTAAAGTGGATGTGAGTATTGTCCATAGAGAATATAAATGGATTTTCTCATGATATGTTTGTGGATGAAAGTAAAATGAACATCCCTTTTCATTGATGTCAATGGGGGAGAGTTAGAGAAAAGGGAGGAATTATGTTGCCATCAAGAACAAAGGGGGATATTGTTAGAATATTTTCATTATTGTCAAAGTGTATGAACGAGATTGTTGAAAATGTTGTCATTGATGTCGAGAAGGAATTTATTTATATCCTTACATGATCAATGAAGGGATTCCTCCCTTCATGAAGAGGCACAAGTAAGATGTAATTAAGGATATAAAGAATACATTGAGAAATAAGGAGTGAAGTGTACAAAATAGTATCTTACGTACACAATAAAGAATTGTGAAGGGTAATTTGTGAAGTAAAATAATGAAAGGGTGAATAATAGAGTGTATAACTCATATATGCATATGAGGTATTAAGAGGCATAATTAGAAGAAAAGATATAAGGATTCAGTATAGAGAAGAATAATATGCTAATATAGAAGAAGATTGTGAAGAGAAAAAAGAAAAGATATATGAAATATAAAAGGAATATATTGATATTATTTATGATCATATTTGAAGGAAATCATTGACATGTATGTGATTAGTTTTTTTGAAAGAAGAGAATGAACCATTTGAATCAAATTTGTGAAGGAACGAATGTATATGTGTGTGAATCTAATTTGTGAAGGAAAGAGTTGCATTATTCAAAATTAGAAATTGTGATGAAATGTGTGTGGATAAGTAAAACTATATCATTCATTAAAGAATTTGAAGGTTGGTGCCTACCAAAGAAGAGATTGGTGTCTTTTATTGGGTTGGTTCTTAGTTGTTGGGGTTGGATTCTCCAATGGTTTGGTGCTTACAAATTGTATACAAGGAGATTGGTGTCACCTATAGGTTGGTGCCTATGAATATTGTAAAAGATATTTATATAAAAGAAATATTTTGTTGTGGTTTTATCCTGTAAGGATTTCCAAGTAAATTGTGTGTTCTTTTTGTTTTGCATAAAATCATTATATCTTATGTGAATGATATTATGTAATTGATATTATTGTGGATAAATTCTGAAAAGTAAAAGATTGTATTATACTAATTCACCCCCTCTCATTATAATTATTTTCTCATCATCCATATAAGAAAAACCATTGATTTCTTTTATTTCTCCTTTCCTGATCCTTTTCTTCAATGGGTTTCCAAGATCCAACAATTAGCTTGGTATTAAGCCCACTTCTATGACCTTGTATTTCCCTACTGTGGAGGAGGGGGCCCAATTGCTCAGGACCCTAGGTCACAGGAGGGTCTAGAACAATCAGCTACCCTGATCTACCTCATGCTAAGGATCATATAGGATAAGTTTGATGTTTCAAGAGGGACAAAAAGGAAGGATAACTGATATGTCACTGTCTTTTTTTCAACCTAAGAGTTTAGGAAACCAGGTGAGTGAATTATTGAGTCTAGACTATAACCTAGGCAGCTCTCTACCAAAGGACTCTAGCGCAGAAGAAGGATGATAGCACGACACACTGGTGTTCTAGTTAGGAACTAGCGTCCATATAGATAAAGAGTACAAAGTATAGTATAGACTAACAAAAAACTTGCTAACTACCTGATAAGTATAGTTTTATGCAATAGCATGAAACATGAAACATAAAACAGCTAAACTATTGAAATAACAAGAAGAATATTTTAAGTTAAAAGATAGAGTTTGATAACAACAAAGGTGGAGAAAATCAAACTTTTTGGTGGAACCACCGAGCCCAGGATCACCATCTACAATAAAAACCTTCACAAGAGAAGCAACATGCTATTTCACCAATGAGTGAATAAATTGAGATATTAAATTACATACTATACAGGCCTTTTTAAAAGCATGAAAAATCAAACGAGTGAGAAACTACCCAATACGGGAAAAAACCACCCAAGTAATTAACCTAAGTTACAACTTAATACTACACTAACACCCCCCCTTAAGTGTGAACTTAGGGAGATTATTAGGCAATATGGGTCCTAGCTACACAACCATGTTAGGTACCCATTTACAATGCAAAATGCAATGCAATCTCTCAAAAATAGAGAAAATGAGAAAAACCTTGTGGGAAAAAACCCCTCTCCAAAAGAGAGAAAAGAAAAACAAGATGCATGGATGGAGGAATCAATAACACCCCCCAAGGACTACATAAATCATGTATATACAATCAAAAGCCCCTCTCTAAGAGGGAAAGAGAGACTGTGTATCCCCCCCCACAATGTGTAATAGCCTGCAAAAATGGCAAGTGTCTGAAGGAAAAACATAATCCAATGTTGACAAACAACTTGTCTCCCTTTTGGAAGAAACAAAACCAAGTACAAATGCAGGAATGCTTCCCATTCTAGATACGAATTAACAAGTGTAATCCAAATGTAGGATGATAATGTCTCTAAAATCTGCTCATGTGTCACCAAGACCTTGGAAGATGATGCCACAAACCAATCAAGAACATGCCCAATCACAATAGAAGGTGACAAACATGGTACCATTGGAAATTGATTTTGAACATTCTCCAAATACAGAGATGGAGTGACAACAATTGTACCACAACTATCATCAAATAGGAAAATTAATTCTTCAAATGTGTCTTCCAAGTTTGAAATGTGAGATTCCATGAACAATGAACCAATGTCTGACAAATACGAATCCCAATCAGGAAGACAATGATAATCATGTTGCTCAAGAATGATGGAAGTACTTAATGAAGGTGGATCAAATATATTTGACAAAGAGTCAAGAACCTCTGAAGCAACTGCAACCTCAACTAAAGTCTCAAAAACCTCTAAAGGATCACAAGCACGGTTTATCTTCTCTAAAGAATAAAGAGGCACATTGGTATTGGAAAGAGGATTATCGAGAGATGGAGGAGTATCATGATCTCCATATGATTCTCGAATGTAAATCCAAAGAGAATAGGGGCACTCAAAATGAACAAGGGAATCTAAAAGGTCATCATCATTTATATGCTCAAAAATAATTCTAAAGACTCTAGCCCTATATCCTTTCCAAATAATATACCCACTATGTGTTCCTAGAATAGGAACTTAATTATACAAATATGGAAATAGATTTTTCTCACTAAAATGAGTGAGAATAAAATCACTCCATTTTCTAAAGTTCCCTTTCTACAAAGAAATCATTATAACTGATAATTCTTCAAAAAAAATCAAAGATAGTGCTTTCACAAGTATAAAAATTTCCAAAAAATAATTATAAGATTAAAAAAACTGATTTGGTGCAAAAATTGTACCATTCAAGCACCATGATC
The DNA here is from genome assembly GCA_007258455.2 of Sequoia sempervirens. NCBI lineage: Eukaryota > Viridiplantae > Streptophyta > Pinopsida > Cupressales > Cupressaceae > Sequoia > Sequoia sempervirens. The sequence goes on from VDFB02379711.1 coordinate 137,838,905, forward strand.
TTCGAGGCACAAGAATCCACATAGTTTCCAAGCACAAACCACATAAGAGACGCTATCCACTATCATGTGAGGCTTGCTCACAGCTGATATGTGATGGAACAAGTTATATCAATAGCCAAAAAGAACATAACACCACCAATGTGGGACTAAGGTCCCTATGAACTACTTTGAATATCTAATGTGGGCCCTCCTTCATTCACTCTTTTTTTGGTGAAATAGACTTTGGCTTCTCTCTATTCTGTGAAGATTATTTCTATAGTTGGTGATCTTAGGCTCACACCAACAGTTGCCAAGCACAAACCACACAAGAGATGTTGTCCATTATCATGCAAGGCTTTCTCACAACTGATATGTGATGGAACAAGCTATATCAATAGCTAAAAAGAACATAGCACCACCAATGTGGGACTAAGGTCCCTATGAGCTACTTTGAATCTACAATGTGATCCATCCTTCAAACATTGTGTAGAAGATGAGAACCCTAAATATTTGGGGGAAACTTTATAAATCTTAAAGTTTGAAAAAATTTGCTACACCTCCAAGCATCCAATCGAATAAATAATTCAAGTAGGGTTTGAGAAGATCCAAATCACCATCTTTAGAAAAAAATCAAGCCTCCAATAGCACTCACAAAAAAAAAAGTGAAAATCACACACCATACAGAGATTTCACTGCCTACAAACAACAGATCATGCCTGTGACAGGCCACCTACCTGTAGATGGCAGGTGGTTGGGGTTTACCAAACATAGCAGCCTCAAAACTCCAAAACTCCTTCAATCCTGACTGAAACAACAAAAAACCCTTTTCCCATCCATTTCCACATAGCAAATTGTGCCCAACTTAAATCTGTCAAATCACAGAAGGGGCAAGACAAATCACGGCCTCAATAACTTTGGCATGTGAGATGGACGAAGGGATGCTAAATGAAGTCATAGAATCTAAAAATGCTACTACATAGGAGTCTTTCACACCAGACACAAACCAAACGCCTCCATGCCCCTATCATAGCCTCTTCGTTTTGAATCACTTGCAATCAAATAGATTGTTCCTTCACTAAACAGAAAATCACCCCTCTCAACAAAGAATTAGGCTTTCTAGTGCGCCAAACATGTCTCTTATGGACAAAAAACTTGACCTTCCAATAAAGCCACAAAACAGCGCCTATTCAACACCAAATCATGCCTTCTGAAATGAAGAAAATTTCTCCTCTTGTAGATAATATTAGTTTGAAAAAAATGAATATCAATTCGGATCTCAAAACACTTCTGATGAAAAATCTCAAGGGAAGAAGGGCATAATGGGTAGCTCTGATACCATGTTAATGGAAACCACCGAGCCCAGGATCACCATCTACAATAAAAACCTTCTTAAATATGAGAGAAGCAACACGCTATTTCACTAGTAGTGAGTGAATAAATTGAAATATTAAATTACATACTGTACAGGATTTTTTAAAGGCATGAAAAATCAAATGGGCCAAAAAGTACCTAATATGGGAAAAAACCACCCAATTAATTAACCTAAGTTAAAACTTAATACTACACTAACAAAACTTACGACCAGTCCAACCTCCTGTAAGCTCCACAGAACACAAGTACCTACACACAGCAAAACAGGGAAAAATGTTGGGGCTATTTCGAGGCTTATCGCAGTCAAACCCTTGTTTCGATGTTCCCACCTCCACAAATAACCAAGATAGCCACAATAGAGAAATTATGATAAAGGAAAGCACTAAAAGGAAGAATACCAGGCAATGCTAACAACAAAATGCTATGTAAATCAAAACAACAATTCTAAACAAATGGATATCACCTCCCAACAAGATGCCCTCAAGCATGTGAAGGAAGATGTGAGCTCGCAAGCTTGTAGATGGCATGTTGCCACAACAACAAGAGGAATGAAACTAGTATAATATCAACTTGGAGCTTCAAAAATGGTGGAAAAGATGTGAAATGAAGTGTGTAATGCTCAACAAGTATGAAGTGTTGTGAAATGAGATTGAAGAAGTGTGTAGAACTATGAAGAAGATGAGATGAATGTGAGAGATTGTGTTTTAAAGGTGAATAGTGTTGTAAGATGGTGTGTCCCTTGGTCTTCCTTATGTAGTGCAACGCTTGGATTTGTGACATGGTTTAACTACCTCCTGTGGATCTTGTATAAATCCGGCAATTGTATCAGGCATTAACAGGTCAATCTTTTGGTGCAACAACAACCACCAATGTAAGAATTGGTATCAGAGCCGAGGTCACAAATTTGAACCCCTCACTTGTGTTGGGGAGGGATTGTTGCAAGGGGGGGGATTGTTGCAAGATGGTGTGTCCCTTGGTCTTCCTTGTGCAGCACAACACTTGGGTTTGTGACATGGATTAACCACCTCTTGTGGATCTTGTGTAAATTTGGCGGTTATATCGGGCATTAATAGGTCGATCTTTTGGTGCAATGACAACCACCAATGTAACAATTGGTATTAGAGCCAAGGTCACAGGTTTGAACCCCTCACTTGTGTTGGGGGGGATTGTTGCAAGATGGTGTCCCCCTTGGTCTTCCTTGTGCAATGCAACGCTTGGGTTTGTGACATGGCTTAACCGCCTCTTGTAGATCTTGTATAAATTTGGTGGTTGTATCGGGCATTAACAGGTCAATCTTTTGGTGCAATGATAACCACCAATGCAACTATTACCAGATTATCACCTACAGGATCAATCAGGAAGAGCCATCTATGTTTCAAAATGAATGGTACATTTTTATTAAACCTTCTATGTTACATTCAATTATACAAATGAAACAACTTTACAAGATTACAAGAACACAAAATTATTACATTCATACAAGTGAATGAAACATAAAATATTTTGCAATCTTTTTGAAAAAGTAATCTTTATTGAATGTAATTAGATACATGTGTTTCACACAAGCCATGAAAACTGACTTTTCTTATTCAATGTACATCAAGAATAAGTTATACATGAATAAGTAAGTGTTTAAAGGAAAACATATAGGGAGGATAACCAGCCATTGCCTGAATGACTGGTTCTTGCTGGCTGGTCTAGTTTTTGTTGATGTTGCCTTGCCCCTCATAACTCCTTCTAGTCCTTAGTGTTATGGTTTCTTGCATAAGATGGTAAGCAATAGGTTAGAACTATGTTCTAAGCAATGAAAGGTCATACTCCATACATGAACATTTACCTATCCATCCACAAGTTAGTCTCGATGTGAATTAAATAGGAAATGCATTAAATTAAAACATCCATATGCTGAATATATCAAAGAAAACACTGAAGATGTGAGATGTTACATCAAGGTATCAAAGTATACATTTTTCCTAACTTGTTTGTTTCATGTGCAGCTACAGGTACAATCATCTATCAGATTAAATATGAGTGGGGATAAATGTGGCTCCCATAAGGGTTGAGCCCAGCTCATAGCAATGTTTGCATTATTTTAATCTATGCACAATCTCTTATGAATATTCTAAGTGCATATGAGATTACAATGCAAGACAACTGATATCAATTATGATTACTTCATAATCATAATGCAAACTACAGGATAAGTGTGACAATCCCTTGATCAATAAAAGATCATATATAGGTGGCAGATTTCATGACTATCATGTGATCCAATGGTAGTTAAAAGAGTATAGTCCTCTAAGAGATAGAGATAATTGGTATCTTCAACAGGATATGGCAGTCACATCAAAAGACAGCCATTAAATTCATGATCATATCAAAAGATGGTTATACTTTCTTTTCAGTTCATAAAGTAAGAGTGGCATTCATACAATGATTAGGATAGTGCAATAGGGATAAAACCTTTACAATTTTAAGGGAGATCATTAAACAACAGATATAATAATCATAAAGGCCACAATGCAGTGCCATGATAGCAACTGTAGAAAGTTATCAATGACAAGTAAAATGAAGTATATATTCAAGGCCATTATGACGATGAGGACTTAGAGTCACATCATTAAAGCATTTTCATTTTTGAGTATCAGGGAGTCCAAAGCATTTTATTAAGATATAGCAATTTAGGGGATTATGAGAGTATGTTTTTCATATACTTATGCTACAGTTAACAAGAAATAATGCAAGAATAGTGAGCAAGAAACTATACTATGCATCATGAGGAGGTTTTATCATGCATAAGATTCATATTGAAATCATACAACTACCTAAATGTATCCATTGAGAAAGATAAAGGAGAAAGACAATTTGTGCAATGCAAGCTATAGGAACAGTAGCATTAAAGTGAGAACAATTTTAGCATAAAAGAGCAATGATCTATGAACTTCAAAATTTCTAATGCACAATAAATGATATTATAGTTTGACAGTTGATTCTATTTTCACAAAGGTCAATGAAGGATATAAAAATAGAGGTAGTAATAATACCAAATGCGTGATAGTAATCAAAACAAATGATATTTTTGAAGAGGATATTCAGAAACAGAACTCATAGGGACAACAGGCCTGGTACTAAGTTTGATTGGCCCAATGTAGAGAGTAAACACAAGCAGGACGTGATTTAGTCATGTGAATACCCCTGTATTATATATGTTGTGAGGTATGTCATCTGGAGAGCTACAAATGAGCAAGATATGTGCATATTTTCACAGTAGTAATGAAAAAAGTTGCATAATGTGCAATGTCATGAAAATAGAGCAAGGTTATTCTATATAATATTATCACAATGGTAATAAATCACAGTAGTCTCAAAGAAGGGAAGAAATTACTCATGAAAATTATCTTCATTTCATAAGTTAACCTCAATAAAGAGAATGCAATCTTTTTGCCGATTACAATAGAATATAAATGGAGACCACAGCCATGAATAGAGCAAAGGAAAATAGTGTACAATGGAAGTGAAATGAAGATTCCCAAACATTAACCCAAGAGGGGTTTTGAGAGTTATAAAAAATCCTTGGCCTCATTTATAAATGTCCATGTATCAAAGAAAACTGATGCGTATAGAATATATAGCTGCCAAAAAAATCATAGAATGAGTCGTGGTATGTGGAAACCCAGAAAGTGTTAAGAAGAGATCGAGCATAGGAAGGGGTCGAGCATGATACGCACAGTAAATACCATTTTTACTTACAAGAAAATGTTTTGTAAAACACATAATAGTAGAAAAATATAAACATTTCTTCATTTTCTATGCAACATATGGATCTCCTTGGCGGCCAGGTGAAAATAAGTAAAACCTAGAAAAGATAAATATTTAAAATCTACATTTGAAATTCGGAGTTGTACGACTCTTTTTTGTTCTTTCTATTTAAAGAGTTATGCTTCGAGAGGGAAATAAGTTTTGTTATGGTGGCCAGGTATGAGTAAAATAATAACAGAATGAAGGACCTGTTTCAAAGATTCAAAAAATTAAAGAAATGTTTCTGAAAATATTTCAAATGGACACTCACCTAAACCTGTTAATCAACAAAAATGTTGGTTGAAAGCAACTGAACAGCTCACAAATCCACAAGAGATCCTTCTATAGAATGCTCTGAAACCCTAGTCTAATGGCATTCAAACTTCATCTGGAAGTTTCTTTCAAAAAGAAGTAAATGATAATGTTCGTTCTCTTTCCTTCATTTTAGGGTTTGTAACCCTAAGTTGGATGTCGATAGAACTTAGGCATTTTATGCTTTTCCTTTTATTTATGAATGCAAACTAATGTATCCATTAAATTTTCATTCCTTGCGAACTTGTATGTTCACTTATACATGTTAGGTAGTGAATAATTTATGGACTTTACATTTTCTTTGAAGACATTGACTTGGTCTTTCTTTGCATAGGTTGCAATTGGAATGTAGAACTATTTTAGCGATAATTTATAAATCACTTTAATATTTCTTATTTAATTGCAAGGTGGGATATGTTGGTTCTTCAAGCTTGAATTAAGAAGAGGGATTTGATATGGATGTAATTATTTTTTTGCAAACATTTAAGAGAGGTTGGAAGACATAAGGAGAGCATATAGGGAGTTTGGATCTAGTTTTCAAAAATTTGGAGGAAAAATTGGAGCATATTTAGGGATCTCATTATGGTTTGATAAGACCAAATTGACTTTTTCAACCATTTTGAGTTATTTTGGTGAAGTTTTAGGCCCTAAATTTTAGGCTTTATAGGTGCTTACAAAAATGAGGTTTATAGAACCTTTTGTGGATCAACTTAGGTGTTGGCTTCTTAAAACACATTTGTAACTCATTTAAATCAGTTCTTGATATGCAGATAGAGACTTTGAGACTTTGGGAGTCCCTTGTCATACTTTTGCAAGTTTTGTAACTCATTTGGAGCATGGTATATAGAATTTATCTCGGTTACCATTGATGATTCAATTTTCCTTCTTGTTCTTGCAAAATATTGTGCATTTTCAGGTGATTGATCAAGTTACTTTGTGAAATTTTTCTATTTCCTTATAGCTTTGTCTCATGTTTGCATTCCTTTCTTTGCAAAATTAGTATTATGCAGGTTAGAAATTGTGTTTACTGAATTGCACATGAACTTTTAATTTGTGAAAATTGCTTTTTCTTCTTGAAAGTGTGTGCAAGTCAAACCTGTTTGTGAAATACTTATGCATAACCTATAAAAACTTGTTGTGCAGTCTCATATCCATCATTAATATTCAAGTGTAATCTGACTGTCTCATAGCTCTTGTCAATTTGGTGTATCACCCAGTTTATTTCATATTTTTAGTACTCTTCATTTTATGCAACCATATCCTTACCCTTTTCCCATCAAGTCAATAGTTTAGGTGATATTACCAGCTAGGAAGTCGGCCTATTCAGAGGTTCATTTCAACTTTAGGTGACCCACAACCTTGAAATGATCCCATGTTTCTCTAGGAAGCTCACTTTTCATAACTTTGCATAGGGTGCATTTCTAGGAGATAACAGTAACAAATAGAAGCCCAAAAGATCCGTTCAAGGTTGGTCAAGGGCATAGGGGCGTTACGCTTCATCACCAATGGAGAAGTGTAACACCTCTACAGATTCCAAATGTGGGAATCATGTTAGGATGACAACACACCATGCAAACATCTGTGTTCTGCACTAGCATCCATAACAAAAATTCCCCCACCAACACTATAGGAAACCACCAAGTGGGTGGAAAGCATATGGGTGAGGTAGAATATCATCATCGGGTTTAATTTTTCTAAGGTAAGGAGTGTGAACGTGGAATTTGCAAGGGGTGAAAATTCACTCCATTACATTTTGTCCCCACTTTAGTGAGCATATGTGCTACCACATACAAGGTAAAGTAGATCGAAAGAGTTTAAAGAAAGTATACTTGAACCTTCGAGGAAGTAGACCGTAATCTAACCCACCTAAAAGCACGGAAAGAATAGATGGCTCCATAGGTACTCAATCTTGAGGAGACTTGAACAAAGTGTGTTATAGGTCCACAGACTTATGAAAAGGTGAACAAAAGACTCTGTAGGTGCTTGGTCTTGTAGAGTTGAACAAAGAGTTCACATAGGATTAAACCACTCTTCAGGTCCTCGGACTTGCAAAGGAGGTGCCCCCAGGTGCTCAGGCCTAAGGGAAGCCAGATGTAAGAGGATTTGTAAAGTTGATTGAAAAGAAAATTTATAAATGCACCTACAAAGCAACATGTCAATCCATAGAAAAATCATGTTAGATAGCAAAAATCCACACAGGCAGTCACACAAATAGTTAACAACTGAAGGAGAAGCTTTGAAAAGGGTCCCTGAAGAACTATTCAAAAGAAAAGGGGTCCACTCAAGGGACGCTTAGTTTGAAAAGTGATAACATTTTTTTAAAAAGTGATAACATTTTTCACCAATGATTCTAGCATCAAGAAATCCTTTTGAAAGATTCCTTTCATCAAGGAATTTGAAAGAAAGAATGTTCCCTCACAAGGGAAATTTTTCAAACTTCATCAAAAAAAGTACTTCCTTCTCGAAGCAAAGTTTTTAGATTCTATATTACAAATCCATGATGAAAGGAAGATTCATCTAGGGATCCATGTTAAAGAATGCATTTTTTTGAAAAATAAAGGATTTTTAGCAAGGGATTCATTGGCTACCAAATACACCTTCTAAAAATTAGAATAGTATGATAGCACCCCCTTAGGATGGTGCGTGCTAAACTCAAAGGCATGTGACATCCTAAGGAGATAAAAGCAAGAATGAAATTGATGTTGTGGCCCATGGAACATGATGAGATGTAACCATAGTAATGTCACACATGCGAGGGACAATACATAAGCACTACAACATCACAAAGCAAGAAAAGAAGAGAGAAAGATGAAAAGAAAGGACAAACAATGACAACAAACAAGAGACATGGGGATATGATATTTCAAGGTCAAAGCTGCTCATAAATATAAATAGATATAACATAATAATATATAAATGAACTGTTATCAACCCCCTACTATATCAGGCCATGTGAAGAAGGGCACGTGAAAACAAAATGAAAATAAAAAAATAGGGTCAACATGGAAGGGAGGCCTAAATGCCCCCAACACTTTGCATCGTCCCTAATTGTCAAAAATCAATGTACAACAAAGAGAAGAATGATGTGACAAATAGAATAATTTTACAACACAAAAAACTCTTGTATCCAAGCACCTACAAGGGTGACAAGGGTCTTCTAGGAACACATAAAAAAATCATGGGGGAAACACAACACACACACATTCTAATCTACATATAAAGAACAAGTTCCCCCTAGTCCTCATCAACTAAGAGGTCGTTGTTCTCCCAATCTAGATCATTGTAATGGAAAGGCGGACAAGCCTACAAGGGAAGGATAGGAAGGGGATCACCCTCCAACTCTCCTACAACAAGAGCCAAGGAAGAGGATCCCTCAAGGTCTTCTTCACTCAGTTCTTGTGAGGTAAACATCAGTGATCTCACAAAAATCATTGACACAGTCGGGACATCATCTACAGAGTTTAACATGCATTTTACAGGAGTACCATTTTTCAACTGAGTGGGCGATGAAGGAGGTGCCCGAGATCCACTTATAACCTTACTGAAGGACTCGAGGGCAATGACAAACTCTAGGGACACCAGGGATTTCTCTGTCACTAGGATAGTGCAAGCCAACGCAGAACCAACTTCTAAAGAAGGGGATCCATTCTTTCAACTCCCATTGGAAGCAGGGTCATCCTCTAACTTTTTCTTTTATCAAGGGATGTGATATCCCCACAAATGAAGTAGAAGTCGAGGAGGAAGAGGAGAAAACCACAATGGACACTAATGAGGTATTCGGCATATCCACAGGTTTGGGAAAAGGTGGGATGTCCAGAAGGGACATCAAGATGGGAGGCTCAACTCAAGGAGCAATGAACACTTGCACCCTCTTAGGGTGAGGATCATTCACACTCATAGGGGGGCCTAAAGAAAGATTGAGGTAGAGGGAACTGAAGCAGGAAGAGCAGAAGAGGAGGACACAACAAAAGATGTCAAAAATGGAGCTATTAGCTCCCCTTCCTCCTACAAAGCAACCTGCTTAGCGGCCAAATACTTCCTTCGGTGCTTATGCTCATGTGCAAGGAAATTTCTATAGCTCTGAGAGCTAGAGGCTACAGCCTGAGAAGGAGCAAAAGGCTCCTATTTATTCATCAAAGTATCCATCACAACCATTTTTGGTAGAGGGAGTGACTCCTGGACAAGAACAGGAGGAAGAGATGGAGGAGTAGATGCAAGAACAGATGGGGAAGAAGATTTAAGCGCCTTAGTGACGAGCCTCTTCCCATTTGCTACCCTTGGGACAAGAATGATAGGAGGCCACGAAGGCCAAGACATAGAAGAGACCCCATGGGGACCCTTCCCCTTACCATACAAAATGAGTTGAGGCACCGTGGGTAAGACAAGAAGGTCAAACACTTGACGCTTGGCCTTTCACTAAGCGAGCACCATCAGACTCCCAAGAGACGCATTGGGGTTGAAGTCAAAAGTGCCACAACAGGACAGGAGGTAGAGGCAGGTGGAACTACAAAGGAAGAAGAGGAAGGGCCTTGAGCACAAGCAAGATTCCCCATCCTCTTTTAAGAGGAAGAGTAAGCCTATTGTTGTGCTACAGGGTATGTCATTTTCTATTGCACCTTGCCCCATATCTTATTATACTTAACATAATTTTGATAAAGTAGACCTCCATTCTTGGAGGAAGCGGACCAACTAGGGTGGACCAAAAATGATCCAACAAATAACTCCCATGGGATACCAATGGTTGATACCCAGTGTCATGCATGGCATGCACTGCACATTCGTGAGATAATTTTAGACATTTGTGAATAATGAAAGTGACTACATTCATGTAAACTAGCCAAGGGGTGCCTAGCTTCACCCTGAATAAGTCAGATTCTGAAATGACATCAAATGTAGTATTCATAGACCTAGGTCCCACTAGGATTGAAAGATTTATAGAGCCATAAGGGACAAGAGAGGCCATCATGACTCCATATAGTTTTTTTCATCTTCTCATATTCCTCCCTCTACAACAAATTTAGCAACAGATTCTCCTCTATGATAACATTCACATGACTCGTGAGGTCCACAAAGACTCATGTCACAATGTTTCTATTGACACGAGTGGGAATATATAGAGGAGAAGCTTTATTATTCATGGGTAAATCTTGCGATGTAAAAGTCACATCTGGTGAACTAGTCGCAGGTTGAGGGGGGACTGTGAGTAAACAAAACCACATTTATGTATGCTAAGGCCTCAAGAGAAGGATCAATAATTATATTTGCAAAGTGAGACAAAAATGGGTCTATATAAATCTATAATCCACTATTTTCCTTAGCCATTGAATTTTTCGCATTTTTCTTTTTACCATAGATGCAAATGGTATCATCATCGATGCAATCCTATATATCATAACGTAGGCACATACAATGTTCATTATCATGCCCATGGACATGATGGTATAATTGGAAAAATGTGTTTCCATAATACTAGACGGGATAAGGGCACTCTCTAAGAGGTTGAGGATCCTCCAAGGTTATAACTTTATCCTTTAATAGTTTTTGTAAAATGGAAGAATAAGATTTAGATAATTTTGTGAATTGTTTGTTGTGCTTAAGGCCTCTATCATTAGACATGGTGACTACATTTGCAATAGATCTTCCTTTTCCTAAAATTGATACTATAGATCTTCCTTCAATATAGGAGCATGAGGAACATCCCCCAAACTAAGCAACCATCTATTGATACTCTTGCAATGCCGCACACAAATGTGCAAAAGAAGGATACTTCATTAAGGCAACCTTCTCTTGCCAAGGACGCTGCAAGTTGCCAATGAACACCTTCTATACATCTAAGTCGAGTAGTGAGTAAGATATTTTTTAAAAGAGTGCTTGGTATCGAGCAATCAAATCAATAATCTTCTTGTGCTCTCCTTCTTACATCGGATGAGATCAAAGAAAGTCATCTATGACCCGATGTTAGCTTGAAACTATCAAAGAAACTAATTAACAAGTTGATTGAATGAGAATATAGAGTTTTCAGGAAAATAACAACATTATTCTAGTGTTGTGTCTTTGAGAGATCGAGGGAACAATTTGGCTATCAAAGCATCATGATGAAAGAAGCTAGAGCCATTGCCACCATGACCACTACGACCACTATCAGAGCCACCGATGTGACCACCACCAGAGCCACTGCCAGAACCACCGCCAGGGCCACTGTCATAGCCACCACCAGAGCTACCACCATAGCCACCACCAGAGCCACCCAACATACCAACACCACCAGCCTCCATTCCACTATAAACCCCACTACCAAGGATAGAGTTGCCTCCAAGAGGAAGAAAATTGAATCTTAGGGGTATTTTTCTTTCTTTGACAGTAGGAGGCGGATCAAGAACGAAGATGTTGATGTAAGGGCTCGTTTCATCCATACATATCGATGTCATGGGCATCGAGACACTAATCTATCTTTCATAGGTGTCATGCTCATGACCTTAGGTAATACTCGATATAGGGTTGTAAGAAGGGAAATATGCTTCCACTAAATCAGTAAGGCCATGAAGAAACTCTATGCCTCTTTGATCCTTGTCTAGCATATATCTGATCTCATTAACAACCCTAGTGGACCTAGCCATGCTTTGATCTCTCCCTAAGTGATTCACAAGATCCAAAAGCCTCCTATATAGAGCTATGAGGTGTTCTACAGGGATAGGGATAGTTTCATTCTCTTCCAGAGGCACAACTAAAGGAGAATACAAGAGGAGTAGGGGCACGAGTGATTTCATCAAGGAAACTGGTCTCTACCGTCAATACCATCTCCTAGGAGGCAAGAGATGAAGTGACCTTCATAAATCTCATCTCTATGTGTCATACACTTCTTCTAACTACGTTCCCAAAGGTAGTGGACTAGGTTGTGAAGATCCTAAATCATCACAATAAAAAATCCTACAACCTACATAGGTACGAGAGAAGGAATCTCAACACAAATAAATGGATACTACAAGGTTCACCAAAATGTAGAGGGGGACCGGTTGCTCAGGACCCTAGGTCACGAGAGGCTCTAAACAATCACCTGCCCTAATCTACCTCACACTAAGTATTGTTTAGGATAATTTTGATGTTTCAAGAGGGGAAAAAAGGAAGGACAACTGATCTATCAATGTCCTTTTTTCAACCTAAGAGTTTAGGAAACCAGGTGAGCAAATTCCTAAGTCTAGATTGTAACCTAGGCAGCTTTCTACCAAAGGACTTCAGTGTAGAAGAAGGATGATAGCACGGTGTGCTAGTGTCCATATGGATAGAGAGTACAAAATACATTCTAGACTAACAAAAAACTTGCTAACTACCTGATAAGTACAATTTTATGCAATTACATAAACATAAACTAGCTAAACTATTGAAATAACAAGAAGAATACTTAAGTTAAAAGATAGAGTTTGATAATAACAAAGGTGGTGAAAATCAAACTTATAGTTGATCTAGCCTCCCACAAGCTCCATATGAACACAAGTACCTACACACAACAGAATGGGGGAAAATGTTGGAGCTATTTTGGGGCTTGCCGCAATCAAACCCCCGTTTCGATGTTCCCACCTCCACAAATAACCAAGATAGCCACATAGAAAAAGTATGATAAAGGAAAGCACTAAAAGGAAGAATACCAAGTAATGCTAACAACAATATGCTACGTAAATCAATACAAAAATGTTAAACAAATGGATATCACCTCCCAAAAAGATTCCCTCAAGCACGTGAAGGAAGATGTGAGCTCACAAGCTTGTAGATGCCAACATTACTGCAACAACGAGAGGAATAAAACCAACAAAATATCAACTTGGAGCTTCAAAAATGGTGGAAAAGCTGTGAAATGAAGTGTGTAATGCTCAAGAAGTATGAAGAGTTGTGAAATGAGATTGAAGAACTATGTAGAACTGTGAAGAAGATGAGATGAATGTAAGAGATCATTTTTTGAAGGTGAATAGAATCCCAAAAGAGTTGTTCGAGGTCGGTCAAGGGCGTAGGGGTGTTACGCTTCATTGCCAATGGAGAAGTGTAATGCCTTTGTAGATTCCAGAGGTGGGAATCCTATCAAGATGGAAGGGCACCACGTAGACATTTGCGCACTGTGCTAGCTTCCCCGATAAAAATTCCCCCACCAACACTCAAAAAATCCACCAAGTGGGTGGAAAGGAGATGGTTGAGGTGGAATAGCATCATCAAGTTTAATTTTTCTAAGGAAAGGGGTGTGAACAGGGAATTTGCAAGGGGTGAAAATTCACTCCATTACACCTACATGCATAATTGCATTGATGTTAGCATGACTATGGATGCATCCTTGACTAAACAAATATTGAAACACAACTTTTGTTTTCCTTCTTGTCACTTAATACCCTAATCCAATTACTTTTAAGACTAATGAGTATTTTTTCCAACAAAAGACCTTCTTTGGAGCTATTTTTAAGGTTAATTACTCACAATATTTCCTCTCTCTTCTTTTTTTCTCTCTTCTTTCCAAGATCATAGAAGAAAGAAAAAATTAGAAAAGATAGTAATGGATTAAAATATATGGGAATGATGAAGATTGAAAATAAGGGGACTCCAAGGTCATATGCGTGCAAGGGTTATTAATATAAAAGAAAATTGGTATATTAAGATATATATTAATGATGAGAAATGAAAAGGTGAACTCTAATTTCATCCTTCCAAGGGTGGTTCAAGTGATGAACCACAAGGATATCATAAAAATATGACAATAATGGTACTAAAAAGAGGCTCGTTGATCATTCTCCCATGGATGGTCAATAGAATTCTAGCATAGGAAATTAAGTTGGCCAACATAATATAAATAGATCCCAATCTTCTTATTACAATGAGTATAAAATAACAAGTGTGATCTTGATCTCTTTCTTATTATAATGATGGTTGTATTACATTCAATTAGTTATGCATTATCAATAACTACAACAATAATTCATACCAACATCAATAGAAAATCATATTAATACAATGCAACTATAATTTTCATCTAATGAACCTCAAATATGAACTTTGTATGAGATCATCCTTTGAAATCACTAAGGTTTTCATCCTAGGATTCTCGCACTTGAGCATAAGTGCTCAAAATAGATTCTATAAGGAATTTGATTAAGTGTAAATCATCATCTAGATGAAAGAATTTTATCTTTTATATCCTCCACACAAAAAAACAATTTGGCTATCATGTACATGTGAAAATTCAAATTTTAACAATGATCATGGGTAAAAAGACTCCACTTTAAAAATAAGTGCACCAAAAATAGGCTAATTGAAATGATATGACATGTGGAGAAGTTGGGAGGGAAATGGAAACATAGGAAAAAGTATAAAGGATTAGGGGTCAGCCATAACCAAGATTCAAACTATAGGATGAGGCATTGGGGGTCAAGTAATGTGCATAACAAGATGGAGAAGTCTAAAAAATACAATGGGAATCTAGGCGATAGACGAAAGACATGAAAGGATGGAGAAGTATGAAACTTTGATACAAAGAAGGGAAGAGAAGGATTTAAAATAAAATGCATACATAGGAAGGTAAAGCACATAACTTTATGGAGATAGGGAAGAGATAAGTATACCTAAAATGTACATACTTAGATTGACTAGAAATGAGATATCATAGTTTCAATGGTGAAGGTAAAGATTTTGTAAATCTCTTCACTATAATTGAATATCTATTACATTGAACCATGCATGCATCTAGCTAAAATAGAATAACAAACTATAAACCCTTAGTAAGAACCATATATCCTCTAACCATCTTGCACCCTCCAGTCGGTATAACAACCTACACACCCACATCATTCAATTACTTACAAAGATAAAGTTATGTTCCAAATCAAGACTATACCATGACCAAAACTCTTTAGATGAGAATCATCTCCAAGGTACACCTTCCCACCTTCACATTATTCATTTTTTAAACCAATCTCATTGTGATGATATGTGGAAAAAGGAATTAGATTCTACCCACCATGCACCTTCCAATTCATGAGTAGCCAAAGTAATGATGAAAGCATCACCTTCATCCTAGGAGGATATCTAAAATTCATCATCAAAATCTACATTTTTTTTCTTATTCTCCTTATAGTATATTCTTATATTTTCATGTTTTCAAAGATTTTAACATTTCTCCTTAACAAGTGCCTTCAGTGAACCTTAAACTTAAATAAAACTTCATATTTGTGTTTCAAAAAATGTATCCATGTAAATCTCAAGACCAATCATCTATAAATGTAACATAATATCTAGATTTATCCATAAATTAAAAATACACTAAACCAAACACGTCTAAATTAATAACCTCTAAAATCATTTTAGCTATTGTACTTATCACGAGAAAATTAAATCTATTCTATTTTCTAAACACATAGTTCTCATACAAATCAAACTCAACAAAACAACTTGAAAAACCATCATCCAAATTTTTATTAATTATCATTTGAAGACCCTTTTTACCAATGTATTGCCCTTTCTTTGGTGCCACAACATATATTAATTTCTAGAATTAGTTAAGCACAATAAATATATTAATCTAACTTAAAATAAACTATGACACCAAGAGCCCTTGGCCAACACCAATTTTTTGCATGCCAACCTAAAATCATTCTTGTCAAAAGTCACATGCACTCTAGAAAAATTCATATTAAAAATTAGAATTAAGTCATTTCAAGCCTATAATGTACAACACATAAGGATTTTAATTCCTCCATCACTGAAAACTAATTTTATCTTTTCTTAGCCAATAATATTGAGAGTACATTGTTATTTCCAAAAAATGTCTCATCATCATTGCATGCTTGGGAATGAAAAAACACTCCTTGTGAGGATTCCAGTGGGAGGAGACACCTAAATTAATTAACCATAAATTCATCAGTAGTAATATTAGCAAAATTAAACAATGTATCAATAACATCATCATCAAAGGATTTTTCTATAGAGGAATCATCAAAGTTATTCTTCTTGTTTCTAGAATTCTTCACATGGCCCCATTTTTCATAGTTCCAACACTTCATTCTACTCGATCCATGTGTTTTGGACCATCCTTATGATATGTATCTATCATTATATTTCTTTTGTTCCCCTTTTAAACCACATTTATCCTTTGTCCTTCCCTAAACATGTAGTGCATTCTTTGAACCCTCGTCCATGGATTTACTCTTCATTTATTCACTAAGAAAAGTAGCAATAAAGGCATCCATCTTAAACTCTAGAGTACCATTAATAGTAGTGATGAGCCAAGTTTTTGGCACATTTTGATCATACGTTTATAAATACTTTGATGTTTTTATTATACTAAAACAAACATTCAGTCTGTTTATGGGATAGGATATGGACCTTTTTATGACTTAAATATGATGAGTATATTGTGATAAGAAGTCCCATGATTATTACCTTTAATGTTTTTTTTGTCTAATAAATACTTTATGGATTTTTGTGATCATAAACCTTCCTGCAGCCTCCACTACTAAAACTTCCTGCAGCCATATTTGAAACAATGTTTTCCTTAGTTTAATACTTAATGAATGAATGAATAAAATAATGGATTGTCTTAAGGGATGAACGTGTTGAGCTAACTTTCTTCCTCAGGAAAAGATGGCGAGATATTTTGCAGGTACCATGATTGAAGGAAGGGAATTCAATTTCCACTTGAAGAATTGAAGACCAAATCCATAAAGACTGGTTCAACAGCAAAAGATGAGGAGACAGTTTCAACTCATCCGCCATGCCGGGAGAGCGTTCCAAAAATCTAGGCCAGGCGTCTTGGTGTTGCATGAATCCAGGATGATGGCGCTTTAAGACTGCTAAACCAATTTGACTTAGTTCTTTCATTGTCATTCGCCTCTTTACTTAAGTTAGTTAAATGTAATAAATGCCTCATGTTTTATAAGGGAAGGTTGGTTAGTAGTTAGGATCAGTTTTCAATAAATAGCCCATTCTCCTTCAGAGAAGGGGATGGCTAAGAAAATCGCTATTGTAACACACTTTCAATCTTAGAAATTTAGCCAAGAGATTGTGCCATGTACTTGTTTGCATTGAATCAATAAAGCTTATGAAGTTTTTCTCCTAATCTGTTGTCTACTTTTGACACTACCTAAGGGGGCCCACTTAGGGAGCTGTCTATACTTTTATTCTGCAAGTTAGAATAGCTGCATTTCTTTTCATAGAAGTTAATGTGATTGTTCCTACAACTGGCAGAAACACAGAGTTGCCAACTATTCCTATAGCCACTAGGAGCAGAATAGGTTATCTTTCAAGTTTTTTTCATTTCCAAGCAAAGTTAAACAGTAAAGTCATTTTCAGTACTTAAATTCCAATATAAGGCATTTTAGGAATCATGCATGTCTGGAAGGGTGATTAGTGCATATCTTGTGCTGTCCCATTTCAAGTTTACGTCCCTAGTTTGATAATAAAATAAGGTTATGTAGTAGTTCATGACTGCCAGCTGTGATGATCAATCCCTAAGTAGAGGAATTCATGTTCCTAGTTATTGAGTTGATTAAAGAATGCTACATTTTGGGCGCCATTGCCGGGGATGGTGTCAAACTAAGAACCTATTACAGGCATGCTAGTAAAGAGTTTAAGATTTCATTCTTAGTACTTTTAGTCTAGAATTATGTATTCTAGCATCTCCATAGTTAGTTTACTTTTTCTATATGCATAGAAGAAGAGACCAATTTGGAAAATTCCTTCCTGGGAGCATAGATATTGAAGAGAATGAACCAAACCTATTCCAAGACGACTCATATCTAGATGCTAGCCAATAATTAGTTACTTCATCTTCTTCCTCTGAACTAAGCTTTAACCTATTCGAAGGAACATAATCAAATAATCCACTTGCTCTTGTAGTTCATCAACCAGGAGCTAATCCAAGAATCCAACCAAGAATGGCAAACCCTATTTTTCCATTTCCAATTCCTAACCTACATGACAATAATAACCTCAAGAACATACATGCCTCCTTACTACCAAAGTTCTATGGACTTATTACTGAGGACCCTCATACCTTCTTGTTTGAATTTGAAATCCTTTGTAGAAGCTATGACTATACAACCTCAGCACACAAGCTGAAATTGTTTCCCTCTACTTTAAAGGAGGCAGCCTTGAGATGGTTCATGGGATTGGGAAGCAATGTAGCTAACAATTTGGATCAAATGAAGACTCTGTTCTTGAGTAAATATAAAGAGTATTGTAGAGGAAATGATCTGAGAGGAGATGGCATCTTCAAAATGTCACAAAAGGAGGATAAAACCTTGGAGGATTATGTGTCAAGATTCTTGTTTAGTGTATAGAAGAATACTCATCATGAGTTGAATGAGGAATCTCAAAAACTTCTCTTCTCAAGGGGAGTCAATGATACTTGCATGGAGGCCCTTGACCTTATGGCAAGAGGTGATGTCACCCAAAGTGATTGGGATGATATCAAGAAAATTTGTCTCAATTACTCCAAAGCAGCTATAAAGAAGGGAAGGGGGTTTAGACCTTCTTCTATAAAAGGAAGTGGCTCTGGAATACCTAAAGGGGAGATTACCAATCTCTTGTCCGACTTCAAGTAGGATATCATCAATGATGTAGCTACTCAACTGGATACTATGCAAGCTAGAAGGAAGAAAGAGGAAGTCGAGGCAATGTTAGTTGAATATTATCCCCACTGCCGACAAAGAAAGAAAGACTGCCGATGCAAAACAGTGGCCAATTTGGAGGTACAACATCTTCCTACTGAGTTTAAAACCATTGAAGGAGAGGAGGAAGTGTTATTTGTTGCTCAGCGCAAGCCATGGGCCCCAAGACAAGGTATGCCTTAGGATCCTTTGCAAAATTTTGGTTCATATAATAGTCAATGGCAAAACCAGTACCCTCCAAACTATGGGCCATACTCCCAACCTCAGTGGAATAACCCTTGGCCAAATGCCCAACAAAACCATTGGCAATCCTCACAAGGGAATTGGCAATCACCACAGCAAAATCAGTGGTAGCCTCCGCAAGGGAATTGGCAGCAGTCCAACCAATGGAGAGGAGGCCAGCAATGGTCAAATCCACCCATTGGTTTCCTGCAGCAACCGCCGCAGCAATCCATTATGCCACCTCCTGCAACTAATCAAGGTCAGAATCCAAAACCAACCCAACTACCTACTCAGGCAGCACCTAATCCAAATAACCAGCAACTGTAGCAGCAACAGCAAGTCTATTTTGTTGATCCTAATCATCATCCTTCCTATGCTCTTAACTTGAATAATATTAATTTACATTCAGGAACTGTGCTGCCCACACCATCTCCTCCCATAATCTCAGAATTGTCATCTGAGGAGACTCACTAAGCAGAAGATACCAATGACCAAGCCCAACCAAATGAGCCAGTTCAGATTCCATCATTACCTAAGGCATCTGATAAAGTGTCCCCTCTTTTCCCACAAAGGTTGGAAGGTGAAAATGTAAAAAAATAAGAGGAACCTACCTTTGACATCCTTGACCAACTAAAGCATATGTGTGTGAAAATCCCCTTGTTCCAAGCAATCAAAGAAGTACCTATTTATGGCAAGGCCATTAAGGAGACATGTTTGAAGAAACCGGGGAGGAAAAAGAGGGACCCTCAAACTGTCCATGTCATAGGACAACTCTCTGACTTAATGTTGGGGAAGCTTAGCATCCCAAAATATTTAGATCCAGGAAGCCCTGTTGTGGAGATCAATGTTAATGGGTTGCAAATTAAGAATGCTTTAGTAGATCTTGGTGCAGCTATCAATGTCATGATAAAGGACCTAGTTGTAAGACTTAATATTTCAGACCTAAGGGCTACACCTACAATATTACAGCTTGTTGATAGCTCAATTGTCAAACCTGATGGGGTAGTTGAAGACCTGGTAGTCACCTTGGATTCTTAGGAGTACCCTGCTGACTTTATGGTCTTATCTCTGAAGGCATCATTGGGGGGATACTCTGTCATACTAAGAAGGCCTTGGTTGGCTACTGCTGATGCTTACATTGGTTGTAGGTCAGGTAATATGACAATATCTAATGGATATAGCACAAAGAAGCTTACCCTCTATTCTCCAACCCTGCCCCAACTTGAGTCTGGAGAGGTTTGGCCAGATTTGGGAGAAGAGGAGGAAGTGAACTTAGTGGCCAATTTAATGATGATTACCAGAGAGCCTTTCATTGCACAACAAGAAGATGAAGATATGTTGTCCAATATCCTACTGAATAACTATGGTACTGAATATTTTCATTGTGAAAAAAATCCATGTTCTTTGCAGACCATTCTTTCTTCGTCTACATCAGCTCATTATCCTGCAGCAACTGACTGCTTACACACTTTGCTACCCCACGAGGTAGAGATGCCATTTTTGCCTAAAGTATCTATGGTAGATTTAACCTCCCAAGTTGAGGTAGCCGTAGGAAAAACTTTGAGCTTCAATAAAAACCTCACAAGTGAGCAATAGGAATCTATGGTCAAAATGCTTACCAGTCATAAGTTAGCTTTTGCTTGGGAATATGGTGACATGAAGGGTTTAGACCCAAAACTTTGTACACATCGCATATACATTAACAGTGAGTTCAAACCTGTCAGGCAGCCTCAAAGAAGAATTAATCCAGCTTTGAGAGAAATTGTTAAAGAAGAATTGCAGAAACTGTTAACAGCTGGCTTTATCTACCCAATCTCGGATAGTCAGTGGGTTTCCCCATTGGTTATTGTTTTGAAGAAAGGAGGAAAATGGAGGGTATGTGTAGATTATAGAGAACTCAACTTGGCAACAAAGAAAGATTACTTTCCTCTTCCATTCATTGATCAAGTTCTAGATAATTTAGCTGGGAAAAAGTACTTCTCATTCTTAGATGGCTTCAGTGGGTACAATCAAATTAAGATTTTTCCTGAGGATCAAGAAAAAACTACTTTTACATGCCCTTGGGGAACGTTTGCCTATTTAATTTTTCCTTTTGGTCTCTGCAATGCACCTGCAACTTTCCAGAGGGCAGTTATAAGTATCTTCTCAAACATCTCATATGATTGCATGGAAATATACATGGATGACTTTACTACTTATGGTACAACATTTGAGGAAGCTCAATCTAACTTGGAGAAAATACTACAGAGATGTGAAGATCACAACCTATCACTGAATAGTCAAAAGTGCTTCATGATGATGTAGGAGGGAATAGTGCTTCGTCACGATATTTCTGCTGTAGGAATACAGGTTGATCCTACTAAGATTGAGGTCATCTCTAATCTACCCTTTCCTACCAAACAGAAAGAAGTAAGAAGATTTCTAGGCCATGCTGGCTACTACAGAAGATTCATCAAGGACTTCAGCCAAATAGCAGGCCCCTTATACAGTCTGCTGAAGAAAGATGCAGATTTTTCTTGGACAGAAGAATGTGAAAAAGAATTTCTTGATTTAAAATTTTCCCTTACACAGGCACCTATTTTGAAAGGACCTGATTGGTCACTTCCATTTCATATTCATACCGATGCATCAGATTATGCCATTGGAGTTGTGTTAGGGCAGAAGGGTGGTTCAACAGAACATGCACTCTACTACATAAGCAAAAATCTGCAAGGGGCTGAATTAAACTACACTGTTACAGAAAAAGAAATGTTGGAAATCATTTATGCCCTCAATAAATTCAAGCATTATATCACCGGTTATTAGATATTTGTCCACACTGATCATGCAGCAATCTGGTATCTCATGAACAAAAGCTCAATAGCTGAGAGACTGGCAAGATTGTTATTGTTGATGCAGGAATTTGACATTACAATTGTGGACAAGCCAGGTAAAGCCAACGTGGTTGCTGATTTTCTTTCTAGAATTCAAAGGCAAGATGACTTTGCACTTATTGAAGACTCCTTTCCTGATGAGAATCTATTTGCAATCAAGGTTATTCACCCATGGTATGCCGATATAGCAAATTATCTGGCTGCAGGAAAAACTCCTCAATTCTCCCCTAAAGAAAAGAGATTATTGGTAGAGAAAAGCTTTAACTTTTTTTGGATTGCAGATTGCATGTTTTATACAGGGCCAGATCAAGTTATGAGGAGATGTGTCCAAGAGGAGGACACTTATGATAAACTGCATGCAAGCCATGATGAGTCGTGTGGTGGACATTTTGCTGCCAAAAGAACAACAATGAAAATTTTAAATACTGGCTACTATTGGCCAACTCTGCATAGAGATGCAACCAAATATACCAGGAGATGTGACAGATGCCAAAAGATGGGAAGACCAACTCGATCCGATGAGATGCCTCTATTTCCACAAGTTGTCGTTACACCCTTCGACAAATGGGGACTGAATTTTGTAGGACCAATTGATCCACCTTACAATGGTAAGTCCTACACCCTTGTATGTACAGATTATGTAACAAAATGGGTAGAGGCTAAACCTATGAAACATGCTAGGGATAATAAAGTAGTTGAATTCCTCTATGAGGAAATATTCACCAGGTTTGGTGTCCCTAGGGAAATAGTGACAGATCAAGGAGCACAATTCACTTCTACACTTATCACAGCCTTAGTAAATGAATACAATATACGGCACAAGAAATCAACTCCTTATCATCCCTAGGCCAATGGCCAGGTTGAGGTCACCAATAGGGACAATGAGGCCATTTTGACTAAAACTGTAGATTTTCATAAGAAGGATTGGGCCACAAGGTTACCAAAAGCTATATGGGCCTACCGTACTACCTGGAAGACTGCTACAGGATGTACACCTTTTGAAATGGTGTATGGTAAAACAGTTGTGATGCCAATAGAATTTGAACATAAGACTCTAAGAACAACATTAGATATGGACATGGATTTAACAAATGCACAAAAGGACAGAGTCATGCAACTCAATGCTCTGGATGAGCTCCGCAAGAATGCCCTGCAGCACACTGAGATGATATAACATCAGACAATAAGGTGGCATGATAAATACATCAAGGAAAAGAAATTCAAAGTAGGAGATTGAGCTCTGCTTTATGACTCACGGTATAAGGACAGTCTAGGAAAACTACAAACTAGATGGTTGGGTCCATATGAGATAGAAGAGGTATTCACCAATGGTGCTGTTCAATTAAGGACCATTGATGAGGTCCGATTTAAGCTGCTAGTCAATGGGCATCGCCTAAAGCTCTATTCTAAACCCATTGACAAGGAAACATTTTTGAGACAGTTCAAAATTGAGTAGGATGACAATGATCCTGCAGCCAAAGGAATTGAGCCTAGGCTCAACTTTTCGGGCCATGCATAAAAGTGCATACTAAATCATAATAAAATGGTTATCTAATAAGATCCCCATTCCATTCATTCACTTCATTCGCCATCCGTACTCACTCTCTCTCTTCCATGTCATCCACCTGTCATTTCCCATATCATCCACGTTTCTCCATGTCACTTGTTGCAATGAAGATGAAAGTCACATCAAATAATTACGGCAATTCTCTCCAGGTACACTCCACTTCATTCTAAGATTGCTTCAGTTACTTTATTTATTGAATTTCATTTAGTATTAATTGACGCGAACAATTTCCTATGTGGTTTCCATTTCCTTCGGCTCATTCGCACGATTGAGCACGTTTTTACTTCGCCATGTCCTTAATATCGCCGCCATAAGATTGTCCCGTCAGTTGTCAAGAACC
Source organism: Sequoia sempervirens (assembly GCA_007258455.2). Lineage (NCBI taxonomy): Eukaryota > Viridiplantae > Streptophyta > Pinopsida > Cupressales > Cupressaceae > Sequoia > Sequoia sempervirens. The sequence goes on from VDFB02379711.1 coordinate 137,863,007, forward strand.
CTCAATATATGAAACCTGTAATTATTAATCAAACAGTCTTTCCTTCCTGTAGCACTAAACCTAAATGTATTCCGCTTATCCATGATTACTCTCTCCCTAAAAAAGATTGCATGATCACATTGTTTTCCCTATTTTTCGGTCACTTTTGAAAAGAGGTTCAAAAGTTTCAGTTGAGGGGAGGGGCAGAGTGCTGTAGAATTGCAGAAGGGTTCATTAATTGGGTTACAGGAAGTTCAGTTGGAAAAGCTAGGTGAGCATTGCTTAATGCATTTAATTATAGAAAACCAAGGAAATGGGAGGTCAGCCGATTCGGCATGAGCCTACAGACCATAACATCCTATTGCAGGATGTGTTGCATGTGCCACTATTCAGACAATATGGGTGGCTCAATTACTTCCTGAAGCTCGAAACTTTTAATACATACATTGCAGAGGAATTCACAAGGACATTTCATGATGGGGAAGCAAAAGTTAGAGGCATAATAGTCAATGCATCAATTGATAGAATTGTTGAGGTAATGGGATTACCTCAAGTCAGAGAACCATTTCCTAGAGGAAGAGATGCAAGAAGTGCTAGGGCTGAGTTCACTCGGCCAAACGACCCTCCTCTACGGGTAGATAAGCAAGGTGCACAAAGAATGAGTCTTCCGCAGGACTGGGTGTCACGGGCAAGGTATATCATCAAATACATAACCTGTGAAGGTAGGTTTTCAGTTCTGCACTCTCATCACTTCAAACTTTTGTCTCATTTACGCCATGGATTGTTAATGAATATTCCCGATTTTCTTTACAATTTTCTATCCAATAGTGCTGTTGAATTTAAAAAGGGTAGGGTTAACTCTGTATCTAACCACTACCTTATTAAATTACTTGTTGAAAAATCCATTCAAGATGCATCAGGAATGACCTGGGAGGAATTCATGGTCCCCTTCAACCCTAAAATTCAAAATGTAGAACCTAGGGGTGAACCTCTTCCCTTTAAGCAACAAACCTCCCAGTCCACGCGCCAAACCTCTGCTGCTATGTCCTCTTCTCAGGAATCATCCAATTCACAGGATGATGTTCCTCTTTCTGAAAGAATTCCCAAGCAGCTGGCACAAGGTCCTATCAAAATTCATGAGTTGTCTCCCAAGGATAGGAAAGGAAAGTCACCTATTGCAGCAACCCCTGAGCCTGCAAAAAGAAAGAAAAAGGGAAACTTCTTTGTTCCTGCAGCAAAACCTTCCAAAAAGCATAAAACAATTCCTACTTCCATAAGAAGGAGCTCTAGGCTCCAGAACCAGGTAGCCCGCCAATCACTTAATACTACTCCTGCCACACCACCTTCAGATCCTTCTAGTCCTGAACTGAGAGAAGAACTTGTTATCGAGGAGATTGTGAGTACACCTAAAGGGGATGGCCTGAATAAGTTGGCTAACATTGCAGAACAACTACAGGAAGATATGGAATGTGATGAGAAGGAAGAAGATCCGGTTGTGTTTCCAACAGAAGAAGAGAAAGGTAAGGTGGATGTGTTTGATGAAGTACAAGAGACACCTACGGTGTGCTATAATCATAGACCACCACCCCATGTCACAAAATTTGCTACAGGAATGGCATGTTTTCAAGAACTTCAGCAACAACAGACTGCTTCTGCACTTGAAATTGAGAGACTACAAAGGATAATCCATAACAAGAATCTGGAAATTGCTAACTTGAATGACACTCTCAACCAGTTGGTAGAGCTGGTTCCACAACTGATGCAATGTCATGTACCTTCACCTATCTACGAAATGTATCTCAAGGAGTTGTATTTGAACTTCCAACTAATTAGAGTCTGGAAAGGTAAGAATCCTTCTTTGGATACCCCTGAGGAATTTTATGAAGCATACAAGGATTCACCTCTGCACATTAGGAACCTCCTGTGTGAATTTTATCTGCACAATTTGGCTATATCCCAGGATAAGGAATGGAATCCCTTATGTTATGTCGGTGATATTCATATTAGCGCTCTAATCTCCTAGATCACCAATGAAATAAGCAAAGGAGAACAATTTGATAGCCATATGCATGACGAAGTAAATATGCCATTGTCTGTAAGAAATGAATCTAGAAATGGAATGGGTATTTACTTTGATTGGAAGAAATTGTGGAGAGATGAAAGAGCCAAGCCACTGATTGAGCCTCTAAGACAAGAGGTATTTTCTCAATACTCCCAAATTATAAACAATGATTTTAATGTTGCAACCCTGCACATTCAGAACAGATGGAAGCATCTTTCATTTCAATTAAAGAAAGCAGAACCACATACCCCCAATACCTTGTATGTAGCAACCAGAAGGGAAGAGAGGTACATGAGGAATGCCAGAACAAAGAAGGAGAATTGGTTTCCATTGGTTATGCAGTCGCCTATTCTACTATGGCCATTATTGGCTATACAGGGGGATAACAACACTTATAATAGAAGTTCTGAAGATAATAGATGGCAAAGGCTGGAGGCAATGCGAGCTCACTTTTGGAGTTTCCAGAATGGCGAATGTGGACAGCAACTGAGTGTAGATTTGAGAGAATTTTCCAGAAGAAGGAATGCTAGACTTGCTGAAGGATCCAGCAAGTAGTTGGTTAAGGGGAGTGATGAGCCAAGTTTTTGGCACATTTTAATCATACTTTTATAAATACTTTGTTGTTTTTATTATACTAAAACAAACATTCAGTTTGTTTATGGGATAGGATATGGACCTTTTTATGACTTAAATATGATGAGTATATTGTGATAAGAAGTTCCATGATTATTACCTTTATTTATTTTTTTAGTCTGATAAATACTTTATGGCTTTTTGTGATCATAAACCTTCCTGCAGCCTCCACTACTAAAACTTCCTACAACCATATTTGAAACAATGTTTGCCTTAGTTTAATACTTAATGAATGAATGAATAAAGTAATGGATTGTCTTAAGGGATGAACGGGTTGAGCTAACTTTCTTCCTCAGGAAAAGATGGCGAGATATTTTGCAGGTACCACGATTGAAGGAAGGGAATTCAATTTCCACTTGAAGAATTGAAGACCAAATCCATAAAGACTGGTTCAACAGCAAAAGATGAGGAGACAGTTTCAACTCATCCACCATGCAGGGAGAGCGTTCCAAAAATCTAGGCCAGGCGTCTTGGTGTTGCATGAATCCAGGATGATGGCACTTTAAGACTGCTAAACCAATTTGACTTAGTTCTTTCATTGTCATTCGCCTCTTTACTTAAGTTAGTTAAATGTAATAAATGCATCCCGTTTTATAAGGGAAGGTTGGTTAGTAGTTAGGATCAGTTTTCAATAAATAGCCCATTCTCCTTCAGAGAAGGGGCTGGCTAAGAAAATCGCTATTGTAACACACTTTTAGTCTTAGAAATTTAGCCAAGAGATTGTGCCATGTACTTGTTTGCATTGAATCAATAAAGCTTATGAAGTTTTTCTCCTAATCTGTTGTCTACTTTTGACACTACCTAAGGGGGACCACTTAGGGAGTTGTCTATACTTTTATTTTGCAAGTTAGAATAGCTGCATTTCTTTTCATAGAAGTTAATGTGACTGTTCCTGTAGCTGGCAGAAACACAGAGCTGCCAACTGTTCCTACAGCCACTAGGAGCAGAATAGGTTATCTTTCAAGTTTTTTTCATTTCCAAGCAAAGTTAAACAGTAAAGTCGTTTTCAGTACTTAAATTCTAGTATAAGGCATTTTAGGAATCATGCATGTCTGGAAGGGTGATTAGTGCATAGCTTGTGCTGTCCCATTTCAAGTTTACGTCCCTAGGTTGATAATCAAATAAGGTTCTTTATTAGTTCATGACTGCTAGTTGTGATGATCAATCCCTGAGTAGAGGAATTCATGTTCCTAGTTATTGAGCTGATTAAAGAACACTACAAGTAGTAATAAAATTTAAATTTTCTCATGGTTTGGGAAAAGAGAAAAGCAGTAAACTACAATTATCCTTCTCATATATCTTAACATCTACGATTCCTAACCAACTCAAAATCAAATTAAAACCATGAAGATGCTCAACACCATAGTCTCTTGCCTTCATTTTCAAAGAATACAATCTTCTCTTAAGGTACAATTTATTAGTTAAACTCTTTTTTTGGTAAATATCACCTATCATCTAAATTATTGAAGGGTTATCATACATGTCAAGAAGATAAAAAATATGAGCTAGTTGGAAACCCACATTGAAAGAAATTTACATCATTTCCATAATTTATTTATACTCCTTGAGTTTCAGTAGGATGGTTTCTCTTGGCTTAAGGTGTGAAACAAAAATCTACCCTAAATATAAACTTGTTCTTTTGGTTATATTTCCAAAATAAGATCCTTACCAACAATAATTTGACAAAAATAAGGTTTCTTTCTTCCTAGAAGATGCGCTTTATGTGATAAATATTCTAAAATAGGTTATCATTTACTATTAGACTAACCTTTTGCTTAGAACATTTGAAGCTTCACCCTCAACAAGTTTGGTGTTTAATGGGTTTAACTTTCCTATTTTCTAGAGGTGGTCCTCAAGTGGGCCTCTCCTTTATCTAATAGTAATTAAATACTATTTATAAGTTAGTTTAACCATGTCCTATATACTTATGTTTGGAACAAAAAATTTAAAAATTTATAAACAAAAAAGTAGTGCTAATAGAGTGGAAGCTAAGACCTTGGAAGCTATAAGGGATAACTTCTTGCTAATAAATTGAAATAAAGATGATAGTAATATGAATTAACTATTTTAGAAATAGAAATGAATGTTCCTATAAATTGGAACATTAAGGAAGTTATTTTTAAAGGAAAAGAAAAGAGAAAATTGAATGGGAATATGGTTAAATGACCTTTCCCCCTCCTAAATAGTACAAATTAAATTTTAACATGACCTCGAAAAGCAATACTAATCAAGCTATAGGTGGAAAAATTATGAGGGATAAAATGGTGAGCTAGATGTACCTTTCACTATTAGTTTTGCAGTTAATACTAGCCATTATGTGGAAGCTTTGGTTGTTTTTTGGGTATACATCCAACTATGGAGTTAAAAAATAAACTTGCTATTGAGGGTAATTATTTAAAAATTATCAATTGTTTGAATAGGGAGAGAAACCTCAGTTGGATAGTAAAAAACAATGGCATTGATTCTATTGATATTCTTAATTATTTTACTAATAAATGTACAAATTGGTTTCCTAATAAATTATTTTCTACTATAGGGCTTTATAAGTGGTATGAAGTGGATCCTAAACTTTTTTTATATTGCTAAGTGTTTACAAATATTATGATCATACAAACATCAATGTGAGACCAATACAAGCTCTTGCAAGAACAACAATGAGATCAATACTAGATCCTTTCAAGAAACCACACTAGAAACCACCTGTGGAAGACCAAGATTCACAACTTAGAAATCCACTTAGTTAGAAACCACCTCCACACTAGAAGCCAACTATGGAAGACCAAGAGTCACAACTTAGAATTCCATATTAGATGTCTCTTTGGAATTTGAACTTGTGTCTCCACAATGAGAATTCAATGCTTTAACCAGTTAATCTCAACCCCTTGGAAAATGGATTCTATACTTGAGATTGTGACTAATATTATTAGCAGTGAATTCCCTTAAAATTACAACATTATTACTTGTAATTATTACCTTCATCATTACATGTACAAGATTATGATTTTGGCTACTATCAAATATGTTATACCTCTCATTTATGGGTTTCCTTGGATTTCTATTAATTTAATAGTGCGATTAGTCACTTGTATAATGGTTGAAGGTCTTATATAGATAATATTTTTGGGTACATTGGAGAATTTATAAATCTCACAAGGACAAGAAGAACTAAGGTAGGGGTGATTATGACAGGTGTGAGTATAAAATGACAACTATGGGTGGTGATAGGGTAAGATCTAAAACTATATCAAGTGATGATATTAGAGGCAATTTTACTATATGTAGTACATCCTTAATAATTCAAGGATAGGAGGTGCAAAGAAGAAGCTATCAAGGTATTTCTTAAGGGAAAGGAAATATGTAAAAAATTATAGGTGAGCTATCTTAGAGTATTCATTCTTTAACCCTAGGATGAAGTTAGTCTATAAATTATCAAGTATCTCGCTATAAAAAGTAGGCTCAAATTTATTTATTACTACCACTTTGTACTCTTTTGAACCATTATAGACATAAAAATTTGGTGAGAATCTCATTTTTATTAATTTCATTGAAATACTCTATTGTTGATGTCCAATTGAGATGGGTTGAAATCCCTATTCACCAAGTCCTAATTCTCATATTGGTTCATGAGGGTCAAGCTAGAAAACCATCTTCCTCTCCAAATACTTATGTAATTGAAATGGATCATCCTAGGGGTGAGAGTGAGAGGTAGGTTAAGGATGATGTGGGAAAATATCTTAAAGACCTTACAATTGATTTGGGCAAGGTAAAAAGTTTCTCGAGGTCTATTATTATCAAAAACCCCAATGTCATTTCCCAAGACCTCAACAACACCTTAGGGGAGGAGTGCTTGGCTAAAATAAATATTGAAAATGTTAGTGGAGGTTTAAATAAGGAGTATCTTGTTAAAGAGGTTTCATTTGTGTCTAAGAAGAATAATATTAAGGATTAGAACCTTATTGATCTGAGGAAGGGGATGCGAAGAATAAGGAAAAATTTAGGGCAATTTATGGGGAGGAGAAGGATTGTTTGAATTGTTAAAAAAGAGAATTTAGAGAGATCTAGAATTGTTCATTATTGTTCAAATAATTTTAGGAAGGAGTATAAAGGTGTAAAAGAGAAAGTGGATCCTATAGGTGATTTTGAGGAAAAACTAGGCACCTTGTAGCATGAACTCAATTTGCACCATACTATCCTAAAATGTTTCTTCAATGAAAATAGTAAACTTAAAATTAGGATAGTTTTCATGCACTAGTAGTTGACTAGGGATATTCTCCAAGCTATTATGGATTGTTTTTTTCAATATAATTATCACATAGACATAATGGGGGGATGTGTATAAGCTTAAGGAAGAGGGGCATAAATAGGAAGATAGGATTTATCATCTTGAAAGTGAGCTAGCAACCATAAGGGATGATCTTAAGAAGGTCATAAATATGATCATGACCACTTGCAAGTATTCACATACTTCAAATTGGAATGAAAAGAAGGAGAACCCAATGGAAGTCGGCCCTAACAAGATAACTCAAAACTAAATGAGTAATAATATAATTGTAATTCATGAGATGGAGGATGAGTTTGTAGATGACCATCTTCAAATTTTCATAGAGAAGTGGGAGGTTTTTTTGGCTCTCAAAAGCCTACCTTTCTCCCAATAGGATTACTTTCATGGGCTTGTGGTTTAGTCTTGTTGTAATTTATCTATTTTCTTTTAGCATTGTTTTAACTTTGATTTGTTCCTTAGCTAGTTGATATCCAAATTTTTATCTTGTTGTGTGTGTATATATGTGTATGTGTATGTGTATGTGTATGTGTATGTGTATGTGTATGTGTATGTGTATGTGTATATATATGTACATATATATACATATATATATATATATATGCATACATACAAATACATACATACATACATATACATGCATACATATATATAGATATATACATATACATATACATATACATATACATTGACATATACATACATACATACATATACACATATATCTTCTAGATGTATAAGGGTTCATGCGCCTTCAAAAACCCATCTTCATTTATTAATAAAAAAATATCACATATTCTCTTTCACATACTGATGCCATAGTCTCCTTTGAGACATTAAAGAAAATCAAATTTTCAAGGGTTCATGCCCCTTCAAAAACCCATATTTACTTATTAATAAAAAAAATATCATATATTCTCTTCTACAGATTGATGCAATAGCCTCCTTTGATACTTTAAAGAAAATTAAATTTGCAAGGGTTCATACCCCTTCAAAAACTCATATTTACTTATTAATAAAAAAATATCACATATTCTCTTTCACGACTGATGCAATAGCCTCCTTTGAGACATTAAAGAAAATCAAATTTTCAAGGGTTTTGTTGGTGTTTCCAATTGATGATCTAGTTTCTCCTAAAGGGAAGCTACTCCTTATACTTAGAGACTCTAGGTTAGTGGCCAACAAATAGGAGATTATTGGAAAGCTTCTCCTCTGCACTTTAGGTTCTACAAGACCAAGGTGGGTATCCCTATATGTTAAAGAAGATCATCACACTACAATGGTGGAAGGCCTTTGATGGGATAAATCATCTATGCAACCTTTTGCATTATCAATGACTTATGGTAGTGTGGAAAGGACAAACATGAAACATGAAAGCAAATTTAAACTAAGAAAGTTGGGAAATGTTTTTGATTTAAATATTTTGATACTTTCCTAGCTTCAAACTTTGTGGATCTCCTTGACCAGTGACTAATCCATACAGAGTTGAGAATGGAATAAACTCCTACATCAGACCAACCATGGCTTCTCATAACCCTACTATCTTGTAGCAAGAAACCAACAAAAGGACAACACCATCACATTACTTATTAATCCACATTGCAACAACAATACCTCCACTATCTCTATGCAAGAAATTACACCACTCCTTGAATGATAGGAAAGCATAGAAATAATTCAAATAGAAAATGTGTTTGAAGCATCAAAATAACCCTTGATTACTTTGATTCAAAAGATAATGTGTACAATATATGGAGAACATGATAGATTGAAATTTGGATTTGAGACAAAATACAATGTGAATTGTAGTCGTCTATTGTTATTATAGAGCATAGCTTAAATCATTCCCTATCTATGTCATGAGGACTTACGCTATTCAACTTGACTCAATGCAAATATTTATAGAAAATTAGAAATTAGAATCGTGGAAGGGAAACACTACACCAAACTCCTCAAGTTGGAGAGCAAAATTCTGAACCCAAAACAAGACAACAAAATTTTCCTTTATAGTGTAGGCATAACTCATATTCAAATTCAAAATCCTTAACCCTAACTCTAACTAGGGTTACAGGAAGAAGAACCCTGATCAGATTACGAACACCAAAATTACCCCCAAAACAAAGCAACAACCAAGCATAATGTCATTCATGAATGTAGGTATAGATGCTAATGAAATCTGCAATCAAATTTAGGCAAGCAAAAGATCTCTAATAGATCATGCCCTTCTCCATCGTCCATGCCTTTATTAGTCATCAATGTGAGCAGTTGAGGCAGTCACATCAATCAATTTTTCCCATGTATCGATTCATAACTGTTTCCAGCATTCATGACATGCTTCACTGTCTAGCCATTGGAAAATCGCATCCCTAAATTATGGTCGTTCATCTATCCCCTTCTCACCAAGATACAAGGCATATCGCTCACTACCTTGAACTTTAAAACCCAACCATCAAATTAAAACTCCTTTAAATCTAGGTTGTTTATCACCATTGCATCACATCGAAGACACAGTATGCTATCAAAGTGAGTAATTTTAGAGTCTCTTTGATGCAATGAAATTTTCCACCTATCATCCTCATGATCAATATCATGCAACTCACAACAACGATGTGAGTTGGTTTATCGATCAATTGTGCAGTGCCACCTGTCTACATATCACCATCCACTAACTTTGTTTTCCCTCCCCTTGGGTCCCACCAAAAACACATCTTGCACTGTTCGATCACCATAAGACATCATCAAAGAGATAGTCACACATCAAGAGGAGACACTTTGCAGTCCCTTCGATATAGCGATCACACCCTTGCCTTAACCTTTATTGGGTCCCACCATGCACCATGTTGCCTCCTTGCTCCCTTGCTGAGCAAAACAAAGGGCCCACCACATCACTGCGAGCTAGCAAGCTACTACCACCTATCCACCATACATCATCATACTCCATAGTCGACCCCTCATAGCTTGTCGAAGAGACTATAACATATCAAAGTGAGGTGCTTTGCAGTCCCCTCGATGAAAACCATTGAACACACCTCTAGATATCGGAAGGACCATTTTGGAGTCCCTTCGATGAAACAACATCAAAGACACTTCTAGATATCAGAAGGGCCATTTTTGTATCCCTCTAATGCAATGAAACACATCCCCATTGATGGAAAATAAAACCACCATGTGGAGCAAGTGAAGTGGAAAAAAGATCCTAAGTGAAACATTTTAGCACATGCATAAATGTTGTTCATTAAAAGGGGGACCTCGCCTAGGTAAATTGGGACTTGAGAAAACTATTTCTTTGACCTAGGGATAATAACCAAATATTTGAATGGGGCCACAACCGAAAGATAAGGTTAAGGGGTCGGTTAAAGGATGACCATCTAAGACATAAGTTATAACTTGGCTGGAATGGGGAGAAAAAGGTCAATGAGCAGATAGAACAAAAGTGCACGCTCAAACCAAGGAATTAGGGTTTTAGGAGGGTTTAAGCCCTACAAGAATTTTTGAGCCCTAATTAGATACAATTGAGGAGTTTCAAAACCTTATGGATCACAAAAATTCAAAAATAGCCATGGCTTTTGCAAGCTCCACCAGTGGCTCTAGTTGGGGACGTCTGTTCAAGAGGAATAGAGCAAGAATTCAAGTCTCTAGAGAAGCATACCATACCAACCATTGGGCCACGGAGTCAACCCAATCTTTCAAACCTCATTTGATAGCCCCTGGCCACCAAATGGAAAAGGGAAGTAAACACTTACCCCTGTCAAACACCAATTTGTTAAAGGAGTTGATCTCCTTCAACCAATAATTGATTCTATCACACTACAGTAGCACAAGTAGCCTCTTTCTACAAAAAAAAATATTAAGTTACCTTTGAACAAGTGAGAACTTGCTCCATGTTTGGCTTTGTTGTTACATGGTAACCACATCATATAGGCCATCTCACTGCTACCCATTGCATTTTTTGATTTTGTAGCAAGTGACAAAAATTGAGACACTGATCAACACCATATGAAACTGCAGTTTCCTCATATCTACTAACCCCCTCATATGAATCAAGGCAAAAATAAAATTCCTCCAATTCACATGGCAAAGAAAAATATGCTATCTCATCATGCTGACATGCTGAGGGAAACTCATCCTCAAAAAATTCAGATTGAAAACTTTTAAGCTCAAGCACACAAGGGACATGAGCAGCCCAAAAATTACCACCATGTTGTCGCTCATCAGAACTACAAGCAGCGTGCTTGGAGTCCTCAATGTTGATGCAGACCTCATCAACACATCCATTCAAATCATGAGACATTTTATGTTAAGAGTTATACTCTTCAAATTGTCTCTCTTTTTCAACCTCTTCGCAATTTGTTGAGGCACATGTATCACAAAAATCAGAATCATGACACACATCTGTGGAACTTACCTCAACAACACTACTCTACCATGACTTATTTGAAGTCCACTACTCATGAGGAATACTATGAGTTGCACCCCTTAAAAACAAGTTTTCATAGGCATCCATATGATTCATACAATCATACTCCTCAAGTAAAAACTCATCATAAATAGCATCCTTAGATGTACTAACATTTATCTTTTCATTTTTATCTACACATACAACTACATCTATGTTATCCTCATGCAGAAATTCAGTGACAACTTCAAAACCAGAACAAGAGATAGAAGAAGGTGAGAAATCAAAAAAGGAAGCAGCTTTGTGTTCATCACTTGTATCACCATCATATGCATACCCATCATAATCAGCTATTTGACTCGATTCATCCAATGAATCTCTTGCACACATATCTTCTTCTTCTTCCATACGTTTGCAACAATCAACAATCATATTCCACACTGTCAAACTGGAAATCACCATTAGATTCATCATTGTTTCTTTCTTCCAGTTGAAAATTACCACACATACTATCACATTCATCTGATATAAAGAGAAAACTCACTAACTTTGTTGTTTCAACATCTACAGAAGGTATGACATCAAATTTTTCTATCACTTCATCATACCTTACATTTTGGTTGCTATCATAACAACCCTCATCTACACACAATTATTCTGTAGGCTTCTCAAAAGCAGAATCTTCACCACTACAAGATGCATCACTTTTGTCTTCCACTATACCGTCCAAAGTCATTTGATCAATCCTATAATAAGTACCATCACATAATTCATAAAAGAAAATATCTCCATATTTCCCTATCAATGTATCAATCATTGAAATCCAACTATCAATCTCTCTAACTCTGAAAGGCTTCCATCTTTGTGGCTTGTACTCATACCTAGTTCAAGTCTTTCACAAAATAAATCAACACACGTTGATTCATTTGACCTGTCTAATTTTGTTGTAGCAAACCAATATTCCATGAATTTATCATGAATTCAAATGGGGATTCATCCTCATATCTTTCTATGTTCCATAATGCATCTAGAGGTGAGAAAGTTTCAACCCCAAATTCATATTCTTCTTCGACTTCATGACTGTGCAAAAAACTACCTTCAGACAAACATTCATTATTCACTTCACCAAACTGGTCCATGAATATTTCTTCAAACTCATGCCATGAACAACTAGAATGCAGAGGAAGATTAAAAACCCAATCCTTAGCATCACTTTCTAAAGTTCTTACAAAAAAATTCATGACAACATATTCTTCTACTATTTGACATTTCACCATCAAATTAGTGAAATCCTACAAATGTCTTGATGTTGATTCTTCTAAGTTACCTCCTCTAAACTTAGGAAAATATTCATTTATCTCTCTTGGAACAACGTGTGGATAACCATGGATTTTACTGAAATCTAGAGGGTTATATATCTCCAAAGAAAAAGGTTTCCTTTGAGGATATGACTGTGGTTCATTCATGGTAGAATAGCTTGTAGAGGGGTAACCCATTTGGTTATACATTTTTGCAAAACATTATCTAACCCTCTACAACTATCTGCTTCAGAATATCCAATTTCTCAATTCCATTTTCAACTAGTACCTTAAAGCACTGAATAAGGGACAATATTTACTAGAAATTTGTTGTAGACCTTCATACAAAATGCTACAATAGGAAAATACCTGAAAACTACTGCAACCAACTCTTTTGATGATGTAAATTTTTTGTACATTCACCACCTCTTTGAAAGAGGAAAATATCTTCAAGTAGCAAAGAGCTCCTTCCAAGATCTAGGTATTTCTAAGTTCTCTCCACCAGCAGAGTAACAGAATTCAAGAACACACCAAAAATGTTACAACAATCTCCCTCTTCAAGTATGCAGGTCCTTGGATCACCTAACTGAAAACTTCAGATCAACAAATTTCTTGACTCTCCCAAATGGATATATCTCTATCTTCCTCAATGGAATCGCCACTTCATGTGGCTCTTAAAGAGGTAGAGCATATTTTTAGTTGCTCGCCTAGAGATTCTCACACTTCTTGTTCTTTCTTCCCCAATAGAGTTGCCAATCTATTGGCATTTCCAGACGATGGTCTAGTTTCTCCTAAAGGGTAGCTACTTCTTGTACTTAGAGACTCTAGGCCAATGGCCATCCAACAAGAGATGATTAGAAAGCTTCTCCTCTACACTTTAGGCTCTGTAGGACCAAGGTGGGTATCCCTATATGTTAAAGTTGATCACCACACTACAATGGTGAAGGCCTTTGATGGGCTAAATAATCTACACAACCTTATGTATTATCAGTTACTTCTGGTAGTGTGGAAAGGACAAACAGGAAACATGAAAGCAAATCTCAACTAAGAAAGCAAGTAAATGTTTTTGATTTAAAGAATTTGATTTTGTTGTGGCTTCAAACTTTGTGAATCTCCTTGACTAGTTTCTAATCCATACAGATTTAGGAATGAAATAAAATCCTACAACAAACCAACCATGGCTTCTCATAACCCTACTACCTTGTAATAGGAAACTAGCAAAAGGACAACACCATCACATTACTTATTAATCCACATTGCAACAACAATACCTCCACTAACTCTAGGCAAGCAAAATTACACCACTCATTGAATGATAGGAAAGCACATAAATAATTGAAACAACAAATGTGCTTGAAGCATCAAAATAACCCTTGATTACTTTGATTCAAACAATAATGTGTACAATATTTGGAGAACATGACAGATTGACATTTAGATTTGAGACAAAATACATTATGTACTACAATCATCTGTTATTATTACAGAGCATAGCTTAAAGTATTTCCTATCTATGTCATAAGGAATTGCCCTATTCAACTTGACTCAATGCAAAGGTTTACATTAAACTAGAAATCATAATCGTGGAAGGGAAACACTACACCAAACCCCTCATGTTGGAGAGTAGAAGTTTGAACCCAAAACAAGACAACAAAATTTTCCTTTATAGTGCAAGCATAACTTAGGTTCGAATTCAAAATCCTTAACCCTAACTCTAACTAGGGTTATAGGAAGAAGAACCCTGGTCAAATTACAAACACCAAAATTGCCCCCAAAACAAAGCAACAACTAGGCCATAAAATCCCCTTGACACCTCGAGCACACACCAGCACAATGTCATTCATGAATGCAGGTATAGACACCAATGAAATCCACAATCAAATTTGGACAAGAAAAATATCTTTGATAGATCATTCCCTTTTCCGCCATCCATGCCTTTATCAATCATCAATGTGAATAGTTGAGGTAGTCGCAACAATCAATTTTTCCCATGTATCGATTCATAGTTGTTTCCTGCATTCACAACATGCTTCACCGCCTAGCCATTAGAAAATTGCATCCTTGAATTATGGTCATTGATCTATCCCCTTCATGCCAAGATCCTACGCCTATCGCTCACCACCTTGAACTTTAAAACCCGACCGTCATACTAAAACCCCTTTAAATCTGGGTTGTTTGATCACCATCACATCACATCAAAGACACAATAGGATATCAAAGTGAGTAATTTTAGAGTCCCTTCGATGCAATGAAATTTGTCACCTGTCATCCTCATCAGCATCATGCAACTCACAACAACGATGTGAGTTGTCTTATCGATTAATCATGTAGCGCCACCTGTCTACACGTCACCATCCACTAACTTCATTTTCCTTCCCATCAGGTCCCAACAGAAACACATCTTGCACCATCTGATCACCATAGGACATCATTGAAGAGATAGCCACACATCGGGAGGAGAAACTTTGCAATCCCTTCGATGCAGCAATCACAGCCCTGCCTTAACCTTTATGGGGTCCCACCATGCCACATGTCACCTCCCTGCTCCCCCGCTAAGCAAAAAAAAGGGCCCACCACATCACTACAAGATAGTGAGCCACTGCCACCTATCCACCATATGTCATCATCCTCCACAACCGACCCCTCATAGCTCATCGAAGTGATGTGCTTTGCAGTCCCCTCGATGAATGCCATCGAACACACCTCTAGATATCAGGACCATTTTTATGTCCCTTTGATGTAATGAAACACATCCCCACCAATGGAAAATAAAATTGCCACATGGAGCAAGCGGAGTGGAAAAAAGCTCCTAAGTGAAATATTTTAGCACATGCATAAATGTTGTTCATAAAAAGGAAGACCTCGCTTAGGTAAATTAAGACTTGAACAAAATATTTCTTCGACCTAGGGATAATAACCAAAAATTTGAATGGGGTCACAAATAGAAGATAAGGTTAAGGGGTCGGTTAAAGAATGACCGCCTAAGACATAAGTTATAACTTAGCTAACCGGGAACTGGAAGCAAGACATCAACGAGTGGATAGCACAAAAGTGCACGCTCAAACCAGGGAATTAGGGTTTTATGAGGTTTTATGAGGGAATTTTGAACCCTAATCAAATACAATTGAGGAATTTCAAAACCTCAAGGATCACAAAAATTCAAAAATAGCCATGGATTTTGCAAGCTCCACTAGGTTCATGCCCCTTCAAAAACCCTTATTTACCTATTAATAAAAAAATATCACATATTCTCTTCCACACTAATGCAATAGCCTCTTTTGAGACATTAAAGAAAATAAAATTTGTAAGACATTACTATATGGTTATCCATGTCTTCTTGTCCAACATATTCCAATCTTCATTAAATATATGTGTAGGCTTTCCTTTTTTTCAGTAAGTCTTCATTGATCCCTTTCTTCCAACATATCATTCATTTTAAGTGTCCACAATTTGTATCCGAAGCTATTGAAATTCTCAATCTCTTAACAAGATGTGTGATTTATGGCTTCAACTATACATGTATACTAACTCACACACCCTCATTACAACTACAAAAAGTCATAACACTCCAAGAAATATGTCTCCCTTATCAAATCATAACTCTAATACCAAATATTGAAAAACAAGATAAATAGATACATTGAAAACAAATCTTATAACTAGTTAGATTAACATTATTGAGAATAAAATGGTCAGCCTATCCAAATTTAACTCCAAGATTATACCCAGATCAGCCATCTGAAACAGACTAGTTGATAAGGATAATAGTCACAAGAAACTTTTCAAGTTCCTCATTGGAGATTATAGCCAACTTTTTATTTAGGCTTGTGTTCTTTTTTGACTTTGGTGTCTCTTTACTGTTCATTGTTTATGAATCTTTATAATGTTTTTGTTAAAGTGTAGTTGATATTCTGTCTATGATCTATGAACTTTGTTTTCAGCCTCCCGACACCCTTGTTTTGCTACTTTAATTACATTTCAGACATGCTCACCAAAACTTAATTGATTTAATATGTGTGCATGTACAGTTGTCGATAGAACAGTATGTTGTTGTAAACAAGTCACGATATGAAATCTGATCCATTTTGTTCAGCTGGGACAACAAAGTGTCAATTGTTTATGAGATGACACATTATAAGCATTTCTTACGAATTCTCCCCTTGTTTTTCCCAATCACAAGCAATTATAAGCCTCATGGCAGTCATCACTAAACTTTTGTTTTGATCCTTTCACTATCAAACGATTTGCTTCCACATTCAACATTCTTGCCTTTATGCGATGAGTGCAACTCGTCAAAGTTACCTTCCAGCTTGCGATTAGTACAATAGTGGACTCTAGCCAATTTTTGTTTTCTATTATTTTGTTTTTGTTTGAGGTGGTATATGTATTATTAGTTCTGCCAAGGCGGAATATTAATGCATTCATTGCATGCAATTTTTTAATTTGATAGTCCAAACAATGAACATCTAGAATTAAAAACTTGACCAACAATTCTATATAGTCTATATTTAACTGTCTATTTTTAAAATTGTTAAAATATCTTTTATCTTTCTTTCTATTGGTTCATGTTGTGAATAGTCAGTGCAAAAATCAAGATATTTTATTTTATTTTTTCTAAATTATGTGCAATGCAATGCATTTAATTCATTGAATCAAATTTCAAACCTATTAATGACTTGAATGACATGGGCATTATTACATACATCATAATAAAATTACATTGTTGACTTAGAAGTAGTATTTTCCATATATCATTCAATAATTGGTAAGATTTTCAAAACCTATTAAATAAATGTGTGTACACTCAATGCATATTTTATATTTGTTTATCAATGTGTGTTAAATATCAAAGTAAAATTTATCTATCTATAATAAATATTAGAGTAAAATTTATCTATCTACAATTAATATTTCAATAAAATTTACCCATCTACATTAAATATTAAGGTAGAGATTTTAAAAAATATAATGTAATAATATAATTTAGCAAGGCAAAAATTACATAAACATCACATTATGAAAATGATAAGAAGAAATATAAACATAAATATGGAGTTATTATACTAATATATATTTGTATCATTGATATTTTTTTTGCAACATTAATCAACTATAATAATAACATTAAACAACAACAAACAATCACATTACACCCCTAGCTACTTACACTAACTAAATATTTAAAACAACCAAACACACCCCACAATTGGTAGAACCTGACACAAATGCGTCTATTGTTTATTATATAGGTTTATTAGATTTTTTATTTTTTTACAATTTGTTCAAATATACAAGGGAGAGGGGTCAATAGTTGAATGGGCTAACTTTGTGAATATGTAGCAATTGTATGGAATAGCATAAGATCTTTTTTTTTTAGAAATGTGAATTCGTTTCTTATTTATCTACAACTAAGGTTTGGAAGTGTGACTCATCATACAACTTGCCACATCAATGCATCTAGTGAAAAGTGTCCAAAAAATGACTTTTTAAAGGTTTGACCAAAACTTGATCATGGTATCCCTAGTTGAACAAAAAAATATCATTTGTTGTTAGTAGAATATCATTGTTAGATATTTAAGATATATGCAACCTAAATGAACCAAATACCTATTGGTAACCATAAATATTTATTATCTCCATCTTTAACATCCAACACAAATAAGTCAACAATTGAACACAAAGAAAACTATTTGTTGTTATAGAAACAACACTATTATTTAAAATACAATTATATCCAACAAAAATGAACCAATAGTTGAACACTAAATTTTTTTTATCAATCCTTCACATTTCATGGGAAAATACTCAACTTTATTTGTGATAGGACAAACTATTACTATGAAATACTCCAATGCATATGCATTTCTACACCAATAGTTGTACACATAAGAATAATATTTTTCACTATGACAACAATACTTGTTTAAATGATCACCTTATTTTATAAATGGCACACTTATAGTGGATATTTATGATATTTAATTTGAAACAAAAAGTATTTATTTCACTTGTTGATGAATTTATTTATGTTTTTTTTATATAACATTCATAGGTTCTAATTTGTTCAAGTATGGGTCTATCTTGATCAACATTTGTTTTTTTTTTTTTTAATTTACTTGCGGACTAATTATTGACAATATATAGTATAAATATGTTACAAGAATAGGCATTATAAACACAACCGCTACAACAAAAATTGGACGATGTTCAACTACTAGCCCATCTCCCCTGTTTAGTTATTTGGTGATCTTTACAAATTGTACTTTAATTATATTTGGGAGGAGCTTAAGATTTCAAATGAACGATATTGACACATTAGACATACATGTATGTATGTAGAAGAGTGGGTAATGTTTGTTAAGAAGTGAAAAATGAGTTAGTAGTTTAAATATCAACAACACATTTTTTGTACAACTAATGCATTTATTTATGTGAGACTTTAGAAATATGCCTAAATCCCTACCCATCTTTCTATTTGCTTCTACCCTCAAGCCACTTCTAACATTATATTTCATGTTGCACAATTATTACAACTAATCTACCTTTTGATTACAAATAACAATTTGCCAATATCTAGAGAGGAAGTTTTGTATTTACTATTATTTAGAGTATTAGTGTACTCTTGCTTCATCTCTAAATGTTGTAACTCATTTAAGAACATAATCCATAATTATGCACATTTTATTTAATTGTCGTGCAAGTCAAACTTATGGTACCATTGATTTTCATGGTCTAACAATATTGCCAAAAATTATATCGCTCATATCACAAGGCTCAATATTCCCTTTGATTGTCAAATTATCTCACACTTAGTCTCATGAGACTCACCATACACCTATCCATTTACTCAATTAGGGAAAAACATGCATTCCCATCACTTAAAATAAAATAAAATGGTTGTGGCAATGAAAATGGTTATTTTTTTAGTTCATGTTATATTCCATTGTTCTTGTTGAAAATTGGAATACTAACAATTATTTTCATTAGATGTTTTCAAGATACTTATTGACTTGAATCTTGGGTGGTCTATAGGACAACCCTACCTTAGCAGCATATTTTTGATTCATGCTATTCCATTATTCTTGTTGAAAATTGGAATAAAAACAACTATTTCCATTGGTTGTTTTCAAGGCACTTCTTGACCTAAATACTAGGTGGTCTAGAGGACAACCCTACCTTAGAGAAAGAAAAAATTATATAATATACAAAGTAAAATTTAAAAAATAACAAACCTATACACATTTGAATGCATAAAAGACATAGAAAATGAGTGCTACTTATATTCAATAAAAAATGAATATGATACATGGATGGATCTAAATAGCAAGGTTTAGAATAAGGATTTCGATGATCCTAGAAAGGACATACACCTCAAATTGGTTTACCTAGACTTCTATATCTTCTAGAATATTCCTCTAGTCTCCAATCTATATATCTATTTTTATTCATTTGATAAATACTACTAAGATCTTGGGATTCTTTTTATAAATGATGAATGATAATAGACTTTATCATATTTTACAATAGCAAGTGCAAGAACAAAGTCAAAATTCACTTAGATTGTTTACAAAATCATTGGTATTCAAACATCAATGTACAAGATTATCATACAAACTCTAACAATGACGTCTTGACCAATAGTATAATTTCCACTTACCATGTTGACAAGAGGAGTGATATTAAAACTTAGCATCCTTAAAGCAAAATGTCATATAGAAGTACAACTTCATATACATTTTAGCTTCTTTTACTCATATTGTTGACTTCGAAAGAAAAAATTTATAAAAATAAAAATAAAAAAAAATTAATATTTTATTTTAATAACCATCCCTTCTAATCGCCAAAATAAAGAAAAAATTGAGTTGTCTCATCTCCTTTGGGTGCAACGATTGGGATAAAGCCAGCTACATATCTATGTTATCTTGGACCTAAATGAAATGTTCTCATAAGCTAAAGGTTATTTCCACTATGTTTCCCCCTTTTCTAGAAATATCATGGCAGTTAATGGCTTTCCCATATAGTTTCAATTGTTTTTGGCAAAGTTTGGTATCCTAAGCTGCATGTGAATTCAAAGATTTTCATGTACTACAATATAGCATTGTCAACTCTCCGCAATCAAGGCTCTTACCACTGTGGTTGGAATTGGTGGAAGTCGAACCCAATGTAGAACTATGCTTGGCATGGTCTTCCATGCTAAGCACTTAATTTTTCAAAGACTGGGGTCCTCTTTGAAAGTTCACATCCTTGTGCTTGGATGAGAAGATGGCTATAAAATATCCTTTTGGCTCCATGAAGATTTCAATTGACATTAATGGATTTTCGTCTTCCTACACCGGTGCTATTTTAGTGTTTTGGACACAGGATGGGCACTTGTGAAGTAGACCGAGTAATGCCTTTTCCTTGAGCATCCAAAGCCATTATTGCATCTCATCCATGGTAAAGTGCATCAGGTGTAGGGGGTAAATTTTCAAATAATAGGTTTTGTTGGGAAAATAAGTAGAATTGCTGATTTGGAGCATGCTGGTGCATGTATTTGATCAAATCATCTCTAGACATTTGGTTGGCTTTTTATCAAAGTATTGCTTCAAATGAAGATGATCAATATTCGATGAGGGAAGTCATTACTCGCCTCTATGAGAACCCTTTAGACTACTTTAAGAGATGTTAGCTTCAAAATTTGATGATGTGGTTATGATTAGAGGACTTGAAGGTAAAAGCATATTAAGAATGTGAAATAAATTTATTTTTCAATTAAAAAATTTGTCATTCATGATCAAACATGTGATACAAGTCATATATGTTGAAATTAGATGTCTACGCCTTGCAAATCTTAATGTTTAGATTATTTATTATTTTGTATTATTTAATGTATTTTTATGAAAAAATGTGTCACCCGTGAGGTGGCACTTTATGCCATGTGTAATTTGGACAATGACATCATATAAGAATATCTAATTTCATGTAAGATGTGTAAGAGCATATATGACATTGTACGATATAATGGGATTATATGACATGTATAAGAGCATACAAGAAATTTGAAGACAGACTTAAAAATCATAAAATATTTTGATCAACTTATGACATATAAGAATAATACATCATGAAAATATATATTGTGTCAAGTATATTTTATACATTTTATTTTATTGCATGTGATGTATTTTTTTTTAAATTGTTTAGATCCTAAACTACTTACATTTTTCTCAAGGAAATTGTTCCATATTATATGGCTTCCTTTTAATACTGTAATAAAATTACATAATTTACTTCAATAAATTTAATTCAAGTATTCAGACTTTAATAGATCTTAGTATGTATGGTGATATAAGTTATATTTTCTGTTGTCTACAAATCTCAAGTAATTTTGTTAACTTGTAGAAACATGAGAAGAAATATGAAATCGAGTAATCCTCTCAAGTCATAATTATTAGTGTACATTTAATCGACGAACTTCTGTTTGTCCGTCAGAAATGAAGTTAGTTTTAACAGAGACAGCTGAACATTTTGTATCGCCTATTCTTAATGCAAAAACTAAATATATCATGTATATCCATCGAATCCCTGGGTTAACTACCCATATCACAGATAGACTATTATTTTCTTTCCTTGAGTTAGAATCTTTTTCAAAGGTACAGGATAATCATAAAATTGAATTTGAAGGGAGAAACGCTGCATCAAAAAAGATAATTCACGAGAGCATTTCGAAAAGATCTACATGTATGCTGAAGCACAGCACTAGCAACTGTATACAGATTTTCAACATATGACTTTCCGCATAAGTATAAAAAGTTTAAACGTCATTCAACAAAGTACAAGCAAAACCCGAATGTTTTTTAATATATATTACCAGTGATGGCAAATCAAGAGAACTCAAAATGTAAGCAAAAAATGCTAGAAACACGAATTACTTAGAACAAAAAATTCCAAAACTTCACTTCGTCTCAACTTTATTTCTAACAGCAACAATGTATGCATTCCAGGCATCCTGCTGCTTGAAGCTGGAAACTTCTTCATACTTTACATTGTCATTCATATCGTAGTCCTCCATTTCCTCGCCTTGTATATCTGGCATTTCACGAATCCAAAAATGTACAGAACTGAATCCGGCCTCTTCTAGACAATCTTTTATTTCTGGCAAGGTCCATCTGTGCATACATCCAATTTTATCAAACAAGAATAACTTCAGCATAAAAATATGCTTCAACTTCTCTAAGTTGATAATTTCATTGTACTATCATTTAGAAATGAACTGGGATCCTTGCAATAGCATAGTCAGGCCTCTGAAATACTGTCAATGATGCAATCTAATTTTACAAGCAATTTTAATGAAAACAGAAAAATAAAACAAAAAATTTAAAAATTGGGTATCCAAAGTAATAAACCAGGTAAGATGATCCAAAGGCTGAAATACTTGGGAAGAAAATGGTCTTTCAATTGGTTGGTTTGGGTTTGAGGCCAGACAGTGTTGGCAGCCTTTACAACAACTACTGTTTTTTTCAGTTACAAGTTGACGTGACAGAGACATACAGTTAGTAATCGTGGTAAAAACCAACCAGCAAATCCCAATTCAACCAAATCTCTATCAAGGATGGCCTCTGTTAGGAAATTTCCAAAGGTTGCAATTAGGGGGCGACCTAAGGACATTTCCCAACGCATCCCCACATGTCCAAAACATAGAGTACAAGGATGCCCAAAAAAACCTTGTGGAACATAGAAAATAACTTCAAATATCATGATTGCATCAATCACAATTGGGATTAACTCAGCAAACTCAAAGCATAAATGGAATTCAATTACTCGGGAAAAAATTTTGATTTTCCATCTAGAACAAAATAATTCTTGTATTTTAACAATAGCAGGGATCTAGGGACAGAGCCTTTGCAAACATGCCCAAATTAAGGCCTTTGAGGCCATAGTAATAACCTTAAGTACAATAATAAAGAATATATATGCGTGTGTGTATGTATGTATATGTTTATAATTGTCATATCTAGTTGTAGCTGAAATGAGGGAATTTGAAATTTTGTCATATTCATATGAAATACCATATTCACTTGAATGTAACACTAGTGAAAATAGTTTGAAAGAAAATGAGCAAGTGTTTTGAAGTGTTAGTGCCTTTTTTGGGTTGAGAATGATATGTTCATTTTTTTGTGTGTTTTTTATGGATGAGAGGCCAAGGGACATTCCCTTCCATCCTACAATCTTGAGGACATCAAGGGGCAAGGACATAGGGTGGAAGGGTGGGAATGCCTCCCCATGTAACATAGGATAGAACAACAACAATCACAACCTTTGAAGGATTTTTTACTTTTTTGAAGGGAATTGCAACAACTACATTCAGATTTTGCATAGGTATGCTACCATTTCTTCTTCTTTTCCCCTCTACTTTCATTTGCATTTCTCCCTCCGGTTTAACCTTTTTATTTCTCTCTTTCCCACCGTTAAAGAATAGAATAAGAAAAAAGAAAGACAAAAATAATGAAGACGAGAATATATGATTCTCAACTTCATTTTTCCCATTTTTTTTCTCAATCCATTATTTTTCATCTTCTTTTTTAATCTATAAATGTCAAATTTTCAAATTTCTCATCTCCTCTTTGATTTTCGATTTTTCTAAATTTTTTAAACTCTTGAAGGTGGTAGATGTAAAGTCCATAATTGAAGAATAGTGTGCGATATGGAGGAAGAGGAATTGGACCATCATGTCTTACAATTAGATGAATAGGACAAATTGGACATTGCTAAATTTCCTTGTTTCAAAAAAGATAATTAATGCTAAATTTTTGTATAAGATTTTTAAAAAGTTGTGGCAGATGCAAATGAGGCAAATGTGGTGCAAGTCATTCCAAACAACATATCAAATTATATTGCTGCAGGTAAACTACTCATGCGGAGGCACCCATCCCTTCACATCCCTTTTTTTAACTTCTTGTCCAGTTTGTCGCCTTGACCATAAATTGGAGGATCTTAGCAAGTTTTCTTGGATCAAACTATTAGAATATAAGGCTTACCTTTGTAATAAAATCACCATAGTTATTTAAGTGGTTTGTTAGTACTACTAATTTTAGCATTTAGAATCTAGGACAAGTGTCACACTTATGTTTTTCGATTACATCTCCCAAACTCTATATAAGAAGACGAACCTTATCGTAATCATCACTCCAATACTGATAGAATAATAAATAATATAGTGTTCTATTTTTTGCAACATGGTATCAAAACCCAAGGTCATGTGAAAAATCAAGTCACAAGGCCATCAGGAGTGGCAAGTCACAAAAACAAGGGCATACTGGAGTTTGAAGGACACAAGAGACATTGAATTGTGTCGCATATTATGGGTCAAGATTTATAGTGACTGTGGCACCTTACAAGAAAAAATTGCATGGGTTAGAAGCAGCAAATTTGCACAAGTCTTTTTCACTGTTTTACCCAAAATCATTGCCATTTTTGTTGTCACGCGAGGCATACACATGCTTAAGGTTGCAGCTGCTGAAAAACTAGTGATAACAGCACAAAATGACAGGTATTTTTCATAAAAAAATATCTCGGGTTGTCAAGGGCAAAAAGGGCATTTCTGAGGATTTTTACGTCATTGTTTTTTTGCCAAAAATCATCTTCAAATTGTGAGTATTTTTCTACAGAAAATCACACTTTTTGGCCCTGTTTCAGATGTGAATATTTCCCATTTTAAGTCATATTTTTTAATAAAATTGTCAAGTAATAGGCCATGAATATTTAAGTCATGAGGGCAAGAAAATACAGTCAAAATGCTCACAAAAATATAGGTAGACTAAATTTGCAATGGGCAGGCATTTTTGTACAGATTTTTTACCAATGTTACTGGGAGGCGCATCTTCTCCCCCTTGAGACACGTTTCCGGTACCTGAGACGTCTCTGGAAACACCTCTTGCCACCAAGAAACTTTCGCTGGCATGTCTCAAGTCTCCTGCCATCTCCTGTCACCAAACATGGCATCTCCTACGTGCTTTTTACTAGTCGCATAAAATTAAAAGTCAAAACGTTAAAACTTAAGCAGCAAAAACATAAATGTCACCGCAATTGAAGAGATTGCATTCACATCTAAGTGAGGAGGGTGATACAAAGGTGGAGTCGACTATTTCCAAGCAAAATATTTTCCTATTTCCAGCCACGCCAAATCTTCAACTCCAACTGCTGCTAGGTTAGTCTAAGCATTTTGTCATTTTCACAAAGGTA
This sequence comes from Sequoia sempervirens, assembly GCA_007258455.2. Lineage (NCBI taxonomy): Eukaryota > Viridiplantae > Streptophyta > Pinopsida > Cupressales > Cupressaceae > Sequoia > Sequoia sempervirens. Next base: position 137,888,875 of record VDFB02379711.1, read on the forward strand.
TGAGCATTTAAATTAAATGCACAAAACTACAATAACATTTCCCACGATGGTTGTAGTGTTAGCATAAGTCACGATTTTGAGATTTTCATTTCCCCACAGGCTGCAACCAATATTATCAAACAATAATATTTCCCACGATGGCTCAGGCTATAGTATTAACTATTATAATTTATGATATTATTGCTTGGGGCTGACGCCTAATATTGGCCTTCTAATGCCTGCGATGGGTAAACACTAACAAAGAGTCAACAAATAGATGGGCCAAGGTCTTGTTGACTCTCTGTAGTCTTTTTTTTTTTAACAAATATTGGTCAGAGACTCAGAGCTCTATGTATTTTTTTTAACAAATATTAGGTCTTTATTGAACAAATATTGGTCAGAGTTTTGTGTATTTTTTTTAAATAAAAATAAAAAATTTAAATTACACTTACAATGATTACTGATTACATACTACATAGTTTGCAGTCTGCAATTAAAAAATAAAACTAAAATTGATATGACTATCCAATATGCTTCTAATAATTTTTTTATTTTTTTGTGTAGAATATCCATAGTTGCCAGGAGACGCAGGGTACGGGTACTGGTACGGGGACGAGGACGCCAATAAAATTAGGGTACGTGAGTTAAATGAATAAGGAGACTGCTATTTTATATGTAAATGATTCGCCGGAAATTTTGGGTACAGGGACTGGTACGTTGTCTATGTTCCCAAAATGGAGTTTCCCGGCAACTATGAGAATATCAAGTGGGGGAAAACAAGGCTTGTATCCATTGTGGAAGTATTGTGATCCTATTTCGGGTCGAAGGATTCAGGTGGAACAGCCATGATCACATGTAAATTATGTGAAATGTCATGGCAAGGTACTCATACGAGGGTGGGGGCTCATTTCCTTAACATACCTGGAAAAGGTGTTGATCCTTGTCCAAATGAGGTACAACGATATGGGGCTGTGAGGGATCAAGAAAGAGCTAATGGGAAAGTTTCTAACTTGAGCTCTCATGCTTCAACGACAAGGGCAACTGTTGCAATTCAAAATCAAAATAGAGAGACAGAGGTGGATGTGTCTTCTAGAGAGGTACTAGCTGAAAGTTCTCACAAGAGACCACACATTGGTAGCTCAAACCCCATTGGAAGATTATTTGATGTGCAAGGTCGAGAAGCAGTTGATGTAGCAATTGCACGCTTCTTTTACGCAAATGGAATACCATTTAATGTTGCTCGCTCACCTTTCTATGGAGAGATGGTCCAAGCTATCACTAATGCACCACCTGGGTATAAACCACCTATGTATGAAAAGCTTCGCACTACTTTCATTTATAAAGAAAAAATTCGATTAGAGCAACAAACTGCACCAATGAAGAGAGTGTGTGCTACAAAAGGATGCAGTATTGTGATTGATGGGTGGATAGATACTAGAAATCGTCCACTACTTAATATCATGGTAACATGCAACAAAGGACCTTATTTTTTGAAGGCAATTGTTACATCCCAAATTGTGACGTTACTATTTACCATTACTAGATAGAGTAAATGTGAATTTTGGAGGTGAATTAATGATGCTTGTACCTTGTTTTCAATATGAATGATGTTTCATTTGATGTTATTCTTGGTGAAATACTACATAAAAGAGAAATAAAAGGTTATTGATCTGTGAATAATCTAACTTTTGAAATGTTTCATGTATTCTGCTTTGTTTTGAGCATATGACTCCCGTTGTCGTGTCACGGTGTGCAGGGAAGAGGACCATTCCTCTAGGCCGAGGAGAAATATCACTCGGGGAGGAACTTGGTTGGGTAAGCAGTAACGAGTAGCAATTGAGCATACACACACATCCTATAAATTGAGTAAGCTAAGTCAGTTAAAGTTATGGCTAAGTCATCCGTAGGCTTGTTTGCTGACATTAGGAGTCTTCTCTTCTTCCGAATGCATGAATAAGTGATGCTTGCTTGTGTAACTGTTTATGGAATTATGTTATTGGTTAGGAGGTGGGCATGGATACATGTATATAGTATATATACATATCCATAAGTATATTCATGTCGATGCAAACGTGTTATCACAGAATCTAGCAGCGCTCGTTCCACGGATAACCCCCCTACGAAACTTGTCCGTTTCTTAGGATTCGTGAAGTTCAAGTACGCATAATGAGGTGATTTTCAAGCCACCTCGAAATGCGTTCCCAAGTCTCGAATAGTCAATTCGAGCGTTCCCCCTTGTTCGCCTCGCAAAGACCTTCGAAACGAGATCTTTTGCGACGTTTCACTGTTCATACTTTGCAAATTGCGAAAAATGCAGTGGCACTAAAAAAGTGCACTCCTGCCTTGAAGCAAAATTGACTAAGTCTGGAAATGCAAGGGCGCTAAAATTTAGCGCCCCTGCATGCAGTGAAATTCCAAAAAATGTAATAGCGATAATTTTAGCGCCATTACATTTTTCTTCAACAAATAAACTTTTTTTATGCTTCTGGCACGTTTCTTCATGTTTTCGTGTTTTTCGTCAATCGTGCCACTTTTCGTGCCTAAATTTATTGCTCAACTTGAGTTAGGTTTTTAATTTTCATTTTCACTAGTGAATGAATTCGCCTTTTTATTGTTTACATTTCATTTTATCTTCTTTTCTCTCTTGCTGTGCGAGTTTACCTCTCAACTGCAAATCACGTTTTTGAAGTTTCGCCATTCTTTCTTCAGCAAGCTTCGCGTTTTGGTTCTGGTAAGTCGTCTTGCTTTGCCGTTTTTCTTCTTTCATTTTGTATATGCTCAATATTAACATACACGTCTTTTGCATTGTCTTCTTCCTGCGTTTTGCATATGATCTAATGTTCTTTATTCGCGTTTTTAGCTTTGTATTTATCTAACCCTACGCATTCTTCTCTTTTCTCCCTACGCGTTTCGTTTTCCTCCTCTCGCGTTTTTCATTTCTATACGTTTCCTTCTTCTCACTCGCGTTTTCCTTTCCAATGCACATTTCTTTCTCTTTCCTCGCATTTCTTTCCTCATTCTCCCCAATGCGCAATGTTCTCTCAAACTTGTATCTTTCCAACGTTTGGGTTGTTCACTTTGCTTTCTCCATTCGTTTTGATGCGAACTTTGAGATTCCAAAAGGGTTTCTGTTTGATGGTTGCTTTAGCAATTCAATGCGTGGATAATAATAATGAGTTGCATCCAAAGACAAATCAAATTGCTTTCAAAAGTTTTCATGATCCAAACAAATTGCCTTCGCCAAACATGAGCGCCCTCGCCTTTCATTCCTACATTTGCATTTGAAAATTATCATGAAATTGCAAAAGCGCTAAATTTCAGCGCTGTGACATTTTGACAAATGTTAAAAATTGCCTAACACTGGAAAGTGTAAGGGCGCTAAAATTTAGCGCCCTTACACCAAAAACAATTTTCCAAAAATGTAAGGGCGCTGAATTTAAGCGCCCTTACACTTTTTTCAGGCTTTCCTCAATTCTTCCCAAACGAACTTCATTTTTGACCAGTGCACTCCAGAGCCTCGTTTTTCCGCTTTTGCGCATCGTTTTGCGTGCCTCGCCATCCGCTTCATGATTTCCTATCCTTGTGCTCATTTCGCGCTTTCCCATGTTTCCTAACAATTGATGTTTGTTCTGGCTAAACGGATTGCAGTCTACTTTCAGAGATCGTCAAATCAAGAGTGCTCAGTGTTCCAGTTCCTTTTGATGACTGCTACTCAGCCTCCTTCTTCGAAAGCAAAAAGCAAGATGAAGTACAAATATCAAGGCGTCTATCCGCCAACTATGGTGCTTTCCAAAGTCGAAGAGATAAAAGATACAGAAGTTGGTCATCAAGACTTGGTTGACTTCGCGAAGCTAACTGAGACAAAGCCTCTTCCTGATTCAATGAGAGCAATCGTACACAGCAATCTCCACTTGGTGGCGATGTTCCCTACGGCTGCGCACAATACTGAGTTTGTTCTTCAAGTTGCATCTCATTACATCCGAGAAAGCAGAAGTGTGATCGACTCTTCCGGGCACGAGATTCTGAGACTCGACCCCGACTTCTTTGATATTGTCTTCAAGGTCCCTCATATGGAGAAATACATTGACATCTCTATATCAAAAGCACAGGAAATCTTCGATGTTGATCCCAATAAAGCTAAACAGTTGATAAACACTCAATGGCTCAAGAAGCCTAGATCATCTGTTTCTAGATAGCCGAAAGGACTCCTGAGAAGTGACTTCAAAGATGACGTCAAGGACATGATCACGTTTCTAAGCAGGGTGAAGGGCTTGCCGGAATCATGCACCTTCCACGACTGGATGTATGAATACATCAGGATCATAAGAAGGCAGAAGGTGCATATTGACTGGGGCAAACAAATCAGTGATGAAATGCACGAGCAGTTGATCAATGCTCCTTCTACATTTAAGTTCTACATGACTTCTTACCTGGTGTACGCAGCGGCAGTGATGAGACAATTCCCAGGTCTATCTACAAAAGGGAATCGAATGATGGTGCCTGTGTACAGATATTTCTATCAATTGGAGCTAAAGGAGAGCTTTATTAGAAAGTTGGTGGTAAGTAAAGTTGGATGTATTTTTCTCCAATTCCCAACGTTTACTTACTTGAGAGTAGGCTGCTACACTGGTTGTCCCTACATGCTACCACGTTATCCTTCGGATAAGTGGATTCTCATGGAAACATGCAGACAGCTGATGTCAGTGCAAAAAGAACGAAGAAGCAACCACAAGCGTGGGTTCAAGTTCCTGCTGACCATCGGCCGATATACTATCAAAACTGCACAAAAGGCTAAGTCTGTCTATGCTGAAATGCAGATCATGACTATCAAAACCTACAGGTATAGGTTTGATTTTGACTACCGAGATGTCAGAAAAAAGTTGCAAAAAGGTCACCAACAGTTACCGTTTTGTATCGCTGACCTACTAGAGGATTTTGAGGATCCAGGTGATATCATGAACGCTGTCTATGATGAGCAAGGCATTGCTAAAAGGCCATTGCCTGCAATACAATGGTCTAGGAAAGAGGTTACTAGCATGAGAGAAAGGCTGAGACCAATCCTAGCCAACAAAGAAGAATGGTTACATAAACATGGCCATGCAATGAAAAGTTTCAGGACAGACTCAGAAGGAGAAGAGTCTGAAGCAGAAGTACGCCAACAGCAAGAACTCCGCGACAAAAACAAATCAGCGGCCGTTCCTACTTCTTCGTGAAGAGGTCCAAGGATCAAGTTCACTGTTGGTAAGAAAGATACCCAAGCTATCCAAGAGACAGAGAAGACAGAATCTCATTGATCTCGCTCTAAGGGTAAAAAGCCCATTCTAGAGGAGGTAGATTCCGATGAAGAAAATACTTCAAGCGACCAATCCGCTGAAGATGAAGATTCAGCAGAAGCAGACTCCGATGCCGAAGAGGTTTCTGAAAGCGGACAAGAGTCTGATGAAGATTCTGAAGAAGGATCTGAAAGTGACTTTGAAGGCGAACCAAATTCAGAGAGACAAGAGGGTGATCAACAGGAACCCGGGCATGATAAAGAAAGAACTACTTCTCCTCTTGAGAATGTAGTTGAGGAAATTCACATAACATCATCGCCCGTGACTTCAAACGTTCCTCATACCCCTCCTGATTTAAGAACTCCTCCACCTCCTGTTCCCTTGTCACCTATTCCTACCACATGCATTCCTGCAGTCGAGATATCCCCTATTCCTGCAGCATCAACCCAGCTTGATACTCCTTCAGTGACAAGCATCCATACAGTTGATATACTGTCAAGCCCACCATCGTCCATTCCTAGCTTGTCTTTGCCAATGTATGATATCACTTCTGAAAACGAATTCAATCATTTCATGAATGAGTCAATGCGTGATCAGCTCAATGTGTCAACTACAGGAGCAATGATGACATACACTTCTCCAATTGTCACGATACCAATGGTGAGTTCAGATGTTACAATAACTTCAGAGGTGGCAATGGCGACCGAATTGACAGTAAATCCAGAAGTTCACACTTCTTTTCTTCCTCCTTGGCTAATATCTCAAGTGTCGAAGCGCAAAAAGCAAATGATTTCTCCAGAGGAGATAGTTCTTCCAAAGGCCAAAGGAAAGAAAAAGGCAAAAGTATACTCGAGGCTGAATGTTGATAAGTCTGGCCACAAGTATGCCGAGGTTAGTGGTGTTGCATGGGTGCAAAGTTTGGGCTAGTGGAATATTAAGCTTGAAATGGAGGCAAATAAAAATGATCCAAAAATGTCTAATCATAACCAATTTCACAATCAAGGCTTCAATTCCCTGTGAAATTATCCTTGTAGAGATGGGTACTTTCTCAATAGAGTCAACTACTTTAACCAAGTTATTATGTTACTTGAAAAAAATTAAAAATGAAGATAGATAGGTAGCCTAAGGTTGCAAGAGATGAAGAGTTGTATAGAAATAAGTACACATGGATGAAACAAAATCACAAATGAACGAGTAGTTAGTACATTAGCTTAAACAAATACTCAAAATTTAACAAAGACATAAAAAAAATGTGAATGAAAAGTCTAGAACAATGATGTGGAGGAAGAAAATAAGTAGGAAACAACAATATTATATTACATAGTTCAACCCAACTTACAAGTGTTGCGAAGAAGTGTATAAGGACTAAAATTAAATGGAGGGAAAAAATGTTCATTAGCTAGTTAAATCTCAACTCCCATAGGCTTGAGATAGACATATGGATGACACCTAAAGAGAATTAACAAGAGAGGATTTCTAGTTTATACCATAAGGACATAAAAATGTAAGAACATTTCATTCTAAAATGTCTGTATGCACATATCTCTAAGCTAAATATTAAAAAATATTAAGATTCAATTTCATGATGAAATTATTTATCAAAAACATACTAAAAAGATTGATAGAATTACTAACTCAAATTAGTATTAGTAAAGACAACCCTTTAAAAGATGCCACCTACCTTACAAATCTTTAAATAATTAAAACAAATATAATTTATAATTATTTTTAAATTTATTAAATCCCAAGTTTTATCAATTCCAATAGATAAATATTAAAAAATATTAAGATTCAATTTCATGATAAAATTATTTATCAAAAATATACTAAAAAGATTGATAAAATTACTAACTCAAATCAGTAATAGAAAAGACGACCTTTTAAAAAATGCCACCTACCTTACAGATCTTTAAATAATTAAAACAAATATAATTTATAATATTTTAAAATTTATTAAATCCCAACTTTGGTCAATTCCAACATTGGGTACAGCTTTTCCTTTATTTTTCTTTTCAATCTTTGAATGAACACGAGCTTCTTTCTCTACGATGTATTTTTTAGAGTAGTATGAATTTAATACGCCTCTTCCTCAATTTTTTGCATATTTTAATCTTATTATTTACAGGCCTGTGGAAATTTTAGTGTATGACTTCGAATCATAAAAGGATCGCACTTTTTTTAATTGGAAAAAATATATACACAGATTTGAGATCTAAATTGACCGCCACATCCAAAAGGTCTCCATTGAATGTGCTACGCACTAAAAGGAAAATACCGTATGGACATGTTCCCCGCTAAGCTAATTTGTTCTCTCTGTTCTTCGTTAACTTAGACTCTCTCTGCCGCCGACTTCACAGAGAAAAAAATACAAAAATGGAGAAAAAACTTTCCAGTTCCACTATTTCAGAAAACCCTATGTATTCGGGGCTTCTAAAAATGATATCTACTCTCAGACACATCTGTGTACAAATTATTATTTTCTCTATAAATTTATCAAAGATTTCGAGGCTTTGTGTTTTATTGTCCTCAAGTTTCAGGAAAAGCGAAGAAACGCCAGCGGCAGCAGAAGTAGAAAATTCAAAATTACAAAATAATAATTGCAAGTCCGAATTCTTGGAAATATATGGCGAATATTATGGCTACCCAAGAGGAAATAAGAGCATTGAAGAGCTCAGAGCCACTGAATTCAAGAGACTCAACGGTGAGCGAGGAATTTCTGTGCTTGTGAAATAATTCAAACAACATTCTAGCTTAAAAATAATTGTGTTTTCTTTACTTTTTGGTTTCATTTTGTGCTGTTTTGATAATTAATCACGGTGTAAAAAGTTTTTTTTGAGGAACATATTTTTGGTTTTATGTTATTTAATTTTGGGTTGGAGAAAGCTGTGTTTGGAGAAAAAAATTGTTTATTCACGTTTGGTTGATTCAGCGGCTTTGTCGAAATAGTATTGATAAAGAAATCTCTCTAGTTTTTGAAGATTATATTATATTGGTAGTATGAAATTACAAAATATTATAATGGTAGATGTGGAATTAAAAATATCTATTTTGATTGGGAAATTACCGTATTTTGAGAAATCAAGCTTCCACAATCCATAATACTGAAAGAGAGATTTTGGAGAGAAAAAACCGTCTTCGCATATTTTCCGGAAATCCCTCTTTATATTATACTGTTAGAGCATTAAAGAACCTCATAGTTACTGAATTTGAAGGATTAAATGATGCTCATGCTTATGAAACTGTTAAACAAAATTATGGCTTATAATTAATTGTACATTCGTCTTTGATTGATTTTTCGCTGTGTAATAAATAGTTGGAGTGTTATTTTCTTTTGTGCTTCTTTAATAGCTGAACAAATTTCTGGCTTAAAAATAATTTTACGTCCTTTGAAAATTTTATTTTGCTCTGTAAAACTAACGATACAGATTATATCAGTAATCACAGAAACTGAATTACAGAACACCTGTGTGAAAACAGACATGGATATAGTGTTTTGAAAGCCTTATTTTAATTAGTTGAAAAGAAGACACTATTTTTTCTGGTGAACAGTGCATTTATAGATTAAAAATATAAAAATAGAACTCAGAATTCACATAAAAGACAAGTGGAATTGAATCACACCCCCGAAAGTCAATGGCATAGCCTAAGAATAAGGAAAGCAGGCAAACCGCTAAGCAACAAGAGCTATGCTAGTAGGATGAGGAGGGGATAATTATCATGGGGTCTGTCCCAGCCTTCCGGGAGATCCTAGCCATAAGGAATGGGCTCTCAACCCGTGGTGGTGTCCTCTTTGTCTTTACCTTCTTTTGGATCAGTAGGAGTTGTGTGAATAGGTGAAATTCGTGAAATAGAAAGGTATAGTTGAGGGAACTTCCCACTGTCATGCCAATCAAGGAGCACATGGTCATGCTGAGAGGTAGAATATTGTTTATGTGGCGAGGGAGACTAGCCATGATGTCGGCCTTGAGGGGATCCTTCGGACCCATGAGAGCTACGTCTTGAATAAATATTGTGGCTATACACACAGCCTTATTGGCAGGAGAAGCTGGGACATGAGCAATAGTACAAAGGGCATTAACCCGGTGCTCTGTGATGAGCCCTGCTGGCTCTCAACTCAAACCCCAATATTTCTTAAGTCTTTTAGTGTTATTTAGTGTTTTTTAGAGAAAGTTTGATAGACAGAAGAGAAGAGGCGCACAACATAAATGCTTATAAAATGTAAATTTGCACTATTTTCTTCAGAATGAAGGTGTAGAAGACATTATTAAACTGTAACAAATAGATTGCAATTGATAAACATACCAGAATATCTCCAGATTATTTAATTAAAGAAATAAGCCAGTTTGACAGCCGGAAATGATGAAATCAAGCAAATAAGCACGCCTAAGCTCCAAATCTGACTTCTCCCACTCCAAAATGAGATACAATGCCCTGGTAGAGGTAGACGCCAAGATAGAAGCAAAAAAAGGAGCAAAGAGGAAGGCATTTCAACTACTTCCTTCACACGCCTTTCCAAAACAAGCTCATTTACCAATGCAAAAGTACGGCCCAAGTCAACTACTGAGGAATCAAAGATGAAAACTGAAGAATTGCTGGAGAGGACGCCTCAAGATGAAGAAACCCTCTTCTGAACTGAAAAATCAAATAATAAACCTCTGATTGAAGCCTGTAGAACCTTTGAATGAAGCTCTCAACTGCACTGATTCGATTGATCTTTCACAATCTCAAGAGTGCTCCCTACTGAAGAGGTATCGTTCTCCAATGGATAAATTGTTCAAACCCTGATCACAGGAGAATGCATAGGAAATATCACAAGGCAAAGTCGAAATTGTCAAAAGGTGAGTTTCTCATTGCCAGAAATGCCCTTTTATGCAAAGGCACGAATCCCAAGAAAGATACGCCACTTTTGGATATAAAAATCTTTTAAATAATATTTAATTCATTTCAATAGTATATGAATTAAATACTTGGGCGCACTTTATTCATTTAAGTGATTTTAAAATATTAAATCACTTTTAGAGAATATTTAAGTGATTTAAAAATATAAAGTCAATTTGACTTTATAATTAAATATTAAATCAATTAATATTTAAATCACTTAAAAACCCATAACTCACTCAAAACACCATATAATCCTGTGCCGTCAGAAGCTGTCGACTCCTGCATTGCCAACGCCTACTGTGAACCAGTCACTGGGCTCTGAAAACCAGAAAGATCAAACTCTTCAGAAAGTACCACTGACCCTCTAACCAATCCAGCTAGCCCACAAGGGTCCAATAAAGGGCTAACACACTGTTCCTGAGAACTGTCTAGAGAGGGGACATCACATGCTCAATAAGTGTCTGCAAGTGGGAAACCTCCAGAGCAACTTTATTGGCTTGGACTTGGATATATAAAATAATATTAGAGCATATTATAGCTTTAGTATACATAGAGAAATGAACATCCACATTATAACTTGAAATAAAATAGTATTATAGAGAAATGAGCATCCACAATAGAACCTAAAACAAATCAGTATTTCTATTTTCAATATGCTAAAATAGAATTTGCATTTTGAATGCACATGCTAAATTTGGCTAAATCTTGCAGGTATATTAGGCCAGCTGCCTAAAATAATCTTATGCCAAGAAAAAAGCTCTGGCTGGAAAGGCTTGAAGAAATCATGTAACTAGTTCCATGTAGCTTGGGCTCGTGGGCAAAACTAGAAGAAATGCTTGAGAGTTTTTTAATCTCCACATAAAGGACAAGGGGGTTGGAAAAACCCAAATGGATAAGACGAGATTCAATGGGAAGACACTACTACAAGAGACACCAAGCAAAGTGAGCTAGTTTGGGCTCCAAAATGGCAAACCAAACTGTGTGAAACTTGCAACGCCATTGAGTGGTTGTGGATTGGAGGTTCTACTTCACATTGGGGTTTTGAACCATGGGTAGGTGAGGAGAAAGCCAAGAATACCCTTGGATGGGTTTGTAATTCCTGAAGGGAGTGTTTGGATACTGCTTCCATCCTTCCACTAGGGTTTCGTACATTGAATCATGACCTTAAACCCAAATGGATTAGACAAGATTCAATGGGAAGACACTACTACAGAAGACACCAAGCAAAATGAGTTAGTTTGGGCTCCAAAATGGCAAACCAAACTGTGTGAAACTTGCAACACCATTGAGTGGTTGTGGATTGGAGGTTCTACTTGACATTGAGGTTTTGAACCATGGGTAGTGAGGAGAAAGCCAGTAATACCTTCAGATGGGTTTGTAATTCTTGAAGGGAGTGTTTGGATACTGCTTCCAATCCTTCCACTAGGGTGTAGACATTGAATCATGACTTTATGCAACATTTTTGGAGGCACAGACACCATGATGGTTTGAAAGGATTCAAAATCTTGATTGCCAAGCCTGTATTTAGCTTTAAATTTTGGCCAAGATGGCTAGTTCTTTGTGGCTTTGGAGCAGAGGTTTGAAATAAAAGAAAACTCTCACTTAAAGAATTTTAATGCATGGACTTAGGGCACTTTGGTAAGAGGTCGATCCTGGCAAGTAATCACAGGAGACCACCAAAATGATTTTTGGTTGAAGGAGATCCCAATCCTAAAGTGTTTTCCTTCCTAGATAAGCCACGACTTGATGGTTTCTCAAGCCTTCCATATACTTTTGGCAACAAAAATGCCTTGAATTTGCACGAACTCCTTGATTTTGGAGCATTTGAGGCTTGTGCAATCCTGCACCCCAAAAAGATTTCTGTTTTTCAATTTATTTTCTTTGTTTTCCTCTTGGTTGTGTTTGCAGGTTTCTTCCTTTGTTTGTGGTCTGATCTCTTTATACTGGCTGGGTTTCATAAATCAACTTGGAGTTTTTATGCTGGTCGTGGATTCTGATCTGGCCTTGCATGACTATTTTAGTAGTCACTTGGTGGCAAAATATTCTATTTCTTGGTAAGTGGCATCTAAAATTAACTTGTGACTACTGGGTGGTTACTATAGCCGTGGGTACCGTAGCACATCACTGTAGCAGCTGTTACTTTCATATTTAACATTTGCTAATTTGGATGGCTGGTGACAGTCATTTCTTCCACCTGTTGGGTGACTAGGAACTTAGCACTATTACAACTATTTTTAGCACTTCTTGGTGGCTAGGATACCCTTGTCATAATCTTATTATGGTTGCTGCAGGGGTTAGTACTATTATTGAATGATTCCTATGCTTTGGGCTGACATCACTATTTTGAGGTCACGGACAGTTAACATTGTAGTCTATCTATATATTGGACAAAGTTAATTTGAGGGCAGAGTTAGGAAAAAAGAAAGTGAGAAAAACTGCTACCTTAATTGAGTGATTGGTAAAGAATTTGAAGAAAATTGCTGTACAGGAATGAGATAGACCCTTGAATTTGGAATGACTTCCAGGTCAATGTTCATGGTTGTAGTTGAGAGGTTTTGATTTTATTTTGGTTTTTGTTGTGTAATTGTTGCCAAGCTATACGCTTCTGAGCTGATGTGTTGATAAGGTTCCATTTTCATGATGAAGATTTTGAATGTGTGACTTTTAATAATAAGGGAAAACATTTTGTGTTTATTTTGATAGCTAATTGTTGCTGCAATTTTGTAAGGCTATGCTAGCTGCTAAAATTTGCGTCCTTCATTGTACAGCTAATTTTTGTCTACAACATTTGATATTAGAGCAAGGAAAAGATCTTGGGTTGCTTTGAATTCCATCTTGAAGAACCTTGAAGAGTTTGTTGCAGGTGGTGGAAATTGTGCAATTGTAGAGGCTTAAGAGGAAAAGTGGCTCACGATGATGTTGGGTGAACAAAGATTCTAAGAGCAATAGTTGCAAGGTTGAAAGTGTGGAAATGGCGCAAAGGAGAGTTGTATTGGTAGATCTTGTGAGTGAAGATGAAGTAGTAGAACAAATAGCTGAACAAGAAGGATAATACATGAATGAGCCCTTATGAAGGGCTATGCCTCTTATTGGGAATTGACCATGATGGAGACTTCGTGCTACAATGGAAGTTTGAGTGCAAAAATTGATAGATTGGATTTTTGAGATGGAAAAATACTTTGAGTTTGAATTTGTAGAAGACTTGAAGAGGGTGAAGTTGGCAAGTACCAAGTTGAAAGGTCATGCATCCCTTTGGTGGGATCATGTGCAAATGGATCAACAAAGGAAAGGAAAGGAGAAGGTTTGAACATGGGATTGGATGGTAACAAAGTTGACCTACCTGCTGTTTATTACCTCAATTTGTTGAAGCAGTTGCAAAATCTAAAGTATATGGAATTTAGTGTCAACTAAAGAATTTTACTGGCTTAACATTTGAGGTGGGCATGTGGAAGAAACTACATAACAAGCTGCAAGGTACATTAATGGACTTCAAATACTAATCTAAGATGAGATGAGCACGGTCATAGTGAGGACAATAGAGGAGGGCTATCAATATGCCTTAAGGGCTAAAGAAAAGTTGGTGAGAAGAAAACCAAATAACTTTGGAGGGAGAGGAAGAGGACAAGTTGACAGTAGGGGAGAACTACTTAAAAAAGCCAAAACTCCTCAAATTGGTAATACGAGCCAAAACTCAAGGGAAGATGGGAATACTTTGATGAAACACACGCTTATATTGAGAGGGGGGGGGGGAGTGAATTGGTATAGATAAAAACATTACTTCTTCTCAACTTAATCAAGCATAACAATGTTACTTCACAAAATCTGCAATAATGTCTTATAAAATCTGCTCATAAACTGCCATGATCTTGCTTTTGTTTCTTCTTTTTCTCCTCACAAATCACTGCTATAAATCTGCTCACATATGTCTCATAAATTTGCTTAAATAGCTTTTTATTTCTGCTCTTCATATAAAGAATGTTCCTTGAAAATAATTGCTTTTGAACCCTCTCACAACCTTATATTTATACATACCTTCATGACTCTTCACCCAAGAGGGATGACTCTTCAAAGGGGGTCGGCCCAGCATCAATAATATGATAATTGATGACTTGAAGGAATGAAATTGAAAACACACCTTGCTTCATGCTAAATATGATAATTTTCTACAAAATCTACATGTGACCCCAGAGGTATGTCAAGAAAGTTGGATGCAAAAGTTTGCTTGATATGTTTATGTACTTTCAAACAATGCGCCATTTGACTGATATGTTGACACACTTTTATTCTCATTGTGTCCTAAACTTGGAAGCATGGTGATCTTATGTTAATTATGAGAATGATTTGGATTGTTGGGTAGTATTCTTTGTTGTTTATTTGTATAGAGTAAAAGATTAGACACATCATATGTCCACTGCTTCTATTTCTTCTGCTAAAGTCAGGAGTCACTATAGTTACTTAGTACACTTTCTTTTGTCTTCTTAACTATTCACTGTAAACAAACTATGTACTTCTATAGCTTAATATTTTAGATTTTATGAAATGTAATATTTGACGAACATTGAAGCTTATACATTTGAAAATTAGAGTTAATTGTTTTTCTTCTGTACCTTATTTTGTAATTTTATGGTTTTTCATAGGCCTTGGACATAATGGAAATTCAATAATTTTCAATTTATAATTAATTTCTTTATTTAATCTTTTTATGTTTATGAATCTATGATTTTTTATAGGATTTTGGGCTTAGTGGTGTAAGGCCAGTAAATCTATTTCATTATCTTTACTAATTATTATTTTTGGATGGCTGTCCTTACCAGAGGCAATCTACCTGGACCATGCTGGGGCAACCTTGTACTCAGAGTCACAGATGCAGGCCATCACAAATGATCTTACTAATAATATTTATGGGAATCCTCGTATCCTTCACTTGTTTTTCGTCATTTCTGCTATTACTTAATCTTGTTTGATC
>VDFB02379711.1:137904073-137934557 GCA_007258455.2 Sequoia sempervirens
TTATTTCTTTGTTAAAAGCTTCCTGTAGGAAAAAAATTTTGAGTTAAAATTTGTGAAGGAAATCTTTTATATGGGAAAATGAAATTGAAAGCTCTAGGAATAAATTATAATTTATTGGAGAAAAATTTTGTGCGTACTGTAGAAATTTCTCAATTTCCCCATTACAAACGTTGTTGAAAATATATGCATTATTTTAGTAATCTTTTATTCATTTAGTTGTGAATTTATATATTTATATGTATTCATATATAAATTGGATTGAGGAAATTTTATATTCTTTGAAAGAATATTGTGAAATCGCCATACAAGCGAATTGGGGTTTTATTTTTTTTAATGAAACATAATTTAATCCGAAGTCGAAATCTGTGAAAACTCATTTTCGCATATTTTATTTAGCATTTTAAAGTTAATAGTTTTTGTTAAGGGGGCCGCAGGGGCTACCCCACAACCACCCCCATATGGGGCAACGGCTGTGGAGGCAGCTGCGCTGCCCTCACAGGCAGTGCACGACTGTCATATAGCCGCCTCCCCATACGAGGAGGGCTGCGAATATAGCCATGGGCTGTATGACACACAACCCTGTGTATTATGTATAAAACCTTTTTGTTAATTTAAAAAAAATGGAATTTTGAATATATATTCATTTGAATGCAATTTTGATTTAGGGTTTTTATTATTTTATAATACTTATATATATATATATATTTAAACAAATTTTTAAATTCACATTTATTTTAGTAATGAAATAAGAATTTCTTTGAGTATAAATACATGTTAAGAATGACATCAGTTAGATTTATAATAGTAAGGTTGGAAAAGGGAATTTGATAGATATTGATAAGTGAAATTGTGAAAGCTAAGATTAGATTATTTTGATAATAAATTTTAATCAAGTTGATTTATTTTCATGCAAATTTTATTTGTCTTGACTGGATTTAGTAAATTCTAATGTAGATTCCCAATGTTTCGATTTTCTTTAAATTGTGTTTCTTTTAATTGGGAAAATTGGGAATGTTTTAGATGTACAAGTCTTCCAGATTAGTTTGTCTTAAATGTGGGAATTGTAATTGTTTAAATAGAATTCTTGTGTTGACTAAGGTTGTGTACATAGTTTTTGCATGGTGTTTAGACACCTAGTTTTATGAACATAGACTTGATGTTCGTTATGAAAAGTGTAGAATTATATGTTGTATTCTTGTACACCTTGTTTACCTTAGTCAGGGAAACTTAGATTCCTTGTGTTATTTTTAGGGGAGTGGCTCTGTGTGAGGGCCGACACACAAAGTGGTATATGGGTAACTCATATAGAGTTAGTAAGTCGCTGGAAACTTAAAACAAAACATTAGTTAGCTTAAAATATTTAATAAGATTAATATAACTGGCTTATAGACCCAAGAGCTAATTCACTGAGTATAAGTTGAAAAGGCCTGGAATGGCAAATCGATATCTTGTTATTTTAAGAGATATTCGATTCCACAATAGTTTGCATGAGGGGCCGGGTTTCGTAAGAGATTAACCCAAGTTGGGGGCCGGAACCTAGGAAGAAACACCAGGGTAACCTATGCAACATTGTGATGACACTCCACCTAAAATAATAGTTTACCTTGTGAACTTAGCATATTTGATTGTCTTAATTCTGGAAGCAATGTAACCATCAGTTAAGTATGTACTTGTGTCTAGGGTTAGTAGACTATGTCTAGGGAACCTTATTACTATCTCCTAGCATGGGGGGTGTACCTACGGGTACCACATGGTTGGGTGGAACGTGCACCTTACTCCGTTGGGTCCCCAATTTATGATCATGGCAATGAGAGCTTCATGGATGTAGAGCTCGTATTTGGATATATATGTACTTCCTTTATTGTATCATTGGAAATATTGTATTTGAAACATCCCTCAATTGTTATGAGGTGAACATTTGAAATATGTAATTGTAAACTATTATTTGATCTACCTCATCTGAAGAATGAGTATTGTAATGTCATTTCAAATGTAATGTAAGAATCTTATTTGTACTTTATACTATCATGAATGGAATTCAAATGTTATCCAATGTTTATTTTTAGGTTTATGTTAATTAAATATGCAATGCTAAATACTATAGTCATTCATGGAATCAAGTAGTGTGACGTCACTAACTTAGAGAAGGTATGCAACTAATTAAGTTAAAAATTAATACCAAAAAAAAAAAATCACTTTCATAGACTATTGCTACATTTCTCCCTTAGGTTACCAAGACGGGTATTACATAATAGTACTAAGGTTTTGGATGATATATTAAATGAAAAAAGGTCACCATTCAATAAGACATGACTTGGATATGGAGAAAATAAAATGCACAACAAGGATGACTCCAAATAGGCATTGAAGAAGTCAAATAAAGAAGAACCAAAGAGTTATGAAGAAGCCCTAAAAATACCTATCAAAATTGAAAGTAGCAAGAAGAAGGAAAATAAAGTTCCACTAAAAAAAAGTCCTAAAGGTAAGAAAGAAAAATTTATAAAGTCCTTACCAACAATACAATGGCATATGATGAGGTTCCAAAGTTTCTTTTATGGCTATTATTTTTCATGTAATCATTTTGGTCATAAGGATAAATATTGTAGAGAACATATGAGATATAATTATGATTGGAACAAAATTTATTATGGATGGAAAAATAGAAACTATAACTCATTTGCTTTGTTAGTAGATTATAATGTTATGTTCTACGAATACAATAACTATGGACATATAGAACACTATTGTAGAAGTGGTTTTGTAAAACTTCCTAGACAATAGAAGATGGAGAATACCATGACCAAACAATAGGGAAATCCTACAAAAGTATGGAGAAGAAAATAAGATCAATATATGAGAAGAAGGAAGAATCTATGATTGTACAAAGTGCACTTCATGTATAAATTTGATGAGAAGCACGAACTCAAGGGGAGCAAATAATTGCATAATCTTTTAGCTCCATGGAGAAAAAAATAGAGATAGATCAGTTGATGAAGATTATTTGAGGGAATTAGTAGAAAAAGGAAAATGATGCCATTGATGTCAAAAGGATGGTCTTCATTTAGTAGCCATGAATAGAGAAGGAAGAGTTGAAGATGTGTAGATAATAATGAATATCTAAACCAACTCCTAATTTTTTAACTTAAGAAGATGATCCAAATTATTTTTTGGACAGCTATAGAGAAAATATTTCACCTAAGAAATATAGAAACATGGATAGAGTGGTAGAGAAAGGAGGAGGATAAGAGAATCTTCAATAGGGAGAGAAGTATAGTCTTACTAAAGTGGATGTGTGTATTGTCCACAGAGAATATAAATGGATTTTCTCATGATTTGTTTCTGGATGAAAGTAAAATGAACATCCCTTTTCATTGATGTCAATGGGGGAGAGTTAGAGAAAAGAGAGGAATTATGTTTCCATCAAGAACAAAGGGCGATATTGTTAGAATATTTTCATTGTTGTCAAAGTGTATGAATGAGATTGTTGAAAATGTTGTCATTGATGTCGATAAGGAATTTATTTATATCCTTACATGATCAATGAAGGGATTCCTCCCTTCATGAAGAGGCACAAATAAGATGTAATTAAGGATATAAAGAATACATTGAGAAATAAGGAGTGAAGTGTAAAAATAGTATCTTACGTACACAATAAAGAATTGTGAAGGGTAATTTGTGAAGTAAAATAATGAAAGTGTGAATAATAGAGTGTATAACTCATTTATGCATGAGGTATTAAGAGGCATAATTAGAAGAAAAGATATAAGGATTCAATATAGAGAAGAATAATATGCTAATATAGAAGAAGATTGTGAAGAGAAAAAAGAAAAGATATATGAAAATATAGAAGGAATATATTGATATTATTTATGATCAAATTTGAAGGAAATCATTGGCATGTATATGATTAGTTTTTTTGAAAGAAGAGAATGCATCATTTGAATCAAATTTGTGAAGGAACGAATGTATATGTCTGTGGATCTAATTTTTGAAGGAAAGAGTTACATTATTCAAAATTAGAAATTGTGATGAAATGTGTGTGGATAAGTAAAACTATATCGTTCATTAAAGAATTTGAAGGTTGGTGCCTACCAAAGAAGAGATTGGTGTCTTTTATTGGGTTGGTTCTTGGTTGTTGGGGTTGGATTCTCTAATGGGTTGGTGCTTACAAATTGTATACAAGGAGATTGGTGTCACCTATAGGTTGGTGCCTATGAATATTGTAAAAGATATTTATATAGAAGAAATGTTTTGTTGTGCTTTTATCTTGTAAGGATTTCCAAGTAAATTGTGTTTTCTTTTTGTTTTGCATAAAATCGTTATATCTTATGTGAATGATATTATGTAATTGATATTACTGTGGATAAATTTTGAAAAGTAAAAGATTGTATTATACTAATTCACCCCCTCTCATTATAATTGTTTTCTCATCATCCATATAAAAAAACCATTGATTGCTTTCATTTCTAGTTTCTTGATCCTTTTCTTCAATGGGTTGCCAAGATCCAACAATTAGTTTGGTATCAAGCCCACTTCTATGACCTTGTATTTCCCTAATGTGGAGGAGGGGGGGCCAGTTGCTCAGGACCCCAGGTCATAGGAGGGTCTAGAACAATCAACTGCCCTGATCTACCTCACGCTAAGGATTGTATAGGATAAGTTTCATGTTTCAAGAGGGACAAAAAGGAAGGATGACTGATATGTCACTGTCCTTTTTTCAACCTGGGAGTTTAGGAAACCAGGTGAGTGAATTCTTGAGTCTAGACTATAACCTAGGTAGCTCTCTACCAAAGGACTCCAACGCAGAAGAAGGATGATAGTGTGGCACACTGGTGTTCTGGTCAGGAACTGGTGTCCATATAGACAAAGAGTACAAAGTACAGTATAGACTAACAAAAAACTTGCTAACTACCTGATAAGTATAGTTTTATGCAATAGCATGAAACATAAAATAGCTAAACTATTGAAATAACAAGAAGAATATTTTAAGTTAAAAGATAGAGTTTGATAACAACAAAGGTGGAGAAAATCAAACTTTTTGGTGGAAACCACCGAGCCCATAATCACCATCTGCAATAAAAACCTTCACAAATATGAGAGAAGCAACACGCTATTTCACCAATGAGTGAATAAATTAAGATATTAAATTACATACTATATAGGCCTTTTTAAAAGCATGAAAAATAAAACAAGTGAGAAACTACCTGATACGGGAAAAAACCACCCAAGTAATTAACCTAAGTTAAAACTTAATACTACACTAACATCCCCCCTTAAGTGTGAACTTAGGGAGATTATTATGCAATATGGGTCTTGGCTACACAACCATGTTAGGTACCCATTTACAATGCAAAATGCAATACAATCTCTCACAAACAGAGAAAACGAGAAAAACCATGTGGGAAAATACCCCTCTCCAAAAGAGAGAAGAAAAACAAGATGCATGGATGGAGGAATCAATAGCACCTCCCAAGGAACACGTACATCATGTATATACAATCAATAGACCCTCTATAAGAGGGAAAGAGAGACTATGTAGCCCCCCCATAATGTGTAATTGCCTGCAAAAATGGCAAGTTTCTGAAGGCAAAACATAATCCAATGTTGACAAACAACTTGTCTCCCTTTTGGAAGAAACAAAACCAAGTACAAATGCAGGAATGCTTCCCATTCTGGATAGGAATTAACAAGTGAAATCCAAATGTAGGATGATAATGTCTTTGAAAGTTGCTCATGTGTCACCAAGTCCTTGGAAGATGATGCCACGAACCAATCAAGAACATGCCCAATCACAATAGAAGGTGAAAAACATGGTACCATTGGAAATTGATTTTGAACATTCACTAAATATAGAGATAGAGTGACAACAATTGTACCACAACTATCATCAAATAGGAAAATTAATCCTTCAAATGTGTCTTCCAAGTCTAAAATGTGAGATTCCATGAACAATGAACCAATGTTTGACAAATACGAATCCCAATTAGGAAGACAATGATAATCATGTTGTTCAAGAATGATGGAAGTACTTAATGAGGGTGGATCAACTATCTTTGACAAAGAATCAAGAACATCTGAAGCAACTGCAACCTCAACTGAAGTCTCAAAAACCTCCAAAGGATCACAAGCATGGTTTATCTTCTCCAAAGAATAAAGAGGAACATTGGTATTGGAAAGAGGATCATCGAGAGATGGAGTATCATGATCTCCATATGATTCTCGAATTTAAATCCAAAGAGAATAGGGGCACTCAAAATGAAAAATTGAATGTAAAAGGTCATCATCATTTATATGCTCAAAAATAACTCTAAAGACTCGAGCCTTATATCATTTCCAAATAATATACCCACTATGTGTGCCTAGAATAGGAAATTCATTATACAAATATGGAAATAGATTTTTCTCACTAAAATGAGTGAGAATAAAATCACTCCATTTCCTAAAGCTCCCTTTCTCCAAAGAAATCATTATAACTGATAATTCTTCAAAAAAAATCAAAGATAGTGCTTTCACAAGTATAAAAACTTCCAAAAAAGAATTATAAGATTAAAAAAACTGATTTGGTGCAAAAATTGTACTATTCAAGCACCATGATATTTGAGGCACAAGAATCCACATAGTTTCCAAGCACAAACCACACAAGAGACATTTTCCACTATCATGTGAGGCTTGCTCACAGCTGATATGTGATGGAACAAGCTATATCAATAGCCAAAAAGAACATAGCACCACCAATGTGGGACTAAGGTCCTTATAAACTACTTTGAATCTCTAACGTGGGCCCTCCTTCATTCACTCTTGTTTTGGTGAAATAGACTTTGGCTTCTCTCTATTCTGTGAAGGTTATTTCTATAGTTGGTGATCTTAGTCTCACACCAATAGTTGCCAAGCACAAACCACACAAGAGATGTTGTCCATTATCATGTGAGGATTTCCCACAGCTGATATGTGATGGAACAAGCTATATCAATAGACAAAAAGAACATAGCACTACCCATGTGGAACTAAGGTCCGTATGAACTACTTTGAATTAGTAATGTGAGCCCTCCTTCAAACATTGTGTAGAAGATGAGAACCCTAAATATTTAGGGGAAACTTTATAAATCTTAAAGTTTGAAAAAAAATTCTACACTTCCAAGCATCCAATCAAATAAATAATTCGAGTAGGGTTTGAGAAGATCCAAATCACCATCTTCAGAAAAAAATCAAGCCTCCAATAGCACTCACAAAAAAAAAAAGTGAAAATCATGCACCATATAGAGATTTCACTACCTGCAAACAACAGATCATGCATGTGACAGGCTGCCTACCTGTAGAAGGTAGGTGGTTGGGGTTTACCAAACATAGAACCCTCAAAACTTCAAAACTCCTTCAATCCTAACTAAAACAACAAACCCAACCATTTCCACATAGCAAATCGTGCCCAACTTAAATTTGTCAAATCACAGAAGGGGCAAGATAAATCATGGCCTCAATAACTTTGACCTATGAGATGGATGAAGGGATGCTAGAAATGAATTCATAGAATCTGAAAATGCTACTGCACATGAGTCTTTCACACCAAACACAAACCAAATGCCTCCACGCCCCTATCATAGCCTCTCCATTTTGAATCACTTACAATCAAATAGATCATTCCTTCACTAAATAGAAAATTGCCCCTCTCAACAAATAATTAGGCTTTCAAGTGTGCCAAATGTGTCTCTTATGGAAAAAAAACTTGACCGTCCAATAAAGCCACAAAACAACGCATATTCAACACCAAATCATACCTTTTGGAATGAAGAAAATTGCTCCTCTTGTAGATAATATCAGTTTGAAAAAAATGAATATCAATTCAGATCTCAAAACACTTCTGATGAAAAATATCAAGGGAAGGAGGGCAGAATGGGTAGCTCTGATACCATGTTAGTGGAAACCACCGAGCCTAGGATCACCATCTATAATAAAAACCTTCATAAATGTGAAAGCAACACACTATTTCACTAGTGAGTGAACAAATTGAGATATTAAATTACATACTATATAGGCCTTTTTAAAGGCATGAAAAATCAAATGGGCCAGAAAGTACCTAATACGGGAAAAAACCACCCAATTAATTAACCTAAGTTAAAACTTAATACTACACTAACAAAACTTACGGCCAGTCCAGCCTCCTGTAAGCTCCACATGAACACAAGTACCTACACACAACAGAATGGGGAAAAATGTTGGGGCTATTTTTAGGCTTGTCACAGTCAAACCCTTGTTTCGATGTTCCCACCTCCACAAATAACCAATATAGCTACAATAGAGAAATTATGATAAAGGAAAGCACTAAAAGGAAGAATACCAAGCAATGCTAACAACAATATGTTATGTAAATCAAAACAACAATTCTAAACAAATGGATATCACCTCCCAACAAGATGCCCTCAAGCATGTGAAGAAAGATGTGAGCTCACAAGCTTGTAGATGGCATGTTGCCGCAACAACAAGAGGAATGAAACCAGCATAATATCAACTTGGAGCTTCAACAATGGTGGAAAAGATGTGAAATGAAGTGTGTAATGCTCAAGAAGTATGAAGTGTTGTGAAATGAGATTGAAGAAGTGTGTAGAACTATGAAGAAGATGAGATGAATGTGAGAGATTGTGTTTTAAAGGTGAATAGTGTTGCAAGATGGTGTGTCCCTCGGTCTTCCTTATGTAGCACAATGCTTGGATTTGTGACATGGTTTAACTGCCTCCTGTGGATCTTGTATAAATCTGGCGGTTGTATCAAGCATTAACAAGTTGATCTTTTGGTGCAATGACAACCACCAATGTAACAATTAGTATCAGAGCCGAGGTCACAAGTTCGCACCCCTCACTTGTGTTGGGGGGGATTGTTGCAAGATGGTGTGTCCCTTGGTCTTCCTTGTGCAGTGCAATTCTTGGGTTTGTGACATGGCTTAACCACCTCTTGTGGATCTTGTATAAATTTTGTGGTTGCATCAGGCATTAAATGGTCAATCTTTTGGTGCAACAACAACCACCAATGTAATAATTGGTATTAGAGCCAAGGTTATAGGTTTGAACCCCTCACTTGCGTTGGGGGGGATTGTTGCAAGATGGTGTGTCCCTTGGTCTTCCTTGTGCAACGCAACACTTGGGTTTGTGGCATGGCTTAACTGCCTCTTATGGATCTTGTATAAATTTGGTGGTTGTATCAGGCATTAAAAATTCAATCTTTTGGTGCAATGATAACCACCAATGTAACAAATAGAAGCCCAAAATATTTGTTCGAGGTCGGTCAAGGGCATAGGGGAATTATGCTTCATCACCAATGGAGAAGTGTAACACCTCTGTAGATTCCAAATGTGGGAATCTTGTTAGGATGAAAACACACCACACAAACATTTGTGTGCCACACTAGCATCCCTGACAAAAATTCCCCCACCAACACTACAGACAACCACCAAGTGGGAGGAAAGCAAATGGGTGAGGTAGAATATCATCATCAAGTTTAATTTTTCTAAGGTAAGGAATGTGAACGGGAAATTTGAAAGGGGTGCAAATTCACTCCATTACATTTTTTCCCCACTTTAGTGAGCATATGTGTTACCACATACAAGGTAAAGTAGATCGAAAGAGTTTAAAGAAAGTATACTTGAACCTTCGAGGAAGTAGACCATAATATAACCCACCTAAAAGCACAGAAAGAGGAGATGGCTCCATAGGTACTCAATCTTGAGGAGACTTGAAAAAAATGTGTCATAGGTCTGTAGACTTATGAAAAGGTGAACAAAAGGCTCTGCAGGTGCTCGTTCCTATAGAGTTGAACAAAGAGTTCATGTAGGATGAACTACTTTAGAAGTCCTTAGACTTGCAAAGGAGGTACCCCCAGGTGCTCAGTCCTAAGAGAAGCTAGATGTAAGAGGCTCTGTAAATTCGATTGAAAAGAAACTTTATAAGTGCACCTACAAAACAACATGTCAATCCATAGACAAAACATGTTAGATAGTGAAAATCCACACAGGCAGTCACACAAATAGTTAAGAACTGAAGGAGAAGCTTTGAAAAGGGTCCCTCAGGAACCATTCAAAAGAAAAGGGGTCCACTCAAGGGACACTTGGTTTGAAAAGTGATAACATTTTTCACCAATGATTCTAGCATCAAGAAATCCTTTTGAAAGATTCCTTTCATCAAGGAATTTGAAAGAAAGAATGCTCCCTCACAAGGGAAATTTTTCAAACTTCATCAGAAAAAATACTCCCTTCTTGAAGCAAATTTTTTAGATTCTATATTACAAATCCATGATGAAAGGAAGATTCATCTAGGGATCCATGTTGAAGAATGCAATTTTTGAAAAATAAAGGATTTTCAGCAAGGGATTCATTGGCTACCAAATACACCTTCTAAAAATTAGAATAGCATGATAGCCCCCCCTTTGGATGGTGTGTGCTAAACTCAAAGGCATGTGACATCCTAAGGAGAGAAAAGCAAGAATGAAATTGATGTTGTGGCTCATGGAACATGATGAGATGTAACCATAGTAATGTCACACATGTGAGGGACAATACATAAGCACTACAACATCACAAAACAAGCAAAGAAGAGAGAAAGATGAAAAGAAAGGACAAACAATGACATAACGAACAAGAGACATAGGGATATGATATTTCGGGGTCTGATTTGCTCATAAATATAAATAGATATAACATAATAATATATAAATGAAATTTCATCAACCCCCTACTATATCAGGCCATGTGAAGAAGGGCACGTGAAAACAAAATGAAAATAAAAAAATTGGGTCAACATGGAAGGAAGGCCTAAATGCCCTCAACACTTTGCATCCTCCCCAATTGTCAAAAATCAAGGTACAACAAAGAGAAGAATGATGTGACAAATAGAATAATTTTATGACACAAAACACTCTTGTATCCAAGCACCTACAAGGGTGACAAGGGTCTTCTAGGAACACATAAAAAAATCATGGGGGAAACACAACACACACATTCTAATCTACAAATAAAGAACAGACGCCCCCTAGTCCTCATCAACCAAGAGGCCGTTGTTCTCCCAATCTACATCATTGTAATCGAAAGGCGAACAAGCCTACAAGGGAAGGATAGGAAGGGGATCACCCACCAACTCTCCTACAACAAAATCCAAGGAAGAAGATCCCTCAAGGTCTTCTTCACTCAGTTCTTATGAGGTAAACATTAGCGATCTCACAAAAATCATTGACATAGTTGAGACATCATCTACAGAGTTTAACATGCATTTTATAGGAGTTCCATTTGTCAACTGAGTGGGAAATGAAGGAGGTGCCTAAGATCCACTTCTAACCTTACTAAAGGACTCGAAGGTAGTGACAAACTCTAGGGACACCAGGGCTTTCTCCATCACTAGGATAGTTCAAGCCAACACAAAACCAACTTCCAAAGAAGGGGATCCATTCTTTCAACCCCCATTGGAAGTAGGGTCATCCGCTGACTTGTGATTTATCAAGGGATGTGATATCCCCACAAATGAAGCAAAAGCCAAGGAGGAAGAGGAGAAAACCACAGTGGACATGACTGAGGTATTCAACATATCCACGGGTTTGGGAAAAGGTGGGATGTCTAGAAGGGACATTAAGAGGGGAGGCTCAACCAAAGGAGCAATGAACACTTGCACCCTCTTAGGGTGAGGATCATTCACACTCACAAGGGGGTCTAAAGAAAAATTGAGGTAGAGGGAACTGAAGTAGGAAGGGCAGAAGAGGAGGACACAACAAAAGATGTCAAAACAGGAGCTCTTAGCTCCCCTTCCTCCTACAAAGCAACCTGCTTAGCGGCCAAAGACTTCCTTCAGTGCTTACGCTCATGCGCAAGGAAATTTCTATAGCTCTAAGAGCTAGAGGCTACAGCTTGAGAAGGAGCTAAAGGATCCTATTTAGTCATCGAAGTATCCATCACAACCATTTCTGGTAGAGGGAGTGACTCCTTGATAAGAACAAGAGGAAGAGATGGAGTAGATGCAACAACAGATGGGGGATAAGACTCAAGTGCCTCAATGACGAGCCTCTTCCCATTTGCTACCCTAGGGACAAGAATGATAGGAGGCCACAAAGGCCAAGACATAGAAGAGACCCCATGGGGACCCTTCCCCTTACCATACAAAATAAGTTGAGGCACCATGGGTAAGACAAGAAGTTCAAACACTTGACGCTTGGCCTTTCGCTAAGTGAACACCATCAAACTCCCCAAGAGACGCATCGGGGTTGAAGTCAAAGGTGCCACAATAGGACAAGAGGTAAAGGCAAGTGGAACTACAAAGGAAGAAGAGGAAGGACCTTGAGCACAAGTAGGATTCCCCTTCCTCTTTTAAGAGGAAGAGGTAGCCTATTGTTGTGCTACAGGGTATGTCATTTTCTATTGCACCTTGCACCAGGTCTTATTATACTTAACATAATTTTGATAAAGTAGACCTCCATTCTTGGAGGAAGTAGACCAACTAGGGTGGACCAAAAATGATCCAACAAATAACTCCCACAGGATACCAATGGTTGATACCCAGTGGCATGCACGACACGCACTACACATTCGTGAGATAATTTTAGACATTTATGAATAATGGAAGTGACTACATTCACGTAAACTAGCCAAGGGGTGCCTAGCTTCACCCTAAATAAGTTAGATTCTGAAATGACATCAAAGTTAGTATTCATAGCCCTAGGTCCCACTAGGATTGAAAGAGTTATAGAGCCATAAGGGACAAGAGAGGTCATCATGACTGCGTATAGTGTTTTTCATCTTCTCATATTCCTCCCTCTACAACAAATTTAGCAACAAATTCTCCTCTATGATAACATTCACATGACTCGTGAGGTCCACAAAGATTCATGTCACAATGTTTCTATTGACATGAGTGGGAATATATAGAGGAGAAGCTTTATTATTCATGGGTAAATCTTGCGATGTAAAAGTCACATTTGGTGAACTAGTCACAGGTTGAGGGGGGACTATGAGTAAATGAGACCACATTTATGTATGCTAAGGCCTCAAGAGAAGCACCAGAAGGGTCAATAATTATATTTGCAAAGTGAGACAAAAATGGGTCTATATAAATCTATAATTCACTATTCACCTTAGCCACTGACTTGTTCGCATTCTGCTTTTTACCATAGAGGTGAATGGTATCATCATCGATGTGATCCTATATATCATAATGTAGGCACATACAACGTTCAATATCATGCCTGTGGACATAATGGTATAATTGGAAAAATGTGTTTCCATAATACTAGTCAGGATAAGGGCACTCTCTAAGAGGTTGAGGATCCTGCAAGGTTATAACTTTATCCTTTAATAGTTTTTTGTAAAATGGAAGAATAAGATTCAGATAATCTTGTGAACTGTTTGTTGTGCTTGTGGCCTCTATCATTAGACGTGGCGACTACATTTGCAATAGATTTTCCTTTTCCTAAAATTGATACTATAGATCTTACTTCAAGATAGGAGCATGAGGAAGATCCCCCAAACTAAGCAACCATCTACTGATACTCTTGCAATGCTACACACAGATGTGTGAAAGAAGGATACTTCATTAAGGAAACCTTCTCTTGCCAAGGACGTTGCAAGTTTCCAATGAACACCTTCTATACATCTGAGTTGAGTAGTGAGTAAGATATTTTTGGAAAAGAGTGCTTGGTATCGAGCAATCAAATCAATAATATTCTCATGCTCTCCTTGCCTACATCAGATGAGATCAAAGAAAGTCATCTACAACCTGATGTTAGCTTGAAACTATCAGAGAAACTAATTAATAAGTTGATCAAATGAGAATATAGAGTTTTCAGGAAAAGAACAACACCATTCTAGTGTTGTGTCTTTGAGAGATCGAGGGAACAATTTGGCTATCAAAGCATCATGGTGAAAGAAGCCAGAGCCACCGCCACCACCACCACTATGACCACTATTAGAGCCACCTATGTGACCACCACTGGAGCCACTACCAAAACCACCACCAGGGCCACTATCGTAGCCACCACCAGAGCTACTGCCAAAGCTGCCCAACATACCAAGACCACCAGCCCCCATTCCACTATAAACTCCACTACCAAGGATAGAGCTACCTCCAAGAGGAAGAACGTTGAATCTTAGGGGTATTTTGATTTTTTTGATAGTAGGAGATGGATCAAGAACAAAGATGTTGATGTAAGGGCCCATTTCATCCATACATATCGATGTCATGGGCATCAAGACACTAATCTATCTTTCATAGGTTTCATACTCATGACCTTAGGTAATACTCGATCTAGGGTTGTAAGAGGGGAAATATGCTTCCACTAAATCGGTAAGGCCATGAAGAAACTCTATGCCTCTCTAATCCTTTTCTAGCATATATTTGATCTTGTTAACAACCCTAGTGGACCTAGCCATGCTTTGATCTCTCCCTAAATGATTCGCAAGATCCAAAAGCCTCCTATATAGAGCCATGAGGTGTTCTGCAAGGATAGGGATAGCTTCATTCTCGTCTAGAGGCACAACTAAAGGAGAATATAGGAGGAGTAGGGGAATGAGTGGTTTCATCAAAGAAACTCATCTCTACCATCAATGCCATCTCCTAGGAGGCAAGAGTTGAAGTGACCTTCATAAATCACATCTTTACGTGTTGCACACTTCTTCTAACTATGTTCCCAAAGGTAGTGAACTAGGTTGTGAAGCTCATAAAGAGTCACAATACAAAAGCCTACAACCTACATAGGTACAAGAGAAGAAATCTCAACACAAAGAAATGGATACAACAAGGTTCACCAAAATGTAGAGAAGGGGGACCAGTTGCTCAGGACCCTAGGTCATGAGAGGCTCTAAACAATCACCTTCCCTAATCTACCTCACGCTAACAGTTTTTTAGGATAAGTTTGATGTTTCAAGAGGGGCGAAAAGGAAGGACAACTGATCTATCAATGTCCTTTTTTCAACCTAAGAGTTTAGGAAACCAGGTGAACAAATTCCTAAGTCTAGACTATAACCTAGGCAGCTTTCTACCAAAGGACTCCAGTGTAGAAGAAGGATGATAGCACGGTGTGCTGGTGTCCATACAGATAGAGAGTACAAAGTACATTCTAGACTAACAAAAAACTTGCTAACTACCTGATAAGTACAGTTTTATGCAATTACAGGAAACATAAACCAGCTAAACTATTGAAATAACAAGAAGAATACTTAAGTTAAAAGATAGAGTTTGATAACAACAAAGGTGGTGAAAATCAAACTTACAGTGGATCTAGCCTCCCGCAAGCTCCATATGAACACAAGTACCTACACACAGTAGAATGGGGGAAAATGTTGGAGCTATTTTGGGGCTTGCCATAATCAAACCCCCATTTTGATGTTCCCACCTCCACAGACAACCAAGATAGCCACGTAGAGAAAGTATGATAAAGGAAAGCACTAAAAGGAAGAATACCAAGTAATGCTAACAACAATATGCTACGTAAATTAATACAAAAATGCTAAACAAATCCAGATATCACCTTCTAACAAGATTCCCTCAAGCACGTGAAGGAAGATGTGAGCTCACAAGCTTGTAGATGCCAACATTACTACAACAATGAGAGGAATGAAACCAACAAAATATCAACTTGAATCTTCAACAATGGTGGAAAAGTTGTGAAATGAAGTGTGTAATGCTCAAGAAGTATGAAGAGTTGTGAAATGAGATTGAAGAACTATGTAGAACTATGAAGAAGATGAGATTAATGTAAGAGATCATTTTTTGAAGGTTAATAGAATCCCAAAAGATTTGTTCGAGGTCGGTCAAGGGCATGGGGGTGTTACGCTTCATCGCCAATGGAGAAGTGTAACTCCTTTGTAGATTCCAGAGGTGGGAATCCTATCAAGATGGAAAGGCACCACGTACACATTTGTGCACTATGGTAGCTTCCTCGACAAAAATTCCCCCACCAACACTCCAAACATCCACCAAGGGGGTGGAAAGGATATGGTTGAGGTAGAATAGCATCATCGAGTTTAACTTTTCTAAGGTAAGGGGTGTGAACGGGGAATTCACAAGGGGTGAAAATTCACTCCATTACACCTACATGCATAATTGCATTGATGTTAGCATGACTATGGATGCATCCTTGACTAAAAAAATATTGAAACACAAATTTTGTTTTCCTTCTTATCACTCAATACCCTAATCCAATTACTTTTAACACTAATGAGTATTTTTTCCAACAAAAGACCTTCTTTGGAGCTATTTTTAAGGTTAATGACACAATATTTCCTCTCTTCTTTTTTTCTCTCTTCTTTTTTTCTCTCTTCTTTCTAAGATCATAGAAGAAAGAAAAAATTAGAAAAGATAGTAATGGGCTAAAATATATGGGAATGATGAAGATTGAAAATAAGGGTACTCCAAGGTCATATACCCGCAAGGGTTATTAATATATAAAAAATTGGTATATTGAGAGATAAATTAATGATGAGAAATGAAAAGGTGAACTTTGATTTCATCCTTCCAAGGGTGGTTCAAGTGATGAACCACAAGGATATCATAAAAATACGACATTAATGGTACTAAAAAGAGGTTCGGTGATCATTCTCCCACGGATGGTCAATAGAATTATAGCATAGGAAATTAAGTTGGTCAACATAATATAAATAGCTCCCAATATTCTTATTACAATGAGTATAAAATAACAAGTGTGAATCTTGATCTCTTTCTTATTATAATGATGGTTGTATTACATTCAATTAGTTATGCATTATTAATAAATAAAACAATAATTCATACCAACATTAATAGAAAATCATATCAATATAATGCAACTATAATTTGCATCTAATGAACCTCAAATATGAACTTTGTATGAGATCATCCTTTGAAATCACTAAGGTTTTCATCCTAGGATTCTCGCACTTGAGCATAAGTGCTCAAAATAGATTCTATAAGGAATTTGATTAAGTGTAAATAATCATCTAGATGAAAGAATTTTATCTTTTATATCCTCCACACAAAAAACAAGTTGGCTATCATGTACATGCGCAAATTCAAATTTTAACAATGATCATGGGTAAAAAGACTCCACTTTAAAAATAAATGCACCAAAAATAAACTAATTGAAATGATATGACATGTGGAGAAGTTGGGAGGGAAATGGAAACATAGGCAGAAGAATAAAGGATTAGGGGTTAGCCATAACCAAGATTCAAACTATAGGATGAGGCATTGGGGGTCAAGTAATGTGCATAACAACATGGAGAAGTCTAAAAAATACAATGGGAATCTAGGCTATAGATGAAAGACATGAAAGGATGGAGAAATATGAAACTTTGATACAAAGAAGATAAGAGAAGGATTTAAAAGAAAATGCATACATAGGAAGGTAAAACACATAACTTTATGGAGATGGGGAAGAGATAAGT
The DNA here is from genome assembly GCA_007258455.2 of Sequoia sempervirens. Classification (NCBI taxonomy): domain Eukaryota; kingdom Viridiplantae; phylum Streptophyta; class Pinopsida; order Cupressales; family Cupressaceae; genus Sequoia; species Sequoia sempervirens. The sequence continues at coordinate 137,921,457 of VDFB02379711.1, forward strand.
GTACCTAAAATGTACATACTTAGATTGACTAGAAATGAGATATCATAGTTTCAATGGTGAAGGTAAAGATTTTGTAAATCTCTTCACTATAATTGAATATCTATTACATTAAACCATGCATGCATCTAGCTAAAATAGAATAACAAACTAAAAACCCTTAGTAAGAACCATATATCCTCTAACCATCTTGCACCCTCCACTCAGTATAACAACCTACACACCCACATCATTCAATTACTTACGAAGATCAAGTTATGTTCCAAATCAAGACTATACCATGACCAAAACTCTTTAGATGAGAATCATCTCCAAGGTACACCTTCCCACCTTCACATTATTCACTTTTTAAACCAATCTCGTTGTGAGGATATGAGGAAAAACGAATTAGATTCTACCCACCATGCACCTTCCAATTCATGAGTAGCCAAAGTAATGATGAAATCATCACCTTCATCCTATGAGGATATATGAAATTCATCATCAAAATCTACCTTTTATTTCTTATTCTCCTTATAGTATATTCTTATATTTTCATGTTTTCAAAAAATTTAACATTCTCCTTAAACAAGTGCCTTTAGTGAACCTTAAACTTAAATAAAACTTCATATTTGTGTTTCAAAAAATGTATCCATGTAAACCTTGAGCAATCATCTATAAATGAAACATAATATCTAGATTTATCCATAAATTAAAAATGCACTAAACCAAACACGTCTAAATTAATAACCTCTAAAATCATTTTAGCTATTGTACTTATCACGAGAAAATTAAATCTATTCTATTTTCTAAACACATAGTTCTCATACAAATCAAACTCAACAAAACAACTTGAAAAACCATCATCCAAATTTTTATTAATTATCATTGGAAGACCCTTTTTACCAATGTATTTCCCTTTTTTGGCGCCACAACATATATTAATTTCTAGAATTAGTTAAGCACAATAAATATATTCATCTAACTTAAAATAAACTATGACACCAAGAGCCCTTGGCCAACACCAATTTTTTGCATGCCAACCTAAAATCATTCTTGTCAAAAGTCACATGCACTCTAGAATAATTCATATTAAAAATTAGAATTAAGTCATTTCAAGCCTATAATGTACACATAAGGATTTTAATTCCTCCAACACTAAAAATTAATTTTACCTTTTCTTAGCCAATAATATTCAGAGTACATTGTTGTTTCCAAAAAATGTCTCATCATCATTGCATGTTTAGGAATGAAAAAACACTCCTTGTGAGGATTCCAGTGGGAGGAGACACCTAAATTAATTAACCATAAATTCATCAGTAGTAATATTATCAAAAATAAACAATGTATCAATAACATCATCATCAAAGGATTTTTCTATAGAGGAGTCATCAAAGTTATTCTTCTTGTTTCTAGAATTCTTCACATGGCCCCATTTTTCATAGTTCCAACTTTTCATTCTACTCACTCCATGTGTTTTGGACCATCCTTATGATATGTATCTATCATTATATTTCTTTTGTTCCCCTTTTAAACCACATTTATCCTTAGTCCTTCCCTAAACATTTAGTGCATTCTTTGAACCCTCGTCCATGGATTTACTCTTCATTTATTCACTAAGAAAAGTAGCAAGAAAGGCATCCATCTTGAGCTCTAGAGTACCATTAATAGTAGTAATAAAATTTAAATTTTCTCATGGTTTGGGAAAAGAGAAAAGCAATAAACTACAATTATCCTTCTCATATATCTTAACATCTACGATTCCTAACCAAATCAAAATCAAATTAAAATCATGAAGATGCTCAACACCATAGTCTCTTGCCTTTATTTTCAAAGAATACAATCTTCTCTTAAGTTACAATTTATTATTTAAACTCTTTTTTTTTGGTAAATATCACCTATCATCTAAATTATTGAAGGGTTATCATACATGTCAAGAAGATAAAAAATATGAGTTAGTTTGGAAACCCATATTGAAATAAATTTACATCATTTCCATAATTAATTTATTTATACTCGAGCCTCATTAGGATGACTTCTCTTGGCTTAAGGTGTGAAACAAAAATCTACCCTAAATATAAACTTGTTCTTTTGGTTATATTTCCAAAATAAGATCCTTACCAATGATAATTTGACAAAAAAAAAGGTTTCTTTCTTCCTAGAAGATGTGCTTTATATGATAAATATTCTAAAATAGGTTATCATTTCCTATTAGACTACCCTTTTGCTTAGAACATTTGGAGCTTCACCCTTAACAAGTTTGGTGTTTAATGGGTTTAACTTTCCTATTTTCTAGAGGTGGTCCTCAAGTGGGCCTCTCCTTTATCTAATAGTAATTAAATACTATTTATAAGTTAGTTTAACCATGTCCTATATACTTATGTTTGGAACAAAAACTTTTAAAATTTATAGACAAAAAAGTAGTGCTAATAGAGTGGAAGCTAAGACCTTGGAAGCTATAAGGGATAACTTCTTGCTGATAAATTGAAATAAAGATGATAGTAATAGGAATTAACTATTTTAGAAATAGAAATGAATGTTCCTATAAATTGGAACATTAAGGAAGTTATTTTTAAAGGAAAAGAAAAGAGAAAATTGAATGGGAATATGGTTAAATGACCTTTCCCCCCTCCTAAATAGTACAAATTAAATTTTAACATGACCTCAAAAAGCAATACTAATCAAGCTATAGGTGGACAAATTTTGAGGGACAAAATGGTGAGCTAGATGTAGCTTTCACTATTATTTTTGGAGTTAATACTAGCCATTATTTGGAAGCTTTGGTTGCTTGTTGGGTATACATCCAACTATGGAGTTAAAAAATAAACTTGCTATTGAGGATAATTATTTAAAAATTATCAATTGTTTGAATAGGGAGAGAAGCCTCAATTGGATAGTAAGAAACAATGGCATTGTTGCTATTGATATTCTTAATTATTTTACTAATAATGTACAAATTGGTTTCCTAATAAATTATTTTCTACTATAGGGCTTTATAAGTGGTATGAAGTGGATCCTATACTTTTTTTATATTGCTAAGTGTTTACAAATATTATGATCATACAAACATCAATGTGAGACCAATAAAAGCTCTTGCAAGAACAACAATGAGATTAATAATAGATCCTTTCAAGCAACCACACTAGAAACCACCTATGGAAGACCAAGAGTCACAACTTAGAAATCCACTTAGTTAGAAACCACATCCACACTAGAAGCCAACTATGGAAGACCAAGAGTCACAACTTAGAATTCCATATTAGATGTCTCTTTGGAATTTGAACTTGTGTCTCCACAATGAGAACTCAATGCTTTAACCAGTTAATCTCAACCCCTTGGACAATGGATTTTATACTTGATATTGTGACTAATCTTATTAGTGGTGAATTCCCTTAAAATTATAACATTATTACTTGTAATTATTACCTTCATCATTACATGTACAAGATTATGATTTTGGCTGCTATCAAATATGTTATACCTGTCATTTTTGGGTTGCCTTGGATTTCTATTAATTTAATAGTCTGAGTAATCACTTGTATAATGGTTGAAGGTCTTACATAGATAATATTTTTGGGTACATTGGAGAATTTATAAATCTCACAAGGACAACAAGAACTAAGGTAGGGGTGATTATGAGAGGTGTGAGTATAACATGACAACTATGGGTGGTTATAGGGTAAGATCTAAAACTACATCATGTGGTGATATTAGAGGCAATTTTACTATATGTAGTACATCCTTAATAAGGGGGGCCTTCCTAACTATATGGAAAAAGGGTCACCAACCATGGCATATCGATGGTATTCATGAAAGCTTGGACAATGAAGAAAGTGGAGTTTAGAAGTCTATAAATAAGTGTTAGAAGAGAGTATAGCTCAAGCCACAACTATGCTATTGAAAGGCCTAAAGTTATTCAAGGATAGGATGTGCAAAGAAGAAGCTATCAAGGTATTTCTTAAGGGAAAGGAAATATGTAAAATATTATAGGTGAGCTATCTTAGAGTATTCATTCTTTAACCCTAGGATGAAGTTAGTCTATAAATTATCAAGTATCTCACTCTAAAAAGTAGGCTCAAATTTATTTATTACTACCACTTTGTACTCTTTTGAACCATTATAGACATAAAAATTTGGTGAGAATCTCACTTTTATTAATGTCATTGAAATACTCTATTGTTGATGTCCAATTGAGATGGGTTGAAATCCCTATTCAACAAGTCCTAATTCTCATATAAGTTCATGAGGCTCAAGCTAGAAAACCATCTTCCTCTCCAAATATTTATGTAATTGAAATGGATCATCCTAGGGGTGAGAATGAGAGGTAGGTCAAGGATGATGTGGGAAAATATCTTAAAGACCTTACCATTGTTTTGGGCAAGGTAAAAAGTTTCCCGAGGTCTATTATTATCAAAATCCCCAATGTCATTTCCCAAGACCTCAACAACACCTTAGGGGAGGAGTGCTTGGATAAAAGGAAGATTGAAAATGTTAGTGGAGGTTTAAATAAGGAGTATCTTGTTAAAGAGGTTTCATTTGTGTCTAAGAAGAATAATATTGAGGATTAGAACCTTATTGATCTGAGGAAGGGGATGCGAAGAATAAGGAAAAATTTAAGGCAATTTATGGGGAGAAGGATTGTTTGAATTGTTAAAAAAGAGAATGAAGAGAGATCTAGAATTTTTCATTATTCTTCAAATAATTTTAGGAAGGACTATAAAGGTGTAAAATAGAAAGTGGATCCTATAGGTGATTTGGGGGAAAAACTAGGAACCTTGTAGCATGAACTCAATTTGCACCATACTATCCTAAAAAATTTCTTCAATGAAAATAGTAAACTAAAATTAGGATAGTTTTCATGCACTAGTAGTTGACTAGGGATCTTCCCTAAGCTATTATGGATTTATTGTTTCAATATAATTATCACATAGACATAATGGGGGGATGTGTATAAGCTTAAGGAAGAAGGGAATAAATAGGAAGATAGGATTTATCATCTTGAAAGTGAGCTAGCAACCATAATGGATGATCTTAAGAAGGTCATAAATATGATCATGACCACTTGCAAGTATTCACATAATTCAATTGGAATGAAAAGAAAGAGAACCCAATGGAAGTTGGCCCTAACAAGATAACTCAAAACTAAATGAGGAATAATATAATTGTAATTCATGAGATGGAGGATGAGTTTGTAGATGACCATCTTCAAATTTTCATAGAGAAGTGGGGGGTTTTTTTGGCTCTCAAAACCCTACCTTTCTCCCAATAGGATTACTTTCATGGGCTTGTGGTTTAGTCTTGTTGTAATTTATCTATTTTCTTTTAGCATTGTTTTAACTTTTATTTGTTCCTTAGCTAGTTGATATCCAACTTTTTATCTTGTTGTTTGTGTATATATGTGTATTTGTATATGTATTTGTATGTGTATGTGTATGTGTATGTGTATGTGTATGTGTATGTGTATGTGTATGTGTATGTGTATGTGTATGTGTATGTGTATGTGTATGTGTATGTGTATATATATGTACATATATATACATATATATATATGCATATGTACATATGCATACATACATATACATACATACATACATATACATACATACATACATATACATACATACATATACATACATATACAAATACATATACATATACATATACATACATATATATATATAGATATATACATATACATATACATATACATATACATATACATATACATATACATACATACATAAATACATACATACATACATACATACACACACACATATATCTTCTAGATGTATAAGGGTTCATGCGCCTTCAAAAACCCATCTTCATTTATTAATAAAAGAATATCACATATTCTCTTTCACAGACTAATGCCATAGTCTCCTTTGAGACATTAAAGAAAATCAAATTTTCAAGGGTTCATGCCCCTTAAAAAACCCATATTTACTTATTAATAAAAAAATATCATATATTCTCTTCTACAGATTGATGCAATAGCCTCCTTTGATACATTAAAGAAAATGAAATTTGCAAGGGTTCATACCCCCTTCGAAAACTCATATTTACTTATTAATAAAAAAATATTACATATTCTCTTTCACAACTGATGCAATAGCCTCCTTTGAGACATTAAAGAAAATCAAAATTTTAAGGGTTTTTTTGGTGTTTCTAGTTGATGATCTAGTTTCTCCTAAAGGGAAGCTACTCCTTATACTTAGAGACTCTAGGTTAGTGGCCAACGAACAGGAGATGATTGGAAAGCTTCTCCTCTGCACTTTAGGTTCTACAAGACCAAGGTGGGTATCCCTATATGTTAAAGAAGATCATCACACTACAATGGTGGAAGGCCTTTGATGGGATAAATCATCTATGTAACCTTTTGTATTACCAGTGACTTATGGTAGTGTGGAAAGGACAAACAAGAAACATGAAAGCAAATCTAAACTAAGAAAGTAGGGACATGTTTTTGATTTAAAGATTTTGATACTTTCCTAGCTTCAAACTTTGTGGATCTCCTTGACCAGTGACTAATCCATAGAGTCAAGAATGGAATAAACTCCTACAACAGAACAACCATGGCTTCCCATAACCCTACTATCTTGTAGCAAGAAACCAAAAAAAGGACAACACCATCACATTACTTATTAATCCACATTGCAACAACAATACCTCCACTATCTCTATGCAAGCAATTACACCACTCCTTGAATGATAGGCAAGCATAGAAATAATTCAAATAGAAAATGTGTTTGAAGCATCAAAATAACCCTTGATTACTTTGATTCAAAAGATAATGTGTACAATATTTGGAGAACATGGCACATTGAAATTTGGATTTGAGACAAAATATAATGTGAATTGCAGCTGTCTGTTGTTATTATAGAGCATAGCTTAAATCGTTCCCTATCTATGTCATAAGGACTTAGCCTATTCAACTTGACTCAATGCAAATATTTACAGAAAACTAGAAATTAGAATCATGGAAGGGAAACACTACACCAAAATCCTCAGGTTGGAGAACAGAAGTCCAAACCCAAAACAAGACAATAAAATTTTCCTTTATAGTGTAGGCATAACTCATATTCAAATTCAAAATCCTTAACCCTAACTCTAACTAGGATTATAGGAAGAAGAACCCCGATCAGATTACGAACACCAAAATTACCCCTAAAACAGAGCAACAACCAGGCATAATGTCATTCATGAATGTAGGTATAGACACCAATGAAATATGCAATCAATTCTAGGCAAGCAAAAGATCTCTAATAGATCATTCCTTCTTTGTCGTCCATGCCTTTATTAGTCATCAATGTCACCAAAAACACATCTTGCACTGTTCGATCACCATAAGACATCATCAAAGAGGTAGTCACACATCAAGAGGAGACACTTTGCAGTCCCTTCAATGTAGCAATCACACACTTGCATTAACCTTTATCGGGTCCCACCATGCACCATGTTGCCTCCTTGCTCCCCTACTGAGCAAAACAAAGGGCCCACCACATCACTGCAAGCTAGCAGGCTGCCGCCACCTATCCACCATACATCATCATACTCCATTGTCGACCCCTCATAGCTCATCGAAGAGACTATAACAAATCAAAGTGAGGCGCTTTGTAGTCCCCTCGATGAAAACCATCGAACACACCTCTAGATACCAGAAGGACCATTTTGGAGTCCCTTCGATGAAATAGCATTGAAGACACTTCTAGATATCAAAAGGACCATTTTTGTATCCCTCTAATGCAATGAAACACATCCCCATCGATGGAAAAGAAAACCGCCACATGGAGCAAGTAGAGTGGAAAAAATCTCCTAAGTGAAACATTTTAGCACATGCATAAATGTTCATAAAAAGGGGGACCTTGCCTAGGTAAATTGGGACTTGAGAAAAATATTTCTTTGACCTAGGGATAATAACCAAATATTCGAATGGGGCCACGACCGAAAGATAAGGTTAAGGGGTTGATTAAAGAATGACCACCTAAGACATAAATTATAACTTGGCTAACTAGGAACGGGGAGCAAAAGCTCAATGAGCGGATAGAACAAAAGTACACGCTCAAACCAAGGAATTAGGGTTTTAGGAGGGTTTAAGCCCTACAAGAAATTTTGAGCCCTAATTAGATACAATTGAGGAGTTTCAAAACCTTATGGATCACAAAAATTTAAAAATAACCATGGATTTTGTAAGCTCCACTAGTGGCTCTAGTTGGGGACATCTATTCAGGAGGAATAGAGTGAGAATTCAAGTCTCTAGAGAAGCAGACCATACCAACCATTGGGCCACGGATTCAACCCAATCTTTCAAACCTCATTTGATAGCCCCTGGCCATCAAATGGAAAAGGGAAGTAAACACTTACCCCTATCAAACACCAATTTGCTAAAGGAGTTGATCTCCTTCAACCAATAATTGTTTCTATCACACTATAGCAGCACAAGTAGCTTGTTTCCTACAAAAAAAAATATTAGGTTACCTTTGAAAAAGTGAGAACTTGCTTCATGTTTGGCTTTGTTGTTACATGGGAACCACGTCATATAGACCATCTCACTGCCACCCATTGCATTTTTTAATTTTGTAGCAAGTGACAAAAATTGAGACACTGATCAGCACCATATGAAACTGCAGTTTCCTCATATCTACTAACCCCCTCATATGAATCAAGGAAAAAAGAAAATTCCTCCAATTCACATGGCAAAGAAAAATATGCTATCTCATCATGCTAAAATGCAGAGGGAAACTCATCCTCAAAAAAGTCAGATTGAAAAATCTTAAGCTCAAGCAAACAAGGGACATGAGCAGCCCAAAAATTACCACCTTGTTGTTGCTCATTAGAACTGAAAGCAGCATGCTTGGAGTCCTCAATGTTGATGCAAACCTCATCAACACATCCATTCAAATCATGAGACATTTTATGTTAAGAGCTATACTCTTCAAATTGTCTCTCTTTTTCAACCTCTTTGCAATCTGTTGAGGCACATGTATCACAAAAATCAGAATCATGACACACATCTATGGAACTTACCTCAACAACACTACTCTACCATGACTGATTTGAATTCCACTACTCATGAGGAAGACTATGAGTTGCACCCCTCAAAAACAAGTTTTCATAGGCATTCATATGATTCATACAATCATACTCCTCAAGTACAAACTCATCATAAATAACATCCTTAGATGTACTAACATTTATCTTTTCATTTTCATCTACACATACAACTACATCTATGTTATCCTCATGTAGAAATTCAGTGACAACTTCAAAACCAAAACAAGGGACAAAAGAAGTTGAGAAATCAAAAAAGGAAGCAGCTTCTTGTTCATCACTTGTATCACCATCATATGCATTCCCATCATAATCAACTATTTGACTTGATTTATCCAATGAATCTCTTGAACACATATCTTCTTCTTCCATACTTCTACAACAATCAGCGGTCATATTCCACACTATCAAACTAGAAATCGCCATTATATTCATCATTTTTGCTTTCTTCCAGTTGAAAATCGCCACACATACTATCACATTCATCTACTCATACCTACTCACAAAATAAATCAATACACATGTTGATTCATTTGACCTGCTCAATTTTTTGTAGCAAAACCAATATTCCATGAATTTATCATGAAAGTCAAATGGGGATTCATCCTCATCTTTTTATGTTCCATAATGCATCTATGGTGGAAAGTTTCAAATTCTCAAATTCATTCTTCTTTGATTTCGACTAGTAAAAACTAATACCTTCAGACAAACATTCATTATTCACTTCACCAAACCGATCCATGAATATTTCTTCAAACTCATGCCATGAACAAATAGAATGTAGAGGAAGATTAAAAAACCAATCCTTAGCTTCACTTTCTAAAGTTCTTACAAAAAAATTCATGAGAACATCTTCTTCTACTATCTAACATTTCACCATCAAATTAGTGAAATCCTACAAATGTCTTGATGTTGATTCTTCTAAGTTACCTCCTCTAAAATTAGGAAAATATTCCTTTATCTCTCTTGGAACAACATGTGGATAACCATGGATTTTACTTAAATACAGAGGGTTATATATCTCCAAAGAAAAAGGTTTCCTTTGAGGATATGACTATGGTTCATTCATGGTAGAATGGCTTGTAGAGGGTGAACCCATTTGGTTATACATTTTTGCAAAATATTTTCTAACCCTCTACAACTATCTGCTTCAGAATATCCAATTTCTCAATTCCCTTTTCAACTAGTACCTTAAAGCACTAAATAAGGGACAATATTTACTAGAAATTTGTTGCAGACCTTCATACAAAATGCTCCAATAGGAAAATACCTGAAAACTACTGCAACCAACTCTTTTGATGATGTAAAAAAATTGTACATTCACCACCTCTTTGAAAGAGGAAAAGATCTTCAAGAAGCAAAGAGCTCCTTCCAAGATCTAGGTATTTCTAAGTTCTCTCCACCACTAGAGTAACAAACTTCAAAAACACACCAGAAACGTTACAACAATCTCCCTCTTCAAGTATGCAAGTCCTTGGATCACCCAACTGAAAACTTCAGATCAACAAATTTCTTGACTCTCCCAAATGGATATATCTCTATCTTCCTCAATGGAATCGCCACTTCATGTGGCTCTTAAAGAGGTAGAGCATATTTTTAGTTGCTCGCCCATAGATTCTCGCACTTCTTGTTCTTTCTTCCCTAGTAGAGTTTCCAATCTATTGGAATTTCCAGATGATGGTCTAGTTTCTCCTAAAGGGTGGCTACTCCTTATACTTAGAGACTCTAGGCCAATGGCCAATGAACAAGAGATGATTGGAAAGCTTCTCCTCTACACTTTAGGCTCTGCAAGACCAAGGTGGGTATCCCTATATGTTAAAGCAGATCATCACACTATAATGGTGAAGGCCTTTGATGGGCTAAATCATCTACACAACCTTATGTATTATTAGTGACTTATGGTAGTGTGGAAAGGACAAATAGGAAACATGAAAGCAAATCTAAACTAAGAAAGCAAGTAAATGTTTTTTATTTAAAGAATTTGATTTTTCCTTGGCTTCAAACTTTGTGAATCTCCTCGACTAATTTCTAATCCATATAGATTCGGGAATGAAATAAACTCCTACAACAGACCAACCATGGCTTCTCATAACCTTACTACCTTGTAATAGGAAACTAACAAAAGGATAGCACCATCAAATTACTTATTAATCCACATTGCAACAACAATACCTCCACTATCTCTATGCAAGCAATTACACCACTCTTTGAATGATAGGAAAGCACATAAATAATTCAAACAACAAATGTTCTTGAAGCATCAAAATAACCCTTGATTACTTTGATTCAAACAATAATGTGTACAATATTTAGAGAACATGACAAATTGACATTTAGATTTGAGACAAAATACATTGTGTACTACAATCATTTGTTATTATTACAAAGCATAGCTTAAAGTATTCCCTATCTATGTCATAATTAATTACCCTATTCAACTTGACTCAATGCAAAGGTTTACATTAAACTAGAAATCATAATCGTGGAAGGGAAACACTACACCAAACCCCTCATGTTGGAGAGCAGAAGTCCAAACCCAAAACAAGACAACAAAATTTTCCTTTATAGTGCAAGCATAACTTAGGTTTGAATTCAAAATCCTTAACCCTAACTCTAACTAGGGTTATAGGAAGAAGAACCCTGGTCAAATTACAAACACCAAAATTGCCCCCAAAATAGAGCAACAACCAGGCCATAAAATCCCCTCGACACCTTGAGCACACACCAGCATAATGTCATTCATGAATGAAGGTATAGACGCCAATGAAATCCACAATCAAATATGGACAAGCAAAAGATCTTTGACAGATCATGCCCTTCTCCTCCATCCATGCCTTTATCAATCATCAATGTGAATAGTTGAGGCAGTCACAACAATCAATTTTTCCCATGTATCGATTCACAATTGTTTCCTACATCCACACCATGCTTCACCGCCTAGCCATTAGAAAATTCCATCCTTGAATTATGGTCATTGATCTATCCCCTTCATGCCAAGACCCTACGCCTATCACTCACCACCTTGAACTTTAAAACTCGACCATCAAATTAAAACCCCTTTAAATCTGGGTTGTTTGATCACCATCACATCACATGATCAAAGACACAATAGGATATCAAAGTGAGTAATTTTAGAGTCCCTTCGATGCAATGAAATTTGTCACTTGTCATCCTCATTAGCATCATGTAACTCACAACAACAATGTGAGTTGTCTTATCGATCAATCATGTAGTGCCACATGTCTACACATCACCATCCACTAACTTCGTCTGCCCTCCCATCGGGTCCCAACATAAACACATCTTGCACCGTCTGATCACTATAGGACATCATCGAAGAGATAGCCACACATCAGGAGGAGACATTTTGTAGTCCCTTCGATGCAGCGATCACACCCCTACCTTAACCTTTATGGGGTCCCACCATGCCACATGTCACCTCCCCACTTCCCCGTTGAGCAAAACAAAGGGCCCACCACATCACTATGAGCTAGTGAGTCGTCGCCACCTTTCCACCATATGTCATCATCCTCCACAACTGACCCCTTATAGCTCATCAAAGAGACTGTAACAAATTGAAGTGAGTTGCTTTGCAGTCCCCTCAATGAATGCCATCGAACAAACCTCTAGATATCAGAAGCACCATTTTGGAGTCCCTCCGATGAAACAACGTCGAAGACACTTCTGGATATCGGAAGGACCATTTTGATGTCCCTTCAATGCAATGAAACACATCCCCACCGATGGAAAAGAAAACCGCCACATGGAGCAAGCAGAGTGGAAAAAAGCTCCTAAGTGAAACATTTTAGCATATGCATAAATGTTGTTTATAAAAAGGGAGACCTCGCTTAGGTAAATTAGGACTTGAACAAAATATTTCTTCGACCTAGGGATAATAACCAAAAATTTGAGTGGGGTCGCAAACAGAAGATAAGGTTAAGGGGTCGGTTAAAGAATGACCGCCTAAGACATAAGTTATTACTTAGCTAACTGGGAATAGGAAGCAAGACGTCGACAAGTGGATAGAACAAAAGTGCACGCTCAAACTAGGGAATTAGGGTTTTAGGAGGGTTT